>JAQQAC010009376.1:17841346-17873810 GCA_029783875.1 Phataginus tricuspis | reverse complement strand
AGGACATGAATAGACACTTCTCTAAAGAAGAAATTCAGATGGCCAACAGGCACATGAAAAAATGCTCCACATCGCTAATCATCAGAGAAATGCAGATTAAAACCACAATGAGATATCACCTCACACCAGTGACGATGGCCAACATCCAAAACACAAACAACAACAAATGTTGGCGAGGATGTGGAATGAGGGGAACCCTCCTACACTGCTGGTGGGAATGCAAATTAGTTCAACCATTGTGGAAAGCAGTATGGAGGTTCCTCAAAAAACTCAAAATAGAAATACCATTTGACCCAGGAATCCCACTCCTAGGAATTTACCCCAAGAATGCAGCAGCCCAGTTTCAAAAAGACAGATGCACCCCTATGTTTATTGCAGCCCTATTTACAATAGCCAAGAAATGGAAGCAACCTAAGTGCCCATCAGTAGATGAATGGATTAAGAAGATGTGGTACATATACACAATGGAATATTACGCAGCCATAAGAAAAAAACAAATCCTACCATTTGCAACAACATGGATGGAGCTGGAGGGTATTATGCTCAGTGAAATAAGCCAGGCTGAAAATGACAAGTATCAAATGATCTCACTCATATGTGGAGTATAAGAACAAAGAAAAAAAAAACTGAAGGAACTAAACAGGAGCAGACTCACAGAACCCAAGAACGGACTAACAGTTACCAAAGGGAAAGGGACTGGGGAAGAAGGGCGGGAAGGGAGGGATAAGAGGGTAAAAGGGGTATTACGATTAGCAGACATAAGGTGGGGGGGCACGGGGAGGGCTGTACAACTCAGAGAAGACAAGTAGTGATTCTCATCTCACTACACTGATGGACAGTGACTGTAATAGGGTTGGTGGGGGGGACCTGATGAAGGGGGTAGTTTAATCATCACAATATTGCTTATGTAATTGTAGGTTAATGATACTAAAATAAAGTAAATTGTAAAAAAAAAAAAAGAGAGAGAAAATGATCAAAATTGTCAAATTCTATGACAAGACCTCTTAAGATAAAGAGTTAACTGTCCTTTCTGTGCAACAAGGAGGTTGATGAATCCTTTTGTACTTGTAAATATGGTCATACCACAAAATGTTTTTATAAGTGCACTAAAGCAATTTTAGAAAACAGTATTTTGAGTTTGGTAAGAATCGAAACAGCCTTATTTTTGGCAATATATTTCAGACATGCTATTATTGCTAGATCTGTAGGATTTATTGCATTTTTTAGCTTTAAGTTAAATGGTAAGGAAATGACAGACAAATACCTCTTCTCTATTGAAGTTGTATATAATTCATTCATTAGGAATTTGTTTTAATGACGAGCAGTTTTGTGTTTTAATAATTTCTCTGTGGCTATGGCTAAAATTTAGGACATATCAGAATAAACATATATACTCATAGCACAGTTTTATTAACTTTGTTCAGTAGAAAGCACAAGCAATTCTCATCCTTTCTATATTTTTCAATATTAATAAACATTTTGATAAGTTTATCTACTAAACCAAAAGTGAATTTTAAAAAAAAACAATGATTTCATAAAACTCTACTTTTTTCAGTACTCTACTGACTTCCACCAGACTACTGCTTTTAAAAAAAACCCAATATAAATTATTTCAAACTAATTATGCCCTTCCCTAGGATCTAAAATAGAATAACAGATACCCTGACATATTAATTAAGTTCATGAAAAAGTAGATTAATTCATGCTGAATTTCCTCTCCTTGTTCACTTTTAATGTCTATTTGATATGTACAGAATTCTCCTCGAGGTAATTTAGCCTTCAAGTATTTAAATCATACCAACAGTGCAAAAAATAGTTAACACTTACATTTGGGGGAAATGTAATTTTCTAATAAAATACTATGAAATTTCAAACAACTAAAAAATATTGAAGCTAAAAACCTATCTATGATTTATTTTCCACTCATGATCTTTATTTTTTAAATTTCTTTTTAACTTTTATTTTGAAATAGCATGAAACTTACCAAAAAGTTGCAAAACTAGAGAATGCAGAGTGCCTGTACCCTTCACCCAGCTTCCCTTAACCTTCTACATAACCATAGTGACATTACAGAAACTTGTCATTTGTTCCAGTCTACCTTTTTTACTTTGAAGAGTGGTCTAAAGTTTTCTTTACGTGGATTTTGGACATTTTTGTTCAGTTCATTCCTAAGTATTTAATCTTCCTTGTTGAAAGTATAAGTGTTTTTTTTTTCTGCCATTATGTTCTTCAATTATCTCTGACCACTATTTAAAGTTTTGTTAGTCTATATGCTGCCAAGAGAATTCTGGAGTTCTCTTACTATTGGAGTTCATTTTATTAATTCTTTAGCACAATGGTTAACATACTATAGCCCATGGGCCAAATCTTGTTTTTGTAAATAAAGTTTTATTGGAACATAGTCACACTTACTCATTTATATACTGTCTTTGGCTGCTTTTATGCTATAGTGATGAAACTGAGTAGTTGCAACAGAGACCCACAAAGATGAAAATATTTGCTATCTAGCCCTTTACAGAAAAATGTGCTAAATTCTGTTCTAGGATATTCCAGAGAAAATTTTATGTCTTTTTTACATTGATTTATCCAGTCTAATTCATTATCTAATTCCCTAGTATAGTGTTGAATAGTTGTGGAGATAGCAGGCCTCTTTGCCTTGTTCCTGATTTTAATGGAAATACCTTTAGTGTTTTTCTGTTAAGTAAAAAAATGTCTTGAGGACTAGAGTATGTGTCTAATATTTTTCATATTTTAAAAATATCTATTTCTATTTTTAATTTTTTTAAATCAGAAATTGGTGTTGAATTTTGTCAAAGGCTTTTGAAGCATTTATGGAGATTATGCTTTATATACTCCATTATAATCTTTTCCTTGTATCTATTAATAGAGTGAATGATATTAATGGGTTTCCAAACACTGAACCAACCTTGCATTCAGGGAATAGGGTTTCACTTGGTCATAATGTACTATCCTCATAATGTGATACAGGATTCCATTTGCTAAAATATTTTAGCTTTTATATAGTGATATTCATGAGTGACATTAGTCTGTAGTTTGTTTATTTTTCTTTCTTTGTTAACTATCTTAATCAAATCTAGGTGTCAATGTTATACTTGCTTCACAAAAGGAATTAGGAAGTTTTACTTCATTTCAGTACCCTGGATAATTTATTGGGCAAGAGAACAACCTAAGCTTTAAAGGTTTGGTAGAAATCTATGCAATCATATGGGTCTACTGTGTGTATGTGTGTGGGTGAAGGGGAGGGGGCAGAGAGAGATTAGCTCTTTATTAGCTTTCTCTACTTCTTCTATGGAAACTGTTGTATACTTTCTACTCTAATGGAGCCAGTTTTGGCAATCTGTGTTTCCTTATAAAATGATCAATTTCATTTAGGTTATCAGATTTATTTGAATTAGTGGTCTGCAAAATAAGGTCTTATGATTTTAAATTTTATATTTTTTCAATGGTTATTTTCCACTTGTCATTTTTTATTTTTGTATATGTGAACTTTCTCCTGGCTTTTTCCTGACCAAGTTATCTAGTATAGTTTCTCTACTTTGATTTCTTTCTGAGAAAATTTTTTTAATTCATTAGATGTACTGTCTTTCTATTCTCTACCTCAAATTGCTTTTATCTTTATTCCTTGTTACTTCCTTTCCGTTTATTTTCTAATTTTTTGAGCTGGGAGGTGATTTAATTTATTTTTATTTTATTTTATTTTTTTACTAGCAAGTATAGTTTGTATATAAGTTTTCCTTTGGCACTGTTTTAAATGTCCCTTGTAGATTCTGATGTGTAGTGATTTCATTATCTTTTTTTTTTAGAAATCCCTTGTTTTAATCTGTATTTTCCCTTAAGCCCAGGAATTATTTCATAGTATTTTTTGTAACTCCACAAGGGAGAAACTTTTAATTTTTGTTTTTGTTTGAGATATTTCTCATAACACAGATCTCGCTTTTCCTAAGTTTGCATTGCATCATTTAGCTTTTACAAAAGTCCCAATTAGTACCTGTTTTGCTAACTGCCAGAAATCCAAGGGGGATTTTCACTTTTAATAAAAAAGACAAAAAGCAAAAGTAGTAGTCTGTATTTGTTTTGCAGTACGCCTTTACATACACCCCAGCAACGAGTGGCGCCGCCCAGCTCCTTCCCCAGGAACTACACGCAAAATCTCAGCGTCAAGCTGCCAGAGCTCTGAACTGTGTCTGTAGACGTCTGTGCTTTACCCCCAATTTATTTTGCGCACTAGTTAGCAAGCTGTGTCCTAAGGTATCAGAAAAACCTGAGAAAGGTTATTTTTTGGTTGTAGAAATGTTCAAACATTTTCCATATAAACCAATGGTAATTGATTGTTTGCTTTATGCCATTTCAGCTTACAAAAGGTTTCATAGGAATGCTCACCTTTTAGATAGCGGGGGGGAAACCTGTACTGTGTTTTGGTCAGAGTATGTTGATTGTTTTATTTCTGCTTTTTACGGAACTTACTGATGTCTCTTTATGACCTAATATGACTTCTTGCAAAGCATCTATAGTTGCTTGGGATTAAGATGTATTCCCTGTCACCAGAGTGTAGAGTTTGATATATATTCATAAGATCTACTTTATTATGTTACTTAGGTCTTCTGTCTCTACTTATTTTGTGTGCATTTCATGTCTTATACTGAAAACAGTGTTTAAAATCTCTTGTTATTAGTGTGCTTCTATCCGTGTCTTCTTACATCTCATGTAGTTTTTGTTTCTTAAAGGCAGATGCTATACTATTTAACATATTAAATTTTTCTAATCATTGTGAATTGTGTCTTCTAATATTCTAAAACTATTCTTTGTCATGTTTAATCAGTTTTGGGTTGATTTCCACTTTGTCTCATATCAGGATCTTTACCTCTGTTTTCTTATTTTTTCCTTTTTCCTGGAATATCTTGGTCTACCCTTTACTTTTAGTCTTTATTAAATCACTTCCTTTTAGGTGTACCCTTTAGAAATAGCCAAACTGTTTCTTTTAGTAAATAATATATATTAAATATTAAGGAATAATAATAAATAAATAAACTCACTTATTTTGATGAGTTAAACCCTTCACACATATTGATATGACTGATATGTTTGGTTTCAACAATGTCATAATATTTTATAATCATATTTTGTTATATTCACTTTTTCTCTGTAAGATTTGTAGTCTTTGCTCTTTAATTTTGGTTGCTATTTAGAAAGGTCTGCATTTTTGTTTTGTTCTAGTCATTATTCTTGTTCCTATAAATTGTTCTAATGCTCTTTCTTCTTCCTGTTATATAGCTATTATTGGCTATTTATTTTATCAGTTTTTCCTCCCATTTTTAAGTACATTATTTCTATTTTGTCATAACATAATTGGACATTATTATCCATCCTCAACTCTACCCTTGTTTTAATCTTAGTTCAACAATTATATATTAAATAGGTATTTTTAAATATTCACATATATATATGTAAAATGCTCATCAGTTTTTTGTTGAAGTTTTACAGTAATATTTTAATTGCAGTTCATCCTCTAGTAGAATCTTCAAAAAGGGCACATGGGTGAATTTCCTAAGTTCTTATATATTTAAAGTATTTTTTTCCAGCTTTATAGATATGATTGACAAATTTAAAAACTGTATTTTTAAGGTGTACAATGTGGTGTTTTAAGCATACCTTGTGTAATGATTATCACAGTTGAGCTAATTAACATATTTATCACCTCACACAGTATTTTTTTGGTATGTGGTAAGAACATTTAGGATCTACTCTCTTAGCAAATTTCAAGTATATAATACATTATTAATATAGTCGTCATGCTATACATTAGATCTCTATAACTTACGCATCTTATAACTGAACCTTTGCACCCTTGACCAAGATCTCTCCCTTTCCTCCACCCCCAGCCTCTGGCAACCACTAGTCTACCCTATTTCTCTAAGTTCAACTTTTTCAGATTCCACATGTAAGTGATTTTATGCAATATTTATCTTTCTGTGTCTGGCTTATTTTACTTAGCATAATATCTTCCAAGTTTATCCACATTTCCACAAGTGGCAGGACTTCTTTCTGTTTTAAGGCTGAATAATATTCCATTATATATTTTATTTATATCACAGTTCTTTCCCAATCATCTGCAAATGGACATGTATGTTGTTTCCATATCTTGGCTGGTATAAATAATGCTACAGTAAACATGGGGATACATATTTTTTTAAGAAACTGAATTAATTTCCTTTGGCTATATACGCAAAAGTGAGATTGCTGGATGATAGTTCCATTTTTCATTTCTTGAGGAATCCCCATACTATTTTCCACAATGACTACACCAATTTACATTTCCAACGTTGCACACGAGTTCCCAGTTCTCCCCATCCTCTCCAACATTACTTGTCCTTTTGATAATAGCCATCCTAATAGGGAGTAAAACAATATCTCATTGTGGTTTTCATTTGCATTTCTCTGATGATTAGTGCTATTGAGCACTTTTTAAAATACCTGTTGGCCATCTGTGTGTCTTCTTTGGAGAAATGTCTATTCTGTTCCTTTGTGTATTTTATTATCAAGTTATTTGTTTTGTTTTGCTATTAAGTTATATATATTCCTCACATATTTTGAATGTTAATTCCTTATTAGATATGAAGTTGGCAAATATTTTCTCCCATTCTGTAGACTGCCTTTTCATTTTCCTTACTGTTTCCTTTGCTGTGCAGAAGCATATGTGGATATCCAGTAAAAGTAGTTTCCTATAAATCCTCAAAGTACAACCTTACTAGATATAAAATCCTTGTTTCCCACTTTCTTTCATTGAACTTCTGTAAAATGCTGCTCCATTGTTGCCTTGCTTCATACCCTTTGGGGGAAAGTCTGCTGATAGTCTAATTTTTTCTTTGTAAGTTATTTGATCTTTTTTGCCTGGAGGTCTTGAGAATTTTTTATCTTTATAATCTAATACTTTTACTAGGTTTATCTCAAGAGTTGATTGCTAACTATTTGGTTAACATGAAATATAATTAATAGAGGGAAGGCAAGATAAATACTTTTACCTTCCTTTTGAAAAAAGCCTATTTACAGGTATATGAGTTGTGAGGAACCCTAGCAAGCCTTAATATTAACAATAGGATTACTTTTTGGATTTATTATGAACTCATGGTTCTTCATGATTTACTCCAGCCTCTACTGTTCTTTTTTATAAAATGACTGGCATACATAACTCAAAACATGCTAAAATCCTAATGCTCTAAGTTTTTCATTACTTCAAAAATAAGTTAAAAAATATAAAGGTCGGCTTTCAAATATAAGTGCCTACCTATAAAACAGTTAAACATCATGTTCTTCAGAAAGTAATCAAGAAAAAAGTATTTCTATTAATATTCTGCAAATGCTCAGGATTCTAAGAAATTTTACATAACAACTTACCTAATGTACTAATTTCTTACAATTTATCTTATAAAATATTTTCCTTCCACACATTGTAAAATAAACATTTGCTGAACTGTGTTAACATGGTCTAGTGTTACATGATCGTGTAATAAAACACTCTTTTATAAAACATATACACAAGGATAGAATTAAACTTACCATGGATTCTGTAACTCTAAATTTCCTGTCTTCTGTGGTTTAAACATAATTATGTTGCATTTACATTTTTTTTTTAAGTTGGGTTTATTTGTTCTTTTTAAAATGGGAAAAAAAGTAAAGCTATGCTTGTTTGTATACAGAACAGATTTAATCTCTTTGTGGCTGCCCAGATATTTCTCTTACCACAGAACTAGTTTTGTGATGTTTTAGGGTTTATGAAAAACATAAAATAGAATATATGTTTTACATTTTTTATTATTTGTTTTTTATCTTCATGCTTTTTAAACAGATGCATTTGACTAAGATCCAAAATGCCAAATGGAAATTGTGTGAATCATTTTATCTTCTGAAGCATAGTTTTCTCATTTTAAAATGAGCTCCGGGGACTTTTGAGTATTATGTGAATTTTATTTACCTATGTTATATATCTCATCCAGACAATTGTAATATTTGCTTATTTCAGCAGCTGAACAAATGAGCTGCTCAGTGCTGTGTCCTGTAGAGAGAGTGAATGTGTATGTGTATGTTTACAATGAAATTAAAGCACATTTTAAAAACTTTTAATTTGTGTAATATATTCTGCATAAAAGAAAGTGCATAATGTAAATAACCGCACAGGTTAGTTACTGAAAAAGGAAGACTCATGTAATTGCCACCCAAGCTGACAGGTAGAATATTATCATTATGCCAAAAAAGTCCCTGGCTACCCCTCCTATCACAGCCCACCCAGTACCACCCCTCTTCACTCTGAACAGAGTCCTCTCTTGCCTTTTATGGTAATTCTTATCTTCTTTCTTTTTGTAATTTTATACTTGAGAATGCCTCTCTATATGGGATAATTCAGTTTTGTTTGTATCTGGAAACAAATGGAAGCATGAAGTATGTGTGTTTTTATCTGAAATTTTTTGTTCAAAATCATAGGTTAACACTTTATTGTTCTTTCATGCATTTTAACAATTGTATACACCCACACAACCACCAGTCAAAAGAAGATATAAAACATTTATTTCACTCAAGGTTACTCATGCTATTTTCCAATCAAACCCATGTTCACCATAAGCAAACCTTTTCTGATTTCGATCACTATGGATTAGTTTTGCCTATTCTGGGAATGGAATTTCTAAGTCATAGGGTTGAAGTTTAACTTTATTAGAAAGCTCCAAATACTACACAAAAGTGGCTGTAAAATTTTACAATCCCATCAGTGACAGCATTTAGCATTGTCATTTTTTTTAAGTAGTCTAATAGGAAAAAGTGGTAAATCATTGTAGATTTCATTTGCATTTCCCTAATAACTAATGGTGTTCAGTAACTTCTTGTGTGCTTACTGACTGGTATAATTTATTTTGTGTTCTATTTAAGTATTTTGTCTATTTTTTTTATTGGATTGTCTGTCTTTTTTGGTGACTTGAAGGGGTTCTTTATATATATATATATATATATATATATTTTGCTATTATTAATATACAATTACATGAGCAACATTATGGTTACTAGACTCCCCCTATTCTCAAGTCCCCACCAAATACCCCATTGCAGTCATTGTCCATCAGTGTATTAGGATGTTATAGAATCACTACTTGTCTTCTCTGTGTTATACTGCCTTCGCTGTATCCCCCCACGCCACACCCAATCCCACTAAATTACGTGTGCTAATTGCAATAGCCCTTTTTCCCCCTTATCCCTCCCTTCCCACCCATCTTCCCCAGACCCTTTCCCTTTGGTAACTGTTAGTCCATTCATTCTTGGGTTCTCTGAGTCTGCTGCTGTTTTTCTTCCCTTCAGTTTTTTCTTTGTTCTTATACTCCACATATGAGGGAAATCATCTGATACGTGTCTTTCTCCGCCTGGCTTATTTCACTGAGCGTAATACCCTCTAGGTCCATCCATGTTGTTGCAAATGGTAGGATTTGTTTTCCTCTTATGGCTGAATAATATTCCATTCTGTATATGTAGCACATCTTCTTTACCAATTCATCTACTGTTGGACACTTAGGTTGCTTCCATTTCTTGGCTATTGTAAATAGTGCTGGGATAAACATAGGGGTGCATATGTCTTTTTCAAACTGGGCTGCTGCATTCTTAGGGTAAATTCCTAGGAGTGGAATTCCTAGGTCAAATGGTATTTTTATTTTGAGTTTTTTGAGGAACTTCCATACTGCTTTCCACAATGGTTGTACTAATTTACTTTCCCACCAGCAGTGTAGGAGGGTTCCCCTTTCTCCACATCCCACCAACATTTGTTGTCTGTCTTTTGGATGTTGGACATCCTAACTGGTGTGAGGTGATATCTCATTGTGGTGTTAATTTGCATTTCTATGATGACTAGTGATGTGGAGCATCTTTTCATGTGCCTGTTTGCCATCTGAATTTCTTCTTTGGAGAAGTGTCTGTTCAGCTCCTCTGCCCATTTTTTAATTGGCTTATTTGCTTTTTGTTTGTTGAGGTGCGTGAGCTCTTTATATAATTTGGATGTCAACCGTTTATTGGGTTATTCATTTATGAATATAATCTCCAATACTATAGGATGTCTTTTTGTTCTACTGATGGTATCCTTTCCTGTATAGAAGCTTTTTAGTTTGATATAGTCTCACTTGTTCATTTTTGCTTTTGTTTCCCTTGCCCAGGGAGATACGTTCATGAAGAAGTTCCTCATGTTTATCTCCAAGAGATTTTTGCCTATATTTTTTTCTAAGAGATTTACGGTTTCATGAATTACATTCAGGTCTTTGATCCATTTTGAGTTTGCTTTTGTGTATGGGGTTAGACAGTAACCCAGTTTCATTCTCTTACATGTAGCTGTCCAGTTTTGCCAACACCAGCTGTTGAAGAGGCTGTCATTTCCTCATTGTATATCCATGGCTCTTTTATCATACATTAATTTACCATATATGCTTGGGTTAATATCTGGGCTCTCTCTTCTGTTCCACTGGTCTATGGGTCTCTTCTGGTGCCAGTACCAAATTGTCTTGATTACTGTAACTTTGTAGTAGAGCTTGAAGTCAGGGAGCATAATTCCCCCTGCTTTATTCTTCCTTCTCAGGATTGCTTTGGCTATTTGGGGTCTTTTGTGGTTCCATATGAATTTTAGAACTATTTGCTCTGGTTCATTGAAGAACGCTGTAGGTATTTTGATAGGGATTGCATTGAATCTGTAGATTGCTTTAGGCAGGATGGTCATTTTGATAATATTAATTCTTCCTAGCCAAGAGCATGGAATGAATTTCCATTTATTACTGTCCTTTTTAATTTCTCTTAAGAGTGTCTTGTAGTTTTCAGGGTATAGGTCTTTCATATCTTATTTAGGTTTATTCCTAGGTGTTTTGTTCTTTTTGACGCAATTGTGAATGGAATTGTTTTCCTGATTTCTCTTTCTTCTAGTTCATCGTTAGTGTATAGAAATGCAACAGATTTCTGTGTATTAATTTTGTGTCCTGCATCTTTGCTGAATTCAGATATTAGATCGCATAGTTCTGGAGTGGATTCTTTAGGGTATTTTATGTACAATATAATGTCTTCTGCAAACAGGAACAGTTTGAGTTCTTCCTTGCCAATCTGGTTGCCTTGTATTTCTCTGTGTTGTCTGATTGCCGTGGCTAGGACATCCAGAACTATGCTGAATAAAAAGTGGGGAGAGTGGGCATCCTTATCTTGTTCCCAATCTTAGGGGAAAAGCGTTCAGCTTTTGCTGTTAAGTATAATGTTGGTTGTGGGTTTGTCATATATGGCCTTAATCATGTTGAGGTACTTGCCTTCTATACCCATTTTGTTGAGAGTTCTTATCATGAATGAATGTTGAATTTTGTTGAATGCTTTTTCAGCATCAATGGAGATGATCGTTTCGTTTTTGTCCTTGTTTTTGTTGATGTAGTGGATGATGTTGATGAATTTTCAAATGTTGTACCATCCTTGCATCCCTGGGATGAATCCCTCTTGATCATGATGGATGATCTTTTTTATGTATTTTTGAATTTGGTTTGCTAATATTTTGTTGAGTATTTTTCCATCTATGTTCATCAGGGATACTGGTCTGTAGTTTTCTTTTTTTGTGATGTCTTTGCCTGGTTTTGGTATTTGAGTGATGTTGGCCTCGTAGAACGAGTTTGGGAGTATTCCCTCCTCTTCTATATTTTGGAAAACTTTAAGAAGGATGGGTATTAGGTCTTCACTAAATGTTTGATAAAATTCACCAGTGAAACCATCTGGTCCATGGGTTTCGTTCTTAGGTATTTTTTGATAACCGATTTAATTTCTTTGCCGGTAATTGGTCTATTCAGATTTTCTGTTTCTTCCTGGGTTAGCATTGGAATGTTGTATTTTTCTAGAAAATTGTCAATTTCTTCTAGGTTATCCAGTTTGTTACCAAATAATTTTTCATGGTATTCTCTCATAATTCTTTGTATTTCTGTGGTGTCCATAGTGATTTTTCCTTTCTCATTTCTGATTCTGTTTATGTGTGTAGACTCTTTTTTCTTGAGAAGTCTGGCTGGGGGTTTATCTATTTCATTTATTTTCTCAAAGAACCAGCTCCTTCTGTCATTGATTCTTTCTACTGTTTTATTCTTCTCAATTTTATTTTATTCTGCTTTAATCTTTATTATGTCCCTCCTTCTACTGACTTTGGGCCTCATTTGTTCTTCCTTTTCTAGTTTCTTTAATTGTGAGTTTAGACTGTTCATTTGGGATTGTTCTTCTTTCCTGAGGTAGGCCTGTATTGCAATATATTTCCCTCTTATCATGGCCTCTGCTGCATCCCACAGGTTTTGCGGTGTTGAATTATTGTTGTCATTTGTCTCCATATATTGCTTGATCTCTGTTTTTATTTGGTCATTGATCCATTGGTTATTTAGGAGCATGTTATTAAGTCTCCATGTGTTTGTGGGCTCTTTCATTTTCTTTGTGTAATTTATTTCTAGTTTCATACCTTGGTGGTCTGAGAGGTTGGCTGGTACAATTTCTATCTTTTTGAATTTACTGAGGCTCTTTTTGTGGCCGAGTATATTATCTATTCTCGAAAATGTTCCATGTGCACTTGAGAAGGATGTGTATCCTGTTGCTTTTGGGTGGAGTGTTGTGTAGATGTTCATTAGGTCCATCTGTTCTAATATGTTGTTCAGTGCCTCTGTCTCTTTACTTATTTTCTGTCTGGTTGATCTGTACTTTGGAGTGAGTGGTGTGTTGAAGTCTCCTAAAATGAATGCATTGCATTCTATTTCCCCCTTTAATTCTGTTATATTTGTTTCACATATGTAGGTGATCCTGTGTTGGGTGCAGAGATATTTATAATAGTTATATCCCCTTGTTGGACTGACCCTTTTATCATTATGTAATGTCCTTTGTCTCTTGTGCCTTTCTTTGTTTTAAAGTCTATTTTGTCTGATACAAGTACTGCAACTCCTGCTTTTTTCTCACTATTAGTTGCATGAAATATCTTTTTCCATCCCTTTACTTTCAGTCTGTGTATGTCTTTGGGTTTGAAGTGGGTCTCTTTTGGCAGCATATAGATGGGTCTTGATTTTTTATCCATTCAGTAACTCTATGTCTTTTGAATGGTGCATTCAGACCATTTACATTTAGGGTGATTATTGATAGGTATGTACTTATTGCCATTTTTAGATTCATGTTACCAAAGGTTCAAGGGAAATTCCCTTACTATCTAACAGTCTAATTTAACTTACTTCGTATACTATTACAAACACAGCCAAAAGGTTCTTTTATTTTTTCCTCCCCCATTCTTTGTATGTTATGAATCATATTCTGTAGTCTTTGTTTTTCCTTGGATGACAGCAATTTAGCCTTAGGAATACTTCCCTCTATAGGAGTCCCTCCAAAATGCACTGTAGAGGTGGTTTGTGGGAGGTAAATTCTCTCAGCTTTTGCTTATCTGAAAATTGTTTAATCCCTCCTTCAAATTTAAATGATAACCTTGCTGGGTGGAGTATTCTTGGTTCAAAGTCCTTCTGCTTCATTGCATTAAATATATCATGCCACTCCCTTCTGGCCTGTAAGGTTTCTGTTGAGAAGTTTGATGATAGCCTGATCAGTTTTCCTTTGTATGTGATCTTTTTTCTCTCTCTAGCTGCTTGTCAAAGTCTGTCTTTATCCTTGATATTTGCCATTTTAATTATATGTCTTGATGTTGTCTTCCTTGGGTCCCTTGTATTGGGAAATCTGTGTACCTCCATGGCCTGAGAGACTATCTCCTTCCCCAAATTGGGAAGTTTTCAGCAATTACCTCCTCAAAGACACCTTCTATCCCTTTTTCTCTCTCTTCTTCTTCTGGTACCCCTGTAACGCGAATATTGTTGCGTTTGGATTGGTCACACAGTTCTTTCAATATTCTTTCATTCTTAGAGATCCTTTTTTCTTTCTGTGCCTCAGCTTCTTTGTATTCCTGTTCGCTAATTTCTATTCCATTTACTGTTTCTTCTAGTACATCTAATCTGCTTTTAAATCCCTCCATTGTATGCTTCATTTCAGATATGGAATTTCTTAATGATTGAATCTCCGACTTAAATTCATTTCTGAGTTCTTCAATATTTTTCTGTACCTCCATAAGCATGTTTATAATTTTTATTTTGAACTCTCTTTCAGGAAGATTGGTGAGTTCGGTTTCCTTTTGCCGTCTTTATGGGGTTTGTGAGATTTTGGTCTGAACCATGTTCTTTTGATGTTTCATATTTCTGTGTGGTGCCCACTACTGCACAGAAACTCCAGTCTCTGGAGCTGCTCAGCCCCTAGAGTGAGGTTGGGGGTCATAGGGGAGTGGAGCTGGTGCCTGGGGGAAGAAAGATCTGTTTCCTGATTCCCATCTGCAGTGCCTGTCTACAGCGTCAGAAACAGTGGGCCATGCACACACGTGTATACATCTGTGCTTTGCATCTCTAGCTGTTGTAGGTGGGGCCTCCCTCTGGCTGGCATGATGCCTGCACAGTGACTGCAGGTTTGCAAGCGGCTGCCTGCAAGCTCGTCAGAAGACTCAGCAGGCTGTGATATGTATCACAGTTGGGGGCCTCAGAGCTGAGTATGCAGACAGGGGGATGGAGCACCTGAAGCTTCTCAATGTTCCCAACCAACTGGGCATAGCACACCCAGACAACTTTTCCAACCTTATCCCATGTAGATAATGTGAAGCCATTAGAGACTTTTCTCCCAGACATGCTCTCTCACTTGTGAACTGTTCAACAAGCATTGACTGCGTGTGATAGGTGGTGTGATGGGCAGAATGAATGTCCGTGGGGCCCTGCTCTCAAGGACCTATGGTGGAATCTCTAAAAGTTCCTTCATGGAGGTTAATTTCACAGGAACTCACAGGATGGGTTCTAACTGAGAGAAATTAAAGGTATAAAACCAAGTTATGCAACTACAGTAGCTTGATAGGAAGTAGTGCAGACCAGGATTAGGGTGCCAGCCAGGAGAGCAGGCAAGTAGGAGCAGACACTCGCACTGTTACAGAGTGTGCATCGGCAGTAAGTGCCCTGGTAGAGAAGATGAGGGAGGTGAATGGGACAGAGTTAAACTCTGAAGTTTGCTTTCCCTGACTTTGTTCATTCCCATGATTGCAAATGTTCTTTAATAATATTTTCCTTATTTAGGCTTATTACTCTAGTCTGTGCTGAGTCTTATAAGACATCAATAATGAGTCACAATCCTCATCAAGTTTAACTAAGCAGCTGATGGCCCAAAGGACCAGGTTGGGGACAACAGATCTAGCTTTACAATCAATAGTGAGTTTTTATAGTTAATTGTAAAATTTTGCCCAGGGGAGTCCACTTTGAATTATCTTATTTTTTTTAATGGGATGTGTGCCATCCAAATGACTTCCACTCTAACGACAAATTATGTCCAGACTTGTATAGTTAAATATAATGCAAATTTTACTGCTATGTTTTCAAGATGGTAGTGAAGACCTATAGTTTCATTGAGAAACTGCATGTGAAAAAAAAATATAGAGATATGCAGGGATCAGCATTAATTATGTTTTCAGTGGAATATGCAAAGCAGTAAGCATTTTTTATGCTTATAAAGTAAATCCTTCATTGTGAAGTGCTCAGTGTCTGTCTTTACAGTTTCCATAAATAGAGAAATAAAACACTTTCTTTCAGCAGAGTATTGACAGAAAGCTTTAGCTTTGGAAAGGTATTTAGTTAAACTTTGTGTTAAAATACTTTCTCAATGCACTTTTTCTTAGTAAAAATCATTTTTAAAGGGACAGTTTATATCTTACTATAAGCTATTTGCATTACCAATTGTTTTATAAAGTTATGCAAGAACCTGATATCTTACTTGGAGCCTTTGGAATAATACATTTTTTTCTCCTGGCAAACTCATCTCAGATAATCAAGAAATGTAATTATTTTTAATGTCAAATTTCAAGAAAGAATTTGAGTGGCATTTAAAGCTAGCAGTATTTATTCTACCTGTGGCTAAATATTACATGTGTTTAAGTTAACGCGAGATTAAAAGTCAAAGGAGTTTTGATGTTCTTTATCTTTTTTCATCTGCTTTGAGTTTAATGTATCTTTCTGAACAAAGCCATGTTTGTGAAGGATATTCAGTTTTGTTTGGCCTTCTTCTCGACTGCAAGTACTCAGTGGACCTTAATGTGGGGTTACACTCCCTGGGCTGATTGATATATAAACAGAAGACAGATGGTGTAGAGATGGCTCTGATGATAATTCATTTTTCAGCTAGTCATGAAGATATTTTGATTACAGTGTGTTTAAGTAATTATAACACAGTCTGCTATGTCAGTCTTGCTGGGAAGGGAGCACATGGAAAACAAGTTACGTGTTATTCGTGCCCAACAAAGGATGCACTGTGGTGTAATGATTTTAATTCCTAATGCTAGATTAGGACTGGGGGAGTTTAAAGTATGTTATACAGTAAGGTAAGTCAATTAAACATAGACCAAATAAAAAAGGTAACTTCACAGTTGTGAGGCATAAATATTTGTTTTGGAAAGTATTTAGATGTTCCTATGTGAAAGAAACCAGTATTTTTACATTTAGGTAACAGTTTGTATACAGCTAATTAAAAAATAACGGCTTGATTTTAAGTTTATGGGGATTGTAATTATCACAGAGCTTGCTTTCTGTGTCATGAATTTAAAACTGAAATCAGAGAGCTGGTAATTCAACAGCATGTTATATCCCCACTGTTACTGAAGTTTTGAAAAAAAAATCCAAGCAAAATGTCAAAAGGAAAAAAATAATGAGAATTGTGTGGATAGGCTATGAAAGCATTTTCATTTTCACATGTTACTTACAGTTTATACCTCTTTCTTTGGTTTCACAATAGGATAATTGATAGCTTGGATGGAGTTCGGTTGTTATGGTCCCTGCTGAAAAATCCTCACCCAGATGTGAAGGCCAGTGCAGCTTGGGCCCTCTGTCCCTGCATCCAAAATGCTAAGGTAAGAATAGACTGCAAATCAACCCATTCTAGAATCTCTAATACTGTATTAAATAATGTCACCACGGGTCTGTTAATTGCTTTTGACTTATTTTGGGTCAGATTTATCAGTTGGAAAAGTGCTGCACATTTTGTGCCAAAGTAATTTTTAAGCAATGCCTTCTTCTGGTCAGTTTTTAAATGCCAGATGAAACCAAGCTAAGATGGCAGGGCTTACCAAGTCCTACCTGGCTGGTGCAGTTGCAACAAGCACCCCTGGTTAGTCAAGGTGAAGAAAAGTTGACTATTCTTATCTCTGTGATAAGAAAATTACCTGCATTTACCTGCTACTTTTGGAAGCAGAAAACTGCTTCTGTCTTATTTAGAACCTGAAATATGAGAGTGAAAGATCACTAAGTTCTTTGTTTACCTTGAAAAAGTTACATAATTTCATGCATTCTGCTTTTCTTAGCTGTCAGTAAGACTGGATATAAAACCCATGGATAAAATTTTTACATGAAGAAAAAACAACTGGAAATTTCTGAAGTCTTTTAGCTTTCCATTTGTAAATTTCATTATTTTCCTTAAACATCTATTTTCAATCTATTTCTATTATCTTTTTTACTTAAAACTTTTTTTCTAAGTTCAGAGATTTTTCCTTTCAGATCCTTGTTGCTTAAAGATATTTCTCTATTGAATATTTTTATCTAAAGGATTTTATTCCTGTAGTAAATTTAACATGACTTTAAATATCAACCTAAATATCTGTGACTAGAAATAATCTTGTGTAATAAATGAAAAGTGAGGTGTACTAATAGTAGAGGAGCCCCATTACAAACTGATTAATAGAACCCTTTTTTCATAAGCAAAAAATAAATAAAAATAAAAACAAAAACATCTCACATGTCAACCTACAGGAAAAACCACCACAGGGTGATGTAGAGTCTTACCCTATCATACAATGCAGCAGTGAAAAATGAATGTATTTCAATAATGTATTCATCAATATTGATATATCTCATAAACATACTAAGTAAAATTAAAAACAAGTTTCAGAAATAGGTATACAATATAATTTCTATTATAAAGTTCAAAGAAATTTTTTCATTGTAACATTTAAAATATTATTATTTAGGAAGAAGCCTATTGGGGAAAGATCACACACTTCCTTGAAGGATATATGTACCAGTAATTGAACTAATCAACCGTGTCTTTCAATCATAAATATGAACAACGAAGGATCACCAGATATTTAAGGAAGAATACTAGCGCTAAAGACAAGCCAAGATTTATAAGTAAAACTAACTTTAGAGGAAACAGGGATAGTGAAAGGAACAGAATATAACCTGAAATTTTTAACATTAATATCCTCAGAATGACCCCAGGAGGAATACTAGGCCCAAAAAGGCTGTTATAGAAAAGAAATATTCATAGATTGAGAAAAGGGTTTTGGAAATTAAAAATATATTTGGCAAAACAGTAAATTTAATAGAAGAGACAAATATTAGGGTGGGTATGACCATGTATTTATCTGGGAGATAGAGTCCAAGAAACAACTAAGAATGTAAAGTAGAAGTAAAAGAAAATAGGACAAGAAACACACAAAAAGAGAGCAAATGAAGGAAAGAAATGGGCATTTTAAAAAAAAAGAAGAGAGGGAAGTTTCTGTAATCTGAAGTGTTGAAGAAGGATTCTAGACTTCAGATTGAAAAGATCTACTTAGTGCCAAGCAGGAAAAACAAAGTCATCTACATCTAGACACAAATTCATAGTTAGTGTTTCCAGAAACTAAAGGAAAGAAAAAAATTACATGAGAACCAGATCACACCAGTTATAGACTTACTATCATTCACAATAAATTCTAAAGGAAAAAAAGGAACAAATCCTTTACTGTCTGTAGAGGAGATGTTTATTATCCTGGCATTCTATATCTGCAAAACTAGCATTCAAGTGAGTGCAGAGTAAGGACAGAACAAAGACATTTTTCTTTTAGAAAAGTCAGGACTCAGGAAGCTTTTCACCCATGAACCATTTCTGAAAAAAATTATTTTCCAGCAAAATAGAAGATTCTAAGAAAGAGAATATGACTTACAGAAATAATAATGAGCAAATGAATCATTAGAATTTATAGCTGAATATGAATTTGTGTTTATAATCTAGCTTTCAAATTTTATCAAATTATTAAGAAAGAATTTCCTTAAAAATAATGGCATAAAATAAAAACAGATGGTATTATCCCAGTAACGATCTGAATCTAAACTACCAGATGAGTCACAAAACATGTTAGGTTGTGGAAAGTAATAGTTAAAAACATACAAGGGCTTTACTTTTCCTTAAGAAGGATTTATAGATACTGGTTAATTCTCAATCATTATTGAAAATATAAATTTAAATATAGGATTTAATATTATCATTGGTGGGATACAACTTTGTATAGATAACATTTCTACTTAGTACTATTTATTATGTGTAAATTGTGTCCTTTATTCTCATGGATTTCAACTCCAAATCTGCCTATTTACCTATTACTAGCTTTAAGAGTCACTTCAATGTTTTCATTTCATTTTTCCTGCCCAAGATTTCTGCCCTGAATATCCATCCAACTGGTCTCCTGTGATTGCAACCTAACCTGAACCACAGTCAAACTTAAAACACAACCCACCCTGTCTATCTGTTAGCCCTTGGCCTCAAGGCCTGTACTAGATCCAAGCCTTCATAAAGAGCACCTACTTGTTCCATTTCTCTTGAGCTTCTCCTGCCTTCTGCATGTTCTTCATTCCTACCAACTCTGTGTCTTGAATTCTCAAGAAGAGGAAATGCCGCACCCTTTCTTGTTACTCCTGAGGGAAAGACAGACTCGTGACTATCTCTGCTTGTTCCCTTCTCTTACCAACTGCTCTCTCCTTCTATACGCATCACCACTTAGGTGACATAAACATTTGAAGGGCTTTAAACAAGGAAGGGACATGAGCAGGTTGGCTAATTAGAAAATGTATGACTGGGTGATTAATGAAGTTATTACAGTGGTTCAGATGAAAATAATTAGAATATGCCCTAACCCAGTGGCAGTGTGGGCAGAGAGGAAGAGTCACTACAAGAAATAATTGGGAAGTAGAATCAGAAATTGGTGCATGATTGGCTGTTGGCTTGTGAAGAAGAGGTCAAGAGAGATTGAATTTTTGTTTTGTATTTTAACTGTGTCAAATGACAACTAGTAAGTTGATGAAACATGGAAAGAACAGGACTCTGGGAAAAGATGGATTTGTTTTCATCCAAGTAGAGATATCCAGTCATTTGAATATACAAATCTGGGTGTCAGGATTGAATTCTGGCCTGGAGAGGTATGTGTGGGAATCATCAGCATGTAGGAGGTAGCTGAAGTCTTGAGGTAGATGAAAGGCAGAGGGTGTGGACTGAGAAGAGAAGGCCAGTGAGGAACACTAGGGAGTGATGAGATAGTCAGCAGAGGGTGATTTCTTCAGAGCCAAGAAAGGAAGGAGAGCGTTCAACAGTCTATTATTTGCCGCTAACAGGTCAATTATCTTTAAAAACTGAAGAGTACATTAAATATGTGAGAGTTGAAGTCAGATGGCACTGGAGTAAGGAATGAATTAGGAGAGAAAATAGATACAAAGAGGATTAAAAGTTCTTCCTAGAAGCTTGGCTGTTCAGTGACAACGTGAAATTTGGAAGACAGCTCAGTTTTAGGAAATGATTAACATGGGAAAGGCATGACAGAGAGGCAGAGGGTTTGTAAAAAAGGAAGGAAAGAAAGGAGGGAGGAAAAGGGAAGGAAGGGAGGGAGGAAGGGAAGTAGGAAAGGAGGGAAGAAGGGTTCTCCCTGCTCCTTAATCTTTCAAGTGTATTTGCTCTAAATTGTGTAAAAGTCTGTGGCACCAAGCAAAAGGACAGTTCTAGAATGCATAGTTCCTAAGGGTGAGTTCAGTGAGAGCAAAGGTAATTAAAAGACATCTAAGATATATAAATAATGGGGAGTTGTTTTAGTCAGATGGCTGCTGCAGAGAGTTGTAAGCCTTAAGATTTATATAAAATTGCATATTGTTACATGTTCAATGTGCAAATTTTAGGAAGTAACAAAAGGACTTTGAGTTTTTTTAACCACAATTTAAATAAAAATTAATTAAAACTAAGTAAATGAAAAAATGTACCAGTAATTTCAGCACTTGGAGATAACCATTATTGAGTTAATAGGCTGTTTTTCCTTAAAGATGAATTGAGACTCTGATTCTCTTCATGTTTTTCCCTATCCCTGCCTAATTTTCTTGGCTGTATAGTATTTTATTGTATGACTGTATCATAATTTATTTACCCAATTAAAATTCCAGTGTTAAAGAAGAAAGAGGTTAGTGAAACAAAAATTTCATTTGAGCTTTTCTAAAATGTTCTTTTCACATAGAGAAAATAAAGTTACCTCTGACCTACTGGTAGAAAGTAGAGCATAGTTACCAAGGGATGTGTTTTATAATTGGCATTTTGTCATAGGTTAAAGGGAAGTGTTTTCCCTGGTGGTACCTAAAATAATAGTGCATTTTACAATCAACTGCCTTTCAGATTAAGCTGAAGTAATGTGGGTAAATACTTGTAAATGTCTTTATGCATGGAGATTATGCGTGCTTGGAACTTTTTGGGGGTTTCGTGTGTCTTAAATCACTACCCAAAAGTTATCCCATTTGATTATATTCAGGGTAGCATTTTCAAGTAGCATTTTGTATATTCTATTGCTTTTAGGAAAATTAAAATTTATTTCCTAATAAGATTATAAATTCTGAGGGAGAATAGAGCAGGAAATGTTTTTGTATATGTTGGGCATCCAGGTTGCAGTAAAATAATGGAATCAGCAGAGATCTTGCCATATATTTTGGCCCACTCTTCCCATCTCCCCACCCATCCCATACAGGTAAGTTAATTACTCAGCTTTCTAGGAAAGATGACCTTTAATTTTGTAAAGAAAAAATTTCCACATTTTTTTCACATAAGATGCTTTTGCAAGTCATTTTAGACTTATTAATTTATGAATAAGGATTATTCATTATTATAGGACTTGGCACCACTTTGAAATAATTAACTCATTTTTCTGGATTAATGGCACTGACAGTAATAGCTAAGAGCAACACACATGGGAAGATGGCACAAGCTATAAGCCATGTCTTCAGACAAGTTATTGCTCCTTCAGGGTCCCTGCCACATCTGTCAGGCATCATGAAACCTCAGTGCACTATGTATGTGTCCATATGGAATGGATACAGTGAAATGTCAACTGTTCCAAACAGATGTCATCCATTTTTTATACTATTAACAGCATATATATTAGAACACATTTTTATATCTATCTTTTAAGAAAAAGAGATGTTAAAATGAGTTATAGTGAAGGTATTACGTATTTCCTTGCTGGGAAATATTTAAAGCTACCTATTAGTGACTGAGCCAGGTAATGAACTACTAGAATTAAAGACTTCAGTAATGAACTGTGGGATAATTGTGGGACAAATAAATATTCGGGAGGCAAGTTGGTATTGTATTTCGCTTGTGATTATTTTGTTTTGCAGTACATAAAAGAAACGGAGTGTGGGATCTCTGTATTAAGGGTATTGACATTTTCATCAGTAGACCAGTGTCTTGATTAGAAAGCTTAAAATTTGCCTTCATTTTGGAGAAAGTATATAATAGTTTTTGGTAGCTAATCAGTGAGAAAGAAAATGTACTGTTTGTCAATTTAATAATTATCTGTTCATTCTTTACATGATTGTAAAATCAGAGTGTGAAATGTGAGTCTGTTTAATGGTCTTACATAAAACTTGACAGAATAGCTTAGCCAGGAAATAAGCGTCTTTGATTTAAAAACTACTCAGTGTTCTTCAGTATATCAAGGACTGAAGAACAGAAAGCTGAACTAAAGTGAACTTATTACAAAAAAGTTCACTGCGTATTTTTCTAAGTAGTTTTATTTAAAAGTGAACTATTTATGTCATTTTCTGTGTTAGGCTTAAGGAAAGTTTGTTGTTTTTTCTAATTAAGACAGCTAAAAAGGATAGAGATTTTAAGATTTGACCTCTGTGTTGACGTTATCTAGCAAATTTCCTGAACTGTAAATTTGGTTGCAGACAATTAACTGCTTTATGAAAAGTGTAAGAGATTTGTCAATGGAAATGAAAAGTTACTCCTCTCAAGCTAAATGACCAAACACATTTGGGGGGAAAACACAGTGGTTGAACAGGTGCTCATTATTATGAAGTTGTGTGATGTAAAGAATTAACAACTTAATCTGGTGAAAACTCATGCACTAAATTCTTTGTTCTTAAGAAAAAAAATCTGCTGCAGAAAAGTCCACTGAATTTTGTGCTTAGGAACAATAAGATATTGAACAATACAGGAACTCATATAAAGAATGCATAATTGTGTTACATCACTTATAATTACTCTAATGCCTTTTGCCAATATTATAAGAATAATTTTCTTTCTTAAAATATCATTGCAGTTTTTAATATTTCTCTTTGTGAATGTTGCCAGATGGTACTTAATACTCTAATTCCGTTTCATTTCATTATTGTTATAAAAGTTTTTATTTTGTTCCTTGTTTAGAAAATAATGTCTAGTTTTGAATTTTGATCTTGGAGGGAAAAAACCTCTAGTGATTTCAAAACCAGTGGCCTAAGGATCAGCTCCAGAGTAGCCAATCAGAGACATTTGAGAATGATTCCCGAAAAGAGAAGAGAAAAAGTTCATTTCTATGAGGTTGGAACACATGCTTGTACAACATTAGCCAGGAATGTGGAGCACTGAGTGTGGGTGAGGCCAGCTTCCTGTCTGCAAGTGTGGCAGAACACAGCTGATCAAACAGGACAGGAATTTGCCATCACTCTCTGTTGAGCAGCTGCGGCCCTATGAGCCATGCCCAATCAGGAAGTCAAAGAGAACCCGGAGAAGGCTTGTGCAGGGGTGTAGTTTCATACTAAGAACACTGCCACAAACATGGTGTATGAGCTTTGTTTCAGTCATGTTAGGGCCCTACAATGTACAGTTGTCCAACAGTGTGCCAGAAACTAGTTTTTAAAAAAATCTAAAACCTCTTTATCATATATTTTTAATTTTAAAAATGTGTTATTTATTTTATTTTATTTTTTGGTAGCATTTTTTTCTGGTATCATTAATATAAAATCACATGGGCAACACTGTAGTTACTAGATGCCCCCATTATCAAGTCCCCACCACATAACCCATTACAGTCACGGTCCATGAGCATAGTGAGATGCTATAGAGTCACTACTTGTCTTCTCTGTGCTATACTGCCTTCCCTGTGCCCCCACCATGTTATGTGTGCTAATCATAATACCCCTTATTCCCCTTCTCCCTCCCTCCCCCCCCCACCCCGCCCACAGTCCCTCTCCCTGTGGCAACTGTTAGTCCATTCTAGGGTTCCGTGAGTCTGCTGCTGTTTTGTTCCTTCAGTTTTTGCTTTGTTCTTATGCTCCACAGATGAGTGAAATCATTTGGTACTTGTCTTTCTCCCCCTGGCTTATTTCATTGAGCATAATAGCCTCTAGCTCCATCCATGTTTTGGCAAATGGTAGGATTTGTTTTCTCCTTATGGATGAAAAATATTCCATTATGTATATGTACCACATCTTCTTTATCAATTCATCTACTGATGGACACTTAGGTTGCTTCCATATCGTGGCTATTAGAAATAGTGCTGGATAAACATAGGGGTGCATATGTCTTTTTGAAACTAGGCTGCTGCATTCTTAAGGTAAATTCCTAGGAGTGGAATTCCTGGGTAAAATGGTATTTCTAGTTTGAGTTTTTTGAGGAACCTCCATACTGCTTTCCACAATGGTTGAACTATTTTACATTCCCACCAACAGTGTAGTAGGGTTCCCCTTTCTCCACATCCTCGCCAACATTTGTTGGTGTTTGTCTTTTGGATGGCGGCCACCCTAACTGGTGTGAGGTGATATCTCATTGTGGTTTTAATTTTAATTTCCCTGATAATTAGCGACATGGAGCATCTTTTCATGTGCCTGTTGGCCATCTGAATTTCTTCTTTGGAGAAGTGTCTGTTCAGATCCTGTGCCCATTTTTTAATAGGGTTATTTGCTTTTTGGGTGTTGAAGAGTGAGTTCTTTATATATTTTGGATGTTAAATCCTTGTCGGATGTCCTTTACAAATATATTCTCCCATACTGTAGGATGCCTTTTTGTTCTGCTGATGGTGTCCTTTGCTGTACAGAACTCTTTAGCACATGATGTAGTCCCATTTGTTCATTTTTTATAGTTTTTCCCTTGCCTGAGATACGTTCAGGAAAAAGTTGCTCATGTTTATATTCAAAAGATTTTTGCCTATGTTTTCTTCTAAGAGTTTTATTTATGGTTTTCAGGTCTTTGATCCATTTTGAGTTTACTTTTGTGTATGGGGTTACACAATAATCCAGTTTCATTCTCTTGCATGTAGCTGTCCAGTTTTGCCAACACCAACTGTTGAAGAGGCTGTCATTTCCCCATTATCATATATTGATTGACCGTATATGCTTAGGTTTATATGTGGGCTCTCTAGTCTGTTCCATTGGTCTATGGGTCTGTTCTTGTGCCAGTACCAAATTGTCTTGCTTACTGTGGCTTTGTAGTAGAGTTTGAAGTTGGGGAGCATAATCCCCCCAGCTTTATTCTTCCTTCTCAGGATTGCTTTGGCTTTTCGGGGTCTTTGTGGTTCCATATGAATTTTAGAATGATTTGCTCTAGTTCATTGAAGAATGCTGTTGGTATTTTGATAGGGATTGCTTTGAATCTGTAGATTGCTTTAGGCATGATGGCCATTTTGACAATATTAATTCTTCCTATCCATGAGCACAGGATGTGTTTCCATTTATTGGCATCTTCTTTAATTTCTCTCAGGAGTATCTTATAGTTTTCAGAGTATAGGTCTTTCACTTCCTTGGTTAGGTTTATTCTTAGGTATTGTGTTCTTTTGGATGCTATTCTGAATAGAATTGTTTTCCTGATTTCTCTTTCTGCTAGTTCATCATTAGTGTATGGGAATGCAACAGATTTCTGTGTATTAATTTTGTATCCTGCAACTTTGCTGAATTCAGATATTAGTTCTAGTAGTTTTGGAGTGGATTCTTTATGCTTTTTCTAAAACCTCTTTAAAATGTAATCTGTGTCTGTGCTCTGCCCACCTATTTGGGTTCTATCATTTTTAAGGCATCAAATAGTTTAAAGTATGTTGCTCCCTCATCTGGCCCCCTCCCCATTCCTAAGATCCTAAAACATTAAAGTGAACTATATTACAGGTATTTTTTTCTGTATGCCAGATTTTGAAGTGGGAACATGAGAGGCGAAAACAAAAGTGAGGGTATAAAAAGCTCATCTTCACATCACAGCTGGAAGGACCCACTACCTACAGCCCAAACCCATTGCTTTCACCAGAATCCCATTCAGGTGCTGCTACCACCCCAAATTCCATGAGTCCAGCTTCTCAGCCCCTCCTCCAAAAAGTGGAAGTTGCTAGTCTAGGAAGGGGTAGAATTGACTGAAAGATAATAAACAAAATGGAAAGTTAATAGCTAAAGGGATAGCCTGTTCTGAGCATGTATGTACAAAACTGTGCCAACAATTAGCTATGTATGAAACCATTTAGCCATTTTATTTTGAAAGTACAGTTGGAACCAGTCAACTTCATTAAATTGACAATTCATCCATTGTTCATCATATCCTATGTCCACCT
Organism: Phataginus tricuspis; assembly: GCA_029783875.1. Classification (NCBI taxonomy): domain Eukaryota; kingdom Metazoa; phylum Chordata; class Mammalia; order Pholidota; family Manidae; genus Phataginus; species Phataginus tricuspis. Next base: position 17,847,100 of record JAQQAC010009376.1, on the reverse strand, counting down.
CTGCCAGGAGCTCCCAGGATCACACACTGCACTTTGTCACCATTAGAAAGTGCACTACCTCAAAACTCATTGACAGACATCTCACTGGGACCCTGTCAAGAGGATAAATCCCTGCATCTCTGAAGGCAGACAGCGTCACACAAGTAGTAGCCACAGGTGACAGTAGTAATACTTTTCTGCCTCCTTCATCAATATGGAAGCCCTTTTGTGCCTCTGTTTTCAAGAAATGAACTGCATGTGGTTCCTCTGTCTGGAATACTTTTGTTATCCTGCTTCTAGATCTAAGGTCAGAATGCTCAAAACTTTAGCTACAGCATACCTTGGATTTTTTTCTTCTAGAAGTTTCATTGTTCAGACCTTATATTTCAGTCTTTAATCCACTTTGAGTTCATTTTTTTAATATGGCGTAAGGTAAATGTCCAAATTCATTCTTCTACATATGGATATTCAGTTTTCACAACACCATTTGTTAAAAAGACTGTCCCCTTCCCGCAATGAATGGTCTTGGCAGCTGGGTCAAAAATCATTTGACAAAATAACCAACGGTTTATTTCTGGACAACTATTCTATTCCACAGGTCTACATGCCTATTTTTATGCCAGAACCACACCATTTTGATTACCATAGCTTTGTAGTAAGTATTGAAATCAAGAAATGTGAAACCGGGGATTCAAGATGGTGGCATGAGAGGTGAGACAGAGAATTCCTCCCAAAACCACATATAGTGTGAAAATATAATTAATACAACTAGCCCTAAAACAGCAACAGGAAAAAAGGCTGCACCGGACTGCATATATACCTCATGAACAGAGCAGACCTCACAAAACAGGGTAACGTACGAAAGCCTTGATCCATCGAGACCCGAGCCCTTCCCCCACACCAGCTCACTGGCAGGAGGAAGAGGAATGGAGCAGGGAGAGAGTGGAGGACTTGGACTGCTGAACACCCAGCCCTGGAGGTCTCCTTTGGACCACAGACCTACATTGTGTGGTGCTCTGGAGGTTGGTGGGGTTGCAGAGCTGGGACAGGCGGAGTGCTTGAAAGACTGAGATTCTGTGAATTTGTGGAGGATGTGGATCCCCATCCGGCCACTCCGGGACAAAGGAAAGTCAGGCAATATGAGAGGCTTCCTAGCAGTAAGACGGCTGCTGAAGGGGCAGGGTTTAAACAGAGCTTGCTACGGAGGAGAAGGGATAGGTGGACAAGGTTCTCTGGGCACACTCTGCCCAGCAGGTTGTGAACTTTGAGGAGCTTGAGGCACTCCACCCCCCTGGCTGCCTACTCAGCTCTGAGGCCCCCCCACTGTGACATGCAGCCTGATGCACCTTTCTCCTGGCATGCAGGCAACTGCTCGCAAAACAGCAGTCACTGGGCTGGCGTCAGGCCAGCCAGAGGCCCCGCCTATAACAGCTAGAGGTACCAAGCACAGAGGCTTACACCTGTGTGCTTGGCCCTCTGGCTCTGATATGGGAGACAGGCACTGAAGCAAGGAATCAGGAAACAGCTCTTCCCTACCCCAAAGCACCAGCACCGCTCCCCTACGACCCCCTACCTCACTCTAGGGGCTGAGCAGCTCCAGAAACTGGAGCTTCTGGGAACTAGAGGGCACTACATAGAATTATGAACATCAAAGGAACCTGGTTCAGACCAAAATATCACAAACCCCAGAAAAAGGACCAAATCAAACTGAACTCACCGATCTTCCTGAAAGAGAGTTTAAAATAAAAATCATAACCATGCTTGTGGAGGTACAGAAAAATATTCAAGAATTCAGAGATGAATTTAAAACAGAGACTCAATCATTAAGAAATTCCATATCGGAAATGAAACATTCAATGGAGGGATTTAAAAGCAGATTAGATGTAGTAGAAGAGACAGTAAATAGGATAGAAATTAGAGAAGAGGAATACAAAGAAGCTGAGGCACAGAGAGAAAAAAGGATCTCTAAGAATGAAAGAATACTGAGAGAACTGTGTGACCAATCCAGAGGGGACAATATCCGTATTATAGGGGTACCAGAAGAAGAAGAGAGAGAAAAAGGGATATAAAGTGTTATTGAGGAGGTAATTGTTGAAAACTTCCCCAATCTGGGGAAGGAGATAGTCTCTCAAGCCATGGAGGTCCACAGATCTCACAACACAAGGGACCCAAGGAAGACAACATCAAGACATATAATAATTTAAATGGCAAAGATCAAGGATAAAGACAGACTTTTAAAAGAAGCTAGAGAGAGAAAAAAGATCACATACAAAGTTTAGGTTTCTCACCAGAAACCTTACAGGCCAGAAGGGAGTGCCATGATATATTTAATGTAATGCAGCAGAAGCGCTTCAAACCTATCTGGTAAGGTTACCATTTAAATTTGAAGAAGGGGTTAAACAATTTTCAGATAAGCAAAAGCTGAGAGAATTTACTTCTCACAAACCACCTCTACAGCGCATTTTGGAGGGACTGCTATAGATGGAAGTATTCCTAAGGGTAAATAGATGTCACCAAGGGAAATAAAACCACAGCAAAGTAAAACAATTACTTACTAAGCAGATGCAAAATCAAATCAACTACCCCAAAAGTCAATCAAGGAATAGACAAAGAGTACAGAATATGATACCAAACATATAAACACTGGAGGAAGAAAAAAAAACAAAGAACCTTTAGGTTATGTTTGTAATAACATATGAAGTGAGTTAAATTAGACTGTTAGATAGTAAGGGAATTACCTTTGAAACTTTGGTAACCACGAATCTAAAGCCTGCAATGGCAATCAGTACATACTTATCGATAATCACCCTTAATGTAAACTGTGTGAATGCACCAATCAAAAGACATAGAATCACTGAATGGATAAAAAAACAAGACCTGTCTATATGCTGCCTACAAGGGACTCACTTCAAACCCAAAGACATTCACAGACTGAATGTGAAGGGATAGAAAAACTTATTTCAGGCAACTAATAGGGAGAAAAAAGCAGGAGCTGCAGTACTTGTATCAGACAAAATAGACTTCAAAATAAAGAAAGTCACAAGAGACAAAGAAGGACATTACATAATGATAAAGGGGTCAGTCCAACAAGAGGATATAACTATTATATATGCACCCAACACCTGCATATGTGAAACAAATACTAACAGAATTAAAGGGGGAAATGGAATGCAATGCATTCATTTTAGGAGACTTCAACGCACCACTCACTCCAAAGAACAGATCAAGCAAACAGAAAATAAGTAAAGTGACAGAGGCACTGAACAATGTATTAGAAAAGATGGACCTAATGGACATCTACAGAACATTTCATCCAAAAGCAACAGGACACACGTTCTTCTCAAGTGCACATGGAACATTCTCAAGAACAGATCATACGCTAGGCCACAAAAAGAGCCTCAGTAAATTCAAAAAGATTGAAATTGTACCAACGAGCATCTCAGAACACCAAGGTATGAAACTAGAAATAAATTACACAAAGAAAACGAAAAAGCCTACAAACATATGGAGGCTTAATAACATGCTCCTAAATAATCAATGGATTAATCAAGAGATCAAGCAATACATGGAGACAAATGACAATAATACGACACTGCAAAATCTGTGGGACGCAGTGAAGGCTGTACTAAGAGGGAAGTATATTGCAATATAGGCCTACCTCAGGAAAGAAGAACAATCCCAAATGAACAGTTTAAACTCACATTAATGAAACTAGAAAAGGAAGAACAAATGAAGCCCAAAGTCAGTAGAAGGAGGGACAAAATAAAGATTAGAGCATAAATAAATAAAATCGAGAATAAAACAAAAGAAAGAATCAATGAAAGCAAAAGCTAGTTCCTCAAGAAAACAAACAAAATAGATAAACTCCTGGGCCAGATTTATCAAGAGAAAAGGAGAGTCTACTGACATAAACAGAATCAGAAGTGAGAAAGGAAAAATCACTATGGACAACAGAAATACAGAGACTAATGAGAGAATAATATGAAAAATTATATGGTAACAAACTGGATAACCTAGAAGAAATGGACAACTTTCTAGAAAAATACAACCTTCCAAGGCTGACCCAGGAAGAAACAGAAAATCTGAATAGACCAATTACCAGCAATGAAATTGAATTGGTAATCAAAAAACTACCTAAGAACAAAACACCTGGACCAGATGGTTTCACTGCTGAGTTTTATCAACCATTTAGTGAAGACCTAATACACAACCTCCTTAACGTTTTCCAGAAAGTAGAAGAGGACGGAATACTCCCAAACTCATTCTACGAGGCCAACATCACTCGAATACCAAAACCAGGCAAACACACCACAAATAAAGAAAATTACAGACCAATATCCCTGATGAACATAGACGCAAAAATACTTAACAAAATAGTAGCAAACCGAATTCAAAAATACATCAAAAAGATCTCCATCATGATCCAGTAGGATTTATTCTAGGGATGCAAGGTTGGTACAACATTTGAAAATCCATCAACATCATCCACCACATCAATAAAAAGGACAAAAACCACATGATCATCTCCATAGATGCTGAAAAAGCATTTGACAAAATTCAACATCCATTAATGATAAAAACTCTCAACAAAATGGGTATAGAGGGCAAGTATCTCAACATGATAAAGGCCATATATGACAAACCCACAACCAACATTATACTTAACAGCAAGAAGCTGAAAGCTCTTCCTTTAAGATTGGGAGCAAGACAAGGATGCCCACTCACCCCACTTTTATTCAACATAGTTCTGGATGTCCTAGCCACAGCAATCAGACAACACCAAAAAATAAAAGGCATCCAGATTGGTCAGGAAGAAGTCAAACTGTCAGTGTTTGCAGATGACATGATATTGTATATAAAAAACCCTAAAGAATCCACTCCAAAACTACTAGAACTAATATCTGAATTCACCAAAGTTGCAGGATATAAAATTAACACACAGAAATCTGTTGCTTTCCTATACACTAATGAAGAGGTAACAGAAAGAGAAATCAGAAAAACAATTCCATTCACAATTGCACCTAAAAGAATAAAATACCTAGGAATAAACCTAATGAAGTGAAAGACCTATACCCTGAAAACTACAAGAGACTCCTAAGAGAAATTAAAGAGGACACTAACAAATGGAAATGCATCCCATGCTCTTGGCTACAAGGAATAAATATTGTCAAAATGGCTATACTACCTAAAGCAATCTACAGATTCAATGCAATCCCTATCAAAATACCAACAGCTTTCTTCAGTGAACTGGAACAAATAATTCTAAAATTCATATGGAACCACAAAAGACCCCGAATAGCCAAAGCAATCCTGAGAAGGAGGAATAAAACAGGGGCAATTATGCTCCCTGACTTCAAGCTCTACTACAAAGCCACAGTAATCAAGACAATTTGGTATTGGCACAAAAACAGACCCACAGACCAGTGGAACAGAATAGAAAATCCAAACATTAACCCAAACACCTACAGTCAATTAATATTTGATAAAGGAGCCCTGGATATACAATGGGGAGATGACAGCCCCTTCAGCAGCTGGTGTTGGAAAAACTGGACAGCTACATGTAAGAGAATGAAACTGGACTACTGTCTAACCCCATACACAAAGGTAAACTCAAGGTGGATCAAAGACCTGAATGTAAATCATGAAACCATAAAACTCTTAGAAAAAAACAAAGGCTAAAATCTCTTGGACATAAACATGAGTGACTTCTTCATGAACATATCCCCCCGGGCAAGGGAAACAAAAGCAAAAATGAACAAATGGGACTATATCAAG
>JAQQAC010009376.1:17821567-17840946 GCA_029783875.1 Phataginus tricuspis | reverse complement strand
ATCCACTCCAAAACTACTAGAACTAATATCTGAATTCAGCAAAGTTGTCGGATACAAAATTAATACACAGAAACTTATTGTATTCCTATACACTAATGATGAACTAGCAGAAAGGGAAATCAGGAAAACAATTCCATTCACAATTGCATCCAAAAGAATAAAATACTTAGGAATAAACCTAACCAAGGAAGTGAAAGACCTATACTCTTAAAACTACAAGACACTCATGAGAGAAGTTAAAGAAAATACCAATAAATGGAAACACATCCTGTGCTCATGGATAGGAAGAATTAATATTATCAAAATGGTCATCCTGCCTAAAGCAATCTACAGATTCAATGCAATTCCTATCAAAATGCCAACAACATTCTTCAATGAACTACATCGAATCATTCTAAAATTCAGGTACAACCACAAAAGACCCCGAATACCCAAAGCAATCCTGAGAAGGAAGAAAAAGTGGGGGAAATTACATTCCCTGACTTCAAACTCTACTACAAAGCTACAGTAATTAAGACAATTTGGTACTGGCACAAGAACAGACACATAGACCAATGGAACAGACTAGAGACCCCAGATATAAACCCAAGCATATATGGTCAATTAATATACGATAATGGATCCAGGGATATACAATGGGGAATGACAGCCTCTTCAACAGTTGGTGTTGTCAGAACTGGACAGCTACACATAAGAGAATGAAACTGGATCATTGTCTAACCCCACACACAAAAGTAAACTCAAAATGGATCAAAGACCTGAATGTAAGTCATGAAACCATAAAACTCTTAGAAAAAAACATAGGCAAAAATCTCGTAGACATAAATATGAGCAACTTCTTCATGAACATATCTCCCCAGGCAAGGGAAACAAAAGCAAAAATGAACATGTGAGACTATATCAAACTGAAAAGCTTCTGTATAGCAAAGGACACCATCAGCAGAACAAAAAGGCATCCTACAGTATGGGAGAATATATTCATAAATGACATATCCGTTAAGGGGTTGACCTCCTTATAAAAAGAGCTCATGCACCTCAACAAACAAAAATCAAATAAGCCAATCAAAAAATGGGGAGAAGAGCTGAACAGGCACTTCTCCAAAGAAGAAATTCAGATGACCAACAGGCACATGAAAAGATGCTCCACATCTCTAACCAACAGAGAAATGCAAATTAAAACCACAATGAGATATCACCTTACACCAGTTAGGATGGCCAGCATCCTAAAGACAAACAACAACAAATGTTGGCGAGGATGTGGAGAAAAGGGAACCCTCCTACACTGCTGGCGGGAATACAAAATTGTTCAACCATTGTGGAAAGCAGTATGGAGGTTCCTCAAAAAGCTCAAAATAGAAATACCATTTCACCCAGGAATTCCACTCCTAGGAATTTACCCTAAGAATGCAGCAGTGCAGTTTGAAATAGACATAGGCACCCCTATGTTTATCACAGCACTATTTACAATAGCCAAAAATGGAAACAACCTAAGTGTCCATCAGTGGATGAATGGATAAAGAAGATTTGGTACATATACACAATGGAATACTATTCATCCATAAGAAGAAAACAAATCCTACCATTTGCAACAACATGGATGGAACTAGAGGTATTATGCTCAGTGAAATAAGCCAGGTGGAGAAAGACAAGTATCAAACGATTTCACTCATCTGTGGAGGGTAAGAACAAAGCAAAACCTGACGGAACAAAAGAGCAGCAGACTCACCGAACCCAAGAATGGACTAACAGTTACCAAAGGGAAAGGGACTGGGGAAGATGGGTGGGACGGACGGGATAAGGGGGAAAAAGGAGCATCATGATTAGCACATATATTGTATGGTGCGGGTGACACGGGGAAGGCAGTATAACAGAGAGAAGACAAGTAGTGACTCTATAGCATCTTACTACGCTGATGGACAGTGACTGTAATGGGTTTGTGGTGGGGACTTGATAATAGGGGGAGTTGAGTAACCACAATGTTGTTCATGTAACTGTACATTAATGATGGCAAAATAAATAAATAAATTAAAAAGAAGTGTGAAACCTCCAACTTTGTTCTTCTTTTTCAAGACTGTTTTGGCTATTCAGGGCCTCTTGAGATTCCATGAGTTTTATGATGGCTTTATTTCTGCAAAAAAAAAAATCTTGGGCTTTTGACATGGATTTCATTGAATATGTAGATTACTATGGGTAGTATGGCTATCTTAACAATATTTGTGTCTTCTGTAATTTCTTCCCGCAATGCTTTGTAGTTTTCAGTGGACAAGTCTTTTGCCTCTTTGGCTAAGTTCATTCCTAAGTATTTTGTTCCTTTTGATGGTATTGTAAATGGCACTGTTTTCCTAATTTCCATTTCAGGTTTTTCTTTATTAGCATATAGAAATACAACTGACTTTTGCATGTTGATTTTATAACCTACAACTTTGCTGAATTCAGTTATTAGTTCTGCCAGTTTACTATGGAATCTAGGGTTTTCTCCATATAAGATCACGTGATTTGTGAACAGAGATGATTTTACTTCTTCCTTTCCAATTTGGATATATATTTTTAATTTTTAATTTTGATATCATTAATATAAAATCACATTGTCATTATTAGATTCCCCCCATTATCAAATCCCCACCACATACACCATTACAGTTACCAATTTGGATATTTTTCATTTCTTCTTCTTTGCTGAGTTGACTTAGGAAGTCCAGTAGGCTAAAATTTCCTATACTATGTTGAATAAACATGGTGAAAACAGGCATAATATCCTGATCTTGGAGGGAAATTTTTCAATCTTTCACCATCAAGTATGATGTAAACTGTGGGTTTTTCCTATATGACCTTTATTATTATGTTGAGATAGTTTCCTTCTATTCCTAGTTTGTTGTGCTTTTTTTTAGGGCATGTAATAGTGTCACATTTTATCAAATGCTTTTTCTTTATCAACAGACATATTGTTATGATTTCTACCTTCCATTCTGTTAATGTGGTGTATTACACTGATTGATTTCCTTATGTTGAACCATCTATACAGTCTAGAAGTAAACCCCACTTTGTCATGGTGTCTAATCCTGTCAAAGCTGGTTTGCTAGTGTTCGTTGAGGATTTCTACATCAATATTCACAAGCAATATTGATCCATAGTTTTCTTCTTTTGTAGTGTCTTTGTCTGACTTCAGTATCAGTAATGTTGGCCTCATAGACTGAATTTGGGATTGCTATTTCTTCTTCAGTTCTTTGGAAGAATTTGAGGAGGCCTGTTGTTAATTCTTGTTTAAATGTTTGGTAGAATTTATGAGTTTAGCCATTTAGTTCTGGGATTTTGTTTGTTGAAAGGTTTTTGATTACTGATTAAATTTCCTTACTAGTTATAGGTCTGTTTCGATTTTCTATTCTTCATGATCCAGTCTTAGATTATGTGTTTCTAGAAATTTATCAGTTTCATCTAGGTTATCCAGTTTGTTGGCATACCATTGTTCATAATATCATCTTCCAATCCTTTTTATTTCTGTAAAATTGGTTATGTCTCTTCTTTCATTTCTGATTTGAGTCTTCTTTTTTTCTTCTTAGCCAATCTAGCTAAGAATTTGTCAATATAATTGATCACAGGTGTCTGTGAGTCTGCATTCCCCCTGCAGTTTTCATGGAGTGTGTGCCTGCTACTACCTTCCAGACCTTTTGCCACCTGAGATCCAGACTCCCCCACAATTTCCCATCTGAACTCTTTGTCAGATGAGACAGAAATCCTGTCTCTCAGGCAGCCCACAGGCAGGCCAGAATGTTGCAAACAATTACAGGTCTGCTGCTTCTGGCTGAGGGAAGGAACTGAAGTGGGAATTGGTCTGAATTCTCCTGATTACACTATGCCATTTCCAGGAAGCAGAAGGGCCAAAGGCATGTAAAATTTCTGGGAAATTTCCTGAAATTTTGAATGTAATTTTTTTCTTGGTTCAGTGTTTGCTTATTTGCTACAGACATCTGAACTGTTTTCAGAGCTCCTATAAAGTTACTTTAGTCTGTTACTGTGTATTTAATGGTTCCAAGGGGGACTAGTGTTCAGAGCGGCTGAGTCCACCATCCTAGTCATGTCTCCATGTGTTCTGATGAGAAGTCAGTTGTTGACACTAATGAGGTTTCCTTATACAAAATGAGTCATGTACAGCTTTCATGTACAACTTGTTACTTTCAAGATTCTCTCTGTCTTTCAAAAGTTTGACTATGATTTGCCTAGGTGTGTGTCTCTGATTTTATCCTACTTTGAATTCATAAGGACATTTGAGTATATAGGTAAATTAGGGATACTCTTGCCATTATTTCTTCAAATATGCTTTCTGCTCCTTTTTCCTCTTCTCCCAGAACTCTCATGTATGTAGGTTGGTATGTTGGGTGGTATCCTATAATTCTCTGAGGATGTATTCATTTTTCTTTTCTTTTTTTTTTTTTTTTGCTCTTCAGACTGGATAATCTAAATTGACCTATCTTCAAGTTCACTGAGTTTCTCTTCTGCCTGCTCACATCTGCTGTCAAGCCCAAGTAGTGAATTTTCCATTTCACTACAGAATTTCTAATTGATTCTTTTTTATATAATTTAAATTTCTTTATTAATATTCTCTTCTTAAGACATTGTTCTCAAACTTTAATTATTTAGGCATGGTTTCTTTTAGTTCCTTGAACACATTTATAGTAGCTGATTTAAAGCCTTTACCTAATAAGTCCAACAAGGTACAAGCTTCCTTAAGGTCAGATTTTGTTGACCGCTTTATTTCCCTGGGGTATAATTTGTGGCATACTTTCCCCTTTCTTTGTATGTTTCATAACTTTTTGTTAGAAACTTAATATTTTAATAATACAATGTAGAAACTGTGGAAATCAGATTTCCCCCTTCTCAATGGTTGTGTTGTTGCTATTTGTTGTCTTCTTATTGTTTGTTTGTTAATGACTCTCTTGGACTAATTTTGTAATGTCTGTGTTCTCTGTCAGTGTGGCCACTGAGGTCTCTGTTCAGTTAGTTCATTGGTCAGCTAATGAGTTGATGAAACTTCCTTGAATACCTTGCACCATTAGGTTTCTCACCTTTGGTGAGAGGCTTTTGGGGTTTTATGGCATACACTGGACACTCCAACAGTCTACAACTCTGTCTTATTCTTCTCTTCTGCTTGCATAGAGACTCAAGGTCAGCCAAGGGTGAGCAATTAGGACTATCTCAGGTCTTTTCTGAGCATATGTATAGACCTGCACTTGCACATGGCATTTTACACCCCCAAGAATATGTTGTTTGTCAAAGCATTCTGTAGACATCTCATTTCCAATATTTTCCTTTTAATTTTTTTTTTTGCCAGCCTCTTGTTTGTCTCAGCTGACATTATCATCTGCAATAGCTTTTATGTTAAATAATAGCCATTGATTTTTTTATGGCATGCCCTGAGGATAGGACTTCCCTCACTGAGTGGGCCCTAAAGTAGAGTAAAAGCAAGCCTTGGGGACTTTTCCTAGAAGTTTCCATCAGATCATAGAGTGACCATCCTGTTGCAGTGGGGCTTTTGGAGATGCTCCAAACCCAGTCCTCCTTCCTGTGGCTGCTAGGCTGCATGTTTTCCAGATACCATGGTTGCAAGGCTTCTGGTTTTCAAGGCTGGTTTGCAGAGAGAGGGAGAAGGAGATCAGAAGAGGGAATGCCATGAAGCTCACTGTTCTTACTGAGATTCAGACATTTTTGTTGAATAAACACTTCTTGTTACAACCTTCTGTTAAATTTGAGAGATCTGAAAAAGCTGACTTTGCCAATTTTTGCCAGGGTTCTCATTCTTTTTATAGAAGATGAGATTTTTGGTTCTTATTCTGCCATTCCAGAAATGCTCTCCCTCCTCTATTTATTATTAAACTAAATGTGGACATTTGAGGTATTAAACTAATGTGGACATTTGGAAGTAACATTAACACAATTTGGTGATTATTCCATCAGTCATTCTCCATTCCAGATACACATTACCTTCAGAGCTTTAAAAATATATAGTCATGCAAAAGTCCCCCAACCTTGTTCTGTGTAACAAGACTGAGGTCTAGCTAGGCATGTGTATTTCTAAAATATCACGCAGGTGATTATAATGTGAAACTAGGACTGAGAACCACTGATCTAGATTAATCTGAGGTTCCTAATTGGTCAAATGAATAAATATATGAATGAAAGTGGCTTTATGGTATAAATATGATATAAATTTATTACCTAAAGACAGTCAAAGATATATTTTTGTCAACTTTGTTGCTACCTGAGTATTTTTATTGAATACATTCACAAGGATGAATGATATGTGGAATCAAATAAATTTTAGTTGTACAAACTATTGCTAACAAATACATTCTCAAAATAAATAGAAAAGAATAACACTAATAATACCTATCATCATATGCCAAGCACCTTGTTATATACTTTATATGTATACTCTTACCAACCATCACGAAATAAATACTATTATTAGCTTCATTATACAGCTGAAGAGATTCAAACTTAGAGAAATCAAGTACCTTGCTTAAAATCATATATTGAATAGTGATAAAACTGGGATAAACCCCCAGGTATTCTCACTATAAGACTTATAAACCAGTGGTTCCCAAACTTTGATGCACATTGGAATCACCTAAAGATCTGTATAGAAGCTGGCTTCCACCACCATACATTCTGGTTCAATTGTTATGGGATTCAACTTGGGCTCAGGGAATGTTAAAAATTCCACCCTACCTCCCTGGGTAATTCTAATGTGCAACAAAGTTTGAGAACTATTGCCTTAAAAATTACATTTTCTGTCTACCTGAGGAATTTTCTTTAAATGTAAGAATGCTTGGATACACTATGTACATCAAAATATCCAAATAGCAGCTCACTTGATTCCTCAAAGTAGAAATCAGTTGAAATAGATAAAATTTACCTTGTGAATTTATTGAAAGCTCATCTCTTTTAATATGAAGATTGTTCAATGCAATTTATGCAATAAGAGGTAGCTAGAAATTCCATAGGTACAGGATGTAGAATTTATGTAGTAATCCACTTTGGCTGAATTCAAAGCTTAATGTGAACAAACATAATAATGTAACTGCTGAAATAGTGCATGCAGCCGGCCACAGCAGAAGTACTGTGTCTAGATAATGAATGATAAGAATTCCGCTACACTCTGCTCGAGTCAGACCACATCTGGAACTGTGATAAACTCTGGGTATGTTTTAAGAGAAACTTTGATAAATAAAAGAGGAGACCTATGAAAACCATTTAATACGAAAATTAGTTTAAGGTACACATCACAGAAGAGGAGAGAAGCCAGATAGCTGGCTTCAAATATTAGAGGAACATTCATGAAAAAAGAATTAGTTGTAGTTAGTATGATGTTCTATTTCAGGTTCACTACGAGTTAAATAAACTCTTATCTGCTGTACTGGAAAGATAAACATGTATTTGCAAAAAAATGTGATGTAACAGATCCAATGAGTAAACTTTTGGAAAAGAGTCCCTTCATGAATTGGAGACACCCTGAGTTTTTTTTGGACTGTAGTATTTTACATGGTTAAATTTTCCTTCTGCCAAAATTATTATGTCAAGTGTTGTTCTTAGTCTGATGCATGCAACTCACTGTTCAGAACCATCTAATTGGCTCTCAACTGGAAATTGCTTTACTCATCTTAATCTGGGGGTTACTGAGTACAAGTGGGAAAAATTCCAAATAAATATTTAAAAATCAAATATATATACAAATATGCATATATTAACATATATACACATAAGTTTATATATAGCTACCTTAGATGATATAACTAACATTTGTGTTTAGCATCTTCTACTTGTTAAAACTTTTTGTCAAATATATCATTGGTTAAGAATGTCATTTAATTAACTCTATAAGCCTCTGGATACACAACAGTGCCTCACAAATTAGACCTCCTCATTAATAGAATATTGTATCTAAAGCAGGATCAACACAGAACAGAGTAAAATGGAAAAATCAAAGTTGTCTGTGATATTTTTTTTTTAATCTTAAAAGCAGGCTAGGGAAGTAGAAAAAATCAGAACCATTAAATTTATTTTCTTTATCTTGTGATTTAGCTGGATAAAGATACCTTCAAAGTATAATGCATTTTCTGCTATGTAAATCCAGACCATGAGGACAAATCATTTATTTTACCTGAAATTAATTTATTTTTCCTTCAGTTCAGAAGGAAAAAGGTAATAATCAGGGTTCTAATTTTGATTTTTGAAGAACTACATTTGAAAGTGTAAAGTAATTCTAAGTTAGCATTTTGTTTTTTAAGCAGTAGGACTTGTTAACTACAGAACAAGGACCTCATTGTGATAGAACCATACAAATTGTCTGTTCTTGTGTATATATGTTGTATTTAGAAATTTTAAAGCATTTAATTTATTGAATATACTTTTAGGACAAGATTTCCCTGTTCAGTTTTGGTTTCTCTGACATGCTCTTCTAAGGTGAATGTAGCATTTTTGGAATTTTTTTATATGCAATGTGTTACTTTAAAAGCTTTTTTCAAATACCATATTATGCCATTGTATGGTCTCTACATGGCACAAAACAGTGTTTTTATAGCCCTTCTAGTTAAAAATTTTTGTCTTAAGTCATGTTACATTTGCCTGTGTGTGCATTAAAGCTGCATTATGTATATCTCACCTCATCAGAAAACTACCAGTTCTTTTTCCTAGAGGCAAGAGAAGGAATTTCATACCCATTAGTTTAATTACTCAATGCCAAAATATCCAGTTTTCTGTTTTATTTGTTAATCTGTATATAATGTCTTAATATTTTCCTATTAGTTGAATTTTAACCTAAAGTATTTTACTACTTTATATTTTTCATCTTATTTGTGTATTTGACTTAAATTTGTTTAATTTAAGCCTGATACCTTTTCCTACTTATTCACAAACCTTACATTAATAGAGTATGAAGGTTTCATATTCTCTTTTTCAATTGCTGTTTTTGTTTGTCTTAGGAAATGTCATTGGCAAAACAGCTTCATCTCTTTGGAATTATTAACCTTCTTAGCTATGAAGAGTCTTCTGTTCATAAACTAGGTTTAATATGATATATAATTGTTGGTACTTCCAAGTCTTAAGCACACAGTGTATAGTGAAATTACACTAAAAAAATCAGGAAATGTAAAATTGATTTTTGGTTTTATCACTAACTATTCATGAACCTTGACCCTTCCTGACTATAAAGTGGGGATATTACAGTTCCTTAAGGCATGAGATGAGGTTGAGATGAGATACTTATGTGGAAGTGAGGATGAGAAGAGATCATGTATGTGGAAGTCCTTCGTAAACTGCAAAAAATGTTGTTGTTTCTGTTATTATTATTATTAAAGGATTTTCTGTTATAAATGAAAATATGTATTGTGCATAACCAATATTGTAACAGTGGTGAAACTGGCAAAGCCTAGTTTTTAAGATATGTGAGAAGGTGGAAAATATATTAAATTTGCCCAGGTGTTACGCAGTAGTGAAAGACAGTTTTGGCAGAGTAATTACTTTTTTCCACCCTCAAATATACTGTCTCCCTTTACATAGAGACTATGTGAGGTAAGATGTCATATGTTTAAAATCTCTAAACCTAAAAGGAAAAGAAAGTCTTGATTTCAAAACAAATAAACAAACCTTGGAGGGGCCTGTAGGCTTGACTCTAACATTTCACCATCCCACAGACTGCAAATATGACAAGACCTTGGTGATCTGTACCTGTGATCTCACTGAGACGTTGTCTCCCTAGATCTCATACCGTGCACCTTAGGAAGTTCTTGGATCAGAGGCGGATGTGATCATTTTTGTTATTTTTCCCAGTATGGCCCCGGTGCTGTGGCTGACTGTCTTTCCTGATAAGGCAGCCAGAGAACCAGGAAGTTACTAACTAGATTGTGAGGCTGAGTGGATCTTGTCAGTTTATATTCCATCTTATAGAGCTAATGTTCTTTTTGTGTTTGTAACTGTGGTCAAGTACCTTATAGTCCCCTTATTATTTTTATGTATTCATAATTCAAGAAACATTTATTGGAAGCCCACTGCACAAGACACCAGAAAATATCCCACTTGAGAGTCAAGGAACAAGACCAGGTGGCTCCGTTCTTAAGAGCTTGCAAATTAATGGGGAATGGACCCATAAGATAATGGTTACAATACAATGAAAAAATGACTACAGATGCCTGTTGTTTTAAATGGCTAAATCAGATTTTAGGACTAGTTCATTTAGCAGCTCAATAATGTCATCAAGGACCCAGACTGTAGGCAAACATTTCCAGAAGATTCCTAGGAGACATCATCTCAGAACTCACTGGCCATAATGGGTCCATATCTAGCCTGCCCCTAAACAAATAATTGGCAAGAGGAATGAGACTTCCATGACAGGCATAGGCCAGTTCAGAATTACCTCTTAGGTATGGAGGTACTCTTTGCTGATGTGTGAGAGTTAGACACTCAAAATGAAGGCTTGACAGACAAGGGAGAATGAGGAACAGATTTTGGAAAAAACCAACTATGAGAATGTGAGGACAGTGAGTGACCAATACTGACAAGGGGAGTACAGGGTTGGAGAATTTCATGGGGACGTTATTTAAGCTGCTGTGAAGAGCTTGAAGGGCTTAAAGAGAGTTTTCAGGGCTGCACAGGAGTTTGCCAGAACTGAGAAGGGCATTCCAGTAAAGAAAATAGCATAGTCAAAGATATAAAAGAATGGCATTTTATGGAACACCAATTATCCTAGAGCCTGGAGTATAGTTTATGCAGGATATACTGGAAAATAAGACCAGAAGGTGAGGTTTGGCAGGACCAGGAAAATACCTGAACGTCATACTAATGATTTAGATCTTATCCTAAAAGAAAGGAAACCAATACAGGATTTTTAAGAAATCTGCCATCCTTTTGTCAATGTCTTTCTAGTCTTTTTGGAGGTCTAAGACACTCACTCTCAAGTAGATTTCTCAAGAATGGCCTGTGTTAACATCATTCCCTGAAGTCTCCCGTGTTTATAGCAGTTTTATACTTGAAGGTCATTTTGGCTAGATATTAGAACCTTGATTCACATTTTCTCTTGAATAACTCACATGTCTTATTCCCTTTCTACATTGCTACTGGCAAGTCCAAGGATATTATCTTACTCTTTCCCTTGATCTTTTTGCCTGGGTGACCAAATAATTTTTTTTCTTTTTTCCTAAAGTCTAGCAGCTGTAGGAGAATATTTCTTTATGTCAGCCGATTCTGGGCCAGTTTTTCCAGGTATACAGTGACTTTTCGATATACTTTCAGGTTTTATTTATTTCAGGAGGGAGTTTTCTCGAATTATAGTTTTAAAATTTGTCTATTATATTTCTGTTTACTTCTTAGGGGCTTTTACTTATAGGCATGTTATCTTCTCTGCCCACTTCTCTTGAATCTTTTGTTAGCTCTTTTCCCCTCGTTTTGGAATTTTTATATCTTCTATTTATTTAAGGATATTATCCATTATGTTTATTCATTCTTGTGTTCTTTGTAGTTTATTCTTCATTTTCAAAATGAAAGTTTCTTTTATTTCTAATTCCTTTGGATGTTTTTCACCTCTCTTTAAAAAATATTTTTTTAGTAATCACCTGATTTATGAGCTTTAATAATTCTAACTGACAGTTTCCTTTCATTGCTTCTATGATTTTCTTTCAGCTCATCTTTTTTTCTTATAATACCTCCATATGGAAACTGTAGTCTTTTTGTAATGCTCATTTTTAAGTGAAATTAGTTTTCATGGTCTTTTAGGAGAGAGATACAGACCAGGGTAGTGTTTCTTTCTTTTCCTTTTTCTTTTATTTTGATACAGTTGATAAACAATATTGTATTGGTTTCAAGCGTACAACCTGGTGATTCAACAATTATATCCACTACTAATGCTCACTACAATAAGCATAGTTGCCATCTGTCAATATACAAAGGTATTACAATATTATTGATTATATTTGCTATCCATACTTTCATCTCTGTGACTATAATTAGGAAATTGTACCTCTTATCCCTTTCACCTATTTTACCCAGCCTCCTATCCCGCTTCCCTAAGACCTGTCTGTTCCTTGTGTCTATGAGTCTATTTCTCTTTTGTTTGTTCATTTGTTTTTGCAATTCCACATATAATTGAAGTCATATGTATTTGTCTTTCTCTGTCTGCCTTACTTCACTTAGCGTAATACATGGTAGCATTTCTAATATCATGCCTCTCGAGATCCCCTTTCTATTATTTTCACAGTGATGAGAGTAGATTTATACTCCTTTGCTCTCCTTCTCTTTTTATCTGGACTTTATCATTCCTTTTTCCTGCCATCCCTGCCTTGTTCAATTTGGATGTAACTCCTGAACTTCTCCTTAGTGCAGGGCTTTATTCTAGGAGGCTTCAGTGTGTAGTTTTAAGAATTCGCGGGACTCTAGCCACAGAATGCTCCAGTACCATGAAACCTGGTGGCATTTATCATCTTATCCATTAATGAGAGCCTGAAAAGTCTATGCTGTTATTCTAGAGCTTTCCAGCAAGACCTGAGAGCAATTTGGGTTCCCTGGCTCTTAGGGCCTTCACAAATCCCTCTGCCTTCCCTCTAGAGATTTCTACAGTCTCTTGGAGCAGGGGACTTAGTAGTGGTTGGTAGTTTGCCCCAATCTTCTTGTATTTGGGGGTCAGTGGAGATACCTTGTCATCCAGTATTGTTGTATATGTTGTCCCTTGTGTTTTTCGTTTTACCATACCAGCTTCTCATTTCTTATAGGGAGATTAAAAACTGCACCACCATTACCTTTCCACAATTCCACTTGTTTTTCTTGAGAAAAAAATTGTTTTGTAATTTTGTAATTGGCAAATGTATTAAATTATTGACACATATATCATATGAAAACATGATATATAATTAGCATTCAAAAGATAGTAATATCTATTATTTGAGAAACCCAAAGAGCCAAATAATCACACATCACACAGCCACTCCCATACATCAAGAGAGGTGGGGGTTTCTGTCCAACCACCTGACAAATTCTTTTCTTCTGCCCATACTTGGACACTGGCACAGAGAGGTCCCTTGTCTCTCACTCCCCTCTCTCACACACATTGCTTCAGTTACCATCTTCATGATGATGACTTCTATGTCTACATCTCCAACCTGGTTTTCTTTCCTGAGCTCCAAATGCATATATCCAACTACCTCTCAGATATCTCCACTTAAATGCCATGTGGGCACTTCATTCAAATTAGGTCTTCCAATATCAAATACCATCCTTTCCCACACTAAGACAACCAAACAAAACCTTGCCTTTCCAACATTAACAGCACTAGGTCAAGCCAGAAACGTGGGAATAGTCATTGAGTTACTGGTCTTTATCTTCTCCACCCATCCTCACAAATCCACACCCTTCTCTCCAGGCCTGGACTATCCCCCACAGTCAAACTATCACCACCTCTTGCTGAATTTAGTGAAATGGACTCTGAATTCCCAGATCATTCTTTGCCCCAGTCCTAAGAGATCTTCCATGATACAAAATTTATGAAATCTCCTTTCCCACGTCTCCACAACAATTGCCCACTAAATCCCCTTCCATGGCTTTCACATGCCCTTAAAATGAACTCAAACTCCCTACCAAGGCTTAAAGACCCTTCAAAATCCACCTCTCAAGCCTCACTTTCTAACATCCTCCTTTCCTCTTTTATGCTCTAACCATTCTGAACTAGAAAAAAAAAGTCACATGACAGGTTCCAGGAAGATGGCAGCGTGAGCAGGGCAGCAGAAATCTCCTCCCCAAACCATATATATCTATGAAAATACAGCAAATATAATTACTCCTAAAAGAGAGACCAGAATATACAGGACAGTGCACAGCCTGCATCTGCACCTGAGAGGACTCGGCACCCCGCGAGGCGGGTAAGATACAGAGCCACGACCCGGCGGGACTCGAGCACTCCCCCACCCCAATGCACCGGAGGCAGGAAGGGATTCAGAGGCGGGAAGGAGTGGAAGTACAGGTCCGCGAAATAACCAGCCCTGGTGATCTGCGCCGGGAGCTCTGACACACATTGCGCGGTGTATCGGATATTGCAGAGGCAGAAGGTGTAGGTTTTGAACTGGAAACGCTCCGGGTCCTCGCAACCGGCTCCCCAGAACAAAAGAAAAGCGCGTGCTTTTTTTGGCAGTCTTGGGGAGACAGGGGCCCAGCTGAGGGGCGCGGTCGTCCCAGCACACTCGCCCCAGCAGCCTGGGAGTCCTGGGGAATTTCGGACTCCTTGGCTGGCAACTGGGAAAATATAGCCACACTGAGTTTCACACAGAGAACAACAGCCTCCCATTGGTGCCCACCCCGGCCAGAGCTACAAACGACCCTGTGGAGTGGCACGGCCACAGCTGCGGAAGAGTGGAATGACAGCGCCACCTACAGCATCCTTACAGAATCTACTCCCGGTGGGCGTGGGTTTTTTTTCCTTTCTTTCTTTTTTTTCTCTTTTCTTTCTCTTCCTTCTCTTTTTTTTGCTTGTTTTTTTGAAGTTTTAAAGAGCCCAGCTGACATACGTGGAACCTACCAGTGACCACTTCTATCGCCATGAAAAGACAGAGGAATATGGTACAGACAAAGCTCACCCAGACCCAGACAACACCAGAGAGGGAGC
The DNA here is from genome assembly GCA_029783875.1 of Phataginus tricuspis. Lineage (NCBI taxonomy): Eukaryota > Metazoa > Chordata > Mammalia > Pholidota > Manidae > Phataginus > Phataginus tricuspis. The sequence goes on along the minus strand of JAQQAC010009376.1, from coordinate 17,826,311 downwards.
CTGAAGAGATGGAAATGCACAATCTTCCTGAAAACGAATTCACAATAAAAGTCATAACCATACTGATGGATCTACAGAGAAATATGCAAGAGCTGAGGGAGGAACTGAGGGAAGTCAGGAAAGACAATGCAGAAATGAAACAAGCCATTGACAGGCTTAGCAGGAGACTGGACGAGATGCAAGAGACTGTTAATGGAATAGAAATCAGAGAACAGGAATACAGAGAAGCTGAGGCAGAGAGAGATAAAAGGATCTCTAGAATGAAAGAATATTAAGAGAACTGTGTGACCAATCCAAACGGAAAAATATTCGCATTATAGGAGTAACAGACGAAGAAGAGAGAGAAAAAGGGATAGAAAGTGCCTTTGAAGAAATAATTGCTGAAAACATCCCCATGCTGGGGAAGGAAATATTCGCACAATCCACAGAAACCCCAGATCTCCCAACAAGGGACCCAAGGAAGACAACACCAAGACACATAAGAATTAAAATGGCAAAGATCAAAGATAAGGACAGAGTATTAAAGGCAGCTAGAAAGAGAAAAAAGATCACCTATAAAGGAAAACCCATCAGATTATCACCAGACTCTCAACAGAAACCTTACAGGCCAAAAGAGAATGGCATGATATATTTAATATAATGAAAGAGAAGGGCCTCGAACCAAGAATATTGTATCCAGCACGATTATCATTTAAATATGACGGAGGGATTAAACAATTTCCAGACAAGCGAAAGCTGACAGAATTTGCCTCCCATAAACCACCTCTACAGGACATCTTAAAGGAACTGCTCTAGAGGGAAGCACTCCTAAGGCTAAAAAGTTGTCACCAGAGAAAATAAAATCAGAGCAAAGAAAGCAGACCATCCAAATACTAAAAAGGCAAAGAATAAAACACCTAGTATATAAAGAATGGTTAAGGAAGAATTAGAAGGGAGAGAAATAAAGAATCATCATACGGTGTTTACAATAACTTAACAAGAAAGTTAAGTTAGATTGTTAGATACTAAAGAAGGAACCTTGAACCTTTGGTAACCACGAATCTAAAGCCAGCAATGGCGGTAAGTACATATCTATCGATAATCACCCTAAATGTAAATGGACTGAATGCACCAATCAAAAGACACAGAGTTACTGAATGGATAAAAAACGAAGACCCATCTATATGCTGCCTACAAGGAACTCACCTCAAACCCAAAGATATGCACAGACTAAAAGTGAAGGGATGGAAAAGATATTTCATGCAAACAAGGAGAAAAACGCAGGAGTTGCAGTACTTGTATGAGACAAAATAGACTTCAAAACAAAGAGAGTAGCAAGAGATAAAGAAGGACATTACATAATGATAAAGGGGTCAATCCAACAAGAGGATATAACCATTATTAATATATATGCACCCAACACAGGAGCGCTGGCATACGTGAAACATATACTAACAGAATTAAAGGAGGAAATAGAAAGCAATGCATTCATTTTAGGTGACTTCAACACACCACTCACTCCAAAGGACAGGTCAACCAGACAGAAAATAAATAAAGACACAGAGGCACTGAACAACACACTAGAACAGATGGACCTAACAGACAGCTACAGAACTCTACACCCAAAAGCAACAGCGTACACATTCTTCTCAAGTGCACATGGAACATTTTCCAGAATAGACCACATACTAGGACACAAAAAGAACCTCAGTAAAGTCAAAAATATTGAAATTCAACCAACCAACTTCTCAGATCACAAAAGTATAAAACTAGAATTAAATTTTAGAAAGAAAACAAAAATGCTCACAAATACATGGACACTTAACAACATTCTCCTATTTAATCAATGGGTTAACGACCAAATCAAAACAGAAATCAAAGAATATATGGAGACAAATGACAACAACAACACAAAGCCACAACTTCTTTGAGACTCTGCAAAGACAGGTCTAAGAGGAAAGTATATTGCAATCCAGGCCTATCTAAGAAGGAAGAACATTCCCAAATGAACAGTCTAAAGACACAATTACTGAAATTGGAAAAAGAAGAACAAATGAGGCCCAAAGTCACCAGAAGGAGGGACATTAGAGAAGAAATAAATAAAATTGAGAAGAATAAAACAATAGAAAAAAATTAATGAAACCAAGAGCTGGTTCTTTGAAAAAATAAACAAAATAGATAAACCAGTAACCAGACTTATTAAGAGAAAAAGAGAATCTACACACATAAATGGAATCAGAAATGAGAAAGGAAAAATAACTATGGACCCCACAGAAATACAAAGAATTATAAGAGAATATTATGAGAATCTATATGCTAACAAGCTGGAAAACCTAGAAGAAATGGACAACTTCTTAAAAAAATACAACCTTCCAAAACTGACCAAACATGAAACAGAAAAACAGACCAATCATCAGCAACGAAATTGAAGTGGTAATCAAAAACTACCCAAGAACAAAACTCCCGGACCAGAAGGATTCATCTCTGAATTCTACCAGACATACAGAGAAGAAATAACACCTATTCTCCTTAAAGTTTTCCAAAAAATAGAAGAGGAGGGAATACCTCCAAACTCATTCTATGAAGCCAGCATCAATCTAATACCAAAACCTGGCAAAGACCTCACCAATAAAGAAAATTACAGACCAATATCCCTGATGAACATAGATGCAAAAATACTCAACAAAATATTAGCAAACCGAATTCAAAAATATATCAAGAACATCATACAGCATGATCAAGAAGGATTCATCCCAGGGATGCAAGGATGGTACAACATTCGAAAATCCATCAACAAAAAGAAAGACAAAAACCACATGATCATCTCCATAGATGCTGAAAAAGCATTTGACAAAATTCAGCATCCATTCATGATTAAAACTCTCAACAAAATGGGTATAGAGGGCAAGTGCCTCAACATCATAAATGCCATATATGACAAACCCACAGCTAACATCATACTTAACAGCGAGAAGCTGAAAGCTTTTCATCTAAGATCGGGAACAAGACAGGGATGCCCACTCTCTCCACTGTTATGCAACATAGTACTGGAGGTCCTAGCCACGGCAATCAGACAAAACAAAGACATACAAGGCATCCAGATTGGTAAAGAAGAAGTCAAATTGTCACTATTTGCAGATGACATGATATTGTACATAAAAAACCCTAAAGATTCCACTCCAAAACTACTAGAACTAATATCTGAATTCACCAAAGTTGCAGGATACATAATTAACACACAGAAATCTGTTGCTTTCCTATACAATAACGATGAACTAACAGAAAGAGAAATCAGAAAAACAATTCCATTCACAATTGCATCAAAAAGAATAAAATACCTAAGAATAAACCTAATGAAGTGAAAGACCTATACCCTGAAAACTACAAGAGACTCCTAAGAGAAATTAAAGAGGACACTAACAAATGGAAATGCATCCCATGCTCTTGGCTAGGAGGAATAAATATTGTCAAAATGGCTATACTACCTAAAGCAATCTACAGATTCATGGCAATCCCTATCAAAATACCAACAGCTTTCTTCAGTGAACTGGAACAAATAATTCTAAAATTCATATGGAACCACAAAAGACCCCGAATAGCCAAAGCAATCCTGAGAAGGAGAAATAAAACAGGGGCAATTATGCTCCCTGACTTCAAGCTCTACTACAAAGCCACAGTAATCAAGACAATTTGGTATTGGCACAAAAACAGACCCACAGACCAGTGGAACAGAATAGAAAATCCAAACATTAACCCAAACATATACCGTCAATTAATATATGAAAAAAGAGCCTTAGATATACAATGGGGAGATGACTGCCTCTTCAGCAGCTGGTGTTGGCAAAACTGGACAGCTACATGTAAGAGAATGAAACTGTACTGTCTAACCCCATACATAAAAGTCAACTCAAAATGGATCAAAGACCTGAATGTAAGTCATGAAACCATAAAACTTAGAAAAAAACATAAGCAAAAAATTCTTGGACATAAACATGAGCGACTTCTTTATGAACATATCTCCCTGAGCAAGGGAAACAAAAGCAAAAATGAACAAGTGGGACTATATCAAGCTGAAAAGCTTCTGTACAGCAAAGGACACCATCAGTAGAACAAAAAGACATCCTACAGTATGGGAGAATATATTCATAAATGATGTATCCGATAAGGGGTTGACATGCAAAATATATAAAAAACTCATGCACCTCAACAAACATAAAGTAAATAATCCAATTAAGAAATGGGCAGAGGACATGAATAGACATTTCTCCAAAGAAGAAATTCAGATGGCCAGCAGGCACATGAAAAGATGCTCCACATCGCTAATCATCAGAGAAATATAGATTAAAACCACAATGAGATATCACCTCACACCAATGAAGATGGCCAACATCCAAAACACAAACAACAACAAATGTTGGCGAGGATGTGGAGAAAAGGGACCCCTCCTACACTGCTGGTGGGAATGCAAATTAGTTCAACCATTGTGGAAAGCAGTATGGAGGTTCCTCAAAAAATTCAAAATAGAAATACCATTTGACCCAGAAATTCCACTCCTAGGAATTTACCCTAAGAATGTAGCAGCCCAGTTTCAAAAAGACATATGCACCCCTTTGTTTATCGAAGCACTATTTACAATAGCCAAGAAATGGAAGCAACCTAAGTGTCCATCAGTAGATGAATGGATAAAGAAGAGGTGGTACATATACACAATGGAATATTATTCAGCCATAAGAAGAAAACAAATCCTACCATTTGCAACAACATG
>JAQQAC010009376.1:17757473-17821467 GCA_029783875.1 Phataginus tricuspis | reverse complement strand
TGGGGGGGGGGCGCGGGGAGGGCTGTACACTCAGAGAAGACAAGTAGTGACTCTATAGCATCTAACTATGCTGATGGACAGTGACTGTAATGGGGTTTGTGGGGGGGACCTGATGAAGGGGGTAGTTTAATAACCATAATATTGCACATGTAATTGTAGATTAATGGTACCAAAATAAACTATTAAAAAAAAAAGAAAGAAAGAAAAATGTCACCTGCCTGTCTCCCTCTCAGATCTGTGTTTATGGTGATTCCTCCCCCAAGAATCCCCTTCACACGGTATAACTACTTATCCCTTAGGCCTTGGCTTACAAACATCCTTGTGGGGAGGCCATCTTGAATCTTTACACCAGCTGAGGCCCTGCTCTATGTATCTGTAGTATCTTTACCCTTTCTGAACCCTTAGTGCCATTCCTTCTTCTTGTACTTACTTCCCATCATCCCCACTAGACTAAAAGCAACATGATGGTAAAGGAGCACACACAGTTGATGCACATTTATTTTCAGATTCCATCTGGGAATTTGCCTACTTGTTAAATATTTTTGTAACCCCCAAATCAACCCAACACTTTTGTGGTCATTCCTGTACACGCACAGAGAGGTAAAAAATACGAGTTGCCCTATATGCACATTCTAAGCTGAAGTCGAGCATGATGCTGCTCTGGCTTCTTGTTTTGGCTCTCATACTGTAGACATGCATCCATTTTAGAGCCTACTTAAGGCTACATTTTCCACAACTTTGTAGGTTTTGTTTGTGATTTCACCTGAGTCTAGTATTGAATTATTACCTAGTGACTGTAAGTGCAAGAGGCTGTGATGTGCCTTACAGAGAAAACGCATGCAGTTAGATAAGTTTTCTTTGGGCATGACTTACGGTGTGTTGTCCATGTGTCCATTGTTAATGAATCTACAGTATATGAAATAAGAAGTCTTTAAACATAGAAGTACATAAAACAAGGTTATGTATTATCAGTTGATGAAAACGTGAATAGAGGCTTGCAGGATCCTAATCCTTACCCCTAGGAGCAATAGTTCACTATTCACTAATTCAGTTTTTATGATGACTTTATAGAACATAACTACTGCAAATAATAAAACTCAACTATATTTTGCTAATATCTGCATCCCCAGTAATTAGCACAGTGACTCTTACATAATTGTAGTTCAACAAATACACTAAAATACTTCAAACACACCTACATAGAGGTTACATATAGTATAGAAAAAAACTGAATTTGTTTTTCATGCCAAAGGTGTGCCTCACAGCCTTATCATCATTATATACTGCTTTCTAAGAAATACTAATTATAGGGTTATTTTGATATCTTTATTTTTATCATTTTCTAGGATGCTGGAGAAATGGTTCGTTCCTTTGTTGGTGGTTTGGAACTTGTTGTCAATTTACTGAAATCAGATAATAAAGAAGTTTTGGCGAGTGTATGTGCTGCTATTACCAATATAGCAAACGATCAAGAAAATTTAGCTGTTATTACAGATCACGGAGTTGTTCCTTTATTGTCCAAAATAGCAAATACAGTAAGTAACACATCTTTTCATTTTTAAATGCATATTGTCATAAGATATCATAGTGTAGTGGCAAAAACAATGAGCTTAAAATTCAGAGACTTGGATTCAAGTTTAATATTCATCACTTATGAGGTATGATATTTTGGTCAACTCATTTATCTGAGACTAGTAAATGTGAAAGTATATTTTAAACTGCACAGTGTTAATATGCAAGATCCTTGTAAAGTAAAGGCTGCTTTTCATTTGTCACCGGCAAGTAAAGAGGCAGCAAATATAAATGTTATTGTACAAGTGTTAACTATCATCTTCATTACCATCATCATTATCATTATGCTTAAGATAACTGTTCATGCCAACTTTAGAAGTTAAATGTACCTCCTCTAGCTTACCAAGCTCGGGTTGATGATATTCTTGAGCAATAAGACTTTGGCAATCACTGTAGCCTGTCCAGAATTATGCCAGATAGAATAAGCAGCCTTGAGAGATAATGACTTCACCATGTTCAGAGGTATTTGAGCATAGTTCAGACTACCACTTGGCAGAAAAGTCATAGAGCAGAAATTTAATCATTGGAAAGATGCTTGGTTTAGAAGACTTTTAAGGGCCAGTCTAATACTGAGTTCCTAGGAATATCTGACAGATTCAGTTAAGGACACCAGGTTGTTGCCTGAATCAAGGGAGCAGTATAATTAATAAACAGAAAACTATATCCTATTCAGTTATACCTATGGGAGGTAATTGCATACAAAAAGAAGGGTCAAGTCTGTATGAAGAATATGGAGAGGAAATGGCAGACTCAAAACAGCATCATTTACTGCACTGTCTTCTTCTTGAGAACCACAGTGTATTACTGATGTAGAAGGTGAAGAAGTAGAGTTAATCCACTTATCCCAGTTAAGTGAAACGCTCCCTTAAGAATGTCCAATATTCCTTAATTATATTTTTACTAAACCAGTTGATGATTTGTAATTCTTTGTTTTGAGTAGAATTACTCAAAAGGAAATAACTAATGCTAGAACCTGATGAACTTTGAGTGCATTGACTGTATTCAGTTCATAAAAAGAAGTCAGGAACGAACCTTGGCCTGTTGATAACCCACCAAAATACCAATTTTCTTTAAGACACCACTTGAGTAGCCAGCTAAGACCCTCTTTAACTCAGTGGCATCTTAGTGTATACAAAACATCTAGCACATAAACATGATCTCACAGGATCATTACAGTGCACATACCACAACTTGTTTCCTTTGTGCAGAATAATGATAAACTGAGGCATCATCTAGCAGAAGCTATTTCACGCTGCTGTATGTGGGGCAGAAATAGAGTGGCCTTTGGTGAGCACAAAGCAGTGGCTCTGCTAGTGTGTTACCTGAAATCAAATGACACCAATGTACATCGAGCAACAGCTCAAGCCTTATACCAACTGTCAGAAGATCCCAACAACTGCATCACCATGTATGAGAATGGCGTGGTAAAGGTACAGTTGATTGACTTTGTAATTCCAAAATAGGTAAATGTAAGCTGGAAAGAAACAAGTAACATTAAGATTTTACTAAAATGGGTTTTTGCACACAAAAACTGCCTACTTGTTGGGTCATAGCTACAGTTGAGCCATGTGTTATTATGGTTTGTGCTGCAGAAGGTTTCATGGGCATAGAATTTTTCTAAATCAAAGACTATAAAATATACTCAGTCAAGTAATCATTCCACACTTTGGAATTTGATTAAAGAAAATGTACAGCACATGAATAATCAGTGGTATTCATAATTCTATTTAATTTATTATTTACCTAGCTCTTCAGTATAAAATATAGGCACCAACTAAACAGCAAAGGCTCTGACTGAAACAGCAACTATAGTTTGACAGTCTTAACCATAATAGCAAAAGACCAATTCAAAGATACATTGTTTTCAGAAAAGTGTCTGTGCATCAGATTTTCTTTGCCTTTAACCAATATATAGGTAGGAGAGTTTCTACACATAGACTTTAATATATCTATACATTAGAAACCATCTAGACCTTCTATGAATGGAATATTTTGATGACAATAAATATAAAAATAAACTTAATACATGAGCAGCTCATATGTATTAGGAAAAATTGATTTTAAAATGTTAGTTATTTTCTACAAAACAGCAGCAGACTCACAGACTGGATCCAAGAAGGGACTAGTGGTTACCAAGGGGGAGGGGTGGGGGAGGGCAGATGGGGAGGGATGGAGAAGGGGACTGAGGGGTATTATGATTGGCACATATGGTGTGGGGGGATCATCGGGAAGACAGTGTAGCATGGAGAAGACACGTAGTGACTCTGTGGCATCTTACTACACTGATGGACAGTGACTGCAGTGGGGTATGGGTGGGACTTAATACAGGTGAATGTAGTAACCACATTGTTTTTCAATGAACCCTTCATAAGAATGTATATCAATGATACCCTAATAAGAAAAAAGTTCTTTTCTATAGCTTGTTTCCTTGTACAATATAATTTTACTATCTATTACCTCAGTTTGGAGCCTATGAAACTAGACGCATTGACATTTGAAATGTGGGCCCCAAAGTGGCCTGATCTTTTAGAGAAGAGTTAATAAAATCTCAGTTAATCATGTCTAGTTAAATTTATATATGCCAAATGTGAAACATCTTAGTAATAAGACTCTTAAAATGCCAATTGGTAATTTCTTGAGGCAAAGATTTTAATTTATCTTTCAATCTTATTATAGTTAAAGAATATGATGTTAATTTTTCTGAATTAAACCCAATTTACATTTAAGTGTGTCAACCTTTCCATTATAAGGTTGAAGTGAGGCCAAATTAGTTTCATCAAGCAAAAAGTTGGCATAAAAGCCCTTGTAAGCTAAGCACTAATTTTTCAAAGTAAATTATAGAAAAAATTGAAATGTTAACTTCAAGTCACTAAAGTACGATTAAAAAATGCCATCACTTCTATATCATTATGTTCACACTTCAGAAAAGAAGACATTTCTAATTTAAAACTGTATATCCTATTCTGAACAGGACTTGCACAATCTTACATACCATAAGTACACACAGCATTTTAAAAAATGGAGCTAGAAAATTTAAGTAGCCTGGTTAAGTGTCTGACATATAACATATGCTTAGACAATCGCTGGTTAATTTAAGAAGAGAATTTCTAGACTGCTCAAAGTTTTACATGTTATGTAAGTCTTACATGTTATGGCTCAACTGACATAATGCCAGCTGTATACGCAACTCTCAATTATTTCTTCTAATGCAAGTCAATAGATGATCCAAAATCATTTATGAATGGCATTTTGCTATGTGAAGTGATGAAACAGTGTTCTGCCACCTACACAGCTTATTTGTATTAGAAAAGAAGGCAATAAAAATTATTAGGAGGGGGCAGAAAAGAGAAAAGCAAAAAAAAATTAGGTTCCTTGTGCTCTAGACCCTTTCTTGGGTTATCTCAAGGTACCTAGAAGGCCTCTCTGTCTCACCTCTTTGCATTCCTAACTACCTGCTATTTCTCCTGGAGAAGGACTGTAAAGAGCAGGACATTGTTTTTTATTTTACTGCCATGCTGTAGAGACAAGCCTTCCTTGGGGGGGACTCTCCCTCTCGGCACCATGGGAGGTGCATATGGACCTGTGTCTCCCTTCTCTGTGTCTCCCTTTTCTTTAAGGAGGAAAAAAAATGTGGATGTGGTATACTTGCTATTGGTAGAATAAATGAGGTTTGGTAGTTTGTATATGGGGAATAAAGAAAAGGGTCGAGTCAAAAGTGACTCCAGGATTTGGACTAGATGAAGAGGAAGATTTTATTCACCAATATAATGCAAGAAAATATTTGGCACATTAGGGAGGTTACAGTGCCTGCCACAAATGTGTCACAATGGGTAACTGACAACCTTTCTGACTCCAAATGCACATAAACTTTATCCACTGTGTTAACAAATCCTTGCTGTTTTGTTCCTAATTGCTGCTGCACCTTTCTAGTCAAATGCTCATGCTGTCATTTCGCCATCCTATGAACACTCCTGTTGCAGCTGCCCATGAGCAATGTTGCAGGCTCCTTGACAATTGCCAGAGTCATCTGTGACTTGTTCATAAGTAATTTATTCTAGAGTTAGCTTCTCTGTCCTAGTTCCCTCAACAGCAGTGGCTGATGTTATGCAATGTACCTCATGGCAACTAATCTATAATAACAGTGAAGGAGCAGGCTTGAGAGTCTGGAATAGACTGGGTCCAGTTTCTAATGTTTTCTATTCAAATGCTCATTTAAATTTTAGGTCTAGAGCAGTGCTGTCCAGTAGAAATGTAATGTAAGATACATATGTAATATTAAATTTTCTAGTAGCCAGAATTTAAGATTAAAAAAAAGTTAAAATTGGGGAGGTTCCGGGAAGATGGTGGCATGAGCAGGGCGGTGGAAATTTCGTCCCAAAACCATATATATTTGTGAAAATACAACAAATACAACTATTCCTAGAAGAGAGACCAGAAGATACAGTACAACAGCCAGGCTACAGCTGCATCTGCAAGAACTCAGCGCCTCACAAAGTGGGTAAGATACAAAGCCACAACCTAGTGGTACCCGAGCACTCCCCTACCCCAGTGCATCGGCAGGAGGAAAAGAATCAGAGTTGGGAGGAAGTGCAAGCACAGTACTGCTAAATAACCAGCCATGGTGATCTGCATCAGGAGCACAGACACACATCGCATGGTGTACTGCAGATTAGAGAAACGGAAGGGCAGGATCCGAGATGAAGACTGTGAGCGGGTCCCCACAGCCAGCTCCCCTGGGACAAAAGAAAAGTGGGTGCTTTCTTAAAAGTCTTAAAGAGACAAGGGCCCAACAGCAGAACAAAATCGTCCCAGTGCACTCAACCCAGCAGGCTGGGATACTTGAGGAACTTTGGGCACCCTAACCGGCTGCCAGGTAAAGGAGCCCCAAAGCCACTCATCGGGATAAGCAGCCTGCCATTCATTTCCCCCGGCCAAGCTGTGGTGGATCCGCCACAGCTGCAGAACAGCGGGAGAGCGGCCCCACCCACAACAACCACACACAATCTCCTCCTGGCAGGCACGCAGCTAACTGGGAAGGGCCGCACAGAATCTCTTCCCGGTGGGCACGCAGCTAACCAAGAAGGGCCACAGAAGCCAGAGCAAGAGCCAAAAGGCACCAAGGGGTGAAGAACGCATTCAGCATGGCTGCAAACACCCTCAGTGCTCTAGGCTAGCCTGAGGGCAGCCACGTCCACAGCAGTTTAGGGATTATCCCAGAGACTGCCTCTCAGTGTGCAGGTAACTGGCACAGGCTGCAGGAGAAGGGCAAGCAGAACAAGCAGGAAGGGACTTTGCTCTCCCGGTTGACACACGTGGCACCTGCCTGCGACCACTTCTATCGCCCTGAAAAGACAAAAGAATATGTTCCAGTCAAGACTCACCCAAACAACCCCAGAGAGAGGGCTGGGTGGGATAGATTTAAACAGTCCTCCTGAAAAAGAATTCAGAATAAAAGTCATAACCATGCTGATGGACCTACAGAGAAATATGCAAGAGCTAAGGGAGGAAGTCCGGAGAAATATTACAGAAATGAAACAATTGACTGACGGGCTGAAGAGAAGACTGGACGAGGTGCAAGAGACTGTTAATGGAGAGAACAGGAGTACAGAGAAGCTGAGGCAGAGAGAGATAAAAGGATCTCTAAGAATGAAAGAATATTAAGAGAACTGTGTGACCAATCCAAACGGAATGATATTCACATTATAGGAGTAACACAAGAAGAAGAAAGAGAAAAAGGGATAGAAAGTGTCTTTGAAGACATAATTGAGGAGAACTTCCCCAAGCTGGGAAAGGAAATCGTTTCTCAGACCATGGAAGCCAACATATCTCCCAACACAAGGGACCCAAGGACAACACCAAGACATATAACAATTTAAATGGCAAAGATCAAAGAAAAGGACAGAGTATTAAAGGCAGCTAGAGAGAGAAAAAAGATCACCTACAAAGGAAAACCCATCAGGTTAACATCACACTTCTCAACAGAAACCTTACAGGCCAGAAGAGAATGGCACGATATATTTAACGTAATGAAACAGAAGGGCCTTGAACCAAGAATACTGTATCAGGCACGATTATCATTTAAATTTGAGGGAGGGATTAAGAAATTCCCAACCAAGCGAAAGTTGAGGGAATTTGCCTCCCATTAATCACCTCTACAGGATATCTTAAAGGGAATGCTCTAGATGGAAGCACACCTAAGGATACAAAGATATCACCAGAGAAAATAAATTCATAGCAAAGAAAGCAGACCATGCAATTACTAACGAAAGGCAAAAAATAAAATCAACTATCCACAAAAACAGTCAAAAGAACGCAAAACAGTACAGAATAAAACACCTAATATATAAAGAATGGAGGAGGAAGAATAAGAAGGGAGAGAAATAAAGAATCATCAGACTGTGCATAAAATAGATTAACAAGAGAACTAAGTTAGAGTGTTAGACAGTAAGGAAGCAACCCTTGGACCTTTGGTAACCACAAATCTAAAACCCGGCAATGGCAATAAGTACATACCTATCAATAATCACCCTAAATGTAAATGAACTGAATGCACCAATCAAAAGACATAGAGTAATAGAATGGATAAAAAAGCATGACCCATCTATATACTGCTTACAAGAGACTCACCTCAAACCCAAAGATATACACAGACTAAAACTGAAGGGATGGAAAAAGATATTTCATGCAAACAACAGAGAGAAAAAAGCAGGTGTTGCAGTACTTGTATCAGACAAAATAGACTTCAAAACCAAGAAAGAAGCAAGAGATAAAGAAGGACATTACATAATGATAAAGGGGTCACTCCAACAAGAGGATATAACCATTATAAATACATATGCACGCAACACAGGAGCGCCAACATATGTGAAACAAATTCTAACAGAACTAAAGGAGAAAACAGAAAGCAATGCAGTCATTTTAGGAGACTTCAACACACCACTCACTCCAAAGGATAGATCAACCAGACAGAGAATAAGTAAAGACACATAGGCACTGAACAACATGCTAGAACAGATGGACCTAACAGACATCTACAGAACTCTACACCCAAAAGCAGCAGATACACATTCTTCTCAAGTGCACATGGAACATTTTCCAGAATAGGCCACATACTAGGCCACAAAAAGAACCTCAGAAAATTCAAAACTATTGCAATTCAAACAACCAACTTCTCAGATCACAAAGGTATAAAACTAGAAACAAATTTTAGAGGGAAAACAAAAAGGCTCACAAATACATGGAGACTTAATGACATTGTCCTAATTAATCAATGGGTTAACGACCAAATCAAAGCAGAAATCAAAGAATATATGGAGACTAATGACAACAACACAAAGCCACAACTTCTTTGGGACTCAGCAAAGGCAGGTCTAAGAGGAAAGTATATTGCTATCCAGGCCTATCTAAGAAGGAAGAACATTCCCAAACGAACAGTCTAAAGACACAATTACTGAAATTGGAAAAAGAAGAACAAATGAGGCCCAAAGTCACCAGGAGGGACATAATAAAGATCAGAGAAGAAATAAATAAAATTGAGTAGAATAAAACAATAGAAAAAAATCAATGAAACCAAGAGCTGGTTCTTTGAAAAAATAAACAAAATAGATAAACCCCTAGCCAGACTTATTAAGAGAAAAAGAGAATCTACACACATAAATGGAATCAGAAATGAGGAAGGAAAAATAACGACGGACTCCACAGAAATACAAAGAATTATAAGAGAATATTATGAGCATCTATATGCTAACAAGCTGGAAAACCTAGAAGAAATGGACAACTTCTTAGAAAAATACAACCTTCCAAGACTGACCAAAGAAGAAACAGAAAACCTAAACAGACCAATTACCAGCAACGAAACTGAATCAGTAATTAGAAAACTACCCAAGAACAAAATGCTTGGGCCAGATGGATTCACCACTGAATTTTGTCAGACATATAGAGAGGAAATAATACCCATCCTCCGTAAAGTTTTCCAAAAAATAGAAGAGGAAGGAATACTTCCAAACTCCTTCTATGAAACCAGTATCACTCTAATACCAAAACCAAAACCAGGCAAAGACCCCCATCAAAAAACAAAATCACAGACCAAAATCCCTGATGAACATAGATGCAAAAATACTCAATAAAATATTAGCAAACCGAATTCAAAACTACATCAAGAGGATCATACACCATGATCAAGTGGGATTCATCCCAGGGATGGTACAACATTCAAAAATCCATCAACATCACCCACCACATCAGCAAAAAGAAGAACAAAAACCACATGATCATCTCCATAGATGCTGAAAAGGCATTTGAAAAAATTCAACATCCATTCATGATAAAAACTCTCAACAAAATGGGTATGGAGGGCAAGAACCTCAACATAATATAGGCCATATATGACAAACCCACAGCCAACATCATACTTAACAGCGAGAAGCTGAAAGCTTTTCATCTAAGATCGGGAACAAGACAGGGATGCCCACTCTCTCCACTGTTATGCAACATAGTACTGGAGGTCCTAGCCATGGCAATCAGACAAAACAAAGACTACAAGGCATCCAGATTGGGAAAGAAGAAGTCAAATTGTCGCTATTTGCAGATGACATGATATTGTACATAAAAAACCCTAAAGACTCCACCCCAAAACTACTAGAACTAATATCTGAATTCAGCAAAGTTGCAGGATACAAAATCAATACACAGAAATCTGTTGCTTTCCCATACACTAACGATGAGCTAACAGAAAGAGAAATCAGGAAAACAATTCCATTCACAATTGCATCTAAAAGAATAAAATACCTAGGAATAAACCTAACAAAGGAAGTGAAAGACCTATACCCTGAAAACTACAAGAGACTCCTAAGAGAAATTAAAGAGGACACTAACAAATGGAAATGCATCCCATGCTCTTGGCTAGGAAGAATAAATATTGTCAAAATGGCTATACTACCTAAAGCAATCTACAGATTCAATGCAATCCCTATCAAAATACCAACAGCTTTCTTCAATGAACTGGAACAAATAATTCTAAAATTCATATGGAACCACAAAAGACCCAGAATAGCCAAAGCAATCCTGAGAAGGAGGAATAAAATGGGGAATTACGCTCCCTGACTTCAAGCTCTACTACAAAGCCACAGTAATCAAGACAATTTGGTATTGGCACAAAAACAGACCCACAGACCAGTGGAACAGAATAGAAAATCCAAACATTAACCCAAACAAATACAGTCAATTAATATTTGATAAAGGAGCCTTGGATATACATTGGGGAGATGACAGCCTCTTCAGCAGCTGGTGTTGGCAAAACTGGACAGCTACATGTAAGAGAATGAAACTGGACTACTGTCTAACCCCATACACAAAAGTCAACTCAAAATGTATCAAAGACCTGAATGTAAGTCATGAAACCATAAAACTCTTAGAAAAACACAAAGGCAAAAATCTCTTGGACACAAACATGAGTGACTTCTTTATGAACATATCTCCCTGGGCAAGGGAAACAAAAGCAAAAATGAACAAGTGGGACTATATCAAGCTGAAAAGCTTCTGTACAGCAAAGGACACCATCAGTAGAACAAAAAGATATCCTACAGTATGGGAGAATATATTTATAAATGATGTATCTGATAAGGGTTTGACATCCAAAATATATAAAGAACTCACACACCTCAACAAACAAAAAGCAAATAATCCAATTAAGAAATGGGCAGAGGACATGAATAGAAACATCTCAAAAGAAGAAATTCAGATGGCCAAGAGGCACATGAAAGATGCTCCACATCGCTAATCATCAGAGAAATGCAAATTAAAACCATAGTGAGATATCACCTCACACCAGTTAGGATGGTCAACATCCAAAACACAAACAACAAATACTGGCGAGGATGTGGAGAAAGGGGAACCCTCCTACACTGCTGGTGGGAATGCAAATTAGTTCTACCATTGTGGAAAGCAGTATGGAGTTTCCTCAAAAAACTCAAAATAGAAATACCATTTGACCCAGGAATCCCACTCCTAGGAGTGAATGCTGCAGCCCAGTTTGAATAAAACATATGCACCCCTATGTTTATCGGAGCACTATTTACAATAGCCAAGATATGGAAGCAACCTAAGTGTCCATCAGTAGATGAATGGATAAAGTAGATGTGGTACATATACACAATGGAATACTATTCAGCCATAAGAAGGAAACAAATCCTGCCACTTGCAACAACATGGATGGAGCTGGAGGATATTATGCTCAGTGAAATAAGCCAGGCGGAGAAAGACACCTGCCAAATGATTTCCCTCATTTGTGGAGTATAACAACGAAGCAAAACTGAAGGAACAAAATAGCAGCAGATTCAAAAACTCCAAGAAGGAACTAGTAGTTACCAAAGGGGACGGGTGTGGGAGGGCAGGTGGGGAGGGTGGGAGGGTGGGTGGGGATGGTGGGAGAAGGGGTTTGTTGGGTATTATGTTTAGTACACCTGGTGTGGGGGATCCAGGCCAAAACAGTGTAGCACAGAGAAGGCAAACTGATCTGTGTCATCTTACTACACTGATGGACAGTGACTGCATTGGGGTATGGGTGGCAACTTGATAATATGGGTAAATGTAGTAACCACATTATTTTGTTCATGTGAAACCTTCATAAGAGTGTATATCAATTATACCTTAATAAAAAAAATAAAAAGAAAGGAAAAAAAGATAGGTTTATATGCTTTTGAATTTCTATTTTAGCAAATTACTCCTTCAAATGGTTGAAGATTGATAGCTATTTGTGAAAAGAGGTGATTCCACCCTACTCCATCCCCATATATTGGTTATTAATGTTTTGAGATCAGAGGAAAGTATACATTGCCAGTTGGGGGCAAGACCTCTTCAAAAGCATAGGCAAGAATGACCACATACGCATAGTGCCAACCCAGGAAATGACTCCTCATTCACAAAGCTACTCCTTTTTCCAAGGAGTAGAATGAAGATAGAGTAAACAGGGTCTCCATCTAGGCATGACTTGCCCTTCTGGACGAGCATTTCTAGAATGCAGGAGGAGAGATTAGGGCCACAGGTTTCATAACCTTCTCAAGTATTACAAGAAGGGCCTGGTTAAAAACAAGTAAATGGAAAAAATAATTACCAAGTGTACTGAATGCAACAAAGGAAACAAATGGGGTTGAATGAAGAGTAACAGAGGATAACTTACTTTAAACCAGGAAGTTCAAGGAAGCTTCTCGGAGCAGGTGCATCCAAGCTAAATATGAAGGATGAAGAGAGAATAAAGAAGAAAGTATGTGCAAAGGACATAAGGTGGGAATGTACTTAGAGTTACCAAGGAACTGCAAGAAGATCAGGGCAGCTGAGGCCAAATGAGGGAACCAGAGAGTGACACAGATATGTCTGTAGAGCCCAGTGGGGGCTGGATTACATGAGGAATACCAGGCCATAGTAGGAAATTGGGATTTTATTCTAGTGCACTGAGAAGCCACTGAAAATGTTTACTAGAAAAGTGACATGATCCTGTTTGTGTTTTTAGGGTATCACTCTTGGAAATGTATAGGGTGGTCAGAAGAAATGAAAGCAAAACCTAGGAGGCTGGTAACTATCAGTACACAGGGCACACAGCAGCCCAAACAGGACATTGTTACAGATTAGATGAGAGGTAAGGGAACAGGAAGAATTACGGATCCATACACAGATTTTTTTTTAAGTACAGGTCTCTACTACAGCAAGGGAAATAACCAGAATGATAACAGTGGCTAGCAAGCCCATCTTTATTTTAAATTTCACCAAATAATTTAGAATCACCCACTAAGTGAATAATTAAGCTAATTAGAGACGGCAGTGTTTTTCTTTGACTAACATATAGTTAACATAAATAGTACTATATGTATTTTATAAAATGTGTATTACAGGATAATCTCTTTTTACAATAGCAGCCAATTACTAAGTGTTCGCTGCCAGGCAGGGTGCTTTATTCCTCATCTCATTTAGTGTTTACAAAAACCTGTGATGCAGACATAACTGTCCCCATTTTAAAGGCTGGCAAGCTTTAGTTCAACTGTCTAAGTGATGTGTCCAAAGACCTATCTGTAGAATGCAGGGTCCATTAGGATCCAATAAACTGCAAGCAACATAAAAAACTCAAGTAAGCTTTGGCACCAAAAAGGACACATAGATATTTGACAGATCTCATGGGCAAGAAGTAGCAGAGCCCTGAGAAGGTGCTGGGACAAGGGCCTCAAAGATGTTTTAGCATCTTTTTTCTTCTTCTGTCATCTCCTCCTCTCTATTGGCATTTTATTTTGTTCTTTCTTTGACAATTGGTTTTCTCTGTTTATCCATAGTTTTCTCCACACTGTTATTCTCTGGTCACCCAGTGAGACCCCATAGTATTTTCACTTTCAATTCAAAAATCTCAGGGAAGAAAATCTGCTTGGACCACCACCTTTGGGAAAAGTACCCACCCCTTATCCAATCGACATGGATGAGGAAACAGTATGGCATCTAAGAATGGCTCCCCAGGCTTGCCACTGGGGGTGAGGTCCAAGGACAGTTAAGGACATCCCTGATGGGCTGGGGAAGATACTTTAAAAGCTGTCCACTAATGTGACAAGCCAGAATTTCCATTTCTGGGCCCAGTGACATGAGAAACGGGTAGGCCAGTTGACATTCACTATCTTTTGTTATCATGCTGTTGTTGAGGGTATTTCAGAGTTATATATATTTTTGTTGTGAGTTTATCATTGGAAGTCTTTTAAAGATGCACAGAGGGCATTTTACCCATATTTCTAAAATGGTGTACACCTTGTTTATTACAATTATAAAATCTTGCTAACAGTATTGACTAGCTTTATTATATTTTTATTAAAGAACTCATAAAACAAGCTTTGTGAGTTAAATGGATGTATACTGTAAAATGTGAAAGGTGATTATTTATAATTTTATTGAAAATATTCCAGACCTAGCTATTGCCAACTGCTGGTATGGATTTAGCATCCTAATATTTAAAGAGCAATATTTTTGCTCTTTTTTTTTTGGTCAAATACTTGGTGATTAAATGAGGTGTATTATTATACTGTCAACCTAAGTTTAAGAAAAGACACTCCACCATTTTGAATCTATGCAAAGCAGTTTTCATTTTATGCACATATAAGCCTGTGAAGTATTCACATGTTGGTTTTGGGATTTTAAACTTGGCAAATTACAGATTCTCATTTTTATATGTGTTCACTGCTGGCTCCAAACTTTAAATTGAAACCACAGGGTTTATCTGGCACTCATAATAAGCTAAGGCTTTTCCCTTGCTTTAAATTAGCTGCTACTTAATGGTAAAAAGTATGCTAAATGGCAAATAACATTAGAACAATAATATATTCAAATCACTGTGAGCTCTATAGAGGCTGCTTGAAATTTTGGCTCTTCTAAAAACCAAAGACCTGTCCATGATGTTCCATTCAAAAACTTCATAGCAACAGATGAATGCCCTAATCTTTTATTTTAGTTTAGTTTAAAGGAAAGTTAAAAACAAAAAGTAATTTCCATCTGAGTTACATAAAAGACCTATCAAGTATGAACCTCCCTCTCCTGAGTTGGACACATATAAAAATGAGAATCTGTAATTTGCCAAGTTTAAATCCCAAAACCAACATGTGAATGCTTCACAAGCTTATATGTGCATAAACCACGGCCTTGATACTCACTTCTGAGCATCATATTTTTAGAGATTGTTACCTACATAGCCTAATAAGTTTAGTATAGAATCACTTTCAGATAAGAAAAAATTTTAGAGTTAAGGTGTTCTGTAGTCCATGAAATTTAGCTTTGGGGCTGGAGAGTTGTTCTTATTTCTTAATATTATCATGAAAATGTTCAAATTTAGAAAAAGCAAGCTACATTTACAGTTTCTCTGATCACAAATAAAATGATAGGGCTGGGTAGCTTATGTTGTCTAAACCATACAGTCCAGGGTTCCTCAAATTTAATCAGGCTTGGATATCAAGACGTTAGATTGGTGTAAGATGCTGTTGGCACATGTTAAAGCATCTTTTGGTCTCAGAAAAAGACACTTTTCCTGCCGAGCTGTAGGTCTGCTGGAGCTGCTCAACAGTAG
This sequence comes from Phataginus tricuspis, assembly GCA_029783875.1. Classification (NCBI taxonomy): domain Eukaryota; kingdom Metazoa; phylum Chordata; class Mammalia; order Pholidota; family Manidae; genus Phataginus; species Phataginus tricuspis. Next base: position 17,805,812 of record JAQQAC010009376.1, on the reverse strand, counting down.
CTATGTCCTGCAGCATTTTTGGTGATAAATGATCTGTTTCAAATAAATGAAATTGCAGCCAACTCTGTAGAAAGAATCACTTTCTAAAAAAGAGACAGTTTTGGAGGGTCAAAACGCACAGAAGTATGGTAAAATAAAGTATATGCTGCTCTTTTTAATGGAAAAGACCGTTCCTGGTTACATTTGCCAAATTTGTCAGTATGCCAGAAAGTCGAGGAATCTGGCATGGCCTATACACAGCAGTTCCATCTTTCATCTGTATTTCTTTTCTGTATTTATCTAGCCTCAGAAAATGCCAGGAATGTCTTTTCCTTCCGACTTGGCCCTTTTTCCTAAACCACAGAAACACACCGGGCAGCTTCTTGTAATTGTTTAGTTACTTACAGTGCAGTCAGTCTTAAACTTGGGAGAAATATATTCTTTCCTTCAGAAATTTATGAAAAGCACCAACAATTGTTTGTTTTCATTTTCTGAAATTTATCCTAGGGACAAAAAAAATCAGTTTTATTCTTTGGCAGCTACTTGACTCAATACACAGAGGCAAGAGGCCAGCTCATTATTTTTGGCCTTCAGCTGACCCAAAATGGTTTTCTCATATAAGAAGCTATTCACAGATGCTAGACATAAGAATTAATAACAATAATAATGGTATTTCAGACTTCATGAATAAGTAGTTTTTGGCACTCAGAAAATATATTCTGTTTTTCCCTGAAAAACAGCAATCCTGTTATATACAAAAAGTAAACAGTGCTTGAATTAGCACGTTGGAGTCTTTAATGTACCAAAAATATGCATGCATTAACATTCACTTCTAAGGCTCCTTTTTTTTCACTTCCTTCAAGATCAATCAGTTCTTGTTATTTTAAAAAAAAAAAAACTCTTAGGTTCTTAGGAGCTGTGTTCTCTGCATTTTCTGCCCCATTTCCATGGTATAGGATGTCTCCCTTGGAAATGTCTTTGGATACAAATTTAAAAGTACAGGTGCTAAACAAAAGTTACATTTTTAAAACCAAAGTAATTGTAGCTTATGCAAGTTTAAATCAGAACAGCTATGTCTGTGGTTCAGGAGTGATCAAACAGAATGGCCTATCCTTATGGTTAATGAGTGAAGACTTGTTTATAATACCCTGGTTTGCAATATGCTTTTGGAAAAAAGCACTTCATTCTTGAGGTCTTTGCTTACTCATGAGTAAAAGTAAGAAAAATATTCCTAAAGTTTTAAGCTCTCATTTTTTATAACCCAAGTTTAACATCTGAATCCCTGAGGAGGAAAAAATCAGAAAAACACCCCTAATGCTCCATTTCCAGCAGTGGAAACCAACAAGTAGTTGGAGAGGGGGTCTCTTTACAATGTGGAGCTTAGTACTTATACCTCTGCTTCTTGTAAGAAGTAGCTTAAAATGTTTACATTAAATACTGCAAAATGTTTATATTTTCACTAGATCATGATTTTCTGATTGAGGGAAATATCAAATTTCTGTGAAAATAAATTTCTAAGGTAGTTTCTCTTAGACAGTTACTTGCCAGTGAAACTACTTGTCAGGATATCATCCTGATAATTTCTACTCCATTTTGTGTGCAGAGGTAAAAATAAAAACCACTTTGAAAGTTGTCCTCTTTGGCAAAGAAGGGAAGAAACACTCACCTCAGATGTGTTGCCTGTTCACTGGAGAGGTCTGGGAGAGCCACCCACGCAGTACTACATGGTCAGAGGGTGGCTCACAGGGAAATGTGTGTCCTAAGACTCAGAGAGACAGCAAAGATGCTGTTTATTTTACAGTGAAACTGGGTGTTGACAACAAATTATCATACATCTGGATATATATCTGGGTGAATACTCTTTTCTTGAGCTGAAATTTGTCCTCACTTTTGCTTGTACAAGTTCTGGAAATCCATGCAGTAGAGTAGTTTGGGACTTGAACGGCAGGTACTCAAGAGCCTGACATAAGCAACACAGGATCCAGGTCTTTTTTTTTTATTAAGATATTATTGATATACACTTTTATGAACGTTTCACATGAAAAACCAATGTGGTTACTACATTTACCCATATTATCAAGTCCCCACCCATATCCCAATGCAGTCACTGTCCATCAGTGTAGTAAGATGCCACAGATTCACTATTTGCCTTCTCTGTGCTACACTGTTTTCCCCGTGAGGATTCAGCTCTTTTCTGCAAAGCCAGGGCAAGTCCACAGTTGATATATATGTTCTATATATACAACATGTATATGTGTGTGTGTGTGTAAACGTATATGACAAATGAATTATTCAAATTACATAAAGAATTCTTACGACTCAATAAGAAGACAAACAACTCAATTAAAAATTTGCAAAATAACTTAACAGCCACTTCAGCAAAGCTACAACAATGGCAAGCAAGTCCCTGAGAAGATGGCAAATACCACTAGTCATCAGGAAAATGCAAACCAAAACCTCAGGAGACACCACCACACACCTATCAGAATGGCTAAAATTCAAAACCTGACATTAGGAAGTGTAGACACACATGTGGAAAAACTGGAGCCCTCACACATGGCTGATGGGAACAAAAAATGATACAAACCCTGGGAAAACAGTGTACCGGCTTCTTACAAAGTTTCCATATGACCCTCCACTCCCAGGTATCTCCCCAAGACAAGTAAGAACATATGACCACACAAAGACCTGCATGTGAATAGTTATAGCAGCATTATTTATAATCACCAAAAATGTGACTGAACAGGTGAACAGATAAAGAACCAGAGGCTCATCTGTACAATGGATTGTTACTCAGCAACAAGGCACAAGCCACTGGCATGTGCAGTAACATGGACAAATCTCAGAAATACCCTGCTAAATGAATGACACTCTATTTGTATTTTGGAGGCTTAATAATGATTTGCTTAACTATCCTTGTTAGGTTTGGCTTTTACTACATCTTTCAGGTGTCAGGTTCATTCTTGTTCACCAAGAATCTCCATTTAGCCCATGCCCCCACCTGTGCTCTCCTAAGACTTGTATGTCTCTTCTCTATTGTAATGATTTAACTCTCTGTCTCAGTAAATTGTAAGATTCCTGAAGGCAGAAGCCAGGCTGTCTCATCCACTTCTGCATTCCCAGACACAGTTGATGCCACAGAGCAGAACGTAGTAAATATTTGTTGAATGAAGCAATGAACTTCTCCCTATTTTTAGTCCTGCCACATAATCATAATATCCTAGTATCAAAATATTCTGCAAATGTGAAGACAAAATAAAAAGCACTTGAGATACATATTTATAATATTTTTCTATGTAGCCACATAAACCCCAGTGAGTCAATTCTTTATTTCGATTTGTGAACAATACTGAAAGGGGCTGAGTTTCTATAATTCATTTGATTTTCAACTCTGTATTTTCCCTGCTGCCAGAGAAGTTTAATATTTCTCCTTGATTTTTTTTTTCTGTTTGTACCCTGGCAGAGGAAGGTGATAAATTAAGGCAATCATTGCAAAGTATGACTATTGCCGGGTGCTAATGTTTTCAAATTGCTGATGATTTTTAGGGACACCACAAACTGGCCACAGTGTCAGAAGTATTTGGCAGTCATAACTGGCAGTAGGAAATCAGACTGTAAATTTAGAAAGCATTGCACCATATTTGGGAATGCACCTCAAAGTCACCTCCAAATATGTCATGATCAAATAGCTGGGGTTCAGAGTATATTTACCCTTTATTATGTATTTTCTGGTATATAAAAAACTTCAAAAAGCACGGCTGGGCAAGGGAGACTACCATTCTGTTGCATTAAGGTAAAAATTTCATCAGAAATTCCATCTGCCATTGCCAAGTTGGGAAAACCATTTTACACTGATACTTTCTTCTTATGCCCTTTGGCTTTACTAAAATAATTCCTAAAAGTTATTTCTATCACTTATTCCTTTAATGCTCTTTAGGATGATTTTCTCAGCAACTGCTTATGTCAGAGTAAATTCATAGGCTGAGAAAGAGATGTTTAGTTCTAGCACACGAGAGCTTTAACTAGCCATAGAATTACGGAAAGCAAGTCATTGTGCCGAGGCAAAAGAGTGGCTGATAAGCTTTGCTGTGTACCACAGGCAAGTAAGTCAAGTACATTTAAAAGGGAGTCTGAGTTGAAATGAATGAAAGGATCAGAAAAGTAATTCCAAAATCTTCTCAGCCTTGTTTGTTGCTGGAGCTGAACTATGTAGAGCATCTTTACTTCAAAATAGTGTTGACTGAGTTAGTTCCCAAGGATGCTCATGTGAAATTAAGGGGTTCTGCCTTCAGGAGAAGCCCTGAGTGTGCTTGACTGCAAGTCCGATATGGTGCAAGAGAAGTGCTCCATTACTGGTGGAGACGGGCACCTAAAAGGTCAGCCTCAGAAAGGTCCTGGTCCCCACAGATTGCGCATGGCATTCAGAGCAACCACATGTTCCCACACAACCCACAGGGAGGGCTTACAAAAACAAAGAGGCCCTGTTGAGTGGAAGCATTGTAAATGGAGGCAGTTGACTAAGACTATAGATTTCAGCATTGGGTGTGGGCATGATGGCCCAAGGACCAGCCATGCCCCAGGGAATGCCGGCATCCAGAGACCAGACCAGACCAGCTCCCTCCAAGAGAGTGGGTGCATGATGGGTAAGAGTGTGGGACCTGGAGCTAGCATTCAAGCCCTGGAACTTGGGGCAAGTACTTGATCTTTGGCTACTGCAGGTTCTTCATATGTGAAACTAGAATATTAGTAATAATATTTAATTCTGGGTTTGTTAAGAACACTAAGTGAATTAATATATTCAAGGCACTTTGAATAGTGCCTGATATCTGATAAGCACTGATTGTTGAACTGTTAGCTATTGTTTTGAGTATCCCCTTCCTTCTCCAGGTATTGACTGCGCCCCCCCCCCCGCCTTTCCTGGATCTGTAACAGTGGAATGGCAGGGAAATATTTCTGGTGGAGATTGGGGGACAGTGACCTGAGAAAAGCCACCTGAGCCTGGGCTCATGTACTGCCGAGGCTTAGTTCTGTGAGGAGAGACCTCCCCCACCACCTGGTCTGAGTCTGGGGACACTGGGCATGAAATAGCCAGAAAGCTGGGCAGCCATGCCTCTCTGTCTCCTGTGTGCTCCTCCACAAGATGCAGGGAAGGCTGTTCGCTGGGCACCGCCACCACCTGGCTCACTCCTCACCCACTCCACGCTGCCAGGCTTCCCCACACCGCCTTTCACAGAGCATCCCAGCGATATCTCCTCCTGAGTGACAAAGGAAACCGACTTGCCCACCTACTTAGCATACCCAAAAAGATGTAATCAGGAAAAAATTGATATAAAAGGAAAATCTTGCTAGAAGTGTAAGACATGCATTGAAGGAAGCTAGATGAACTTAAAGTAAGTACTTACATGAATAAGCTACTTCAGTTCCTCAGTTCCAAACTGATTTTAAATCAGGACTGATGGGATGACTTTGCTAAAATGTTTGACCAGAATTCCGTGTTGGTCCTGGAACAGGCTTAGGGATACGACCCATTCGAGTTCTCCCTACAGGATCCTGAGACAGGTCAGTGTAACACACAATGTTCTATGGGTGGTATTTTAGGGGGCCCAGAAGATATTCCTAAGTAGAACTACTTCATTTGTGCTGCCTAAAATGTATCACTTTGGCATATAATTTGAAATTTTGCAAACTGAAGATTTGGCTTAAAAGTTACCTTCTCTAAAATTGGTAAACAATGTTTAAATCTGGGAAGAGGAAGCAAGTCTATCACTTTTTTAAAACTCAGTAGGAATGTGGTTTAAATGGTGTTCTTCCGAGGTCCAGCTGACACTTATCAGAACCATGGGGGTAACAGTTCTTAGGACTGTGGTGCAGGGTGTGATTTGGGGCAGTTGACAGAGTAAGTGTGGACGGAGAAGATCTATGTGGCATGAATGAGTTGTGAGCAGGCTTACCTCAGCAGTGGAGTGAGCAGGAGAGGATGTGTTCTGTAATGAGAAAGAAATTCTAGGAAATAAAGAGATGAGGAGACCAAAGATTAGCCCTCCTAGTAAGATGATTAGTGGATTTTTGTATATCATAGAATCTCCTTTTTTATATGTGTATCATGAATGTCTACATGGGGAGCAAGAAGAAAGAGGCAGCGTTCTACGAAGCTATGACTTACTTTCTCTTAAGATATTCCATTTTACCTCACAGATGTAATATATGAATTTCATAGAAGAACTGAGGTTGTTTGGGGGGAAAAAAAGGAAGAGTTTCACTGCTAAAAAAAATTTTTTTTTAATCACTGGCATTGATACCGTACTTACGGCCAACTCTGAAGTTCTCAACAGCAAACCTGGCAAAAATTATGCAAGATGGGCTCTGAAATGAACAGGGTCTTTGCCAGAAGAAGAAATATATTTCTGTTATAAAATTCATTCCGTTTCTTTTACTGAAATTTGAAGTTCTTACATAGATGAGACTAAGAAGTATCACTTTATATAATCTTAGCAAAAAGAGAAAACTAACATTAATAGAGTTATATATGAAAAACTTTGAGAGGGTTATCAAAGGTTTTATTCAAAGTTGGTTGAAACATTACTTTGGGAAATTTCATGCTAATTTTTTTAGGTTCCATTTTTTAGAATATTAGAATCAGAAATAAGTTTTCAAAGAGAAATTAAGAAAGAACAATCATATCTGACTTAATCCTTCCCACAGATTATAGCTGAGAAGGAAAACATTCCCCAAATGGGTAGCAAGTGACAAGACAGACTTTTAAAGTACACTTGATACTAGCAAAGTACAATGAAAAGGAAGGCAGAAGAGGCCTTGAGAATGAGGTTAAGTCAACCGGAGTTTAAGAAAAGCAATTCTTGGGCCAAAAGACTCTTTCATTTAAGGTTATTTCCCAAGAAATTAGCCATTTATTTTCATCCTTATGAGCTTAGTTCCAGTTTAGAAGGAGAAGGGAAAGCTATTTCTCTGACACTGAAAAATAAAAATTGTGCCTCTTCTCCCTAGCCCTGTGCTTTATTTTTTCCATATTAATCTGCTTTTGAAAGCTGAAAAGATATCAAACTAAGATTGGGAAAGTGGTTTAAAGAAACAGTGGTGTTTCCTTTGCAATTCTTTGGCTTCCTCTCTTCTGGATATCATCCCATTTTTATCTCCATGGGGCATGAATTCTGTATCCAACAAGGTATTTTAAATGTTATCATGTCTTCAGTTTTGCCAATGTTTGGAAAGAAGTATAAATTCAAACAGTATATTAAGAATTTAGGCTGGCTTCCGGGAAGATGGTGGCGTGACCAGGGCAGCAGAAATCTCCTCCCAAAACCAAATATATTTATGAAAATACAGCAAATACAACTATTCCTAAAAGAGAGACCAGAAGATACAGGACAACACCAGCCTGCAGCTACACCTGAGAGGACTCGGCACCCCGCGAGGGAGGTAAGATACAGAGCCACGACCCGGCGGGACCCGAGCACGCCCCTACACCAGCGCACTGGCAGGAGGAGAGGATTCAGAGCAGGGAGGGAGTGGAAGCACAGGCCCGCAGAATAACCAGTCCTGGTGATCTGTACTGGGAGCACTGACATACTTTGCGCAGTGTATCAGAGATTGAAGAGACAGAGGTGCAGAGTCCAAGACAGCAGGTCCATCCAGCCATTTCCCCAAGACAAAAGAAAAGTGCACACTTTTTTTTATGGGTCTTAAAGAGACAGGGGCCCAATGAAGGAGGAGAATCGTCCCAGTGCACTCAGCCAAGTAGGCTGGGAGTCCTGGGGAACTTCGGTCCCCTTGGACTGTGGCTGCGAAAAGCAGTCGCACGGAGACTTCCCACAGAAATCAGCAGCCTCCCATTCATTCCCTCCCTGGCCAGAGTCACAAATGGTGTGGCGGAGCAGCATGGCTGCACAATAGTGGAGCAGCAGCACCACCTACAGGATCCTCACAGAAACTACACCCGGCAGGCGGGGTTTTTTTTTTTTGGTTTTGGTTTGAGGGGGCTTCTTTCTTTTTTTCTCTCTCTATTTTCCCTTTCTCCTTCTTTTCTTTTTCTGACCACGTCTATTGCCATGAAAAGACAGAGAAATATGGTACAAACTAAGCTTACCCAGACAACCCCAGACCAGACTACCCCAGAGAGGGAGCCTGATGGAATGGATATACACAATCTTCCAGAAAAAGAATTCAGAAAAATAGTCATAACCATACTGATGGATGTAGAGAGAAATATGGAAGAGCTAAGGGAGGAAGTGAGGGAACTGAGGAAAGACAATGCAGAGATGAGACAAGCGATCGACGGGCTTAGCAGCAGACTGGATGAGATGCAAGAGACTGTTAATGGAATAGAAATCAGAGAACAGGAATACAGAGAAGCTGAGGCAGAGAGACATAAAAGGATCTCTAGGAATGAAAGAGTTTTCAGAGAACTGTGTGACCAATGCAAACAGAACAATATTCGCACCATACAAATACCAGAGGAACAAGAGAGAGAGAAAGGGATAGAAAGTGTCTTTCAAGACATAATTGCTGAAAACTTCCCCAAGCTGGGGAAGGAAATAGTCTCTCAAACCATGGAAGCCTATGGTTCTCCCAACACAAGGGACTGAGGGAAGACAACACCAAGACACATAATAATTAAAATAGCAAAGATAAAAGAAAAGAGAGAGTATTAAAGGCAGCTAGACAGAGAAGAAATATCACCTACAAAGGAAAATTCATCAGACTATCATCAGACTTCTCAACACAAACCTTACAGGCCAGAAGAGAATGGCATGATATATTTAATATAATGAAACAGAAGGGCCTTGAACCAAGAATATTGTATCCACCACGATTACCATTTAAATTTGAGGAAGGGATTAAACAATTTCCAGACAAGCGAAAGCTGACAGAATTTGCCTCCCATAAACCACCTCTTCAGGATATCTTAAAGGGACTGCTCTAGATGGAAGCACTCCAAAGGCTAAAAAGAGGTCACCAGAGAAAATAAAATCATAGCAAAGAAAGCAGACCATCCAAATACTAACTAAAGGCAAAGAATAAAACACCTAATACATAAAGAATGGTTAAGGAAGAATAAGAAGGGACAGAAATAAAGAATCATCAGACTGTGTTTACAATAACTTAACAAGAAAGTTAAATTAGACTGTTAGATAGGAGAGAAGCTACCCTTGAACCTTTGGTAACCACGAATCTAAAGGCAGCAATGGCAATAAGTACATATCTACCGATAACCACCCTAAATGTAAATGGACTGAATGCACCAATCAAAAGACACAGAGTTACTAAATGGATAAAAAAGCAAGACCCATGTATATGCTGCTTACAAGAGACTCACCTCAAACCCAAAGATATAAACAAACTAAAGGTGAAGGGATGGAAAAAGATATTTCATGCAAAAAACAAGGAGAAAAAAGTAGGAGTTGCAGTACTTGTATCAGACAAAATAGACTTCAAAATGAAGAAAGCAAGAGATAAAGAAGGACACTACATAATGATAAAGGGGTCACTCCAACAAGAGGATATAACCATTTCAAATATATATGCACCCAACACAGGAGCGCCAGCATAGGTGAAACAAATACTAACAGAATTAAAGGAGGAAACAGAAAGCAATGCAGTCATTTTAGGAGACTTCAACACATCACTCACTCGAAAGGACAGATCAACCAGACAGAAAATAAGTAAAGACACAGAGGCACTGAACAACACACTAGAACAGATGGACCTAACAGATATCTACAGAACTCTACACCCAAAAGGAAGAGGATACACATTCTTCTCAAGTGCACATGGAACATTTTCCAGACTAGGCCACATACTAGGCCACAAAAAGAACCTCAGAAAATTCAAAACTATTGAAATTCCAACAACCAACTTCTCAGATCACAAAGGTATAAAGCTAGAAACAAATTTTAGAGGGAAAACAAAAAGGCTCACAAATACATGGAGACTTAACGACATTGTCCTAATTAATAAATGGGTTAACGACCAAATCAAAACAGAAATCAAAGAATATATGGAGACTAATGACAACAACAACACAAAGCCACAACTTCTGTGGGACGCAGCAAAGGCAGGTCTAAGAGGAAAGTATATTGCAATCCAGGCCTATTTAAAGAAGGAAGAACATTCCCAAATGAATAGTCTAAAGACACAATTACTGAAATTGGGAAAAGAAGAACAAATGAGGCCCAAAGTCACCAGAAGGAGGACATAATAAAGATCAGAGAAGAAATAAATAAAATTGAGAAGAATAAAAAATAGAAAAAAATCAATGAAACCAAGAGCTGGTTCTTTGAAAAAATAAACAAAATAGATAAACCCCTAGCCAGACTTATTAAGAGAAAAAGAGAATCTACACACATAAATGGAATCAGAAACGAGGAAGGAAAAATAATGACTGACCCCACAGAAATACAAAGAATTATAAGAGAATACTATGAGAATCTATATGCTAACAAGCTGGAAAACCTAGAAGAAATGGACAACTTCTTAGAAAAATACAACCTTTGGAGACTGACCAAACAAGAAACAGAAAAACTAAACATACCAATCACCAGCAACGAAATTGAAGCAGTAATCAAAAAACTACCCAAGAACAAAACCCCCGGACCAGATGGATTCACCTCGGAATTCTACCAGACACATAGAGAAGAAATAACACCCATTCTCCTTAAAGTTTTCCAAAAAATAGAAGAGGAGGGAACACTTCCAAACTCATTCTATGAAGCCAGCATCACTCTAATACCAAAACCGGGCAAAGACCTCACCAAAAAAGAAAATTACAGAACAATATACCTGATGAACGTAGATGCAAAAATACTCAACAAAATATTGGCAAACTGAATTCAAAAATACATCAAGAGGATGATACACCATAATCAAGTGGGATTCATCCCAGGGATGCAAGGATGGTACAACATATGAAAATCCATCAACATAACCCACCACATCAACAAAAAGAAGAACAAAAACCACATGATCATCTCCATAGATGCTGAAAAAGCATTTGACAAAACTCAGCATCCATTCATGATTAAAACTCTCAACAAAATGGGTATACAAGGCAAGTACCTCAAAATAATAAAGGCCATATATAACAAACCCACAGCTAACATCATACTTAACAGTGAGAAGTTGAAAGCTTTTCACCTAAGATTGGGAACAAGACAGGGATGCCCACTCTCTCCACTGTTATTCAACATAGTACTGGAGGTCCTAGCCACGGCAATCAGACAAAACAAAGACATACAAGGCATCCAGATTGGTAAAGAAGAAGTCAAATTGTCACTATTTGCAGATGACATGATATTGTACATAAAAAACCCTAAAGACTCCACTCCAAAACTACTAGAACTAATATCTGAATTCACCAAAGTTGCAGGATACAAAATTAACACACAGAAATCTGTTGCTTTCCTATACACTAACGATGAGCTAACAGAAAGAGAAATCAGAAAAACAATTCCATTCACAATTGCACCTAAAAGAATAAAATATCTAGGAATAAAACTAACAAAGGAAGTGAAAGATCTGTACTCTGAAAACTACAAGACACTCCTAAGAGAAATTAAAGAGGACACTAACAAATGGAAGTGCATCCCATGCTCTTGGCTAGGAAGAATAAATATTGTCAAAATGGCTGTACTACCTAAAGCAATCTACAGATTCATGGCAATCCCTATCAAAATACCAACAGCTTTCTTCAATGAACTGGAACAAATAATTCTAAAATTCATATGGAACCACAAAAGACCCAGAATAGCCAAAACAATCCTGAGAAGGAGGAATAAAACGGGAATTACGCTCCCTGACTTCAAGCTCTACTACAAAGCCACAGTAATCAAGACAATTCGGTACTGGCACAAGAACAGACCCACAGACCAGTGGAACAGAATAGAAAATCCAATCATTAACTCAAACATATACCGTCAATTAATATATGAAAAAAAAGCCTTAGATATACAATGGGGAGATGACTGCCTCGTCAGCTGCTGGTGTTGGCAAAACTGGACAGTTGCATGTAAGAGAATGAAACTGGACTACTGTCTAACCCCATACACAAAAGTCAACTCAAAATGGATCAAAGACCTGAATGTAAGTCATGAAACCATAAAACTCTTAGAAAAAAACATAGGCAAAAATCTCTTGGACATAAACATGAGCGACTTCTTCATGAACATATCTCCCTGAGCAAGGGAAACAAAAGCAAAAATGAACAAGTGGGACTATATCAAGCTGAAAATCTTCTGTACAGCAAAGGACACCATCAGTAGAACAAAAAGACATCCTATAGTATGGGAGAATATATTCATAAGTGACGTATCCAATAAGGGGTTGACATCCAAAATATATAAAGAACTCACGCACCTGAACAAACAAAAAGCAAATAATCCAATTAAGAAATGAGCAGGGGATATGAATAGACACTTCTCTAAAGAAGAAATTCAGATGGCCAACAGGCACATGAAAAGATGCTCCACATCGCTAATCATCAGAGAAATGCAAATTAAAACTACAATGAGATATCACCTCACACCAGTAAGGATGGCCAACATCCAAAACACAAACAACAACAAATGTTGGCGAGGATGTGGAGAAAAGGGAACCTCCTACACTGCTGGTGGGAATGTAAATTAGTTCAACCATTATGGAAAGCAGTATGGAGGTTCCTCAAAAAACTCAAAATAGAAATACCATTTGACCCAGGAATCCCACTCCTAGGATTTTACCCTAAGAATGCAGCAGCCCAATTTGAAAAAGACATATGCACCCCTTTGTTTATCGCAGCACTATTTACAATAGCCAAGAAATGGAAGCAACCTAAGTATCCATGAGTAGATGAATGGATAAAGAAGATGTGGTACATACACCCAATGGAATATTATTCAGCCATAAGAAGAAAACAAATCCTACCATTTGCAACATGGACTGAGCTAGAGGGTATTATGCTTAGTGAAATAAGCCAAGTGGAAAAAGACAAATATCAAATGATCTCACTCATATGTGGAGTATAAGAACAAAGAAAAAAACTGAAGGAACAAAACAGCAGCAAGCTTACAGAACCCAAGAACTGACTAATAGTTACCAAAGGGAAAGGAACTGAGGAGGACGGGTGGGAAGGGAGGGACAAGGGGGAAAGGGGGGCAGTACGATTAGCAGACATATTGTTGGGGGGCACGGGGAGGACTGTACAACTCAGAGAAGACAAGTAATGATTCTATAGCATCTCACTGTGCTGATGGACACTGAGTGTAATGGCGTTTGTGGGGGAACCTGATGAAGGGGGTAGTTTAATAACCATAATATTGCACATGTAATTGTAGATTAATGATGCCAAAATAAATTATAAATAAAAAAGGGGGTCTTTGCAGTAATTTTTAATTGAGGGTTCCAGCAATGGAAATGATTGTAGAAGTTGGTTTCATTTTTATCCACATAAGAAAATTCAAAGTGGGTGAATTCCATTCAGTTTATTCTTTTTTTTTTTAACCAAAAAAGCTGTTCACACAAGCATGGACATTAAAATAACACCTACATTTCTTGATTGAGAAAAAAAATTTTAGAGTGATTCTAATATTGAGGAGTATTGTGGAAATCATTGTCCACTTTAATATTTCCATAGTTACATCATTCTTTACCTGGCGTTGCTGAATTAAGCAATTTAAAACTTTTTGTTGGTTTGAAAATATTTGATTTTACAGTGTTACATCAGATTTTATAAATTCTTGGTATTTCCTAGAGCAAAGTTATAAACCAAAACTCAATCCTTCCATGTAAAAGTTCTTCATAAAACTAAGGCAATTGTTTTCTAATAAATAGTGTTTATCTTTTATTGTTTCAATATATTTCTATGTGAGATTATCAATCATAAACCTATCTCTGTATTAAGGAGGGCTATTACTATCATGAGCTTGCCTTCAAGATTAAAAAGAAAATTGAGGTTATAGGCAGAAAATACCTTGACTTCCTGTCGTATAGCTACATTCAGGATAAACATTTCTCTAGTCTTTGAGTATTTCTTCTCCTGTCTATTCCCACACTGTACCCATGATCCCATTTTATTTCCTCCAGAAGATGGAAATTCTGACATTGCTTATTCCCTTTATCATCTGTATATTCAATGTTAATCTCTCTTTGCCCGCTTGATCATTTCCTAATGCCTTGTCAACTGATCACACCCACTGTGGAATCCACCATACCAGAGTAACATTCTCTGAAAATCCTCATTGCCTCAACTGCCCCTGACTCTTCAGCCCGCTGCCATTGATTTTTGCCTTCAAAAATTCAGAGAGCTCTATCAATTATCTCTAGGATTTCCAAATGTCCAAATCTAAGGGACTCTCTTCAGTCCTCCAATTACTTACTCTGTCCAAGGCATATCATGATACTGACCTCACCATCCTGAAAATGTCACCCTTCTTGGTTTGTCATTCCACAGTCTCCTGATCCTCCTCCTTCCTCTCTGGTGACCCTTCATCTCCTTTGCAGACCTCACTCCTTTCTGACCAATTCACTTTGTTACAACTTTTAAAACAACACCAATAATGTATGTTCACTAAAAAAAAAATTAGAAACTAAAGATGACAGGGGAAAATAACAACTGGAGCCTGCTGAGGATGTCCCTGTGAATATTTTTGGGGAAACTATAATTTTTTGGCTGGGGCCTTGGGGAGTCACTGACATATTTTGAGCAGGGGAGTCAGCTTGTCCCATTTCCCTGTCAGAAGTTACTTAGTTTGAGAATGGATGGGAATAGGGATGGAAAATCCAACAGTTCAGGGAGAGACACTATGGTGGTTTCAACTACGGTCATAAGCTCTGAAGCTGGAAAGAAATGGATAGGTTCAAGAGATGTTTAGGAGGTAAAAACAAAAGACTTGATGACTTTTGAATGTGAAAAATGAGGAAAAGGGTAGAGAAGAAACCTAAATGTCTCGGTTGGATCAATGGATTTAAGGATGATAGAAGGGACCTGCTTGTGGAGGGAAATGAAAGTTCACTTGGGATATATTGGCTTTGAATATCTTGGAAGATATAGAGATGTTTAATGGTCTGTGTTTAAGTCAGAGCTGGAGTCTTAAATTTTGGAGAAGTTACTATTAGGTCCACCTCACATGTGTACATATATATGTATACATACAAATATATATATATACCTCTCTCCAAAAAAATTATTATTTCCAAATATTCCTTCATAAAACAGATCTAACAACAGGTCACAGACAACCACACAGATTCTCAGACTGTTCCAAATGGGAGATAACCCAAGTTAAATGCAGCCACAATGTCCAGAGTTGATAATCAAGAGGACATTTTTCATAGTGTCTGGAGGAAACCTATGGATTATTCCAAGTAAGGTAGCAGATTAAACTCCTGAGTTGAATTTTACTTCCTTCTGAAATCTACTAACATTACACTCAAGGGATAAAAAAAAAACCAACAGGGAAAGGAAGAATTAGAGAATTATAGAGGAGAAAATAACAAAGATTTTGTGAACTAAAATTCAATGGAAAAGTGGCAACTGCCCAGCAGACCTAAGGAATCAGACAGAATACAAAGTCAACAGTGAGAAAAACTGAGAACAAACTCTATTTACATGTGGAAGCCTCAAAATATCAGGAACTGATAGCACTAAGTGCTTCTCGGATTGGTTGGTAGGGTGGAGGGTGGAGGCTACAATAAAGAAAACTGTCACTAGGGTCCTTCCCCTATTCCAAACAGCAGTCACTGCCCCGCTCCAACCCAGTAGCTGTCTAGAGAGGATTAAACAGGGTCTCTGGATTAGAAGACAGTAGCCACTGTGAAATGTGTGTACACTACAGTAGATGAAGGTTAAGTGACCATATGAACACTGAATGCTAAACAAAGCTGACTGACTCAGTCCCATATGCCTGGAAGCCAGCCCCTTATTCTGATGGCTACAGTTTGAAAAACTCTTCCTTGGAGATTCTGACCAGCTCAACAAAAAAGATTTCAAGTTACCAACCTGTGGAGAATTCCAACAAGCTTTCCCAGGGCCCCTGGTGGCCTGTGGGAAACCGTTGTATTAATTAGAAAAAGATGTTCATCTGGGCCTCTTCGATCTGGTGTATTCACGGAAAGCACAACTGTGAGTGGCCCTGAGACTACCTGTCACCCTGCATTAAATCACATAGTCAGCAAGCCCCAAATGCATATAGAGCTCAAAATTTTGAACCATCCAACAACTAACTGACATTCTGAAGGAGGTGACATAGAAGATAGAGACCAAAACAAATAGAAACAAGCAAATCAGTCCTTGGAAGAAACAGTGTAGTGGCTCCTTCCCCGCCTCCCACTGCCAGCAGCACTCATCTCCTGCTGCCGTTGGGACCCCTGTCATCGCCCACCACGAGCACAATGCCCCCCAAAAAGGGAGGTGATGGAATTTAAGCACCCCAATCATTGGAAGATTTGGAACCTCCTTGAAAATTGGTATTGTTGGATTGCCAAATGTTGGGAAGTCTGCCTTCTTCAGTGTATTAACCAATTAGTCAGGCCTCTGCAGAAAACTTCCCATTCTGCACTATTGATCCTAATGAGAGCAGAGTACCTGTGCCAGATGAAAGGTTCAACTTCCTTTGCCAGTACCACAAATCAGCAAGCAAAATCCCTGCCTTTTTAAATGTAGTGGATATTGCTGGCCTTGTGAAAGGAGCTCATAATGGGCAAGGCCTGGGAAATGCCTTTATTTCATATTAGTGCCTGTGATGGAATCTTTCATTTAACCCATGTTTTGAAGATGATGGTATCACACATGTTGAAGGAAGTGTAGATCCTATTCGAGATATAGAAATAATACATGAAGAACTTCAGCTTAAAGATTAGGAAATGACTGGGCCCATTAGATAAACTAGAGAAAGTGGCTTTGAGAGGAGGAGATAAAAAACTAAAACCTGAATATGACATAATGTGCAAAGTCAAATCCTGGGTTATAGATCAAAAGAAACCTGTTCACTTCTATCATGACTGGAATGACAAAGAGATTGAAGTGTTGAATAAAAATTTATTTCTGACTTCAAAACCAGTGGTCTACTTGGTTAATCTTTCTGAAAAAGACTACATTAGGAAGAAAAACAAATGGTTGATAAAAATTAAAGAATGGGTGGACAAGTGTGCCCAGGTGCCTTGGTCATTCCTTTTAGTGGGGCCTTGGAACTCAAACTGCAAGAATTGAGTGCTGAGGAGAGACAGAAGTATCTGGAAGCAAACACGACAGAAAGTGCTTTGCCAAAGATCATTAAGGCTGGGTTTGCAGCACTCCAACTAGAATACTTTTTCACTGCAGGCCCAGATGAAGTGTGTGCAAGGACCATCAGGAAAGAGATGAAGGCCCCTCAAGCTGCAGGAAAGATTCACATAGATATGGAAAATGATTCATTATGGCTGAAGTGATGAAATATGAAGATTTTAAAGAAAAAGGTTCTGAAAATACAGTCAAGGCTGCTGGAAAATACAAACAACAAGATAGAAATTACACTGTTGAAGATGGAGATATTATCTTCTTCAAATTTAATACACCTCAGCAACTGAAGAAGAAATAAATTTTAGTTATTCCTCAGATAAATGTACAACTTCCAAAAAGCATATGATTTTTTTTTATTAAAATTTTTGAAAACTGAAGGGACAAATAAAGTTGGGGCAATGGGAATTGTCTACAAAAAGGATTTTTTTAATTTGTTTTAAAATTAAAATACCGTATATCTCCAATGAAGTGCAAGTTCACCAAATGTGAACAGCTTTGCTTTTCATGTGATTAAGACCCTGCTCCAAATTGTAGATGCTTTTCAGGAACCACATTACTCTCATGATACTTCATTAATCTCCATCATGTATGCCAAGCCTGACACATTCGACAGTGAGGACAATATTGCTTGCTCCATTTTGAATCTACAGAGAATGCATGTTTTACACTACTCCAGATGTCTACACTCAATAAAACATTTGACAAAACCAAATAAAAAAAGAGCATTGTGGAGAGAAGAAAAAAATAATATCCTCAGAGTGACACAAAAGGTATTGCATCAATGAAGGCAAAACAGTACTCTATTAAAAAAAGAACATTTGGGGAGCACAAATTCAAAGAAGAGTTGGAAGATAAATCTCTCAGAAAGTAGAGCAAAATGATAAATAAGTGAAAATAATAAAGATTATAAAGAAATATTAAACAGTGAATGTAAAAGATAAATTCAGAATATTAGTTCCAAAAAGAGACCTCAGAAAAGGGAAAGGAGGAAATGAAATGAAATAATTCGAGAGAATTTCCAAGAACTGAACTGCATGAATTGCCAGATTAAAAGGGCCCATCAAATGCCCTGCATACAATGGATAAAAACAGACTTGTGATAAGACAAAAAGCATTGTCAAATTTAAGTACCAAGAGAACTTCCGGGAAGATGGCGACGTGAGCAGGGCAGCAGAAATCTCCTCCCAACACTATGTTTATCTAAGAAAATACAGCAAATACAACTATTCCTAAAAGAGAGACCAGAATACACAGGAAATTGCACAGCATGCAGCTACACCTGAGAGGACTCGGCACCCCGCGAGGCGGGTAAGATACAGAGCTGCGACCCGGCGTGACCCAAGCACTCCACCACCCCAGTGCACCGGTGGGAGGAGAGGATTCAGAGCTGGGAGGAAGTGGAAGTACAGGCCCGCGAAATAACCAGCCCCGATGATCTGCACGGGGAGCACTGACACACATTGCGTGGTGTAGCATAGATTGGAGAGACAGGGGGTGCAGGGTCTGAGCGGGGAACGCACCAGGGTGCTTGCAGCTGGCTCCGGGAAGGAAAAAAACAAAAAAAGAAGAAAAGCACACGCTTTTTTCAGCGATCTTAAAGAGAGAGGAGCCCAGCGGAGGGGCCAGATCGCCCCGGCACACTCAGCCCAGCAGGCTGGGAGTCCTGGGGTTTCGGTCCCCCTAGCTGACGACTGGGAAACGTTGGCCATTCTTACACTTCCCACAGTGATCAACAGCCTCCCATTTGTTCCCACCCTGGACAGAGCTATAAAGGGCCCTGCGGAGCAGTGCAGACACGGCTCTGGAATACTGGAGCAACAGCGCCACCTAAAGCATCCCCACAGAATCCACTCCCGGTGGGCTTTTCTTGTTTTGTTTTTTTGTTTTGCTTTGTTTTGTTTTGTTTTGTTTTGTTTCTTCTTTCTTTTTTCTTTTCTTTTTTTCTTTCTTTCTTTCTTTTTTTTTTCTTTCCTTTTTAAAGTCATAAAGAGCGCAGCTGACCTACGTGACAGCTACCACCAACCACTTCTTTAGCCATGAAAAGACAGAGGAATATGGTACAGACAGAGCTCCAAACCCAGACAACCCCACAGAGGGAACCTGAAGGTATGGACATGCACAGTATTCCTGAAAAAAAATTCAGACTAAAAGTCATAACCATGCTGACGGATCTACAGAGAAATGTGCAAGAGCTGAGGGAGGAAGTGAGGGAAGTCAGGAAAGACAATGCAGAAATCAGACAAGCCATCGATGGGCTTAACAGCAGACTGGATGACATGCAAGAGACTGTTAATGGAATAGAAATCAAAGAACAGAAATACAGAGAAGCTGAGGCAGAGAGAGCTAAAAGGATCTCTAGGAATGAAAGAATATTAAGAGAACTGTGTGACCAATCAAAACGGAGCAATATTCGCATTATAGGAGTACCAGAGAAAGAAGAGAGAGAAAAAGGGATAGAAAGTGTCTTTGAAGAAATAATTGTTGAAAACTTTCCCACGCTGGGGAAGGAAATAGTCTCTCAGTTCACAGAAGCCCACAGATCTCCCAACACAAGGGACCCAAGGAAGACAACACCAAGACACATAATAATTAAAATGGCAAAGATCAAAGATAAAGACAGAGAATTACAGGCACCTAGAGAGAGAGAAAAGATCACCTACAAAGGAAAACCCATCAGACTATCATCAGACTTCTCAAAAGAAACCTTACAAGCCAGAAGAGAATGGCATGATATATTTAATGTAATGAAACAGAAGGGCCTCGAACCAAGAATATTGTATCCAGCATGATTATCATTTAAATATGACGGAGGGATTAAACAATTTTCAGACAAACGAAAGTTGAGAGAGTTTGCCTCTCATAAACCACCACTACAGGATATCTTAAATGGACTGCTCCAGAGGGAAGCACCCCTAAGGCTAAAAAGATGCCACCAGACAAAATAAAATCATAGCAAAGAAAGCAGACCATCCAAATACTAACTAAAGGCAAAGAATAAAACACCTAATATATAAAGAATGGAGGAGGAAAAATAAGACGGGAGAGATAAAGAAACATCAGAGGGTGTTCACAATAACTTAACAAGAAAGTTAAATTAGATCCTTAGATAGTAAAAAAGCAACCCTTGAACCTTTGGTAACCACGAATCTAAAGCCTGCAATGGCAATAAGTACATATCTATCAATAATCACCCTAAATGTAAATGGACTGAATGCACCAATCAAAAGACACAGACTAACAGAGTGCATAAAAAAGCAAGACCCATCTATATGCTGCTTACAAGAGACTCACCTCAAACCCAAAGATATACACAGACTAAAAGTGAAGGGATGGAAAAAGATATTTCATGCAAACAACAAAGAGAAAAAAGCAGGTGTTGCAGTACTTGTATCAGACAAAATAGACTTCAAAACGAAGAAAGTAGCAAGAGATAAAGAAGGACATAACATAATGGTAAAGGGGTCAGTCCAACAAGAAGATATAACCATTATAAACATATATGCACCCAACACAGGAGCATCAGCATATGTGAAACAAATACTAACAGAAGTGAAGGAGGAAATAGACAGCAATGCAATTATTTTAGGAGACTTAACACACCACTCACTCCAAAGGATCGATCAACCAGGCACAGGATAAGTAAAGACACAATGGCACTGAACAACACACTAGAATAGATGGACCTAACAGATAGCTACAGAACTCTGCACCCAAAAGCAGCAGGATACATATTCTTCTCAAGTGGACATGGAACATTTTCCAAAATAGACCACATACTAGGCCACAAAAAGAACCTCAGTAAATACAAAAATACTGAAATCTTACCAACCAACTTCTCAGATCACCAAGGTATAAAACTAGAAATAAATTTTAGACACAAATCAAAAAGGTTCACAAATACATGGAGACTTAACAACATTCTCCTAATTAATCAATGGGTTAATGACCAAATCAAAACAGAAATCAAAGAATATATGGAGACTAATGACAACAACAACACAAAGCCACAACTTCTGTGGGATGCAGCAAAGGCAGTTCTAAGAGGAAAGTATATTGCAATCCAGGCCTATTTAAAGAAGGAAAAACATTCCCAAATGAACAGTCCAAAGACACAATTACTGAAATTGGAAAAAGAAGAACAAATGAGGCCCAAAGTCACCAGAAGGAGGGACATAATAAAGATCAGGGAAGAAATAAATAAAATTGAGAAGAATAAAAAATAGAAAAAAATCAATAAAACCGAGGGCTGGTTCTTTGAAAAAATAAACAAAATAGATACACCCATAGCCACACTCATTAAGAGAAAAAGAGAATCTACACACATAAACAGTCAGAAATGAGAAAGGAAACATAACGACCGACCCTACAGAAATACAAAGAATTATAAGAGTATATTATGAGCATCTATATGCTAACAAGCTGCAAAACATAGAAGAAATGGACTTCTTAGAAAAATACAACTTTCCAAAACTGACCAAACAAGAAACAGAAAAACTAAACAGACCAATCACCAGCAACGAAATTGAATCGGTAATCAAAAAACTACCCAAGAAGAAAAACCCTCGGACCTGATGAATTCACCTCTGAATTCTACCAGACATATAGAGAAGAAATAACACCCATTCTCCTTAAAGTTTTCCAAAAAATAGAAGAGGAGGGAATACATCCAAACTCATTCTATGAAGCCAGCATCACTCTAATACCAAAACCGGGCAAAGACCTCACCAGTAAAGAAAATTACAGACCAATATCCCTGATGAACGTAGATGCAAAAATACTCAACAAAATATTAGCAAACCGAATTCAAAAATACATCAAGAGGATCATACACCATGATCAAGTGGGATTCATCCCACGGAGGCAAGGATGGTACAACATTCGAAAATCCATCAACATCATCCACCACATCAACAAAAAGAAGAACAAAAACCAAATGATCATCTCCATAGATGCTGAAAAAAAATTTGACAAACTTCAGCATCCATTCATGATTAAAACTCTCAACAAAATGGGTATAGACGGCAAGTACCTCAACGTCATAAAGGCTATATATGACAAACCCACAGCTAACATACTTAACAGCGAGAAACTGAAAGCTTTTCATCTAAGATCGGGAACAAGACAGGGATGCCCACTCTCTCCACTGTTATTCAACATAGTACTGGAGGTCCTAGCCATGGCAATCAGACAAAACAAAGAAATACAAGGCATCCAGATTGGGAAAGAAGAAGTCAAATTGTCACTATTTGCAGATGACATGATACTGTACATAAAAAACCCTAAAGACTCCACTCCAAAACTACTAGAACTAATATCTGAATTCAGCAAAGTTGCAGGATACAAAATTAACACAGAAATCTGTTGCTTTCCTATACACTAACGATGAACTAATAGAAAGAGAAATCAGAAAAACAATTCCATTCACAATTGCATCAAAAAGAATAAAATACCTAGGAATAAACCTAATGAAGTGAAAGACCTATACCCTGAAAACTACAAGAGACTCCTAAGAGAAATTAAAGAGGACACTAACAAATGGAAGTGCATCCCATGCTCTTGGCTAGGAGGAATAAATATTGTCAAAATGGCTATACTACCTAAAGCAATCTACAGATTCATGGCAATCCCTATCAAAATACCAACAGCTTTCTTCAATGAACTGGAACAAATAATTCTAAAATTCATATGGAACCACAAAAGACCCCGAATAGCCAAAGCAATCCTGAGAAGGAGGAATAAAACAGGAGCAATTATTCTCCCTGACTTCAAGCTCTACTACAAAGCCACAGTAATCAAGACAATTTGGTATTGTCACAAAAACAGACCCACAGACCAGTGGAACAGAATAGAAAATCCAAACATTAACCCAAACATATACAGTCAATTAATATTTGATAAAGGACCCTTGTATATACAATGGGGAGATGACAGCCTCTTCAGCAGCTGGTGTTGGATAAACTGGACAGTTGCATGTAAGAGAATGAAACTGGACTACTGTCTAGCCCCATACACAAAGGTAAACTCAAGGTGGATCAAAGACCTGAATATAAAAGTCATGAAACCATAAAACTCTTAGAAAAAAACATAGGCAAAAATCCCTTGGACATAAACATGAGTGACTTCTTCATGAACATATCTCCCTGGGCAAGGGAAATAAAAGCAAAAATGAACAAGTCGGACTATATCAATGTTAAAAGCTTCTGTACAGCAAAGGACATCATCAGTAGAACAAAAAGACATCCTACAGTATGGGAGAATATATTCATGAATGACGTATCTGATAAGGGGTTGACATCCAAAATATATAAAGAACTCATGCACCTGAACAAACAAAAAGCAAATAATCCAATTAAGAAATGGGCAGAGGACATGAATAGACACTGCTCTAGAAGAAATTCAGATGGCCAACAGGCACATGAAAAGATGCTCCACATCGCTAATCATCAGAGAAATGCAGATTAAAACCACAATGAGATATCACCTCACACCAGTGAGGATGGACAACATCCAAAACACAACAACAAATGTTGGCGAGGATGTGGAGAAAAGGGAACCCTCCTACAATGCTGGTGGGAATGCAAATTAGTTCAACCACTGTGGAAAGCAGTATGGAGGTTCCTCAAAAAACTCAAAATAGAAATACCATATGACCCAGGAATCCCACTCCTAGGAATTTACCCCAAGAATGCAGCAGCCCAGTTTGAGAAAGACAGATGCACCCCTATGTTTATTGCAGCACTATTTACAATAGCCAAGAAATGGAAGCAACCTAAGTGCCCATCAGTAGATGAATGGATTAAGAAGATGTGGTACATATACACAATGGAATATTATTCAGTCGTAAGAAGAAAACAAATCCTACCATTTGCAACAACATGGATGGAGGTAGAGGGTATTATGCTCAGTGTAATAAGCCAAGCCGAAAAAGACAAGTATCAAATGATTTCACTCATATGTGGAGTATAAGAACAAAGAAAAGAAAAACTGAAGGAACAAAACAGCAGCAGACTCACGGAACCCAAGAACGGACTAATAGTTACCAAAGGGAAAGTGACTGGGCAAGATGGGTGGGAAGGGAGGGATAAGAGGGTAAAAGGGGCATTACGATTAGGAGATGTAATGTTTGGGGGGGCAGGGGGAGGGCTATACAACTCAGAGAAGACAAGTAGTGATTATATAGCATCTCACTATGCTGATGGACAGTGACTGTAATGGGGGGGGACCTGATGAAGGGGGTAGTTTAATCACCATAATATTGCACATGTAATTGTAGATTAATGATACCAAAATAAATTATTTAAAAAAATTTAAGTACCAAAAACCCCAAGAACATTCTATAGTCTTCAAAAGAAAATGGAAATCGAGAGAGGGAGAGAGAGATGGCAGCCAAACATCAAGAATCACTTTGGACTTCCCAACTGTAACACTGAAAGCAAGAAGAAAACGGAGCAATGCCTTCAAAACTAACCCAATGCTTCAAAAATGACTTCCAACCTAGAATTCTATACCCAGGCAAACTACTGATCAAGGGGAGAATAGACATGTAAGTCTTAAGAGGTTTACCTCCTTTGCACATTTTTTAAGAAGCTACTAGACTATATGATAATGCCAATATCTATTAAACCTTCAAATAGTATATTGATGAGCCTCATATTCTAAGTCATACTTGGTCTTACTTTGACCATGTTAATGAAGTTCATGAGTGCTATTTCTCCTAGATCAATTTATCCCACCTCAGTGTTCTTTGACCTGCTACCAAGAATCAGAGGAAAGCCGTAGTGAAACTCAAAGCAGAAAATATAGAGCAGTCTGTTGCGTTATGGTTTTTTCCTAACAGGACACTATAGGCCTCCTGTTAACATATTAATTCTCAACATAAGTAGGATAAAATTGTTTGTTTGGATCAATCCAGTTGGAACTCTAACAGAGAAAGTGACAGAAAATTTTATTTTAATCTCTCTACTCAACAACAACCTCCAATCTGAGATAACAGCGGTGTAATAATAATGTTCGTCATTTACAAGCATGTAGTACACGCACTTTACATTCACTTGAAACCTACATCTATCCCATTAAAAAGGTACTATCAAAAATACTGATTTTACTGAAAAGAAAACTGAGGCTCAGATAGAGTTACCCTGGGTCAGACACTGTTAGGAGGAGCCGAGATTCAAACCCAGGCTGTCGACCCAGAGTATGAACTCACAGCCACTACACTCCATATCTATGAAAACATAAGTATTTTACTTCCAGAGAATTATCTTTATCACTTTCATCTATCCAACAGCAAAATGCAATTCTAAACAACCCTGTCCATGTTTATCTTTTAATTCACCCTTATCCTATCATTTCTTTAGCATTCTTATCCAGGAAACCTCCAAGTACACAGATATTCTTTATATTTTATAGGAATAAAAATTGAAGAGCAACTTGGAGCTATTCCAGATGCTACCATGAGTTTCCACGTACCACACTGTCCTCACTGTCAAATGTGTCAGGCTTGGCATACATGATGGAGATTAATGAAGTATGAGAGTAATATGGTTCCTGAAAAGCTTCTACAATTTGGAGTGGGGTCTTAATCATGTGAAAAACAAAGCTGTTCACATTTAGTGAACTTACATTTCATTGGAGATACACAGTATTTTAATTTTAAAACAAATTTTAAAAAATCCTTTTGTAGACGATTCTACAATGAGTCCATGGGCACAGGAGACTTGCCACTTCCTCTAACAGGGAGCACAGAGTCCCACAATCTCCTGATGCAGCCTGTGATCAAATCATTCTCCATTTCTAACATTTCTAGCATTCTTGAGAAGAAGGTCGTTAGGATGCTCTTTATTATTCGTTCCATTCTTACCACCCAGTACTCTAGACCCAACACTAATCTCATGTGTGTGTGTGTCTGGGCACAATAGCTCTCTAGTGGAAGGCTTGTAAAAGAACAACATGTTAGAAAACTACAGGACAAACTTACTTAAGTGTAAATGCACATCTGCACAGAGAGGACACTAGCTCAAACAAGCAGGGCCCACTTTTAAGCTCTGCAGACATGGGCCTCAGCATGGCACTCCTGTCACCAGGAGGCAGACAGAGATGCCGCTAAAAGGCAAGCCCCTTGATTCACTTCATTGCCAAACAGAATCAAAGATTTTGCCCCAACCAGCAAGTGTAAAATGTGTTTTGAGGCCCATGGCTCTGGTGAAGTGAGTTACCCAGGCTCAAAAATTGTGTAGTCTCTACTGCAATAGCAACAGAGCCCAGCCAACCTGGAAAGCCAAGAAGCATTGTGCAAGGCAAACACAGCCCAGACACATTTCTTGTTACAGAGTTGTGCACTGGTGCTACAACCACACCATAGTGTCTCGTAAACAGAAAAATGGCAGAGTTCACAGCTCAAATGAGCTCTGGGAATTGAAGATCTTTCTAGAAACCTGCTAAGCTTATTATGCGTGCATGTATTTCAGAGCTCATCCGGCTCCAATTAAAACTCATTTCCAGTCTGTGTTCAAACAATGTTGAGTTAAACCACAAAAAAGTCTGTTATCACTCAAATTGGTACATATTTTTCATACAACTGAAGTATTATATAAAATCGTGAACTGTTAGATATAAAAGTAAGAATTGAAGGCAGACACAATCCCATGATACCTTTGTCTCCCCCTCAGGGGATGTGAATCACAGGTCACAGCTGCATGCTGAGGGCACGCACCTTGGGATCAAGCCTTTGACACTGGAGGAAGTATTAGCCCAATGTACAAACTGCCCTTTGTGTCCCTCCCCATATTCTCATTCACTCCAATGTTGTAAAAAGTTATATGTTTGAATGATGTTTTCAAGTGCTCTGTGAAATTAAGTTTTAAAGCAAGGGGGCTAGTTTTCCTTCTGTGTATATATGAAGCTCCTAATAAAGTACTTGAGTGAGTTTGGGGGAGGGGGAAGATTAAAAAGAGGTAAGTTTTAGAAAGGAAAAAACACTTCAAAAAGGTAAACCTGGTGGTGTTTTTCCTCCCTTACAATGTCAAAAATGTTTTTATAGTTGGAAAAAGTCTACAGGTCAAAAAATATATACCAAAAAAAATAGATACATATACTGTTTCCATAATCACTTGTACCCAATTTGTATCTCACTTCCCTAAGAAAAGTACTCCTTTTAAAAAGTAATTATCACGAAGTATTGCAAACCACCTTCACCTTGCCCCGTGTGTTTGTGATTTGAAAACACATGCTGTCTTGTACTTTCCATTAGTTGTCCATCAAATGCAGGATTTTGCACTAAGTTACTGTTATGTGGCTGTTTTTATTTGTTTTAAAGCATTCCTCTGAGTGACCCTGTTTACTGGTGAAGCTCTTACAAAAAATAAAAACACATATTCCTGAGCCCCATTCAAAACTAAGACATCTGTATAAGTACATGTTGTTCAGACAGTGGTTTGGGAAAGGAGAATATCCTTATTTAATTTGTAAAGCAGCATTAGGTACACAGCCTCTGGGTGTGTGAACAAAACAATGAGTAACATTCATTGACAATAAAATAAAATTCAGGAAAAACAAATTTAGAGAACAGCATCACCAAAAGAGGGTCCTAAGAATGCTGCTCCACTATCAGCCCATTCATACTCTGATTTTCACACAGAAAATCTACACTTCCAACTTTGTACCCTTGATTGAAAATATTACGGGCTAAGGTAAATGGGCAGAGCAGGATAAAATTAATGAGTAAAGAATAAATCACAGTGCCTGGCACACAGCAAGCTTTGTAGCTAATAAAATCATTTCATGCTGTATAAACGTTAGGTAACTTTTGATCTGATGCCAGTGAGTCACTCAAAGTACGTTTAAAGAAGCAATCTCTCACTAACCACCATGGGTACCATTCTAAGCCATACTTTTCTCCTTTTATTTATTTTTTTAAATTTTGCCCTCGCCTATACTTTAGGGCTTTAAATGCTGGACTGCTGGGTTCCACTGATCAAGTTTTTAAGCTACACACTCACTAACCACTATATGTGCACAGAATGAAATTTCATGGCTAATGTAAGAAATTTAGACAAAATTAGTTCCCCCAAGAGTAGTAGTCTTAATGCATTCAGGTCTAGAGGTTATGCAGGTTATAGGAAAAGTCCTGTACAGAGGAGAGTCCTAACAAATCATACATTGATAAAGTATTGTGTTCTATCATAAAGCATGTGAATGTAAAGTTCCCTTCAACAACCTTATCCAACTGACTCCTGGAAGAGCCAGCATGCTGCAGGCTCTCTGAAACACCAGACGCCAACAGCATGCTGGCACCTTTGACTCTCACAGTTCATTAGTTTATGTAACATGATATCATGTAACTGGCATCAGGGGTTTGGGAATAAATGCAATGGACTCATTGAGAGCTGGAGAGGTGACCACAGAACAACAGTGAGGTCCAAGGGAGTATGGGCAAAATGAAGGTTTGGTTTGGATAGCCATCAGGCCACGGGGATGCTCTCCAAGGAAGCCATGCAAGGCAGCTTGGCCATAGCTCCTACCAAGAGAAGGCTGAGTCACTGGTGCCCATGGAGCAGAGATGAGATGGGGTCTAGAGCAAGTGCTGACATGGGCTAGACAGACCTTAGGGCCAAAATTCCTGCTTCCTCATTCCTCCCAAACTAACCAGGGCTGGGTTCCAAGGAATAAACACCAGGACCAGACTTCAGAACTGGCAAAATAATCATCATGATAATAATACCATTTATGGAGCATTTACTTTGTAGTGGGCACTGAGTTTATGTGATTCAAATACACAACCTGTATGAAGCCATGCTACCTCATTCCTGTCCTAACATGGTGTGGATAAAATAAAAGTTCCTGTGGCCAGCTCACTACATACGTGTGGGCAATACGTTGCTATTGACTCTGTATAAAGAGCTCTGCCCTGTGGTCTGGGCGAAACAGTGGCATGGCTGCAAGGCTGCAGGAGAGCAGAGCAGAGGACAGAGACTGGGACGGCTGTGCAGGCAGAGAGGCCCAGAGGACAGCTGTGTGGGCAGAGAGGCCCAGAGGAAGAGACCGGCTTGCTGCATGCAGACTCACTCTGAATGAATGGGATTTTAGTGACTGGCCTGCCACTGTGGAAATAAAGTTGGATATAACCCTTTCACCCCCAAAAAATGTTCTACTATCATTTCTTTGGTCACACTGAATCCATAGCGAACTTGCTGGGGGCTGAAACCCATTGGCAAGACAACTGGCGAAGTCAGCAGGGTTCATTGTTGACCAAGGGAAAAGGCTGCCCTTATAGGAGGGGTATTTCAGCGGGCTGCCCCATGAATGGAGAGACAGTGGGTTGTCCCCCAGTGGGTATGTGGTCTGAGGTGACTTGCCTGCTAGAGGGCTAGCCTCACCCCAGGACGGGAGGCAAGTGGAGGTGATACCTGAGGCAGTACGGATAGCCCTTGGTACAGTAAGTAGGTCTTTTGAGAGACAGAGTGCCCGAGAGGCAGCGGGGACTGTGGATTGGCTGCTTCCCACAGTATTAAAAAAAGTCTACAGAAGAGAAGGACACGCTCCTGAAAGAGACCCAAGAAATAGCAGCATGAGAACGTGAGCTGCAAACTGCTGTGGATTCACTGAAGAAGGAAATGGCGTTGATGCGAGAGGGGGCAGCACGAGAATGCCGGCAGTGAGGTGCTGTCGAAGAGGTAAAAGATTCTTTACAGAATGAGGCAGCAGCACTGCCAGGTGCTCTGAAGGAGGAAAAGGCCATCAAGGAAAAAGACGAACTCCTGACGGAAGCACAGGCGGAGGTGGCACAAGAACATCAGCTGCGAAGCACTGAGGTGAAGTTAAGAGAGCTGCTCAAGACTGAGCTAGCATTGCTGCAAGGCATGGTAGAAAAGGTAAAGGATGTAGCAGAGGAGGCACTCGGGGAAGGGAAGAGAAAGGTGCCATCAACCCTGGAAATAGAGGAGCTGGGGAAGGATGAAGGGGTGGTGCCAGAGGCACTGACCCCTCCTGTATTGAAAGCATGCCCAGTGGTTGTAAAGAAAATAAAGACCCAGCAGCTGAAAGTTCCCCAAGGAGAGGAGCAGCCCCCTCCCCAGGTCATGGAGCACTCTATGGTCCACCCCTATACTCAGGCTGAGCTGGTGGATTTGGGCTCCCAATTTAGGCAGAAGCCCTCGGAGTCAATATCTGCTTGGCTCCTGCATCTGTGGGACTTAGGGGTGGATGGAATTGTTCTGTCAGGATCAGAGATGGAAAAGCTGGCTTCCCTGACAGTTCAGCCTGCCTTGAGGCAGAGGTTATAAAGTGCACATCAGACCCCAAGGAATCACTCCCTCCTCAATTAGCTTATGGCTGCACTTCATGCTGTGTGGCCCAATCAGGGTAGTCTACTATCATCTCCTGTTAGATGGCAGACATATGCTGAGCTACAACAAGTGTTATGAGAATCACGGTCCAGATGAAGAGCCTTTCACTACTGGGATGAGAAATGTGCTTCAAATGGCTTCCACAACCCTCTTTGGGTCTCTAGTGGCCATTCTTTCCCCTCACTTAGGGCAGCCCATTAGCGAGGTTACCTGTACAGTAGCAGACTTAGGAGAGGCTGAAGCAACAAGAACATGGAAAGAAATAAGGTCTGCCACTCACAAGAAGAATTTAAAGGGCCTCATGAAGGTTACAAGGACCCAGATGTGGGTTGACTTAATATGGGTAGGAGCAGATGGAAGGAAATTAGACAGGAAGCTAAATGGTATCTTACTGGAGCTATGGCAACAACTGAAACCAGAGCAGCAATTCAAGCCTTTAAGACCAAAGAGGCAGAGGTCAGAGACAGAGCAACAAGATCAGCCTGTGTCTGCAAGGCTTTTTGCTGGAGAGGCTGGAGAAAGGATATTGTAAGGCCCACCCATGGTTCTTTTGGTTAACTCATTTGAGTAGAACTGATTTGAATACAGCCAGGATGACAACTTAGTGGCAATGGATCTCCTCAGGCTTGAGGGTTTTTATAATTTGTTGTAATTTTTGTTATTTGTATATTGTATTATGTTGTTGTGGAGTTTGATTACAATGTTCCAGCTTCCTTGCACAGGGACCATTGCAGAGGACTGAGGGCACACAGATTGAGAGGAGAGAATCCTGGAGGGGTGGAGTGTGGATAAAATGAAAGTTCCTATAGCCAGGATTCTCACCTGGCCCTGGTTGGCTAGCTCACTACACACGTGTGGGCAATACATTGCTACTGACTCTATAAAAAGAGCTCCGCCCAGTGGTCTCGGTGACACAGTGGCATGGCTGCAAGGCTGCAGGAGAGCAGAGCAGAGGACAGAGACTGGGACAGCTGTGCAGGCAGAGAGGCCCAGAGGACAACTGTGCGGGCAGAGAGGCCCAGAGGCAGAGACCGGCTTGCAAAGCTCTTGCCTCTCTCCACCTTCCTCCTTTCCTTCCCCATCTGTTGTTTTTTTCTCGCCCACAAGGAATCCTCTGCCCTTCCCAGTGTACATGCTCCTGGCCTGTGCTTCTCCACTTCCTCTCCCAAACCCTGCATCCCATATGTGGAGAAAGTGAAGGTTCCTGTGGCCAGGATTCTCACTTGGCCCTGGTCAGCTTGCTCACTACACATGTGTAGGTAATACATTGTTACTGAGTCTATATAAAGAGCTCCACACAGTGCAGCTGCTGCATGGCTGCAGGAGAGTAGAGGCTGGGGTGGTGGCAGCACCGAGGACAGAGACTGAGACAGCTGTGGGGGCAAAGAGGCCCAGAGGCAGAGACCTGCTTGCCCTACGCAGACTCACTCTGAGCAGATGGGATTTTAGTGATTGACCTGCCATTATGGGAATAAAGTTAGCCATAAACTCTTTCACCCCAAGAACATTCCACTGTCATTTTTCTGGTCTCATTGAATCCATAGTGAACTTGTCTGGGGCTGAAATCCATTGGCAAGATACCATAGACGTCTCAGGGAACAATCAGACAAAAGGGGAAGAGGAGAATGGGGAGACCAAGGGATGTTAAGATAGGAAAAAGCTGTGAATACAGGTGTTAAAACATTTTTTATGGGTGTATATTATCTCCATCTTCTCAGTAAACCTCAGAGGTAGGTGATCCCATGAAACATATGAGAAGGTAGAGTTAAGAGGTTCAGTAATTTGCCCAGTAAGTGGAAGAGTCAGGATATAAATCCAGGGAGCTATGGCCTCAAGCCTACCCCCTAACTACCCTTCGCCTTTTCTACAAAGAAGCTGGACTGCAAAGGCAAGTATCTAGTTTCCTATTCAGATCATTGGAGTTCACAGCTAGAACTCTATTTCATCTCTTCCCAAATTTAAAAAACATCAACAACAAAAAATACTGGAAGGGAGGGCAGGGACCAGAGCAGAAGCAAGACAGGCTGGCTGTACAAGGAAGGCATTAGGTGAAGTTGCTGCAGCTGGCAATCTATTTTCCTCCAATTTTCAGAAAAATACAGGGCAAATGGACACTAGATTATCTCTGCCTCCCATCTGCTTGTGGAAATCAAGCTTTTAATGTAGCATCAGGCCCCCTAACACAGGGCCCAGAAAGGTCTACGGGTAACTGACACTTTTCATTGTGATGACATGGCTGTCATAAAAAATATATATATATAGTAATAAATACTGTCTACTAAAATGATTTAGATTATTGGAAGCATTTTAAAGTTATATTTTATAAACAATGGAGCCAACGTGGGAATTCATGAATTCTTTTGAATCATCTACTTGGGAAAAGAAGGGAGAAAATAAGTTATGTAAGGGGAAATTATTAATAACTTTAAAAATCCTCAAGGAATTACATAATTTACCAAAAAATTGATTAGAATATTTTATTTTTAATAAAAGAACAAATTTAAAGATTGGGAAGCAGAATTGAGGGGAAAACAGGTCCATCTGAGTATAGAGAGGTATCAACATCAGGCTTCCTTGGCATCAAGACTGTAATTGCTTCTATGTAATGATTTAGTAATGGTCAGAGTGAAAGCTCCACGTTTATAGCTAGTGCTTGGTATCTGAGGATAATGGAAGGTTACAGTGATGGAGGCAAACAACTAAAACCTGTGAGTATGGAAACAATGGTGGATGAACTTCTGGGTGAAATATACATTTAGAAAAAATAGTCTAAACTTCATAGAGGTGTATATGCTTTAAAAACTTTCATGTAATAATAAAGTGAAGTATAAACAAATAAGTACACTGATAAAAATACTGACTTGTAGATTAAAAGTTTCATGTTAGAAAAAGGATTTAAGCATCAGTTGCTATACGGAGACATCTAAGCCAGGTATTATTGGTAACCAAAGAGAACTGACTACTCTGTTCTTTCCCATTATTTTTAAACTATTTCCTCTTTCTGCAGAGAGACAGAGAGAATAAGAATATAACACAAATTAAAGAAATGTGTTTGTGTTCGTGTGTGTGTGTGTGTATAAAACAGTGTAACAATCTTGTACTGACCTATATGCCACAGCCAAATCCTTGACCCTGGTTTATCCATAAAATCTTAAACTTCAAATAATCCATTCTCAGACTGTAATGTCCTATTTTTTCAACTTCTTCCTGTGTTTCAATCCCACTCACGCATTTCCCTACTTCATTAAGGTCTTCCTAATTCTCCCAGATTATCAGGAGCCTTCTGTCTTTCTATTTCCTTTCAAGGCCAACACAGACCATATGGCTAGTCATATGAATTACAATCCTGTAATCTATTTCCTTTGATGATGCTGGAGAAAAACAGTAATGCTGTTACAAGATTAAACTGAGGCACTATTCAGATCAGGCAATGCCAAACTGAAAATGATCAGGAACATTCCTCAGGAGCTGGGGAAGGTTTTTATAAAGATGCAGAAGGAAAGCAAGGACATTACTTGATTATTCCTTAAGCTATAAGCTATTAAGTTGCCTTATTTGGGAAAGCCTAGTTGGCTGTCTGTGATTGATTGTCCTCAGATTTCATTTTTTCCAGTTGGAATGTGTTGACTCTGGCTAAGGGTTTGGTGTGCTTACATAGGCTTCCACGGCCTCCTTGTTTAATTACTTTAACAATGCAAAAGTCACAAGGCAGGAGCTCCCGCAAACCACTGTTTCCCTTACTCAAAAAAGAACATTTCTTTCTCTTGAATGTCAAAAGGCTGCTCATGTCTCATTCCCTTTTATTTCTGTAGAATTTTGCCTCTTGTGTTGAACAGTTTAGTCCCTAAATACCTGGAATTCATTCTTCCATGCCGTGTGTGCCCAGGTCCTGGTTATGCGATCCTCATCACCTCTGGCTGGAAGTATTGCCCTTCTGTCAGTCTCCCCTCTACAGTCCACATTCTAGAAGTTACCCTCCTAGAATACAAATATTACCATGCCACCCTCCTGATTAAAGTGCTTAAATACCATATTTTTAGGACCTACAGGATAAAAGCCCAATTCCTGAGCCTGCCATATTTAAGGTGTTTCACAAAATTTCTCTTTATAATATTTCTTTGCACATCAAGTCATCCTCATTTTCTGACATTCTCCACGTTTGCAGGCAAATGCTACCGTACAGATAATACACAATTCAAATTAAATGTTTGTCTTTTATCAGAACTACTAGTTGGAATCGTAACTGATAAGCTTTTGAATTTCTAATTCACTTATTTGACATTTATGTAGTAGGCAGATGTTTTAAGTTTCAGAGTTTACAATTAAAGGACAGAAAGCATTATTCCAAATAATCTGTTAAGAAAGGAAGTTGTAAGTGTAGTGACAGACATTTGAGTAAACACTCAAGGAGGGAGCTGTAATGTCGGAGAGATGGCATTTTGTTTGGTGGAAATCAGATGAGGCTTTGTGGAAAAAGTAGCTGGGTCATGAAAGGTGGGTAAAATTTAGAAAGAGAAGAGAATGGAAGAGTATTTTAGGTAGAGAATAACACCAATCAAGGCAAAAGAAGTGGGGAAGTGTAACCAGGGAGTATGGGAGGAAGCAGGAGAAAGATGAAAGGCTAGGAAGGTAAAATGAGGCCAGAGCACACACACTAATCCTTTAAAGACTGGTTAATGGACTGGGCTCTAACTAGTTAGCATTAGGAGTCAATGAAAATTTCTATTAAGAGACTGATGAAATTAGATGGTGACATGATCAAGTGGATCACAATGCAGAGACAGTAAACAGCCTACATGTGGTATGCTGTTGGCATGTCCTGGGAGGCACAAGAGCCAGAAAGATTGCAGGAGAAATTTCAAAGCAGAATCCATAGCCGTTAGATGAGCAAAGAAACGAGGGAGAAACAGGTCTAGCTCAGAAAAATGAAAAGATAAGAATTTCATGAGGGTGATTTCCACTCTTCCAACACTAAATGTAATGGTGTATTTTTCCCTACATATATGTATAACAATAACAATATTATACACAGCAGTAATAGTAGTATAACTTCATTCAGGTTCCAGGACCCGATTTGCATGTGTGTAAGTATGTGGGAGGGAGTCTTCCCACACATACTAACACCAAGCAATTCTAGAACATCAGCAGGGTGTTGGAGAACTCAACTCAATTCTGATGGTATCTGCCTGAAGACAGCACCAGATTCCCCAGGTTAAAGGCTCCATTTTCCAAGACTGCCCTCCACCCCTGACTCCAGATGCCAGTTGCAAGCCCCAGGCAGTTACCTGTGCTTCTGACCTACTGGCTACAGACTGGAAGTTCCACTGACCTCCCCCTTAAGTTCTATTAATTTGCTAGAGTGGCTCGCAGAACTCAGGAAAACACTTACATTTACCAGTTTAATAAAGTATACAAGTTAACAGCCAGATGGAGAGGCATAGGGCAAGGTCCCAAATAAAGGAGTTTCTATCCTTATGGTGCTTGGGGCTTGGCTGGGTGGCACATGGAGGCGAGCTGGTTCCCAAAGCATAGAAACTCTCTCTCACCAAGCAGCAGGATCCAATCGAGCAGAGCAAGCAATGCAGAGCAGTGAGAGCAAAAGCAAAAAGCTCTTCTCAGAGTTTTTTGTGAGGGCTTCATTGCAGTCATGATTGACTACACTATTGGCCATTGGCTGATCCAACCTCCAGCCCCCACCCTTGGGTGGGGGTCCAATAGGCTCTCATTAACATGACAAAACACCTGTTTCACCTTTAAGACTGCAGTGTTTTCAAGAACTGTGGATTGTGACCAAATATACCTGAGAAATACATATTATGACCAATATGTATTTCTTATGACTCATTATGTCGTAATGAGAAATTTCTGCATCCAATTAAGCAGCATTTATATTTGCATTTGCCTAAATGGGATTTCTTGTACTTTTTTTCTTTTGGCAACTTTTTAAAATATTTGATATTTAAAATTTCTTTCATAGTCTAACTTTACACTTTAAGATTAATGGTTTTATTATTTCCCTTCTCCTCCTCCTCTTCCTTTATGTTTGACAGCTTCTACTGGATATGGTTGGGTCCCCTGATCAGGATCTCCAGGAAGCTGCAGCTGGCTGTATATACAACATCCGGAGGCTGGCTCTTGCTACAGAAAAGGCAAGATACACTTGAAATGTGGACAGACCACAGAGGCTACCAAACTTTACGTGATATGGAACATGCCACTCTCATGGCCAGGAAGCCTAAACTAGGAAACACTTATTAGCAAATCCTTTACAAACAGACACATGTCTGAATGAAAACACAGCATTGAAAATGCAAAGAATTCTGTTCATCTAAAACTGCATGAATATTTTTGTTCTATTTCATATTTTAAGGATATGACATATAATGAAATGTAAGGCCAATAAATTTGTGATAATTGTCCAGGAGTTTAAGAATATATGTATACAGTATATATATTTCAGTGGTGCTTTTGTACTTATGATGATTTTAATAAACGATGTGGCCTTCTCATTGTGAAGTTTTAGTCATTCATGAATGTCTTTAGAATTCCCTTTCTGTTAAACCTATCTACTGTCCTCTCAATTATGGTTTTGTCTGTTTGATCACTTGCAACCCACAGGAGAGTTCTAATGAGATGCGCTGATTTCACAAACTGTTGCTAGAATAGAATTCAGAGTTGAGCAGCTGGACCTGGAGAGATCATCCCAAGGTCATTCCAAATTTCTCCTCAATACTATCAAATGTATGAGAAGATAATGTGTAAGTGTCACTGTACCAGATAATGCAAATCACAAAAACATAAGCAATGAGTGTGATTTTTACTTTTGGATTTCTGAGGTGTAAACATTTATATGTTTTATTTCCTTCACAGAATTGACCAACACTTTTATTAAATTAATTTGTGCTGATGTAAGGATATTACTTCACATACAATTGCTTTGAATTTCTGAACTTGTTTTCAGCACACAGAGTACCTTTTAAAAAGTGGCTAGAAAGGATTAATAGCATTTATCAGGTCACAGAAACATTAGAAGCCACTTAGAAGAATCACATATGTAACCTCCATGTGCTGAAATGTTTGGGAACTAACTGTCCCAGGCATCTAAGACTAGCCAGGAAAACAGCTTTGTATGTCAGCCCCATAAGCCAACAACCTCAATTAATGTTTTAAAGAGCAGGCAAGTAGGTTTTATTGAAAAATATTAAGTAATGTGTATGTTTATAATAATTTGGAGATCATAAACTTAATTAACGTAAATATAAATAGTTTGTATGAAATGAAAAGTCCATACAGGATGAAAATTATAATAGTGACAGATTCTCCAATAACAAGATAAGGGATCTCTGAGAATTTTAAGGTTTTGTAAAACAATTTCATCTTCGCTGCTTTTCAAAGGAGATTATAAAAGTGGATAACAGGAATAAGGAAATGGTAACAAAGAACTGAATTTAAATAATAGTGTAAATTAACAGTAGAGTATTTCTAATATTAAAGTTACCATTTAGCTGTGTTTCACTAACATTAAAACTACATCTAGAAATCATGGATTATGACAGCTATAGAAAATGAATAAATATATTACTGTTATAATTAAAGAAAGTTTTCACCATTGTCTTAAGATTTTAAAATATTTTTGAAAGTATTGGGTCCCTGGAGTAAAAGGAAGCAACAGGCAACAGGCAGAGAAAACACCAGCAGCCCAAAGGACCTGGATGAATAGTATAGAAGGATAATTCCTCTACAAAATGTTTGACAGAAGAAGGAAGCTTGGGGCTTCCACTTGTATGGTTAATAAATGCATAAAAGAAAAGCAACACTGCCATTTTAAAAGAAAATAAGCACTTGAAAACAGATAAAGGAAATTAACATGACAATCTTCTTGTGTATTTGTAAGAATATTTTTAAATTCCTAATCAGAAATGTAGTACCTTTAGAGTAAACAAATCAGAAGCTGAATTTAAAGGTCATTTTTTGGAGCGTGTGCATGCATGCATGCATGTGTGTGTGTGTGTTTGTGAAACGGCATAACAGAAAACTCTGATCTGACTAGAAAAATGTCAAGGGCAGTGAAAGCAAAGCACCCACCGCTATCAGAGAACACATGTGCAGCCCATCCCACCATCTCTCTGCTACTGCGTGCTGTGAGAGCACTCTGTTTGTTTGTTTGTTTATTAAGGTGTCACTGATATACAATCACATGAGCAACACTGTGGTTACTAGATTCCCCCCATTATCAAGTCCCCACCACATTCCCCATTGCAGTCACTGTCCATTAACATAGTAAGATGCTATAGAATCAGTACCTGTCTTCTCTGGAAAGCACTGTTTTTTTTTCTCAGTTTCTGTGTACGGTTTTCTGTGTTATACTTATTTTCTGCTATTTAAAACTGACAACATTAATTCTTTATACATTTTCAGCAACAAGGCTCTTCCTTAGGCTTTATTCTTCCTCAGGACATCCTGGGACTCCAATATGCTCTTGGTGATAACCAGCTGTTTCAGTTTGAAAGGAGTTTAATTAAGGTGGAAACGAATTTTAACTAAATATTATTCGATCTTCCACTCCCTTTGATTTGAAAGGTATCCTCTTAGATATCCTTGCCATGACCATTCTGCTCTTCGTAGTCAATGTTCTTCTGCTCCCATTAGAATAACTTGTGCTAAAGACAACTTTTCTTTTTAAAACTTCTAGGTTCTGAAAGTTAATGGAAGGTTAGTTTTATTAGGGAATGGCATTGCAAATCCTGTTATTTTAATAAATTTTGGTGTACCATTATGCATCTCTACGGCATGTGCATGGAACTCAGAGACTATGATCCAAAATATTTGGAAAATTTGTTTCCACTTAGGAAACTGAGAATCTCAGTGGCTGATAATAAACAGATGACCAAGAGGCTTGAGTAAATCCTTTCTTTTTCTTTTACCTAATGGGGTTAGGTTTAAAAGATAAAGAAAACTTCCCAGTCCAAATAACTGAGGATGTTTTATCTTGGAAAACATGTGTCTCCTTATTGTTTTCACTAAATTATATACATCCATTCCTATAATCCAGTGAAAACAATAAGGAAATACACTGACTTAAGAACTTGACTACCTCAAATGCACTAAATGTCCCCCAAACAATGATGATCCTCATGTACTCGAGTAGAAAATAGAATTCTCTCTCTCAGTAAAGATGCACTGGCCAAACTGTACATAATACTAGTAGGTGGAGACACTGCCTTAGGTACTTCTTACTGGTGATCTGCTTAAAATACAGAAGAGTCAGTAAAATAGATAATATCCTATCACACTAGGGTCTATCTAAATGGTTACCACCATTCTGCAAGGGCAATTTGACAATGCATACCAAAAGCTTTATACTTCTGTGTGCCTTTTGGATTATGCCAAACGTTTGTCTATAAGGGCATTCACCAAACCATTGTTTATAATGGTAAAAATGTTAGAAAATTTTAATTTTTTCAATTATGGTTCAGACACACAATGAAGACATATTGTAGAATAGTAGTTAATGACACAGAAAGCTTTTCATAAGATATTGTTAACTTGGAAACAAGATTCTGAAGCAGTATATACAGTGTGAGCAGATTTAAAAAAATTATGTACACATGCTAGTCATAATAAAAAAACACCTGACTTAAATACACAAAAACACTGATAATTTCAACAAGTGATTATTTCTGAATGGTGGAGTAAGAATGATTTTGTTTTCTCGTTCATCATCTGTGCATTCCAATTTATTTCACAATGAAAATGAATTACTTTTTAAAAATAAAAACACTCTTAATGAATTTTATTTCTTCATTATTTGAAAACTTCTAAGGCAGACATTCTTCCTAATATTAACTTTAAAAGAGAGATCCACAGTTTACAAATGGGATACACAACTCATATATAAAATAAATGGTTTTCACAAAATAACAAAAATAACTTCATATCTAAAACATAATAAAAATTTTCAATCTACAAAATACGTATTTATAATAACTTTCAACTACAACTAATAAAAGTACAGCATAATTTAAACATACTGAAGAGGCCCATAAGTAAATTCTGGACAATTCCTTTTTTTGGTTTTTGTCAGTTAAGCAGCTGAACTCTATTCCAAAAGCACAGAAAGCAGACACAAGAAATAAATCAAAAGATCACTGATAGATTGCTTCATACAACACTGTTGTTTTGAAAAGGATGATTTTGATTCATTCATTTATTCCATTAAAGATGCCTAAGATGAATAATATTAATTTACTAAGTCTCTTTATAAATTTTGCCTGAATAAATCTAATACAAATACACTCCCAACCCAAATGTGCCAACCAATAAGTAAATATAGAACAGTTCCATAGACTTCTGTTCTTCTCTAAAGCATCATTTCTCTTCTCTGCGCTATTTCTTTACACTCTAATTGTTACATTAATTTCCTCTCATTACAGCAATTGTTTTCTTTTTTTTACCTCCATTGTAATAATCTCTGTCTCCAGCTTTTGCTTCCACTTTCTCTGACAAATAGTTATTACATTTTCTCGCTCTTAAAATATTTTATGCTTGCTTTATATAAATGCAAGATGTACAGTTAACATTTCAATATGTTTCTGATGCACAACTGTCATGGCTGACTTGAAATCATGTAACAGATGGAATCCTTATACTCCCAATCCACTGTTTTCAAATTTCGAACTAAAGCTAATTTATTCTTTATTTGCATCTGTCAAGGCAGAAGAGGGCTTTCCTTTTATTAGTTAATGGCACCCTGATTCATTAATTGATAAAAAGACATCCTTTGTAAATTACCTAACTGGCTTATGATGTTCAGAGTTAAGATTTGTCATTACAGTTTAGATTTATGTCCTAATTTATTTTCACAATTGAAAGGTATATAGTGTATATCAATAAGTTTCATATACCCTTGGAGAATCTATAGCTGGTTGGCTTGCTCATAAAGGAAGACTATAGATCAAAAAGGAGTTCAGACAAGAGAATGAGGATAGTTAAATGCAAATCCTTTCTCGCTACTGGAAAGAAAACTGACCTTTGTCAGTAGATGAGTTACATTAACAATTACAAATTTAAATGTCCAAAAGGGCCAGGTAACTAATGCAAATGAGTGAAAAGAGCTAGATATGTTGTTTTTTCTAAAATATAATACAGTGGGGGAAAAAGATGGTAGTGTGAGAAGTGAGGCAGAAATCTCCTCCCAAAACCACATATAACATGAAAATACAGCAAATACAACTAACCCTGAAAGAGTGACCAGAAAGAAGACTGCAACAGATGGCTTACATCTGGGGAAAAGAGAAGACATCATGGAAAAAGGTAAAGTAGCAAAGCCCCCACCCCAGCTCACCAGTGGGATGAAGAGAAATGGAGTGGGAAGTGAGTAGAAGCCCAGGACTGATAAATACACAGCCCTGGAGATCTATGATGGGAGCACGAACCCACATTGCATGGTGCTCTGAAGATTAGAGAGGTTGAAAAACAGGGACAGGAGGATTACTTGAAGAGACTGAGATTCCAGCTTCTTGTGGAGAACAGGTACCCACAACTGGCTGCTCTGGGACAAAAGAAAAGTGGGCACTTTCAAAGACTTCCCAACAGTAAGAGGACTGCTAAAGGGGAAAGGATTACACAGAGCTTGCTGCTCATGGGAAAGGAAAGTGGAAAAAATCATCTCAGCATACTCAGCCCAGTTGGAAACTTTCATGAGATTCAGGTGGTCCATCCCACTGGCTGGCAAAGCAGCCCTAAGGACCCCCACCATGATATGCAGCCTTCCACTCTCTTCCAGGCAAGCACCTGCTCGCAAACCTACTGCCCTGGCCATTGCACTGAGCCAGCTGGAGGGCAGCACCACCTAAGGCAGGTACAGGTACAGAGGCTGCCCCCTCTGCATTCAGCGTACTAGCCCTGGCAGTGGAGGCAGGCACTGTGGCTGGAAAGCAAGAAAGAGCTCTGTCCTCCCAGCTGGTATGGTACCACACCTGCCATCACTCCACAGGCTGGGCAACTCCAGAGAGTAGAGATCCTGGGCACTAGAGGGTGCAACCTACACAAAGTTATCATTCCATATTATTCAAGTAGGAATGAAATGTCAAAAGAACTTTGTTCGATCCCAAATTCCTCAAACACCAGAAAGAGGGCTCAGAGAAAATGAAATCACAATCATCTTGATAAACACTTCAAAATAAAAATCATAAACATGGTCACAGAGCTACAGAAAAATATTCAAGATCTCAGGGATGATATCAAGAAAGAGTTAGAGACCTTGAAAAACAGAGTATCTGAAATAAAACATACAATGGAGGGATTTAAAAACCGATTAGATGAAGTAGAGGAGACAGTAAATGGAAAAGAAATTAGAGAACACAAATACAAAGGAACCTCAGGCAGAGAGAAAAAGAAGAATCTCTAGGAATGAAAGAATAATAAGGGAACTCTGCGACCAATCCCAATGGAACAATATTTGCATTATAGGGGTACCAGAAGAAGAAGAGAGAGAAAAGGGGATAGAAAGGGAAGTGTCTTTCAGGAATAATTGCTGAAAACTCCCCCAATCTGGGGAAGGAAATAGTCTCTCAGACAATGGAAGTGCACAGATCTTTCAACACAAGGGACCCAAGGAAGACAACACCAAGACATATAATAATTCAAATGGCAAAAATCAAGGAAAGGACAGACTATTAAAAGCAACCAGAGAGAGAAAAAAGACCACATATGAAGGAAAACCCATCAGGCTATCGTCAGACTTCTCAGCAGAAACCTTAGTGGCCAGAAGGGAGTGTCATGATATATTTAATGGAATGAAACATAATGGCCTCTAACCAAGAATATTCTACCTGGCAAGGTTATCACTTAAATTTGAAGGAGGAATGAAACAATTTCCAGATAAGCAAAAGCTAAGAGAATTTACCTCCCACAAATCATCTCTACAGTGTACTTTAGAGGGACTGCTATAGATGGAAGTGCTCCTAAGGCTAAATAGCTGTCACCATAGAAAATAAAATGACAGTAAAGGAATTAGACTAATTAATTACTAAGCAAATGCAAAATTAAATTAGCTACCCAAAAAGTCAGTAAAGGGATACACAAAGAATACAGAATATGACACCTAACATATACAGACTGGAGGAAGAAGAAAAAGAAGAAAGAAAAAAAAAAGAACCTTTATATTGTGTTTATATTAGCATAATAAGCAAGTTTAGTTAAACTGGGAGACAGTAAAGAAGCTCCCTTGAACCTTTCGTAACCATGAATCTAAAGCCTACAATGGCAATACATACATATCTATCGACAATTACCCTAAATGTAAAATGGGCTGAATGCACCAATCAAAGACACAGAGTTACAGAATGGATAAAAAAGCAAGACCCATCTATATGCTGCCTACAAAAGACTCACTTCAAACCCAAAAACACCCACAGACTAAAACTGAAGGGATGGAAAACGATATTTCATGCAAATAATAGGGAGAAAAAAGCAGAAGTTGCAGAGCTTGAATCAGATACACTAGACATCAAAAAAGAAAGTAACAAGAGAAAAAGAAAGATATTATGTAATGATAAAGGGGTCAGTAAAATAAGAGGATCTAACCATTATAAAGATCTATATACCCAACATATGAGCACTCAAATATGTGAAACAAATACTAACAGAATTAAAGGGGGAAACAGAATGCAATGCATTCATTTTACGAGACTTCAAAACACCACTAACTCCAAAGGACAGATCAACCAGACAGAAAATAAGTAAGGAGACAGAGGCACTGAATGACACATTAGAACAGAAGGACCTAATAGACATCTACAGAACTCTTCACCCAAAAGCAGCAGAATACACATTCTTCTCAAGTGCACAGGGAACATTTTCCAAAATAGATCACTTACTAGGCCACAAAAAGAGCCTCAGTAAATTAAAATAGATTGAAATTGTACCAACCAACTTCTCAGATCACAAAGGTATAAAACTAGAAATAAATTGTGCAAAGAAAACAAAAAAGCCCACTAACACATGGAGCCTTAACAACATGCTCCTAAATAATGAGTGGATCAATGACCAAATTAAAACAGAGATCAAACAATATATGGATACAAATGAAAACAACAGCTCAACACTCCAACTTCTGTGGGATGCAATGAAGGCAGGTCTAAGAGC
Organism: Phataginus tricuspis; assembly: GCA_029783875.1. NCBI lineage: Eukaryota > Metazoa > Chordata > Mammalia > Pholidota > Manidae > Phataginus > Phataginus tricuspis. The sequence continues at coordinate 17,761,076 of JAQQAC010009376.1, read as the reverse complement.
AAAGTACACAGTGATACAGGCTGATCTCAAGAAAGAAGAATAATCCCAAATGCACAGTCTAAACTCACAATTAATGAAACTAGAAAAAGAAGAGCAAATGAGGCCCAAAGTCAGTAGAAGGAGGGACATAATAAAGATTAGAGAAGAAATAAATAAAATTGAGAAGAATAAAACAATAGAAAGAATTAATGAAACCAGGAGCTGGTTCTTTGAGAAAACAAACAAAATAGATAAACCCCTAGCCAAACATATCAAGAAAAAATAGAGTCTACACATATAAACAGAATTAGAAAAAAAAAAGGAAAAATCACTACAGACACCACAGAAATACAAAGAATTATTAGAGAATACCATGAAGAATTATATGCTAACAAATTGGATAATCTAAAAGAAATGGACAATTTTCTAGAAAAATACAACCTTTCAAGGCTGACCCAGGAAGAAACAGAAAATCTCCATAGATCAATTACCAGCAAGGAAATTAATTAGTAATCAAAAAACTAAGGGACTTCCGGGAATATGGTGACGTGAACGGACCATCAGAAAAATTCCTCCCAACATTATATTTATTCACGAAAATACAGAAAATACAACTATCCCTAAAAGAGAGACCAGAATACACAGGAAACTGCACAGCGTACAGCTACACCTGTGAGAACTTGGCAGCCCGTGAGGCGGACGGGATACGGAGCGGCGACCCGGTGGGACCGAGTGCTCCACCCCCCCCCAGAGCTCCGGCGGCCAGACACTCCGGACAGAGGACTCAGCACCCGGTGAGGCGGGACGGAAACGCGATCCAGCGAGACCAGAGTGCCCCTCCACCCCAGCACTCCGGCGGGAGTCCCGGCAAGGCGGGTAAGGTATGGAGCCGCGACCCGGCGGACCGAGCGCTCCTCTCCCCCAGCGCTCCAGCAGGAGGAGAGGATTCAGAGCCAGGAGGGAGCGGAAGTCTGCGCCGGGAGCGCCGACACACAGCCTGCGGTGTAGCGGAGATAGGAGAGACAGAGGGCACAGGGTCCCAGCCCGGAACATGCAAGTTGCCCGCAGCAGGCTCCGGGAAGGAAAAAGAAAGGAGAAAAAAGGGAAGAAAAGCGCGTGCTCTAAAGAGACAGGAGCTCAGTAGAGGGGCCGGATAGCCCCACAAACTGAGCCCAGCACGCTGGGAGTCCTGGGGAGCTTTGGACCCCTTGGCTGGCAACTGGGAAAGGGTGCCTGCCATTGAGACCCCCACGGAGATCAAGAGCTTCCCATTGTTCCCAACCCAGCCAGAACTATAGAGTGGCGCTGGAATACTGGAGCAACAGCGCCACCTACAGCACTCGCGTGGAACCCACTCTCAGTGGCTTTTTGTTGTTGTTGTTATTGTTTTTTTCTCCCCTTTCTTTTCCTTTTTTTCTTTCCCTCTCTTTCAACAGCCTCCCATTCATTCTCACCCTGGCCACAGCTTTCAAGGGCCGTGTGGAGCGACTTGGCCACGGCTCTGGAATAGTGGAGCAATAGCGCCACCTACAGCATTCACACAGAAACCACCCCCGGTGGGCGTTCTGATGTGTTTTTTTTGTTGTTGTTGTTGTTGTTGTTGTTGCTGTTTTCCTTTACGTGTTGCTGCTTTTTCTTTTTCTTTCTTTTCTTTTCCTTTCTCTCTCTCTCCTTTTACTTTTTTATTAGTAGTAGAAATTTCTTTTTTCTTTCCCTTTCTCTCCTTTCTTATCTCTCCTTGCTACCAACAACCAATTCTATAGTCATGAGAAGACAGAAGAATATGATACAGACAAAGCTTCAGAAAAACACCACCCCAGAAAAAGAAGCTGAAGGAATGGACATGCACAGTCTTCCAGAAAAAGAATTCAGAATAAAAGTCATAGTCATGCTGACAGATCTACAGAAAAATGTGCAGGAGCTGAGGGAGGAAGAGAGGGAAGTGAGGAAAGACAATGCAGAAATGAGACAAGCCATCGACAGGCTCAACAGCAGATTGAACCAGGTTCAAGACACGATCAAGGAATTACAAGACAGGGGACAGGAATACAAAGAAGTGGAGGCAGAGAGAGATAAAAGGATCTCTAAGAATGAAAGAATATTAAGAGAACTGTGTGACCAATCGAAACGGAGCAATATTCACATTATAGGAGTACCAGAGGAAGAAGAGAGAGAAAAAGGGATAGAAAGTGTCTTTGAAGAAATAATTGTTGAAAACTTCCCCACGCTGGGGAAGGAAATAGTCTCACAGTCAACGGAAGCCCACAGATCTCCCAACACAAGGGACCCAAAGAAGACAACACCAAGACACATAATAATCAAGATGGCAAAGATCAAAGACAAGGACAGAGTATTAAAGGCAGCTAGAGAGAGGAAAAAGATCACCTACAAAGGAAAACCTATCAGACTGTCATCAGACTTCTCAACAGAAACCTTACAGGCCAGAAGAGAATGGCATGATATATTTAACGTAATGAAACAGAAGGGCCTCGAACCAAGAATATTGTATCCAGCACGATTATCACTTAAATATGACGGAGGGATTAAACAATTTCAAGACAAAAGAAAGTTGAGAGAGTTTGCCTCCCATAAACCACCACTACAGGATATCGTAAATGGACTGCTCTAGAGGGAAACAGCCCTAAGGCTAAAAAGATGTCACCAGACAAAATAAAAGCATGGCAAAGAAGGCAGACCATCCAAATACCAACTAAAGGCAAAGAATAAAACACCTAATATATAAAGAAAGGAGGAGGAAGAATAGGAAGGGAGAGATAAAGAAACATCAGACGGTGTTCACAATAACTTAACAAGAAAGTTAAGTTAGATTCGCAGATAGTAAAGAAGCAACCCTTGAACCTTTGGTATCCACGAATCTAAAGCCTGCAATGGCAATAAGTACATATCTATCAATAATCACCCTAAATGTAAATGGACTGAATGCACCAATCAAAAGACACAGAGTAGCAGAGTGGATAAAAAAGCAAGACCCATCTATATGCTGCTTACAAGAGACTCACCTCAAACCCAAAGATATACACAGACTAAAAGTGAAGGGATGGAAAAAAATATTTCAAGCAAACAACAAAGAGAAAAAAGCAGGTGTTGCAGTACTTTTATCAGATAAAATAGACTTCAAAACGAAGAAAGTAGCAAGAGATAAAGACGGACATTACATAATGATAAAGGGGTCAGTCCAACAAGAAGATATAACCATTATAAATATATATGCACCCAACACAGGAGCATCAGCATATGTGAAATAAATACTAACAGAAGTGAAGGAGGAAACAGACAGCAATGCAATTATTCTAGGAGACTTTAACATGCCACTCACTCCAAAGGATAGATCAACCAGGCAGAAAATAAGTAAAGACACAGAGGCACTGAACAACACACTAGAACAGATGGACCTAACAGATATATACAGAACTCTGCACCCAAAAGCAGCAGGATACATATTCTTCTCAAGTGCACATGGAACATTTTCCAGAATAGACCACATTCTAGGCCTCAAAAAGAACCTCAGTAAATTCAAAAATATTGAAATCTTACCAATCCACTTCTCAGATCACAGAGGTATAAAACTAGAAATAAATTTCAGAAAGAAATCAAAAAGGTTCA
>JAQQAC010009376.1:17616107-17756973 GCA_029783875.1 Phataginus tricuspis | reverse complement strand
AGGTGAGTCTCTTGTAAGCAGCATATAGATGGGTCTTGCTTTTTTATCCACTCTGCTACTCTGTGTCTTTTGATTGGTGCATTCAGTCCATTTACATTTAGGGTGATTATTGATAGATATGTACTTATTGCCATTGCAGGCTTTAGATTCGTGGTTACCAAAGGTTCAAGGGTTGCTTCTTTACTATCTGAGAATCTAACTTAACTTTCTTGTTAAGTTATTGTGAACACCCTCTGATGTTTCTTTATCTCTCCCTTCCTATTCTTCCTCCTCCTTTCTTTATATATTAGGTGTTTTATTCTTTGCCTTTAGTTGGTATTTGGATGGTCTGCTTTCTTTGCTATGCTTTTATTTTCTCTGGTGACATATTTTTAGCCTTAGGGCTGTTTCCCTCTAGAGCAGTCCGTTTAAGATATCCTGAAGTGGTGGTTTATGGGAGGCAAACTCTCTCAACTTTCTTTTGTCTTGAAATTGTTTAATCCCTCCGTCATATTTAAATGATAATCATGCTGGATACAATATTCTTGGTTCGAGGCCCTTCTGTTTCATTATGTTAAATATATCATGCCATTCTCTTCTGGCCTGTAAGGTTTCTGTTGAGAAGTCTGATGACAGTCTGATGGGTTTTCCTTTGTAGGTGATCTTTTATCTCTCTCTAGCTGCCTTTAATACTCTGTCCTTGTCTTTGATCTTTGCCATCTTGATTATTATGTGTCTTGGTGTTGTCTTCTTTGGGTTCCTTGTGTTGGGAGATCTGTGGGCTTCCGTGGACTGTGAGACTATTTCCTTCCCCAGCGTGGGGAAGTTTTCAGCAATTATTTCTTCAAAGACACTCTCTACCCCTTTTTCTCTCTCTTCTTCCTCTGGTACTCCTATAATGCGAATATTGCTCCGTTACGATTGGTCACACAGTTCTCTTAATATTCTTTCATTCTTAGAGATCCTTTTAATCTCTCTCTGCCTCAGCTTCTTTGTATTCCTGTTCCCTGTCTTGTAATTCCTTGATCGTGTCTTGAACCTGATTCAATCTGCTGTTGAGCCCGTCGATGGCTTGTCTCATTTCTGCATTGTCTTTCCTCACTTCCCTCACTTCCTCCCTCAGCTCCTGCACATTTTTCTGTAGATCCATCAGCATGGCTATGACTTTTATTCTGAATTCTTTTTCTGGAAGACTGTGCATGTCCATTCCTTCAGCTTCTTTCTCTGGGGTGGTGTTTGTCTGAAGCTTTGTCTGTATCATATTCTTCTGTCTTCTCATGACTATAGAATTGGTTGTTGGTAGCAAGGAGAGATAAGAAAGGAGAGAAAAGAAAAAAAAAGAAATTTCTACTAATAATAAAAAAGTAAAAGGAGAGAGAAAGGAAAAGAAAAGATAGAAAAAGAAAAAGCAGCAACACGTAAAAGAAAACAGCAGCAACAACAACAACAATAAAAAAAAAACACCAAAACGCCCACGGGGGGTGGTTTCTGTGTGAATGCTGTAGGTGGTGCTATTGCTCCACTATTCCAGAGCCGTGGCCATGTCGCTCCACATGGCCCTTTAAAGCTGTGGCCGGGGTGAGAATGAATGGGAGGCTGGTGAAAGAGAGGGAAAGAAAAAAAGGAAAAGAAAGGGGAGAAAAAACAATAACAAAAAAAAAATAAAAAGGCACTGAGAGTGAGTTCCGCGCAAGTGCTGTAGGTGGCGCTGTTGCTCCAGTATTCCAGCGCCACTGTATAGTTCTGGCTGGGTTGGGAACAATGGGAAGCTGTTGGTCTCCGTGGGGGTCTCAATGGCAGGCACCCTTTCCCAGTCGCCAGCCAAGGGGTCCAAAGCTCCCCAGGACTCCCAGCGTGCTGGGCTCAGTTTGCGGGGCTATCCGGCCCCTCTACTGGGCTCCTGTCTCTTTAAGACCGCTGAGGTAGAGCGTGCGCTTTTCTTCCCTTTTTTCTCCTTTCTTTTTCCTTCCCGGAGCCTGCCGCGGGCAACTTGCACGTTCCGGGCTGGGACCCTGTGCCCTCTGTCTCTCCTATCTCCGCTACACCACAGGCTGTGTGTCGGCGCTCCCGGCGCAGACCTCCACTCCCTCCCGGCTCTGAATCCTCTCCTCCCGCTGGAGCGCTGGGGGAGAGGAGCACTCAGTCCGCCAGGTCGCGGCTCCGTACCTTACCCGCCTTGCCAGGACTCCCGCCAGAGTGCTGGGGTGGAGGGGCGCTCTGGTCTCGCTGGATCGTGTTTCCGTCCCACCTCGCCGGGTGCCGAGTCCTCTGTCTGGAGTGTCTGGCCGCCAGAGCTCTGGGGGGGGAGCGCTCGGTCCCACCGGGTCGCCGCTCCGTATCCCGTCCGCCTCACCGGCTGCCAAGTTCTCACAGGTGTAGCTGTACGCTGTGCACTTTCCTGTGTATTCTGGTCTCTCTTTTAGGGATAGTTGTATTTTCTGTATTTTCGTGAATAAATATAATGTTGGGAGGAATTTTTCTGCCGGTCCGTTCACGTCACCATATTCCCGGAAGTCCAATCTTCAAAATTTATAAGAAAAAAGCAAATAACACCAAGTACATACAACAAGAAATTAAAAAGCAAAAGAAATTGCAAAGAAGTGGAAACCAGAAAAGAGGACAAAAGAGCAAATATATTATTAAATGAATGTAAATGGATGAGAGTACCTCTTAAGAGGTTAAAAAAAAAAAACCCTGTGTTTAAGTCCAAAGCAACTCAGCTTTATTGAGCTGGGTTCTTTTCTTCTCTCTGCTCTGACAACCTGTGTTGGTTTTTAGGCTTGTAGCAAGATGGGTGCCACAATTCTAAGTATATACCAGAAACGGCAAAATTCAGGTAGAGATAAGGGACCATGGCTCTTGCTCAGAAAAAAGGAAGCTCCTACACCTACTAGCACCCTTCATTTTGGCCAGCACTCCCAATGCTCACGGCCAATAACTAATTAACTGGAAAACAGATGGACTCACTCCTAGACCAATCAAATCTTCACCCGAATCACTTAGCGGTGTGAGAAAGAAGTGACTACCTGAACAAAACTGAGGTTCTATTGGAATAAAAAGGAGAAACGGATTCTGGTTGGGCAACCAGTGATGATCACAGTACCAGATAAATACTGGCCAAAGGAAAGTTGATATATACTAAATAGACTTGAGGGCAAAAAAGAATTACTAAGAATCCAGAGTTGCTTGCGTTCTGCCTGTGAACACTGCTGAGTAAGCATCATTGAAGCCTCCCCTCCCACTGCCAGCATGTCTAAGTCAGAGTCTCCCAAAGGGCCTGGACAGCTGCGGAAGCTCTTCATCAGAAGTCTGAGCTTTAAAACAACCAATGGCAGTCTGAGGAGCCATTCTGAGCAACAGGAAGCACTCACGGGCTGTGGCAGTGAGACCCAAACACCAAGCTGTCAGTCCCTCCCCGCTTCTGACCCGCAGATAAGGGAGGAGACACGATGAGATATCGAAGATCTGAAAGGACCAGCCAGGGAACTTGAGGCTTAACAGCGCAAGAGTGGTGCTGAGAGGGCACCCTTAGTATTTATTGAGCAAATAAATGTTAACAACAATAGAATTCTGCAGGGGGGACTTAATACACAATCATTAACTAACTCTAAACTTAATCCTCGGCAGTCTCCTGGGGCTCAACATCTTACATGGTATTGAAACAATAGCAAGGGCAATTATGTCACAGAAACTGTTTTGGTCTTGTTTGTTCTGTACTTACTCATGTATCAGGAATTACAGGAAAAGTAATCAAGTCATATATGATTATACATTTCATTTCTACACTTGATTTATATATTAACCCCATATTTCCCCCTTATTTTTTTAATAAAATGTGTAAGTAGTAGGTAGACATAATAAAGATTACAGTTTCTAACAGAAAACTTTTTAATACAGTTTACCTTTTCATAAAAGATAATCTATCTTTTAAATCTCGTGATGTAAAATTAAGATGGAAAGTAGAGTTGCAGTAGGAAAGCAAGTGTAGGTGGTCAGGTCTGTGCCTATAGACTAGGTATTGATCCGAGCTAGACAAGGGCAACAAAACAGCTACGGGGTGCAGCAGCTTTCTCTCAAAACTGCGGGGGTGAGGTTCTATGCCTCACCTCTGATGACCCCCAATTTCTCACCTGATGGCCCCCCTGTGACTGTGCCTGTCTTAGGTTGTTCCTCCCTTGATGAATCTTACCCATCTCTGGCTAACCAGCCATCTTCCAGGGCCATACAGGGGGATGTAAAGTTAGTAAGTGAGAGAGAAGTAGTCTTTGAAAAGGTTAGCTTTTTACTTCTTTGCAGATTTATGCCCCATGGCTTCTATGCCCAGCACTTGTCTTGAGGTATCTTTACCAGCTGGTAGGATTATGATACATGGTAATTTTAAGTATGAGGCACGAATTCTAGTAAAGGGCTGCATTTAGGAAGGAAAAAGAAAAGCTACAGAAGTAGCAAACAGAAGAAAATATGAGACGATTGATTGTTTCTTTGACATAACTTCCTGTAGAGTAACGTAAGCATGTATAGGTTTTAACAAACTACTAATTAAATTACGTACACACATTAACAGGATTACAGATATATAACAAAAGCAGACCTACAATTACTGGCCATATCCAATGAAACCAAGAAAACTAGTAGGTAACCCAGGCAAATGGAGGATTAATATAGAAATCAAGTATAGAAATCAAAAGAATAATCATATATGACTTGATTATTTTTCCTGATGGATGATCAAGAACAGAACAAACAAGACCAAAAGTTTCTGTGACATAATTGCCCTTGCTATTGTTTCAATACCATGTAAGACATCGCACCCCAGGAGACTGGAGACTGCTGAGGATTAAGTTTAGAGTTAGTTAATGATTGTGTATTAAGTGCCCCACACAGAATTCTAGTTGTTTTAGAAAAAGAAATATTATCAGAAAAATGCACTTCCATAGCCGGTAGTCCATCACTCTTTAAAAGATCAAAATTAAGGATATATAAAGCATGCATTAATCATTGGTTTGCAGTTAATTTTATCATATCGAAAGTGAAAAACTCAATTATCAAAAGTTGACTTACACAAACCTTTACTTTCATTAATTTACTTTACACCCCACTCTCCCACAGGATTGCTCTGTCAATATGACAGTTGGCGAGAATGGATATTTTTACAGTACCAAACTAAACCCTCGTTACAACCTTACATCGACAAAGTAGCCTCCATTATCCTCAAAGGATGACAGAGATTAAGACAGATGATTGGTCAAGACCCTCACTCCATTATTCTTCCATTGTCTAAACAAAATATTGTACAAGTATTTCAGGAAAATACTCATTGGCAAATTGCACTTCCTGATTTTTTTTGGAAATATTGACTGTCATTACCCTAAGAATAAATTATTTTCTTTTTTCAGTGCCATCAATGGAGCCTTCCTCAAAAAACTTCTCTTAATCCATTATTAAATACTGTTACCTATTTTAACAGATGGTACAAAATCTTTTAAAGCAGCCTATACAACTTGTTCTGGTTTGTTAAAAACTTTTCAAGTCTTTTACTTCTGCACAACAAAATGAATTATATGCTGTATTGCAAGCTCTGCAAGATTTTCCAGGTCCTCAATATTGTTACTGACTCTGCTTATGCTGCCTTTTCTGTTTCTCTATTAGAAACTGCAACGTTGGGCACCGTATAATCCCCTATTAACACTTTATTTTCTGTTACAGGCATGTATCCGTCAGCATCTACACCCCTTCTTTATTACTCATATATGATCAAACTCTAATCTAACAGGTCCTTTATCATACTATAATGATAAAGTAGACAAGCTTGTTTCCTTAGTAAATCACTCACCAACTCAACGCTATCATGACCTGACTCATGCTCCCTCCTTTACTTCACAAAAATGTTTTTCTCTCTCTGCATCAGCTCAGAATATTTTAAATTCTTGTCCAACCTGTTCTCAAATTAATTCTTCTCATTTATACACTGGAACCATTCCCAGGAGAAAATGTCCCAATGCCCTATGGCAAATGGATGTTACTACTGTTCCTGAATTTGAAACTCTCAAACATGTTCATGTTTCCATTGACACTTATTCTTCTGCTTCGTGGGCACAGCCTTAACAGGAGAACGATCTCATCATGTTATTACTCATCTTTTACAAGCGTTTGCAGTAGTGGGTGTTCCCGCCACCATAAAAACTGACAACGCTCCAGTTTACCTTTCTTCTATGCTAGGAAAATTCTTTCAGTTATATAATATCACTCATAAAACAGGGATTCCTTACAATTCTGTAGATCAAGCTCTAATTGAATGTCATCATCTTACTCTTAAGCATTACTTATTAAAACAAAAAGTGGGATCATTCCCTGATATGATAAAATTAACTGCAAACCAACGATTAATGCACGCTTTACATATCCTTAATTTTGATCTTTTTAAAGAGTGATGAATGATCAGCTATGAAGTGCACTTTTCCTGATAATATTTCTTTTTCTAAAACAACAATAGAATTCTGTGTGGGGGACTTAATACACAATCATTAACTAACTCTAAACTTAATCCTCGGCAGTCTCCAGTCTCCTGGGGCTCAACATCTTAGATGGTATTGAAACAATAGCAAGGGCAATTATGTCACAGAAACTGCTTTTGTCTCGTTTGTTCTGTTCTTGATCATGTATCAGGAATTACAGGAAAATAATCAAGTCATATATGATTATACATTTGATTGCTATACTTGATTTCTGTATTAATCCCACACCAAGCACTCCAGAGGCCTTGGCTCTGTCACCAGTGCCACTGCGGGGGAGGCGGGTGCAGCCATGGATGCGAGGCCACACAAGGTGGATGGAAGAGTTGCAGAATCAAAGACAGCTGCCTAGGGAGAAAAGTCTCAAAGGCCTGGTGCCAACTTAACTGTGAAGAAGTTTTTTGTTGGTGGCATTAAAGGAGGTACTGAAGAACATCACCTAAGAGACTATTTCAAACAATATGGGAAAACTGAAGTGATTGAAATCATGACTGACCGAAGCAGTGGCAAGAGGGGCTTTGCTTTTCTAACCTTTGATGACCATGACTCCATAGACAAGATTGTTATTCAGAAATACCACAGTGAAGGGCCACAACTGTGAAGTAACGAAAGCTTTATTTGAGCAAGAGATGGCTAGTGCTTCCTCCAGTCGAAGAGGTCAGAGGGGTTGTGGCAACTCTGGTGGGGGTCGTGGAGGTGGTTTAGGTGGGAACGACAACTAGGGTCATGGAGGAAACTTCAGTGGTCAAGGTGGCTTTGGGCGCAGCCAAGGTGGTGGGGGATATGGTGGCAGTGGGGACGACTGTAATGGATTTGATCATGATGGAAGCAATTCTAGAGGTGACAGAAGCTAAAATGAGTTCAGTAATCACAACAACCAATCTTCAAATTTTGGACCCATGAAAGAAGGAAGCGTTAGAGGCAGAGGCTCAGGCTCCTATGGTGGGGGGAAGCCAATACTTTGCCAAACCAGAAACCAAGGTGGCTATAGTGGGTCCAGCAGCAGCAGTAGTTAGGGAAGTGGCAGGAGGTTTTAATTATTGCCAGGAAACAGGCTTAGCAGGAGAGAGAGCCAGAGAAGTGACAGGGAAGCTACAGGTTACAATATATTTGTGAACACAGCCAAGCACAGTGGTGGCAGGGCCTAGCTGCTGGAAAGAAGAAATGTTTTAGACAATACTCATGTGCATGGGCAAAAAACTCAGGACTGTGTTTGTAACTAACTGTTTAACAGGTTATTTTAGTTTCTGTTCTGTGGAAAGTGTAAAGCATTCCAACAAAGGGCTTTAATGTATATATCTATATATTTTTTTGCACCCATGCTATTGTTTACTAAATGTAATACTCTGATCATTGTGTCTTTTTTAATGTGCTATATAAAGTTAGTCTACTCTGAATAAATGTGCCTTTTTTAAATGTGCTATGTAAAGTTAGTCTACTCTGAAGCCATTTTGGTAAACTACCCCAACAGTACTTTGAGGGTGATGTCAGGTTCCTTTCGAAATTTACTTACAACCTGCTTGGACACAGAAGCCATTGTCTATAGAAATCTTGGTGTGGTTGAACTGACTTATAATGTTGTGACATGGAGTACCATTAAAAGGCTCACCCAAGCAAAGTCATGGAGTTTATTTGGCTATTAATATGATTCTTGGCACATCCTATGCAATATATCTAAATTGACTTATGGTAATAGATAAAATTAGAGATGGGAATGAAACTTGTGTATCATCCAGTTGTCACGTGTAATCAATAAACAATTTAATATTCTATGGGAAAAAAAATCAAGAGTTGCTTTACTTCATGAAAAATTCACCAGAAGTTCTGATGATCATCCATCTAAAAACATAACCTCAAAATACAAGAGGATTCAAGATGGCGGCATGAGAAGTGAGACAGAGAACTCCTTCCAAAACCACATATATTATGAAAATATAGTTAATACAACTAATCCTAAAAGAGCAACAGGAAAGAAGGCTGGACCAGACTGCATATACCTGGAGAACAGACCTCATGAAACAGGGTAACATACCAAAGCCTTGATCCGGTGGTAACCAAGCCCTTCTCCCACCCCAGTTCACTGGTGGGAGGAACAGATTTGAGTGGGGAGGGGGTGGAAGCCTAGGACTGTTGAACACCCAGCCCTAGAGACCTGTTATGGGAGCACAAACCTACATTGCATGGTGCTCTGGAGATTAGTGGGGTTGGAAAGCTAAGACAGGCGAAATACTTGGGGAGACTAGGATTCCAGCTGTTTTTGGAGAACAGGGATCCACATCTGGCTGCTCTGCGACAAAGGAAAGGCGGGCTGTCTGAGAGGCTTCCTAGCATCAAGAGGGCTGCTGAAGGGCCAGGGTTTGCATGGAGCTTGCTGTGCTAGAGAAGGGATAGATGAACTAGGATGTCTGGGCACACTCTGCCAAGCAGGTTGGGAACTTTCAGGAGCTTCAGGCACTCCATCCCCCTGGCTGGCTACTCAGCTTCAAGGCCCTTACTGTGATACACAGCTTACTGTGCCTTCCTCCTGGCCTGCCGGCATGAGCTTGCATACTGGCATTCCCTGCCTGGGCGTGAGGCCAACCAGAGGGAGGCCCCACATATGGCAGCTACAGACGCAAAGCACAGAGGCTTACACTTGTGTGCTGACCCACTGGTTCTGACAATACAGAAAGGCACTGCAGCCAGGAATCAGGGAACAGCTCTTTCCTCCACCCAGGCATGAGCGCCACTCCCCTGTAACCTCCAATATCACTCCAGGGGCTGAGCAGTGCCAGAGACTACAGCTTCTGGGCACTAGAGGGCGCCACATACAAATATGAAATGTCAAAGGAACCTGGTTCAAACAATCTCCCAAACACAAGAAAAAGGGCCAAATGAAACTAAACTCACCTATCTTCCTGAAAGAGAGTTCAAAATAAAAATCACGAACATGCTCATGGAGGTACAGAAAAATATTCAAGAACTCAGGGACAAATTTTCGACAGCTTCAATCATTAAGAAATTCCACAGGTGAAATGAAATATACAATGGAGGGATTTACAAGCAGATTAGATGTAGCAGAAGAGGCAGTAAATGGAATAGAAATTAGATAAGAGGAATATAAAGAAGCTGAGGCACAGAGAGAAAAAGGGATCTCTAAGAATGAAAGAATATTGAAGAAATGGTATGACCAATCCAAACGGAACAATACTCACATTATAGGGGTACCAGAAGAAGAAGAAGAGAGAAAAAGGGATAGAAAGTGTCTTTGAGGAGGTAATTGCTGAAAACTTTCCCAATCTGGGGAAGGAGATAGTCTCTCAGTTCATGGAGGTGCACAGATCTCCCAACATAAGGGATCCAAGGAAGACAACACCAAGACATATAATAACTAAAATGGCAAAGATCAAGGATAAGGACAGACTTTTAAAAGCAGCTGGAGAGAGAAAAAGATCACACACAAAGGAAAAGCCATCAGGCTATCATCAGACTTCTCAACAGAAACCTTGCAGGACAGAAGGGGGTGGCATGATATATTTAATGCAATGAAAAGGAAGGGCCTTGAACCAGGAATACTCTACCCAGCAAGGTTATCATTTAAATTTGAAGGAGGGATTAAACAATTTTCAGATAAGCAAAAGCTGAGAGAATTTACCTCCCACAAAACACCTCTACAGTGTATTTTGGAGGGACTGCTATATCCTAAGGCTAAATATATGTCACCAGGGGAAATAAAATGACAGCAAAGTAAAACAATTAATTACTAAGCAGATGCAAAATCAAATAAACTACCCCCAAAGTCAATTAAGGGATATACAAAGAGTACAGAATATGATGCCAAACACATAAAGAATGGAGGAGAAAGAAAAAAGGAGGAATAAAAAAAGAACCTTGAGTTTGTGTTTGTAATAGCATACTGAGTTAAATTAGACTGTTAGATAGTAAGGGAATTACCCTTGAACCTTTGATAACCACGAATCTAAAGCCTGCAATGTCAATAAGTACATACCTACCGATAATCACTCTAAATGAAAATGGTCTGAATGCACCAATCAAAAGACACAGAGTCACTGAATGGATAAAAAAACAAGACCCATGTATATGCTGCCTACAAGAGACTCACTTCAAACCCAAAGACATACACAGAGTGAAAGTGAAGGGAAGGAAAAGATATTACATGCAACTAATAGGGAGAAAAAAGCAGGAGTTGCAGTACTTGTATCAGACAAAATAGACTTCTAAACAAAGAAAGTCACAAGAGACAAAGAAGAACATTACATAATGATAAAAGGGTCAGTCCAACAAGAGGATATAACTATTATAAATATCTCTGCACCCAACACAGGATCACCTACATATGTGAAACAAATACTAACAGAATTAAAGGGGGAAAAAGAATGCAATGCATATATTTAAGGAGATTTCAAAACACCACACACTCCAAAGGACAGATAAACCAGACAGAAAATAAGTAAGGAGACAGAGGCACTGAACAACGTATTAGAACAGACAGGCTTAAGGGATATCTACAGAATATTCCATCCAAAAGCAGCAGCATATACATTCTCCTCAAGTGCACATGGAACATTTTCAAGAATAGATCATATACTAGGCCACAAAAAGAGCCTCAGTAAATTCAAAAAGACTGAAATTGTACCATCCAGCTTCTCAGACCACAAAGGTATGAAACTAGACAATAAATTACACAAAGAAAATGAAAATTCCCACAAACACACGGAGGCTTAAAAACATGCTCCTAAATAACCAATGGATCAATGACCGAATAAAAACAGAGATCAAGCAATATATGGAGACAAATGACAACAATAATTCAACACCACAAAATCTGTGGGAGGCAGCGAAGGCCATGCTAAGACGGAAGTATAGTGCAATACAGGCCTACCTCAGGAAAACAAAACAATACCAACTGAAGACTCTAAACTCATAATTAATGAAACTAGAAAAAGAAGAACAAATGAGGCCCAAAGTCAGTTGAAGGAGGGACATAATAAAGATTAGAGCAGAAATAAATAAAATCAAGAAGAATAAAACACTAGAAAGAATCTATGGAAGCAAGAGCTGGTTCTTTGAGAAAAATAAACAAAATAGATAAACCCCTAGCCAGACTTATCAAGAGGAAAAGAGAGTCTACTTAAGCAGAATCAGAAATGAGAAAGGAAAAATCACTACAGACACCACAGAAATACAAAGAATTATGAGAGAATACTATGAAAAATTATATGCTAACAAACTGGATAACCTAGAAGAAATGGACAACTTTCTAGAAAAATACAACCTTCCAAGGCTGACCCAAGAAGAAACAGAAAATCTGAATAGACCAATTATCAGCAATAAAATTGAATTGGTAATCAAAAAACTACCTAAGAACAAAACATGTGGAAAAGATGGTTTCACTGGTGAATTTTATTAAATATTTAGTGAAGACTGAATACCCACCCTCCTTAAAGTTTTCCAAAAAGCAGAAGAGGAGGGAATACTCCCAAACTCACTCTACAAGGCCAGTATCACTCTAATACCAAAACCAGGCAAATACCTCGCAAAAAAAAGAAATTACAAACCAATATCCTTGATGAATATAGATGCAAAAATACTCCACAAAATATTAGCAAACCAAATTCAAAAATACATCAAAAAGATCATTCATCACGATCAAGTAGGATTTATTCCAGGGATGCAAGGATGGTACAACATTTGAAAATCCATCAACATCATGCAGCACATCAACAAAAAGAAGGACAAAACCACATGATCATCTCCATAGATGCTGAAAAAGCACTTGACAAAATTCAACATCTATTTATGATAAAAACTCTCAACAAAATGGGCATAGAGGGCAAGTACCTCAACATACTAAAGGTCATACATGACAAACCCACAGCCAACATCATACTTAAGAGCGAGAAGCTGAAAACTTTTCCTTTAAGATCAGGAACAAGACAAGGATGCCCACTCTCCCCACTTTTATTCAACATAGTTCTGGAGGTCCTAGCCAGAGCAGTCGACAGCACAAAGAAATAAAAGGCATCCAGATTGGAAAGGAAGAAGTCAAACTGTCCCTGTTTGCAGATGACATGACACTGTACATAAAAAACCCTAGAGAATCCACTCCAAAACTACTAGATCTAATATCTAAATTCAGCAAAGATGTGGATACAAAATTAATACACAGAAATCTGTGGAATTCCTATACACTAACAATGAACTAGCAGAGAGAGAAATCAGGAAACAATTCCATTCACAATTGCACCAAAAAGAATAAAATACCTAGGAATAAACCCAACCAAGGAAGTGAAAGACCTATACTCTGAAAACTACAGAACACTCATGAGAGAAATTAAACAGGATACCAATAAATGGAAACACATCCCATGCTCGTGGATAGGAAGAATTAATATTGTCAAAATGGCCATCCTGCCTAAAGCAATCTACAAATTCAATGCAACCCTTATCAAAATACCAACAGCATTCTTCAACAAATGAGAGAAAATAGTTCTAAAATTCATAAGGAACCACAAAAGACCCTGAATAGCCAAAGTAATACTGAGAAGGAAGAATAAAACTTGGGGAATTATGCTCCCTGACTTCAAGCTCTACCACAAAGCCACAGTAATCAAGACAATTTGGTACTGGCACAAGAACAGACCCATAGACCACTGGAACAGAATAGAGAGTCCAGACATTAACCCAAGCATATATGCTCAATTAATAAAAGATAAAGGAGCCATGGACATACAATGGGGAAATGACAGCCTCTTCAACACCTGGTGTTGGCAAAACTAGACAGCTACATATAAGAGAATGAAACTGGATTTTTGTCTAACCCCATATACAAAAGTAAACTCAAAATGGATCAAAGACCTGAATGTAAGTCATGAAACTATAAAACTATTAGAAGAAAACATAGGCAAAAATCTCTTACATATATACATGAGCAACTTTTTCCTGAACGCATCTCCTTGGGCAAGGGAAATAAAATAAAAAATGAACAAATGGGAGTACATCATGCTAAAAATCTTCTGTACAGCAAAGTACACCATCAGCAGAACAAAAAGGCATACTACAGTATGGGAGAATATATTTGTAAAGGACATATCTGACAAGGGGTTAACATCCAAAATAAATAAAGAACTCACTCCTCAACCCCCAAAAAGCAAATGACCCTATTAGAAAATGGGCAGAGGATCTGAACAGACACTTCTCCAAAGAAGAAATTCAGATGGCCAACAGCCACATGAAAAGATGCTCCACATCGTTATTTATCAGGGAAATGCAAATTAAAACTATACTGAGATATCACCTCACACCAGTTAGGATGGCCAACATAGAAAAGACTAGGAACAACAAATGCTGGCAAGGTTGCGGAGAAAGTGGAACCCTCCTACACTGCTGGTGGAAATGTAAAATAGTTCAACCACTGCAGAAAGCAGTATGGAGGTTCCTCAAAAAACTCAAAATAGAAATACCATTTGACCCAGGAATTCCACTCCTAGGAATTTACTTCCTAAGAATGCAGGAGCCCAATTTCAAAAAAAACATATGCACCCCTATGTTTATCCCAGCACTATTAACAATAGCCAAGAAATGGAAGCAACCTAAGTGTCCATCAGTAGATGAATAGATAAAGAAGAGGTGGTACATATACACAATGGAATATTATTCAGCCATAAGAAGAAAACAAATCCTACCATTTGCAACAACATGGATGGAGCTAGAAGCTATTATGCTCAGCGAAATAACCAAGCCGAAAAAGACAAGTATCAAATGATTTCACTCATCTGTGGAGCATAAGAACAAAGCAAAAACTGAAGGAACAAAACAGCAGTAGACTCACAGAACTCAAGAATGGACTAAAAGTTACCAAAGGGAAAGGGATTGGGGATGATGGGTGGGAAGGAAGGGGTGAGGGGGAAAAAGGGGCATTATGATTAGCACATATAAGTAGGGGGTGTACACGGGCAAGGCAGTATAGCTTAGAGAAGACAAGCAGTGACTCTATAGCATCTTATTACGCTGATGGATAGTGACTGTAATGGGGTATGTGGTGGGGACTTGATAATGGGGGGAACCTAGTAACCACAATGTTGCTAATGTGATTTTATATTAATGATACCAAAATAAAAAAAATACATGCCGCTGAAAGTAAGAATACAAATGGGAAAATTAACAGCTTACAATTAAAAATCACTCTGGAAATTTCTAACATACTTTTCTCAAAGACAGATCAAGCAGATCAAAATTTAGTAGGAATTTAGAAAATGTCAGCAACAGAACTATTAAGCTTTACATAATTGATATATATGTATATATATATATATACTGAATATTTATACAGTCCTATAAGTAAATATAGTCAATACATACTCGTTTCAAGCACACAGTGAACATCTTCAAAAACTGATTATATACTTGCCCACAAAGCACAGCTCAACAAAAAACAATGCAATAAATTTACAAATGCAGTCAATAGCTAAAGATAGCCAAGAAACCAATAAAGTCCCAAGTTTTAAAACCCACTTCTAAATAATTCATGGGTTAAAAAGAAATCATAATGAAAATCAGCAAATAGAACTGACTGATAATGTAAAATCCAACATACTAAAAACAAACAGGAGTATTTGCAGGGAAAATTCTGAGCAAACTCGAGCTAATCTTTTTGCTACAGTGTATTTCCATCCAAAATGTCAAATGATAGAAAAACTTATGAAAAAATGTTACCTCTTCTATGTACATTAGGAAGACTGCCCTTTGTTTTTTCTTTCCCTGGATGATTTCATGAAGTGTCAACAGGAGTCCATACGCTGTTCATTTTCTCCTTATTGAGCATTTTTACAGCAGTTTTATAGAAATAGCCAGTCTAGTAATGGTCAGACTTTCTGCAATGCCACCCCACAGAGGAATATTTTCTTTATTCTATCAGGTGGCTCTCAGAAGAGTTCCCTACTCCCCTCCTGACCATTTCACAAAGAAATCTAAACTGTACTAAGTATTGCCAACATGACCATCTCTTTGTGGGCTCTATCATTAGATTTACAACTCTGCACATTGGTAATCTCTTTTTCCTAAAATAGCCTCACACATGAATTAAAAAATCTATAGAAGAGACATTAGTTCAAAGCCATGTAACATTTCCCTTCTAGCAGTAACCCAAATGACTTGCTACAAGGAAAGAGGAAGAAACAAATTAGCATTTCAGTGTCTGCCCTGTACAGAGAGGGCTTTCAGAGAGACTTTGACTTGACTTTTTCTAATAGGGATGATAATAAACCTAAATAAGTAAGAAACATAGAATGACTTCAGCCTTCGGGTATACTCTAAAAAATAATACATTATTATTTTATTTAAAACTGATTTCCTTTTATGGGTATCTGAAAATGAACAAATATTTTTACAGATCATCTGTTATGGCAGAGAGTGATTTCACACATGGTTGCATTAAGGAAAACCCATTTAGTTTCCTTGGACTTCATTCTAAGATCACAAATGTTGGCACTCTTAGCTGAACAAAGGACAGACTTCCTTAAGCATGTTTCATGATAACAGCTTTCATTTCATTTTGGTTGGCTAGATGTACACTGCTGTTCCAAGACCTCAATTATATAACCTGGGATGTCCACATTGTTTTTGACAGAAAAGTAGAACAAAAATAAGTTATGCAGACAAAATTTGAAACACATGATATGGAATTGAAAGGACTTAGTGATGAAAAAATTGTATGAGTTAGTGGTAATCAAATCTTGAAATAGATTTCTTCTTAAACAAGCAAACAGTTCAAAGTATTTGGCTATGCATCACTGTTTTTTCAAGCTTGAAAAGATTATATTGCTCCATCTCTCAACTATAGTATATTTACAGCTGGACTTTGAAACTGATGCAGTAAACATCAAACTCTTATTCCAATCCTGAGTTATACTCTCCATTAAACAGCCTCTGCAAGACTCTGGCTTCAGTATCACAGAGGCAAGCAAGACTTTGTACACTTGAGGAAAAATACGAAGGTTTTGAAAACCATGGACTGTTGCAACAATGTTCTGCTTTTGTCATTCCAATAGGATTAAGCTGCTTTAACCTTCTATTGCTACAGAGCCAGGTTATATGAAACTCTTATTTAGTATCTATTATTCAATACCTTATAGGCTCTTCGCCTACTTGGGGGTCATAGATGCTTATGTGCATCTGTAAAGCTATGGATCTAGATCCTTAAAACTCTGTCATTTCAGTGGACTCACGGACTCATAAAGTTACTACTTGATGCCAAGAATCCCAACCCTAAAGAATCTGAGAATGTAAATTCTGAAGAAAAGAAGTCATTTTCTCTAACTTTTGGAATACAAGATCCTCTTATTGGACATTGGATGTACATAGGAACCATCCATTTTAGAGTTGTTTTTTTTAAAAAAAAAGATTTGTAAAGATGTTTAAAGAAAAATAAAGCATGTGTAATTGTTAGAAGGATTTAACATTTGCAAACTTTTTATTAAAAATCTACATGAATCTCAAAAATAGATAGCTAGAGTATTTAATTAGGTTCCCTGTTTTATTTTTTTGTTCTATGTTCTCCCAGATAAGAAAATTCTAACTCATACTTATAGGTCATCAGACCTGGCAGAAAATGTTTTAATGGTTCTGACAAATGGTTCTGGATATTTGGATTGAGATTAGGGAGAAATTTCCAGCTGAGGAAGACTTTCAGCATTCTCTCAAAGACTGAATCAAGGAACATACCACACTCAAAAGATGGGACTGTTGTATTGTTCAAGTTGGGAGTTAGAGGCAAATGATTTATTCTCACTTCTGTTACAGCACATGTACATGGTTTTGTAATGTACCCATGATGACGTGTGTCATTTTTTTTCTTCTACTGATGGAAGAAAATTGAGTATTTGGAGTTCAAAAAGAGTCATACACACAGTTATAGAGCTGTTTGCACCACAAGTTGATTTTCTTAAGAAACTCTCTTCTCTTCAACATTAAAAATTAAATTATTTTTGGAAGTAGAGTGATAGAACCAGGCTCTTCACAAAACCCACTGGACATGCCACTTTGGCAGTTCACTTGAAATCATGGAAACAGTCTTTACTGGCATTTTTTAAGAGAAACTGAAATATGTAACATTTCTTATTGAAGTTAAGGCCTTTCTCACTTTAAATATGTGATAGATAAATCTGAGTATCATACATGTTGTTCATTTGTTCACTGAGAACACTGAACACAACTTATGACCAATGATTATAATTTGATTATATTCCAATTTTCCACTATTACCCCAATATTTAATTAGGAATAGGAAGCATATTAATGGACACTATCAAACAAGACATAGATACTGCTGCAGGTCAAATCAAAATGCAGTATGAAATGAGAGCATCTTATTTTCCTCCATCACACAAATATCCAAGCTGGTACCGAGGCTCTGTCCCATAAATTCAGATGCCCATGCTCCTTCTCCCTTGGCATAGTGCTGCTCAGGAGTGTTGCCCGTGTCTGCATAACCCAAGAGAGCCCACCAGATCCATAGTTAGCCCATGGCAGGGAAGAAAAGGGAAGAGCAGAGTTAGAAACTGCACATAACACATGTATCCTATTCCAATAGAGCACCTGGCCACACCTGCCACGAAAGAGGGGCTGGAAAACCAGCTTTATTCAGAAAGGCCATGTGCCCAGCTAAAATCGTCCAATACCATTTTTAAAAATAGAAAATGGATATTGACTATAGGTAGTTGGCTCTGTCAGAGTCACCACCTTGGGAATCTGGCATTACTGAGTTTGACTATTAGTTGTAACCTTTTGTTTGCAAGCAACACCCATCCTGCACGCACAGCTTGTGCTCCATCAGAACTGTTTCTAACTCAACTTTTATTGCTGTTCTCCATCATGAATCACAATCGTTAACTAAACAAAAAAAATAATTCTTTGTCTCTAGTAGGGTTTTTCAGTGATAAACAGAATTTTTAAAACCACTGAGCACTTTCTTCTAATATTTTCACAGCATGTATTCTTTGACCAGATTAGGTTTATAAATAATTTAATCCAGTGGTAAAGCAAAATATCTGCAGGCACACATACACAATTAGAGAATTTTCTGTAGGTCCAGCTCAGATGGAGAACTCGCTTCTAATAGCTGGGGCTGCCAAGGAGTGATGCTGGCTCCCAACACCAGTTGTCAAGAGTCCATTTTTGAGGAACAGACTTCGGGGTATGTATTGGTTAGAGATCTTTTGTTGCAAACAATAGAAATTGACTGTGGCTTGCTTAAAGGAAAAAATAAAGGAAATTATCATGATGATACGCAGGCTGTCACAGAAAAGAGAAAGCAGAAGGACCAGGTCCGAGGAAGGACAAAAATCAAGGCAGGGCGGCCCTGGAGGTCTAATAGAAAAACACTTCAGGATAGCCCATCCATAGTGAATAAGCCTTTGTCATGTGGACTTCAGTCACTGCGCCCTGGATTCAAACTCCTGGGAGAAGACTGAAGCTTGGTGTTATGGCAAAATTGTCCTCCACCCCGTTCATATGTCAATGTCTTAATCCCTAGTACCTCAGAATGTGACCGCATTTGGAGATAGGGTCTTTAAAGAGGTAATTAAGTTTAAATGAAGTCATTGGAGTGGACCTGAATCCGATATGACTGGTGTCTTTATAGATAGAGGAAATTTAGACACAGACACCTGCAGAAGGAGAATGCCATGTGAGCATCCACAGGCCGAGGAATATGGCCGCAGAAGAAACCCAACCCTGCCAACACCTGGATCTTGGATTCTCAGCCTCCAGAGCTGTAAGAAAATAAGTTTCCACTGTTAAAGCCACTCAGCCTATGGTGCTTTGTGATGACAGCCCTAGCAGACTAACTCATTTGGCTTATCTTTTTCTTAAGACTGTATACCATGAAACAGAGGTAGTTTGCCAAAAGACCAGGGAAAGAAGGGGAAAAAATGTCCAAGACAGGAAACATGATACATATCTCCAAACAGTTTAAGGCTCTTCATTTGGAGAGGAGATCGTATTTATTCTGTGTAACTCCATAAAAGAAAATTAGTGTCGCTGGAAGTTCTGATAAATATATAAAGAGGTGCCCAATATAATAACATAGAATCAGTTGCTTTGTAAGGTAATAGTAATGAAAACAACTATTATCACTATTATATTGAGTACTATTATGCGCCAAGAACTGTGGGGGATAATCTCCCACATCATGTTATTTAATACATTTAATGATGAAATTGAAATTAGTAAGTGATAAAACTGGATTTTGAACCCAGGCGTATCTGAATTTGATGTTAGGATCTTTATCCTGGTAAAGCAACACTACCATTGAACATTTTCAAACAGCAGCTCAACCTGCTGTAGAAGGAGAAATCACAATACCCATTTTTCCAGACCCATCATCTTTGTTTTGCCTCTTGATTTCTGGAGGCCCTGGACTTCTGTTTATTTCTGCTCATGTTAGTATGTTTTAGGGACAAACTGAACCCAGAATGGTTACAGAGCAGAGCTTTGGGAGGTTAAGAGATGCTGAACTCTGGGTTGCACTGAATAAGACAAGTAGAAACTGTTAGATTGACACCAATGCTGGGAATGGTCACAAGATACTTAACTCCTACCTGTGTGGGGAGAAAAAGCCTTTCAGTCAGTGTTGATATGTTTCATATGTCTTATAACCATCTGTTCTTCACCTGTAACGATGGAAGTGACTTGGTGCTAAATTTTTTGTAAGAAATCTGTTTTTCAAGGTCAGACTGGAATGTTTATAGCTATCTCTGATATTATCATTCCCCTTAGGGGAGCCTCTGCCAGCCTAGGCTGTGCACTAGAAACCTGGGAAGCGCAGTTAAACAATCTATTAGCAAGGGCTTCATTTCTAGAGTTGGTAATTCCGTTGGTCTGGGGTGGGGCCTGGTTAAGGGTGTTTTTGGAACTCTCCCCCACTGCTTCTCCTATGTAGCCAGGATTGAGAACCACCACCTAAGAACTATTCCATCTAACTGCACTTTAAACTAACAATGAAACTCCATTTTTCTATAAGAAACCTACCTGAATTTTTTTTTAAGTCAGACAAGTATCAGACTCTGTCTCTGGCTTTCATCCTTACTAATGAAAGATCTAATGGTATTAATAAATCCATCTTGTCAAACTATGTGGCATGAAACTTTTTCTTGTTCGCTACCAATGGTTCAGGAGATTCCTGATATGGTGGCAAAATCTGAATGTCTATACCTTTTTGTTCCAGATTATTATACTTCCATATAACAGTGTAACAAGCAACCACAAACGCTCAATGGCAGGGAGTGTTAAGTGATCCCTGTGCATGCACCTGGTGTCACTTGAGAATTGACTTGGTGGTTCTGCTGATCATGAATGGACTATTTCACATAATGGGGCAGCTGGCCTTTGTCTGATCCAGGCACCTAGACATGTGTGGGGTGCTGTGGCTCAACCCACATTTCTCCCATCCTCTGGAAAACTAGCCCCAAGTTATTCTCATGGTGATGGCAGAGATGGCAGAGAGCAAGCCACAGATTCCCTTTTCATGGCATTGCTTGTGTCAGGTCAGCTAACATCCCATTAGCCAAAGTCACTTGGCTAAGCCCAGTATTAAAAGACAAGCAGGCACTCCATCCCCTTGAGAGGGCAAAAGGTGTGAACACATGGAGGGAGAAATAATGGAAGTCATCATTGTAATTCTATAATTGTTAGAAAACAAATCCAAAAATATCAAGCCTTAAATGTAGTACAGGAACTCAAGAAAGATGATATGGTAAAATAAAATGTTGGAAAGACAGAATTTTTAGTGAGAAATGTGACACTGTCAGCTTTCAATCTGCTAACTGAGAAAACGAAGGAACTGGCTCCTGCTTTCTGCAACCTCTCTTCTATCTAATATTTATGATAATCCCTACAGAATATGGATAAATTATAATATACTCAAGGGAGGTTGAAGAAAAAACATGTCACTTGAGTACATTTCAAACTAAGCAACTAAATTCTATCAGAATTTGTCAGTGAAGTCACCAAAATTATCAGGAAAAAAATATGTATTTGAGTCAACTACTAAGAAATACATTAACTGGGTAAAACAAGCTATATTCTTAAATCTCTTAAAATTTTTTAAATCAACAACTTTGAGATGCTATTCTATCAAATTTCATATTGTTTACCTGATTTTAAGCAATAACAGGTGTTTAGCAAAACATTATTAAAATAAGGCATCTTCCTAATGGCTCTATATACATAGTTCCCTTGATTTTCTCAATTTCAGTTATGTGCTCCTTTAAATTATTTCATTTATATACAAATAAAATAAATTATTAAACCTTTTATCATCCCAAAATTTGGCCTGGCTCTTGATCTGGGTCACCAGATTTAATTTTTTAAACTTTACAAAAATACTTTGAAGTGACTGCCTCATATTTAGTGAAATTATCACATTATTTTGAAGATTTGGAATAAAGAAGATGAGTTTCTGTGTAAATGCTAAAATTGCTTTCTCTGTGGAACAGATTAATTGCAGAAACAAAGGAAGAACTTATTACTAACCACCTCCACATAGGACACACAAAAATAGAAATCTGGGGTGGAATTTTAAAACTTGGCAAAGCTAAGATAATAAGAAATCACAAAGCATGCATTTTTTTTAACGTTTAACTATCATTTTTCCACATTAAGGAAGACTGTGCCATGAATATGTGTATCTATGTGTCATTGGAACATTGGTATATTTTGTAGACAAGAACACTTTTGTACTTGAAGGGAACTTAAAGGTCACCTGATTTAGCCCTCAACTTACAGAACTGGAAAGTAATCTTCAAATAAGTTGAAGTGATTTGTCTAACAGTGTGCAGCAATTTAACCAACATCATGATAATATCTACTACTTATGTAGTTTACACAGCATTTTACATTCAGTATGTCTATTAATTTTAATAACAATGTCATTAAAATATGTAGTATAGTTTTCATCATGTTTATTTTTTAGATAAGAAAAGGCACAGAGATATTAAGTAATTTATCCAATGTCACAAAGGGACACAATAGTCCCACTATATCTCTCTGCCTCCTTACAGCATTAATGTAACTCAGTTGGAAAAAAAAACACCATGAAATGCCACTACACACCTGTTAGGATGAGAATGTCTTAACTCAAAAAGACTGATATACCACGTGTTGGTGATAACACAGAGGAAATGGAACTCTCAAATCCTGCTGGTAGGATGAGACATGCATGCTACTTTGGAAAACAGTTTGGCAGTTTCTTTAGACGTTAGGAATACACCTACCAGATGACCTAGCCTTTCTACTCCTAGGTATTTACCCAAGAGACGAGAAAGATGATGTTCATCAAAGAAAGCTTTGCACACAAATGTTCTTAGCAACTTTTTGGCAATAGCCCCAAACTGGAAACACAATAGGTGACTCTCACAATAGGTTGATTGGAGGAAGCCAGACAAAGAGGACATAATTTGTGATTTCATTTATTTAAAACTCTACAAAATTCAAACTAATCTTTGGTGACAAAAAGCAGATGGGATAGTGGGAGGGCAGCAAGGATCCAGAAGGAATACAAAGGGCCAAAAGGAAACCTGGGGGTGACTGAAATGTTCATTATCTTAATTTTGTGGTAATGGTTTCATTGAGTGTCTACATATGTCAAAATTTATTCAATTGTGTGCAGCATAAATATATTCATACCATTAAAATATTCAGTATATTTTCAAAATGTATGTCTACCTTTGTTAAAACTGTTGAAAAAATGTACGTAGCCAGCTGAAGTCAAGATTCTGAAAAATCCATTTAATGATACCCAAACTTATTAGATCACACTGATCCAACAGTTGTCTTTTTACTTTTTTGACTAAAAAAACCCTAGTAATCAAAAAGCACACAGATATAAAAAACAAAATAACAATAGCATTGTCACACTTTTATGCTTTTTAAGACAATTGCAATTATTTCTGTTTTTTCTAACCCATGGTGCTATAAATTCTAACAAAGTTAGTTGTATACTTTGTTGATTTGTTTTGTGAAAGTGCAAGGATTTACTCAGAGAGGCACATTTAAACCATGCTGGTGGGAGTACAAATTACAACAATCTTTATAGGACTCAACTTGGCTTAAATATTTCAAGGACCTTAAAAACCAACCTATTCTTTGGTCAGGTAATTATCTATCTGGCAGATTAAAGATTAGTTTAAATTAAGAAATGATCTCAAACCAAAAATATTTGTGCAAATTTTTCCCTCTCACATTATTATAATAGCCAAAAATGGAAACAAATTTAATGTCCAAAAATAAGGCAGTTCTTAAATAAACCACGTTACATTCACTCTATGGATTATTACACAGCAATTAAATAAATAATTTGTGATCATTTTTAGATGCTGGTAAAAGTGAAGCCAAATCACAAAATATCCCTCCCTTAAATCTAATGAAATGAGCAAAAATACATAAAGACAGGAAAAAAAACAGCACTCAGAGTAAAGGCCAACTTCTTATAGTAATACCTGAAAAGTGGTGGTCAGGGAAAGACCAATAAATTATGTCATTTGGATGTGCTCCTAACTCTCCATTCCCAAGCAGCGGAAAAGTGACAGGGAGAAAGAAGGTGAGCATATGAAATGCTAACCATTCTTGTGACTCCTACTCAGTTTAGAAGAGGCTTATTTGGGACAGAGGGGAGGCAGGATGCAAAAAGAAAAGCAGCAAACTCATAGAGAAGAGAGTCCTTCTGCCTAGGTTGGTACCTCACCAGTGACAGAAAAAAAAATCTGTGATTTTCATTAGCACAAATTTGATGTGTATGAAGTATTACCCTCCTCACAATGTTCCAGAACAAAGCTTGCCCTTGCTAAACAGCTACTCTCTCTGTCCCTCAGGACGCAAATGACAAAGAAGCCTAGACCCAGGCCCTTGCTGAGAGAACCTCCAAACTGGAGTGACCTTCCCAGAACAGTGTGTCTATAGGGTGACCTTTATAAGGAGTTTCACCTCCCAAACCTGAACCACTTCACTTTTTTTTTCTTGAAAGAGTCCCCCTACTTATGGGGTAACTCTCCTTCTCTGATTCAAAATTGCTTCCAGGGTAATGTCCCAGAGTGTCATATAAAAAAGATGAGTACTTCTACCTAAGAGACAGCCAATAAATTAAGAAGCAGGCAGCCTTTGAGGTATTTCAGAAATAAGGAGTTTGCTCAAGTGAGGAAGCTGTGGGTAGGTGGCTGAGCTGAGGAAGACGGACAAAGGTTTTAAACTCCTCCTTTTCTTATTGGTTTTCCCCTTTCTTCTTTACACCACTCTAGTATTCCCACAACATTCTTTGAAGAAGTAATGCTCATAAGCAATATATTCTTATCAGCTTGCCTCTGTGAAAGCAGCCCTATAGTCACCACGGTTCCCTCTAGACAGATGGGAGGGGCAGGGATGTTAAAGTATTGAGGTGTGAGGGCCTCTGCTCACCCAACAGAGGCAATGATTTAAGGAAGCGAAGGCTCTCATCACAGCATGACTGGTGACAGGTTCAGAATGGAACGTCTTATGGACCGTTCGTGAAAACTCCCAAGGAGCTCCACGTTTCTTCCATGTTTAAAAGGGTCTGTTAACACAGAGCCACAGGAAAAAATAATACTCTGGAGGGGCTCCTCCAGCACCCATCCATGATGTGATTAACATCTGAAACTCCTCAAATTATGCTACAGTGAAGAAAACTTAAACAAGGAAAGGTCTCTTGAACATTAAAAGAATCTACTTGTTTTGTAATCTGCACTTTTATTTCCAAAAGTCCTTTCATTCCAGATCTTATTCAGCAAGATTTTCCAGTGCTGCTTTTTTTTTCATGCTGCACACTTTGATGTTAATATCAATCTTACTGGTGAACAGTCACAAGTTTTGATGTGTTTTGAAAGCAGTTCTTGCCTGCTAATAGTAGAGACACATGAGTTTTTATGTCAATCCTCTGATGGTGAAAATATCTGACAGGATTTGGACACTCACAGTTCTACTTATGTTATTCTGCCATGTTTCAGCATATGAATTTGGCAGTTTATCTTTTTCTTTTCTATCTTCCTTTTTAGAAATTTTTTCTTTCCTTTGCTCTCTATATGTTCTTATATAGAATTTAATAGTCACCTAAACAAAAAGGAAGCTACTTAAAACTAATAAGAAGCAGCAGCAAGGCCTCTAGTAGAAACATCTTCATGTTGGAGTCAGGCAGGCCTCAGTCAGACCCTATAACTTGAAGCCACGGACCTCTCTGAGTTGCTCCAGTCTCCTCTTCCATAAAATGGGGTTAATCAGAACCATCTAAAGCAGCATTTCTAAAACTTGATTCATATATGGAGACTTCAAAAAAAGAACCCTCATGTTGACTCAAAATGTTTTCTAACTTACTGCTACTGAGTTATGCAGAAACATAAAACTAGGTATGAATTCTTTGTGTTTATACATCTTATGCCAATTGTATTCATCAGCTACTACTAAAATAATGCTGCATAACTGACAAAGTCCAGAAAATCTTAGTACTTTCCAAATTAAATATTTCTTTTCCTTACTCATATGGGGTTTGGCTGGCCTCAGCTGGACTAGGTGAGGATTAGCATCAGGTTATAAGCAGATTCATTTCTGCTCCCCATGTGTTCATTCTGAGATAGGAGGCTACACAGGGCATTTTTGTTGATTGGTTTGTTTGGGGTTTTTTTAATGATGAATCACAGGACTGCAGAGGCCAAGCCAAATCCCTCACATGTTTAAAGCTTCATTTTGTGTCATGTTATTAACATTCCAAGCAGGTCCCACCTCAATGGGGCAGGGATATATGCCCTGCTTATTCTAGTGAACATACTGCAATGCCCCAAATCTGTAACAGGGAGGAAAGGGTGAACTGAGAACAGGAGTTCAATCCACCACAGTCTTCCTCAGATCATAATTATTTACTTTGCTCCCTTATGTGATGTACTTCGCCCTGCCCCTCAAGACACGCCAAAAGCCTCACCCAGTCATGACATCAGGCTCCAAGCTCAGGATCCGTGCTCTGCATGGGAGCCAGATGTGGCCCTTCTTGATTCAGACATGTATAAACTAAAAAGACAAAGAATCTGTCACCTTACATGCCAACACACAATCATGAAACAGAGAAAAGGGGAAGACTGCGCAGCATATAGTGGTCACTGATCCGTAGGCATTCTGAAACCCTATTATTAAAGTATTAAACCATCTCCGTCATTTCCCCCCTCCCCAATAGGGAATATTCCTTTACTAGGCCCTGGCAGCAACACCCCAGTCCACTGTGCTCCATAGCCCTGCACTTTTGCAAACAGAGCTCTCAAAAACCTGTTGGTTTTTGATGCAGTTAATTACAGCCAGTTCACGTGCCAAAAGCCACACTACAATTTTTGTAAGCTGTATCTCTCTCTAGACTTAATTACAAGTACTTTGCATGCATCAGGCATCAGTGGGACCACTTAGCCACTTTTCTCAGTCATTTTGCCATGGTAAAAGTATCTACTGTCAGCATTTCTGTGAGGTTTGTCTTAATGAGGTTGTGCTGGATTTTGTCATTTCCCTGGTGTCATTTACCCTATTTCAATAGGTCTTTTCAAATGCATGGTATTTTTCTATTTTTATCTGTTACTGATTGGAAACAAGGAACAATTTTATTTGTCAACCCTACAGCTTCTGGAAATTTTAGGCTCTCTACATGCCCTCTCGATTTTGCCTGCAAACTGGAACCAATTCTTTTCTGAGCCCATCACTTTCTTGTGGTACCTTTTCAAATGCAGCAAATTGCAGCCCACTCACATTATCAACATTCTGGTTCAGTACCTCCTTTTCCAATGCCACAAGTTCACTAGGTACTTTTTTTTTTTGCCTTCATGTTATTAAAAGTGCCATTTTGCCAATGTTTCACTGCTACATAATACAGGTTGCCTTTTTTCAGCCTCCTGTAACCGTCTGCCTTCTCTAGTGAAGGTATTGCAAAGTCACAGATACAAGGTTGACTGTATAATTCTATATAATAAAAAGGGTATGAAAAATTGGAAAGAATAATCCAATTTACCATATTGATATAAATCAACACAAATTTGTAAATTTATTAAAATACTCATAAAAAATCAAAATTCAAAGAAACAGCATAACAATGTAATGCTATTGTCTTGCTTATACCAAATCATTAATATTACGTAGCTCAAAGTATTAATAGGATGTATGTTCTTTAGAGTATGTCTTGACTACCATATGCAAGGTAATGACTCAGATCTTTTAGTCCTATTCTGAATTTGAACTCCTACAAAGCCATCATTCATTTCATATAATATGAGTGAGGTCTTTGGCCTCTACTTGGCATATGTGTGTCATTTACATATTAAGCCTGCCTTCCTCATTAGTCTACCTCAACTGAAGTAGCACAGTGAGATATCACATGACTCTTTGATTGTATCTGATTATAAAATAATCTTCCTGATGACCCAGAATATGCTCATGTTTTCTGCCTAGAGTGATGCTATCTGCTGGGAATGCTTGAGAGCACTCACCTAGGCCCTTATTATTTGTGGTGAACCCCTATAGACCTATTTCCCCAACCAGAGCCAGTGTTGTGGCTGGACCATCCCCTATTGTTTTAATGACTGCAAGATGCACCTCAGCAACAACCATCAGGGAACTTTTAAAACACAAGGTTTATTACCCATAAATCCTGGAGGGCACACAGCATGCAAGAGGGTCACACAACAAAGTCACAGGTAAAGAGAGAGAGAGGGAGTATAGACCTGGGGCTCTGACTTTACTGGGGCACAAGAGTGGGGAGCCTAGGGTTTTGTGGGTTCACTTTTAATCGGTGAATTTAAAATATAAGAGCAGGAATTAAGACACAGGAAGGGAAAACTGGGGTCACTTAAGTGGTCAGTTATCTAGGTTACCCAGGGATGTCTCCAAGGCGAGCTTCATGGGTGGTGATAGCCTGGTTCCTCACCTAGCTGGTTAACTAAGAGCTAAGTAAGAGCTGCCATTGCTTGTTCCAGGTGGATATTTTTTAAATGGAAACCTCCGCAATCAAAAGCTTAATGTCAGGCACTTACATTACAATCAAAAGAGACCATTATCAGGCACTTACACTACATCATGCTAAACACTTTAACATTATTTTTGGTATAAAAACACAAGCATTTTTAAATCTCTCCACTCCTGTACTACTGAGAATATGGTCTGTAGATCTCCAAGCTGAGCACATTGGTCTGAAAGGTTTTGGGGGGTTTTAAATGACATGACATAGTTTAAAGAGCTTAACACAATACTTGAGTAAGTGCTCAATAATTTTCAGTTTCCTCTCCTTCCCTTTTCCCTTTATAGATCAGGGTTTCATAGTCCACTGTGAGCATTAACTTGTGCAGCTCTGCCTTCAGGTGGAACATCTGTATAAACCAGCTTTGCGAATATTTTTTAACTGAGAGATTTTCCATCTGTTTTGGAGTTACAGCAATCCACTTTATCCTCACTTGAGCTCTTAATGATATATGTGTGATGGAAATAAGACATTTTAACGTGGGAGTAGTCATAGCCATCCCAGTCCTGTCTGTGCAGATTCTACCCCTCCCCTACTATCTTAGGCATCCTTTCTTTGCCAGTCTAGTTCTTGGCATTTTTGTAAGGCAAAATTAGAAGACAGGGAGAGCAACCAGTCAGAAATGCATGAAGACAAAGGAAGGGATTTTTGCCTTTTGGGTCCGCCCAGGGTTCTTTCTTGTGGAGAATCCAGGTAATGAGCAAAGCAGAAATGAAACTATAAAAAAAGGCTCAATTCTAAATTGATCCAAATAATAAAGAGCTTAAGGTGGGGACAGGAGAAAGAAGACAGGAAAGCATAAAAGGATGCCAGAATTTGGGGAGTCTGGGAGACTCTGGAACAAATATGGACTATGAAAGAAGTGTGAGAGATGATATTTTTTAAGGTATTGTTGTGGGTTTTAACACAGTTCTCCCTAACATTTCTTGAGAACTGCACATAAAATATTAAACATTCCTTTGAAGTTACTTTGGGAAACCGGAGTATATTTCTTCAAATGGAAAACTATACAAAATCTGATGCATCTGAACCCCATATACACACAGACATACTTTGTATTTGGATCATATGCAGTTCTTCCTAACTAAACAGCCAGCATCAGGATTACATATTCCGTTTAAAGCACAGCAAAATCACTAAGGTTCATTTTCAGGACTGTCTTCTGTGTATACAGTTTAAGGCTTTCATTTGAACATACTTTTCAAGAAGAGAAAATTACTAACGATATCACCTGTAAACACAGGTATTTTCCAGACTTCAAAATACATTTTAAAGCTTCTAAGAAAGGTTACTTTATACACATGCACAGAGTCACATAGTGTTGAAGTCACATAGTGTTGTGCAGGCTGAACTGTGGACAAGGAGATGAGCCAGTTTCAACCATATGGCTAGAAAAACACAACAGGAGGAATATCACAGAAGGAACCTAGGTCTCTACATGATCTTTGCTCATTAAACCTGAGCAGCCACCTCCTTCCAGACTGTGTGAGAGGGGTTATGCTTCTATTATGTCTGAGCCAGTGACTTATGGAATTATCTGTTAGCATAGCTTAGTCTACGTTATAAGCAATACATGTAGAAATATGTTGCTTTCAGTTTACAGAGTTATTGACCAGTGGGTAAATAACTCTTGTATACTACTCTCTGTATGATGCTGACAATGATGAAAAAAATTCAATCATCAGGGACCATTATCACATTTGAGACACACCATTCACTGGAAAGAAAATTCATCTCTTCTTGTACAGTTATGTTGTGACTGATTAAAGTTCAGATTTGCAAAATGAGAGCAAACAATTATAGTGAGTCAGCTGATAGCTGTACAGTTTTATATCATTTGTTCACTTATTATTAAAACATTGAATCGTTTCCAGTTCCCAGTTCAGCACATAAGAATTTGAAAGTCATTTCTCCCATCCACACTAGACCCAGATGTGGAATAATTATAAATCTGATCTTGATAAAATAGAGAAAAAACTAGTACTATGTGGGTACATCTTGGTGACTTATACAAATGGTCTCCATAACATCCTGTACCAGGATAAGGGCAACTCTTCCTGAGACCCTATTTCTTAGCATTTTATAGAGGTTGCTAGATTTACAGATGAGTTAAGCTCAGCTAAAGATGAGCGAGGAGGGGATCATAATGTAGCATAAATAATGTAACAGAGACTACACATTATCTCTCCTTTTCTTTCATAGCAGGAAACGGCAAACATTTTCTGTAAAAGGCCAGACAAGGTATTTTAGCTTTTGTGGCTCATATGATCTCTTTCCCAGCTTCTCAGCTCTGCCACTGTAGTGTGAGGGCAATAACAGACATTATGTAAACAAATGCGTAGGGCTATGTCCTAATAAAACTTTATTTACAAAAATAGGCAGTGGCCAGATTTGGCCTGCAGATCAGTTTGCAGATTCCTCTTCCACAGTAACAGTGTACTCAGTTTTGTAGATAGGCACACAGCTACCTCGAAAAAACACTACATTTCCCAGCCTTCCTTGCAGCAAAGTGTGGTCATATGATTAAATGTGACCTAGTAGGTACAAGGAGTAGTATGGAGGTGGAAGAACCATGCATTCCTATCACCTGTTCTCCCTTTCTGCTGGCTCGAATGTGGCTGTAATGGCTGAAACTCCAGCAGCCCTTTGGATCAAAAAATAATCTAAGGGCAGAAAGCCATGGATTGAGGAAACAACAAGACAGAAGTTGCCTAGATCCGTACATCTTGTAGTGTCAGGTGGACTCTCAGGTATAAGAAAGAGGCAAACTATTACCATGTTTAAACCATTTTGATGTGGGTTTTCTCTGTTACTGATTATTTGATACAATCACATAATCCTAACAGATCAGGCAAAAGTTTGAAAAGCAGTAAATGAATAAGGAGCTGCTCAGCAAATAATTTTTGCTTAAATAATAAATGACCATGAACTGAAGGTACTACATGAAACAAGGCTATTGGGGCTTGGCTCAGAAAATCTAAATGTCAACTTTAGGCACAAAATATAAAAATTTATTTGGTTTATGGCATTTGCAACAGCAAATGTCTGTATACAAAGGTTCTCTGTAGAAAGTTATTTGGTATATTCATAATATTAAATAGAGAAAAATAAATTTCATTAAAGGGTGTACAACAAGTCTAGGTCTAGTTACAAATGTGGATTAAAAAGGCATAACAAGGGATTAAAGATGGCGGCCTGAGAGATGAGACACAGGCTTCCTCCTAAAACTGCATATAATATGATATAATTAATATAACTAATCCTGAAAGAGCAAAAGGAAAGAGGACAGCGCCAGACTGCATACACCTGAAAAAAAAAAGCAGACCTCACAGAACAGGGAAACGAACCAAAGCTGTGGCCCGGCAGGATGCAAACCCTTCCCCCACCCCAACTCACCAGCAGGAGGAAGAGAAACGGAACAGGGAGGGAGTGGAGTCCTGGGACTGCTGAATACCTAACTCCGGAGATCTGCTCTGGGAGCACAAACCTACATTTCATGGTGCTTGCATGATACTCTCATGATTACAGGGTGGGAAAGCTAAGACAGGCAGAATTCCTGGAGAGACTGAGATTCCACCTGCTTCTGGAAAGCAGGGATCCACATTCGGCTGCTCTGGGACAAAAGAAAGGTGGGCAGTCTGAGAGACTTCCTAACAAGGAAGCCGTAAGCAAGAGGGCTGCTACAGGAGCAAGGACTGCACAGAGCTTACTGCTCAGGAGAGAGGACAGGTAGATAAAATTGTCCGGGTGCACTCTGCCCAGCAGGTTGGGAGCTTTGTCATATAGATTCTCATATTTAAGGAGGAAAAGAAATCATCCTCCACAGACGATCTTCAGGTGCTCCAGATCTCTGGCTGGCTACACAGCTCCAAGGACCCCTTCCGTGATACACAGCCTACGGCATCTTTCTCCCAGCCAGCCCCAACCTGGCTTGCAAACCGGCAAACAATACCCTGGCATTAGCCCATCCAGAGGGAAGATCTGTCTATAGCAACTACAAACACAAAGCATAGAGGCTTATACCTGTGTGCTCAGCCCACATGTTCAGAGACTGGAGACAGGCACCGCAGACGGGAATCAGGAAACAGATCTTTCCTTCCCCCAGGCACCAGCTCTGCTCCCCTACAACTCCCAACCTCACTCTACGGGCTGAGGAGCTCCAAAGACAGGTGTTTCCGCACACTAGTGGGCACCACATAGAAATATGAAACATCAAAAGAACATGATTCAGACTAAAATCCCACAAACCCCAGAAAAGGGCCAAATGAAACTGAACTCACCAATCTTCCTGAAAGAGAGTTCAAAATAAAAATTATAAACATGCTTGTGGAGGTACAGAAAAATATTCAAGAACTCAGGAACGAATTTAAGTTGGAGATTCAATTATTAAGAAATTCCATAGGTGAAATGAAACATACAATGGAGGGATTTAAAAGCAGATTAGATGTAGCAGAAGAGATGGTAAATGGAATAGAAATTACAGAAGAGGAATACAAAAAAGCTGAGGCACAGAGAGAAAAAAGAATCTCTAAGAATGAAAAAATATTTAGAGAACTGTGTGACCAATCCAAACGGAACAATATTTGCATTATAGCAGTACCAGAAAAAGAAGAAAGATAAAAGGGATAGAAAGTATTATTGAGGAGGTAATTGCTGCAAACTTCCACAATCTGGGGAAGGAAATAGTCTCTCAAGCCATGGAGGTGCACAGATCTCCCACACAAGGGACCCAAGGGAGACAACATCAAGACATATAATAATTAAAATGGCAAAGATCAAGGATAAAGACAGACTTTTAAAAGCAGCTAGAGAGAGAAAAAGATCACATACAAAGGAAAAACCATCAGGCTATCATCAGACTTCTCAACAGAAACCTTACAGGTCAGAAGGGAGTGGCATGATATATTTAATGCAGTGAAGCAGAAGGGCCTTGAACCAGAAAGGTTATCATTTAAATTTGAAGGAGGGATTACACAAATTCCAGATAAGCAAAAGCTGAGAGAATTTACCTCTCACAAACCATCTCTACAGTGCATTTTAGAGGGACTCCTATAGATGGAAGTATTTCTAAGGCTAAATATGTGACCCAAGGGATAGACAAAGAGTACATAATATGATTCATAACATACAAAGAATGGAGGAGGAAGAAAAAGAAGGAAAAAAAAAAGAAGATTTAGATTGTGTTTGTAATAGCATACAAAATGAGTTAAATTAGACTGTTAGATAGTAAGGGAATTTCCCTTGAACCTTTGGTAACCATGAATCTAAAGCTTGCAATGGCAGTAAGTACATACCTATCGATAATCACCCTAAATGTAAATGGTCTGAATGCATCAATCAAAAGACATAGAGTCACTGAATAGATAAAAAACAAGACCCATCTATATGCTGCCTACAAGAGACTCACTTCAAACCC
Source organism: Phataginus tricuspis (assembly GCA_029783875.1). Lineage (NCBI taxonomy): Eukaryota > Metazoa > Chordata > Mammalia > Pholidota > Manidae > Phataginus > Phataginus tricuspis. The sequence goes on along the minus strand of JAQQAC010009376.1, from coordinate 17,723,021 downwards.
AAAGACACACAGACTGAAAGTAAAGGGATGGAAAAAGATATTTCATGCAACTAATAGTGAGAAAAAAGCAGAAGTTGCAGTACTTGTATCAGACAAAATAGACTTCAAAACAAAGAAAGTAACAAGAGACAAAGAAGGACATTACATAATGATAAAGGGGTCAGTCCAACAAGAGGATATAACTATTATAAATATCTATGCACCCAACACAGGATCACCAACATATGTGAAACAAATACTAACAGAATTGAAGGAGGGAATAGAATGCAATGAATTCATTTTAGGAGACTTCAACACACCACTCACTCCAAAGGACAGATCAACCAGAGAGAAAATAAATAAAGAGACAGAGGCACTAAACAACATATTAGAACAGACGGACCTAACGGACATCTACAGAACACTCCATCCAAAAGCAACAGGATATACATTCTTCTCAAGTGCATATGGAATATTTTCAAAAATAGATCATATACTAGGACACAAAAAGAACCTCAGTAAATTCAAAACGATTGAAATTGTAACAACCAGCTTCTCAGATCACAAATGTATGAAACTAGACATAAATTACATAAAGAAAACAAAAAAGCCCACAAACACATGGAGGCTAATTAACATGCCCCTAAATAATCAATGGATCAATGACCAAATAAAAACAGAGATCAAGCAATATATGGAGACAAATGACAACAATCATTCAACATTGCAAAATCTGTGGGACACAGCAAAGGCTGTGCTAAGAGGGAAATATATTGCAATACAGGCCTACCTCAGAAAAAAACAATCCCAAATGAACAGTCTAAACTCACAATTAATGAAACTAGAAAAGAAAGAACAAATGAGGCCCAAAGTCAGTAGAAGGAGGGACAGAATAAAGATTAAAGCAGAAATAAATAAAATTCAGAAGAATAAAACAATAGAAAGAATCAATGGAAGCAGGAGCTGGTTCTTCGAGAAAATAAACAAAATAGGTAAACTCCTAGCCAGACTTATCAAGAAAAAAAAGAGAGTCTAAACACATAAATAGAATCAGAAATGAGAAAGGAAAAATCACTAGACACCACAGAAATACAAATTATGAGAGAATACTATGAAAAATTATATGGTAAAAAACTGGATAACCTAGAAGAAATGAACAACGTCCTAGAAAAATACAACCTTCCAAGGCTGACCCACGAAGAAACAGAATATCTGAATAGACCAATTACCAGCAAAGAAATTGAATTGGTAATCAAAAAACTTCCTAAGAACAAAACCCATGGACCAGATGGTTTCACTGCTGAATTTTATCAAACATTTAGTGAAGACCTAATACACATCCTCCTTAAAGTTTTCCAAAAAGTGGAAGAGGAGGGAATACTCCCAAACTCTTTCTACGAGACCAACATCACCCTAATTCCAAAACCACAAAGACACCACAAAAAAAGAAAATTAAAGACCAATGTCCCTGATGAACATAGATGCAAAAATACTCAACAAAATATTAGCAAACTGAATTCAAAAATACATCAAAACATCACCCATCATGATCAAGTGGGATTCATCCCAGGGATGCAAGAATGGCACAACATTCGAAAATCCATCAACATTATCCACTACATCAACAAAAAGAAGGACAAAAACCACATGATCATCTCCATTGATACTGAAAAAGCATTCAACAAAATTCAACATCCATTCATAATAAACTCTCAACAAAATGGGTATAGATGGTAATTACCTCAACATCATAAAGGCCATATATAACAAACGCACAGCCAACATTATACTTAACAGCGAAAAGTTGAAAGCTTTTCCTTTAAGATCGGGTACAAGGCAATGATGCCTGCTCTCCCCTCTTTTACTTAACATAGTTCTGGAGGTTCCATGGCAATCAGACAACACAAAGAAATAAAAGGCATCCCGATTGGTAAGGAGGAAGTCAAACTGTCCCTGTTTACAGATGACATGATAGTGTACATAAAAAACCCTAAAGAATCCACTAGAAAACTACTAGATCTAATATCTGAATTCAGCAAAGTTGTGGGATACAAAATTAATACACAGAAATCTGTTGCATTCCTATACACTAATGGTGAACTAGCAGAAAGAGAAATCAGGAAAACAATTCCATTCACAATTGCATCAAAAAGAATAAAATACCTAGGAATAAACCTAACCAAGGAAGCGAAAGACCTATAGCCTGAAAACTACAAGACACTCCTAAGAGAAATTAAAGAGAACACTAACAAATGGAATTTCACCCCATGCTCTTGGCTAGGAAGAATTAATATTGTTAAAATGGCCATCCTGCCTAAACCACTCTACAGATTCAATGCAAGCCCTAGGTCAAAATACCAACAGCATTCTTCAATGAACTAGGGCGAACAGTTCTAAAATTCATATAGCACCATAAAAGACCCCAAATAGCCAAAGCAACCCTGAAAAGGAAGAATAAAGCAGGGGGAATTACGCTCCCTGACTTCAAGCTCTACTACAAAGCCACAGTAATTAAGACAATTTGGTACTGGCACAAGAACAGACCCATAGACCAGTGTAACAGAATAGAGAGTCCAGATATAACCCAAGCATATATGGTCAATTAATATACAATAAAGGAGCCACAGATATACAATGGGGAAATCACAGCCTCTTCTACAGCTGGTGTTGGCAAAACTTGACAGCTACATGTAAGAGATTGAAACTGGATTACTGCCTAACTCCATACACAAAAGTAAACTCAAAATGGATCAAAGACCTGAATGTAAGTCATGAAACCATTAAACTCTTAGAAAAAAATATAGGCAAAAATCTCTTGGACATAAACATGAGCAACTTCTTCATGAACATATCTCCCTAGGCAAGGGAAACAAAAGCAAAAATGAACAAGTGGAACTATATCAAGCTGAAAAGCTTCTGTACAGAAAAGGACACCATCAGTAGAACAAAAAGACATCCTACAGTATGGGAAAATATATTTATAAATGACATATCCGATAAGGGGTTGACATCCAAAATATATAAAGAGCTCATGCACCTCAACAAATGAAAAGCAAATAAGCCAATTAAAAAATGAGCAGAGGAGATGAACAGACACTTCTCCAAAGAAGAAATTCAGATGGCCAACAGGCACATGGAAAGATGCTCCATATCACTAATCATCAGAGAAATGCAAATTAAAACCACAATGAGATATCACCTCACACCAGTTAGAATGGCCAACATCCAAAAGACAAACAACAAATGTTGGCAAGGATGTGAGAAAGGGGAACCCTCCTACACTGCTGGTGGGAATGCAAATTCGTTCAACCATTGTGGAAAGCAGTATGGAGGTTCCTCAAAAAACTCAAAATAGAAATAACATTTGACCCAGGAATTCCACTCCTAGGAATTTACTCTAAGAATGCAGCAGCACAGTTTGAAAAAGACATATGCACCCCTATGTTTATCGCAGCACTATTTACAATAGCCAAGAGATGGAAGCAACCTAAGTGTCCATCAGTAGATGAATGGATAAAGTAGATGTGGTATATATACACAATGGAATATTAATCAGCCATAAAAAGAAAGCGATTCCTACCATTTGCAACAACATGGATGGAGCTGGAGGGTATTATGCTCAGTGAAATAAGCCAGGCGGAGAAAGACAAGTATCAAATGATTTCACTCATCTGTGGAGTATAAGAACAAAGGAAAAACTGAAGGAACAAAACAACAGCAGACTCACAGAACCCAAGAATGGACTAACAGTTACCAAACAGAAAGGGACTGGGCAGGATGGGTGCAAAGGGAGGGATAATGGGGGAAAAGGGGCATTACGATTAGTACATGTAATGCAGCAGCGAGGGACACAGGAAAGGCAGTATTTATAGAGAAGATAAGTAATGATTCTATAGTATCTTACTATGCTGATGGACAGTGACTGTAGTGGGGTATGTGTGGGGGACTTGATAATAGGAGGTCTAGTAACCATAATGGTGTTCAAGTGATTTTACATTAATGATACCTAAATAAATAAATAAATAAACAGGGGAAAAAAAGATGTGACAGAATCACTGACTATATTCCCCATGCTGTACTACCATCCCTGTGACCAACATATATGTGGTTGCAAATTACTGTGCCCCTTTATCCCCTTCACCCAACCCACTCCAACCCCTACCCCTTAGTAATTACTAGTCAGTTCTCAGTGTCTGTTTGTAATATCTACTGCTATTTTGTTCCTTCTGTTTTGTTTTTATATTCCACAAATAAATGGAACCATGTGGTATTTGTCTTTCTCTGCCTGGCTTATTTCACTGAGCATAATACCTTCTAGATCCATCCATGTCATTAAAATGGCAGGATTTGTTTTCTTTTTATGGCTGAGTAATATTCCATTGTTATATATACCACATCTTCTTTATCTATTCATCTATTGATGGACAATTAGGTTGCTTCTGTATCTTGGCTATTGCAAATACTGTGGCAATAAACATAGGGGTGTGCATATATCTTTCAGAATCAGGGATTTTGTTTTCTTCAGGTAAATTCCTACAAGTGGAATTACTGGGTCAAATGGTATTTCTATTTTTGTTTTTTGAGAAACCCCCACACTGCTTTACACAGCAATTGCACGAATTTACATTCCCACCAACAGTGTAGGAGGGTTCCCATTTCTCCACATCCTTGCCAACATTTGTTATTTTTTGCCTTTTGGAGGGAGGCCAACCTAAGTGGTGTGAGGAGATATCTCCTTGTGGTTTTAACTTGCATTTCCCTGATGATTAGTGTCGTGGAGCATCTTTTCATGTGCCTATTTGCCATTTGTATTTCCTCTTTGGAGAAGTGTCTGTTCAGGTCCTCTGCCTATTTTTTTAATCAGGTTATTTGCTTTTTGGGTGTTGAGGCATATGAGTTCTTCATATATTTTGGATGTTAACCCTTTATCAGATAAATCATTTATGAATATATTCTCCCATACTGTAGGTGCCTTTTTGTTCTGCTGATGGTATCATAAGCTATACAGAAGCTTTTAAGTTTGATGTAGTCCCCTTAATTAGTTTCTACAAAAATTTCTCTACATCAGTAATACTATTAAGGTAGTTTTGTCATTACAGAAAGTATCTCACTGGATGCTATTTGTTTTTCCAAGTTAAGAAAGTGAAAGGCTTAACTCAGTTATAGCTAAGCTCTTTACAACCTTGGTATTCAAAGTTATGGTCCTTGGGCCATCAGCACCACCTAGGACCTTGTTAGGAATGTAGAATCTTGGGCCAGAAACCAATTTTACTAAGATCCCCCAGATGATGTTACATGCATGTTAAAGTTTAAGAATGCTACCATTCAATTCTTTCACCCTGACATCAAGTAGCAAATATCCTTTACCTTGTGTTAGCTCTTCCAATCTCAAAAATATAACCCAAATAAAATACTACTAAGTAAACCTAAATAAAATTCCTGAGCTACCCACCAAACACATAACTCAGGTCAAAGATCTGGAAACCAGAAAAGAGCTAGAAATATATGCCTCATAGGATCACATTCTTTCCCTTTTATGGGCTCCAAGCACTTCTTTGTACTAGGAAGCACCTGGGATTAGGCTTACCTCTGGTCCTGAGGTTGAAGAGTGAGTTTTTACTCATAAATCCTAATAATAAGATGCCATGTATAGAGAGCCATTTGGAGAGCCCACAGAATCTATTAAACTCTGATATATAAAACTAATAGTCTTAGTCCCTGAGACATCAATTTATTAAGATTCTACTATATTATACTATTTTCACTACAAATGTTACTGTCATGAGCACTATAATGTAAAGAATATAAAAACTTGTATTACAAGGAGAAAATTATTTTCTACCAAAGAAAAACCTCTTGCAGGTCTGCTCAGTTAATACACCCAAATCTGTACTTCAAGGATTCAGAGAACCACAAATGTAACTAAGATTTGGAAATACAAACTCTGAAGAAAAATTGAACACTTCTAGAATTAAAATACTGAAACGGCATTGAAAAATAATCCCTAACCTTTGTCAAAGAAGGGTTTCTGGCTGTTTGCTATTCCTAGCATCACCAGAAAAAAATTAGTTTTATATAAAGCTTCAGAGTTTTAGGCAAGATATAAAATTACTAGTGGAATATTCCCTTCTTTGAGGGTTTTTAAAACTATATTGGGTAGAATCCCATCATGATCTAATTGTTGCCTTGACTAGATAAATTCTGTAACTCCTCAGAGTCCCTTTCAAACTAACAATGAAGAATCTCTGTATAAATAAAATTCCACAGTGAAAATCAACTCAAGCACATTGTACCTTACACCATCCCCTATGCTAAACTTTGGCTAAAATATTCGGAAATACTGGCAACTCTATCACCTCTTTTGAAGAAAAAATAGCTAGTGGGATTCTCGGGCCCTTTTATACTGGCTGTTTTAGAGACTTTTAGTACATTCCCAGTACTTCTTAGAATTCCTATTTTTATGTACTTAAAAGTTATTTTCCTGCCAGTTTGAAATATTAACTCATGTGTGAATTAAGGTCTTGTTAAATGTCTGAGTCAAGAACAGGCTGCTTCATCAGAGATCTGTTATTTGCATTCCATGCTGTTTCTTATCTAGCAATTGTAGTTTGACCAACCATCCTGTTTTGCCCCAGACTGGAGGCTTTACTGGGACACTTGACTGTCATTGTTAAAATCTAGACAGGTGGTAACTCTACAATTTAGTAATATGTCTTGCAGTGCACCCACATGCACCTGCTCACACACATTTATCATTATCATTTTCTTCTGGGTTCAACTTCACTTTAGAGGACAGAAAAATGACCAAGCAAAATGTAAAGCTCTTTTCAATGTATGTGCTATTTAGTGAACTGTGCAAAGAAGCCAGTAGTTAGCTATTTATCAACTCATTTTTAAAAAGGAAAAGAAAAAAATCTGAAGTCCCATATTCATATTATTAAAAAAAAAAAGAAATTCCCCAAATAGAGACATCTTGCCTTGACGATGGCACAAGTGAACAGTTCTTGAAATGGAGCTTCCCTTTCAGTCTCAGGAAATCCTTTTTCCAAGAGTAAATTCATTTTCTTCATGTGAGGCTGACAGACTGAGCTTTATACAGCACAGCTGGTGGAGTGCATTCTCTGGGCTGAGAGTGGATCGTCATGTGTAATGAAAGGGATTTTCACTGTCTTGTCAATCTCATTTTTTCAAAGCATTCATAAAACTGTAGAACTGGCCATATCTGTTTATCTTCAATAATACTGTAGTGGAAGACAGCCGATGATGAATTATGTAGGGGCACTGACAGAGTCAATGCAAATCCACGAAGAGATAATGGTAACCTGGAAAAAGAAGAAAGCTCCCCATCCCCACAACCCATATTTCATCATTTGAGGCAATGGTTAAGTAAGCTCTTTCCTTTGAAAACATGTATCTACTAAGGAAAATCAGACATTTGTCCTGTCTTTCCAGGAAGACTGTATTTCAGAGTAACAACAATAATAACAAAAACCCACTTGATGAAAGTTTTATTTGACAGAAGAATACACTGCCTGTTAAAAAAAAAGGGAAGGACTGAATTAGATTTTAATCATTGTCAATCCCTAATGAAATTACTGACTCAGGCAAGGATTGTCAACTAGTGTTAAAAGCATTAAGGGCATGATTTAGAGGGAACTTGACATTCACAGAGTGCCAAAGTAACACCATAAAGATTTCTTTCTATTCACAGGGGAAAACATGAGTGTATGTTCATGGAGGGATCAGATTTTCATCACCAAAATCCAGTGGTCAAATTTAGCCCCACAAATGGCAGAACCATCAAATATTATGTCTCCTGGTGTGACACACAATCAAGTTCAAACCATCGCCTGTGGCATACTCCAGGCTATGTTTAACATGAAGCCAGCAAACTTTTAGACTGAACTTTCAGCATAAGAAAATAAAGGGGAAGACTAGGAACAACAAATACTGGCAAAGTTACAGAGAAAGGGGAACCCTCCTAAACTGCTGGTGGGAATGTAAACTAGTTCAACCGTTGTGGAAAGCAATATGAAGGTTCCTCAAAAAACTAAAAATAGGAATACCATTTGACCTGGGAATTCCATTCCTAGGAATTTATCCAAAGAAAACAAGTTCTCAGATTCAAAAAGACATATGCACCCCTATGTTTATTGCAGCATTATTTCCAATAGCCAAGATATGGAAGCAACCTAAGTGTCCATCAGTAGATGAACAGATAAAGAAGATGTGGTACATATACACAATGGAATACTGTTCAGCCATAAGAAGAAAACAAATCCTATCATTTGCAACAACATGGATGGAGCTAGAGGGTATTATATTCAGTGAAACAAGTCAGGCAGAGAAAGACAAATACCAAATGATTTCCCTCATTTGTGGAGTATAACAATGAAGCAAAACTGAAGGAACAAAACAGCAGCAGACTCAGAGACTCCAAGAAGGGACTAGTAGTTACCAAAGGGGAGGGGTGGGGGAAGGTGGCTGGGGAGGGAGGGAGAAGGGGATTGAGGGGTATTATGATTAGTACACATGGTGTGGGGGGATCATGGGAAGACAGTGTAGCACAGAGAAGACAAATAGGGACTCTGTGGCACCTTACTACACTGATAGACAGTGACTACAATGGGGTATGGGGAGGGACTCAATAATATGGGTGAATGTAGTAACCACATTGTTTTTCTTGTGAAACCTTCATAAGAGTTGTATATGAATGATACCTTAATAAAAAAAAAAGAATATACAGACTTCCAGGGAAAGAAAAAAAAAATAAAATAGAGGGGACAGGGAGAGTCTGACACCAGTACCAAGAGGTACTCAGACAAGTTAAGAAGGTGGATCATTTTGTTGGGATGTTTGGTCTGGTCTATTAGACAGGTCAGTGTGTAATGGGAAAAGAAGTTACAGATGATGCTAGATTAGAAGAAAACTGAGAGACATAACTACATTCAATATGTTAGCCTGAATTAGACTGAAGTTTGGGCAGACTGGCTTTAAAGGGCATTTCGGGAATAACTATGGAAATCCGAATATGGATAGATTGTCAAGTAGGATAAAAATTTTGACTTATAAAGGTAAATATCATTAACTTAGAAAACCAGGGTACAAAATAACTTGCAAAGTATTACCTCATTTTAATAAAAATACATGCATCCATATATGTGTCTGAAAGCATAAACAAAAAAATATAAAAGATAATCTCCAACAGTAGGAATACACTGTTTTTATTTTCGTATTTTTGCTTATCTTATTTTATAGCTTTCTCAGGGCAATATCTAGCTTTTGTGAAAATAAGACATATCTCTTCATTGAAAAACTAAAAGAACTGTATACTGAGGGTGGGAGTGCCCTGATTCAACGATCCTAGAGTGTTGGACCTTTCGGCACCTAACACTGATTACTGCAACTATTTTAAATGACTTTAAACAGAGAATTTTTAATCCTAGGTAAGGATAACTGGTGAAGATTTGTTCGTCCCCCTCTTGTTTACTGCTGATAATATATCTCCTGATGATAAGAAAGTGATCCTGTTTTAAAGGAAGGAAAGAGAAAACAGCAGAAGGGTGAATGGAAGAAGGAATTGGGGGAGGATAAGGTGGGGATGGAAGGCAGAGCACATGATACCATGATATCCGTGTCAAGTCCTGGAATAAGCAAACAAAAGAACTCTCCTCTCCGGTCCCTCCACTACATCTTACTAACTCTGAATCATGCCCTCCCAAAGCCTTCTCTGTCTTCCCAAGTCTGTGCACAGCTGTTTTATCCCTACAAACAATCTCAACATGCTAAATTAACTATATCCCACTCTCTTTTTATACTGTAATTTTAGTGAAAGTAAGAGACAGATTTATGAAACCTCAGGTCTCAAGAATCTAACACAATGCCTAGAATACAATGGATGCTTTTATACTGATGCATTTGGAGAAGCCTTTCAAGAAAACACAAATGTTTATAATGACCCAAGAAAATGTCAAGCCACTAATATTATGTTATCAATATGGCACAGAAATTAAAGAAACACATTCTGCAATAGATGATATCCTAATAACCAGACAGAGAACCATGGCCAAGAAGCCTGTAGACTTCAGGAAATCAATGCTCCAGAAGAGAAGCCTCTGCCCTCTGTGCAGGTTTCAGTGGCTTTCCACCCCAGCATTTTCAAACACCTCATCCTCTCACTGGGGAGCCAGAGTTGAGTCATACTCAGTAGGTCTAGGGCCAGACCAGCACTTTAACTCCTCATGCCAACTGAAGTCACCGTCATCCCCCAAACTTGCTGGACTCCAGCTGTTACTTAGTAATGACCTGACCTCAAGCTCAGATTCCTCATCCATACAAGGCTGATACTCAGACTGTGCTCAGGATGTTGTGTGAGTATTAAATGAAGTGATACAAGTAGAAGCCAAGAACAGTGGCTGGCACCTAAGAGCCCCACAACTACCAGCTCTTGTTACTGTTATTCTCTCTCACAGTGAAGGATCCCACTATCCACCCAGTTACTCAGGGCTGAGCATCATCCCAGAGACGCCTGCATCCCTCCCACAGTGATCAGTGATGTCTGTGATTGGCATGTTTGACTGCTCCATTCCTATAGGATAAAAATAAAAGCAGTGGGTATAGCACATAGATCTCCCATTATCTAACCTTTGTCCATTTTTTGACAGTCTCATGATTTACACTATTTCCTTTTATCTCCTAATTTCAGCCTTAAGCTACATTAATTTGTTCCTCTTCTCAAGGATGTAACTGTCAATGGGAATCTACCTTACAGTCATTTAAGAAAAAAAATCATAAAACATTCTTCATCTGCCCCCTTCAGGTAAAGATGACATTTAACAATAATTCAGAAAATAACTGCTTTCCAAAAGACACACATGATTTAGAAATGCACCATCACTGTGTGATTTGGTTCCTGAAAGTGATCTATATTACCTATCAAAACTCTTATCACACTTTAAAAACTTGGAAACAGAAATTTCAAATCTGTTTTAAAATCTCTCAGAGTTAAAGCACATTATTAAAATCATTTTGAGAATAAAAAGGTAATTTTAAACTAATTTACAAGACTGATGATATTAAAAACAAGTCTCTACTTAACCTGAACCTGAGTCCCAATCTTTAAATCATTATTAAACCAAGATTTTTTTAAGTGTGAAGCAATTCAAATTACATTCCTTTTACTAAAATTAGCCCGTTGATAATAGAAATAATTACTTATTCATTAACAATGGTATTTTGGTGGAAGCAAAAAATATTTTTGTATCAAGACATAAAATGAAATTATTTTTAAATATTGTTTATTTCATCTGTCTTAAAAAAATTTTTTTTGAATGCCTTACAATTTACATGCAACATTAACACAATGTATAGTACATGTATACCTTACAGATAAGTGATTATGTATCAGAGCTGCCTACCCAAACTATTTTTACCAATAAGCATGTCTAATTTAAAAAGCTCATGGGGTCATTGCTCTAGACCAATTCTTCTCAAAGTATGGTTTGAGAAACTCCTGTGTCAGCACCACCACAGGGACTACGCCCAGAAAACCAAGTAATTCTGAGCATGTACAGTTGGGATTGGAACCTGTATTTTTAACAAGTACCCCTGCCTAAGGTAATTTGTAGACTACATGTTGAAAAACATGGCATTGAAGGGAATAAAAAGCATTCTGCAGAGACCATACAGCCTAGGAATAAGACATTGGAGTGGTAGCCATGTGACATATTCAGTGCCCCTAATCAGCTGTCTTCTTGTCTGCCCTGAGGGAAAGATTTTGCAAAACTCACCTCGTCCAAGTGTATAAACCTCTGACCCTCAGTGAAGACATTATTTCCTAAAGAATGATTCTGTAACAATTGCCTCTGTTAAAAAATAGTTTCCCTGGAAGGGTTTTAAAAATAAACTTGCTTTCTGTAATTTCAGATGTTGTGATATGTGCTAATCATTGTAAGATCATCAGAGGATAAACTCATGGAAAGGATTTGGTCAATGTGATTTCATTTTGATTCATGAGAGGGTCCAAGTTTAATTTTTTTGTTTTTAAAAAATTAAACTTTCTATTTTTAAAAATATTTTGAAATATTTAAATACAAATCTAAATATTTATACAATAAATACAAATTTAAATATTTAAAAACAAGTAAGTTAATAAACAAAATTTTAAATACTCCCAACAACCAGTACCACCCTTAAACCCAGGCAAAGAGCCACTGCTTTGAACCCTTTTTTTAAAGGACCCACCCACATCACACACACATACACGCACACACACACACACGTATTAAAGAACAAACACACAGTGCCTCTGTAGTTTGGGATTTCCCACTCAACAGGACACAGTGCAACTTTAAACCCAAACATCTGCTTTTGTGACTAACACCATTCAGGGCCCACGGAAATGCTTCCACACATCGTTTGTCATATGTCCTCAAAGTAAACGATGATCACATCCAAATATTGTAAAGGTTTGGACTGTGCTAAGAAATTGGAGGTGAACAGTACTTCCAAGAGCAGGGAGAAAAGACAAATTAATCAACTCAGCAGATCCCACAATTGCAATATATTCTTACCTCCTGCAGTATTGTTTCCCAGCAGAATCCGGTAGTATTTTCTCGTTTCTCCAATACATGATTCTGCAGGTATCTGATATTTAACAATTCTCTGCAATAGCTGCACCTGGTAGAAAAGAATATTTTGCAATATTAAACAATTCATATCACTTATAGATTGGTAAGTGTGTAAATCTAGACGATTCATTCATGAAATCCGATACTAATAAATATTTTACCCTGACAACCAGCTCTGTGCATTGAACACTGGCATTAGCAAATAATTTTATTTGAATAACATATTTTAAATTAATTTTCCAAAACATTTAAATTTCACTTTTATTTAAAATCTTATATTCATTAATTACAATTTTTGTTTTTTACTTGAATTTTATGTATAATTTGAGTATTTTATTAAAATAGCATTTCATAAATAATATATATTAAAATACATTTTTGAAGTTTTCTATATTTAAATGTGCACTCTTGATGAAAATATATTCAAATTTTGGACACTTTTAGAAGAATTACATTTTATTTGTAATCCTTCAGAACACAAATTATGAGATATTAATTATAACACAATTAGTGATTTTGGTTGAAATGAAAAAATGTAATGGAATAAATGCAAAATAAATTCTGAATTATATCTCTTTCATTTTATTACTCACCTAAATACTGCCAGCCTTAAAACAAAACATCCAGGCATGTGCAATAACAATTTAACTTGTCTTTGATATTTTCCCATCAAAAATCGTAACTTTACATAGTTTCTGATTTTTCATTATGATGGTATATTTGTCAAGGTAGAAGGATAGGACATTTACTTAATATAGGACATATATTAACAGTGTCTTGGCTTATTTCATAACTTTTAGTTATTTAGACACATGGTCTGTGGGCGTTCATCTGTAGTCTTGCCATGGGCTGCACAAATGTTAGAGGCAGGCCTGACTATTTTAACAAACAAAAACAAAACAAAACAAAACAAAACAGAGACAAAACATCAAGAAGAGGATCATAAAGTTGTGGGGATCACTATCACCTCCTCACGCTTCTTAAGCAAAGCTACTGATTTTTACCCCACTTGCGAAACACCACTTAAAATCATGCTGTCTCTATTACAATAAAGTGACATTTCTGGGTTGCTGGAGCTATTCCAGAGCATGTTGTTTTTCATTGCTGAACTACTTCACTGCCTAGTGGGAAGGATGTTCTCCAGGTTTTGAGAACCTACAGAAGATTCAGAAGATTCAGCACTTACTGGCTTTTGAGGAGTGTGAGCTCACACACAAAGGGCAACATGAAGGACAGCCTTTTTACCATGATGTCAGAGCTGTGGGAAATCATCACAGTCTAGTGACACTTAGATTCCACTTGCTACCCACCTAGGGAAAAGGTCACATACAGAAGGAAAAATGAACACCTTGGCACTGAATTTCCTGCTGTAAGTGAAGAGACAAAAGATGTGCAACTACATTATTTAACCATGCCTATAATTATGCAGTCAAGCATTGAAAGTTCCTTCTCTCTATCTTTCCTCTGTACCTTCAAAAAAGCAACTAGTTAGTTGGCGTTTAGATGATTCAGCACACAAGCTCTGGCACCTGCCTGACTCTGTTCAAAGCCTGGCTCCACCAGTTATGAACTTGAGCCTTAGGGCAATTCTGTGCCTAGGTGTCCTCTTCTATAAAATGGGTACAAGTAGGTACTCACCCCAAAAGGTGGCTGTGGGAATTATATGGGTTAAGCACCTGGAATAGTGCATGGGCATGGAATAAATGCTGTGTGTATGGTATGCAAAATTTTTAAATAGCCTTAATTATGTCACTACTTACAAGTATCTATAAGAGCAGTATTAGGACATATGACCTGAGCTGGCTGCTACTACAGGTCCAAGAAAAAAAGTGTAACATTAAGATATGGCAAGGCTCCCCTTATCCTAGACTCTGGGCTGTTTAAATTGCACAATTAGTTGGCATAACACCTTTTTTTAGTTCGCATCTCTCATAGCCCAAACTCCCTTCTACACTGGATTTGTGGAAGCTTACTACAAAGCATACTTCACAGAGGTCAAGCAGCTATCAGAACAGAGAGGTGGCAAATCAGTTAGGACCGCTGTGTAGACTAGGTGCAGACCTGACCACTCCCTCCCACCAGCCTGCCTAAAGCTCTGCAACCCAGGCACTTGGGTAGGAATTAGTCTCCTCTGAGCAGTGGTGGTTTCTCTCTATAAGCCTCAAGAATTATGTCACCACCACATGTAACTTCTCTCCTCTTCCTTCCCCTCAACACTTTCCCAAAAGAGCGTTAAAGTGGAGGGCCAGACCGAGGCAAGTTCCAGAAGGCAAGGGAAAAAGGAGAAAAAGATCATACAGTAACTTCAGTGTATTTACTCTTATCATATACTTTTTTTCAATGAAAGTCCTAAAACTCTCTCTTGAAACTCAGAGGTTTTTGGCATACAACTTGAAAAAGTCTGATGTAAGAGGCGAAAATGCTGTTTTTCAATCAGGCTCAAATTTCTGAAATAATGATCTTTTTGCATGTTTTTAGGACGGATGTTGGTAAGATGGTTACAAAATTTTTAGCAGACACATAAAATGGCCTTTCTATAGTCTTCAAGCTCCCTCATGCATTTCTACAGATGATTTACAGATTTACTGGAGTCAAGCAATCTTTATATCAGACACCCTAACACTTTTGAGATGAGGTATATTTGTTTTCCGGTGCTTTCTTAAGAGGGTCTGTAAGCTAGGCAAGAATTGTGTCTTTTAAATCAATTCTGATGCAGTTCTTGGCACAGGACTTTGTATGCAGGTGCCCCATAAATATTTATTGTTGATTATTAAAAAAGAAAACAATAAAAAATAGTTCAAATTTTGTGGGATTTTTTTGTTTTAGGGGAGAGGGAGTGAACCAGAAAATAGTAATCTTTATAAATTAATCACCCTTTTCCATGACTTACAAAAAAACATAAGCATCAATAGTGTGTCTTAAGGTATATGGTACCTTTTTAAAAAGTGGTTAAAATTTAAAAAGAACATAGCATCAAAAATATCATAAAAATAGTTACACTGACCCTCTAAACATGTGCCAAATGTTCTCAGGAGGAGAGGAGACGGTGCTTTGTCATTCCATCCCTTTCCAGTTCTCATTTGTAGCAGACTCTGCCATCTAAAAAGCACTTTTCCTAAGCCCACCCGTAAAACTAAGATCATGTTCCTATAGGTGTGCATTACATAGGGTACAGGCTAATTCCTTAGCCCAGAAACCCCAAAATACAGTGACTTAAAGAAGAGTAAGTTTGTCTCCCATAACAGCCCAGAGCTGAGTAGTCTAGGACAGGAATCGGCATATACAGCCTTGGGTCAAATCTAGCCTATTGTTTCTATCTCCAAGAATAGTTTTACATCTTTAAATAGCTGCAAAAAATCAAAGGATGTATAATCTTTTATGGCACATGAAAATAAATAAGTAAAAATAAAATTCAATCTTAAATGTCCATTAACTAAGGTTTTATTGGAACACAGACTCATTCATAGTCAAGTATTGTCTCTGGCTGCTTTTGCACTACAATGGCAGAGTTGCACAGAGACCTTATGACCCACAAAGCCTAAAACAGCGATAAGCTGGCCCCTCACAGAAAAGGTTTGCTGAGTTCAGGCTGGGGAGCTCTCACCCATGTGGCCCTTTCCTCTTGAGGCTCTGCTGCTCTTTAGGTTGTTATTTGACCAGTAGATGTAGGCCACTGCCACATCCTGTTCCAGGGGTTGTAACACGTAAGAGTTGAAGAGCAGGGCAAGCAATTTTTTTTTTTAAAGCATGTTCAGTAGAAGATGCACACATCCCTTTTGCTCACAGGCACCCATCCCCTTGGTGAACTTTTTCAAATATCCTACACAGAGATGAAAGCAGGGATGGGGAGGTGGGTGATCAGCCAAAATCTTGACTCAGCATAAAGTACATATAGTAAGTAAATCTTAAAAATCTATTGAGTACCTAACATCCTTTAGGTTCCAAATGCAGAGTTACACTAGCCTATGATCAAAGTCTTCACTATATTTAATAACATGTACTCTTTCTGATATGAAGGCAGATTGATTTTCAAGCTAGAATAATCTTCTGGAAGAAATTCTAGTATTTCAATGCACATTTTGAAGACAAAATGTTCTCCAGGTCTCCATCACAATTCCAGTATAGTCTATTCTCCTGTGTGTAATGCAGAAGAAAGAGACTCAGTAATTGTTGGCAGTTACTAAAGATTTTGGAATCAAGGGAAAAGATGGGAGTTAGGACCCCAGGGTTATTCAGATCCTGTCTTAAACTCTATGAAATAGAAAAAGATATTAACCCACCTGGATCTCAGCTCTATTGACTGTTTATTATTTGTATTTTCTGTAGTTACATGTAGCTAATGGATTTGAGAAATTGTATTTACATTTTTGTCAAGAGTGAATTTGACCAATATACAATCATATTGAAGGTTCTCATCTTGACTGGATACTTTGTGAAGAAAAATTAATTTGCATTCCATGAAGAATTGAGCAAGAAAAAAGATGCATTTTACTTTTTCAAACCACCAGTGACAGGGACTCATCACTTTTACGAATAACCTTGTAATGGTCACGGGCAGCTACCACCTGGTTATGTGATGTGTTTGAAAAGCTCTGTGCAGCCATACTCTACTTCAGAGAATACGGCTACCTGAAACTGCTCTTCTACTTCTGAGCAGGACCACAGCAGAATAAACGGCAACTTCATCCTGGAACAGTATTGAATTAGCCTTCTAAATTAGAACCATAACCTGTCCATGCACATTACTATTTTGATACTTGACATGTTCTGAAATTAAAAACAGAATCATACTGGAAGTCTTGGAGTGCAAGATGGTTTTAAAAATTTGAAGATTAAATTTATTACAGGCTGTTGGGTGCTCTGCAACATCTCTCAAAGCCTTGTTAGACCAACCTACTTATGGAAAGGAATTCACCACATATATGAGAATAGTTATTTCAAATCAATGGGGGGAAACTAATAAATACCAGAGGAATAATTGGCCATTCAATTGGAGAAGACAAAAATCAAATTAGATTTCTACCTCACAACATATATAAATTAATTCCAGAAGGATTAAAAAACCAAATGAAAATATTTTTAAGAGTATTAGAAGAAAATACAGAAAAAGTCTTTGTTAAGAAGACACAAAACACAGAATGCATAAAGGAAAACACAGACATATAGACTATATGTTTAAACCTTCTATAAAGCAAAAGACAAAATATGTGAAAAGCTGACTTTACATCAGGTAACATTTATAATACAAAACATATATATCATGGGAAAAATGATTTAGAAAGAACGTTTATTTAATTAAGTCATGTAATAAGGACATAAACAAAGAATATAAGCAAATTTCTTCAATTAAGAAATACAAGTGGGTTATGAGTAAATGAAAGTTCCCAAACAATGAGACATAACTTTACTCATAATATAAGCAAACATGAAAAACAAACATAGGAAATGGGGACTCTGTGGGGGTATAGGTTGAAGGGAAATTTGAAAGTATCTATTAAAATTAAAAAATCATGTTTTCTTTAACCCTTTAAGTGTTTAATAATTCTACTTCTGTGTGGCTAGTCTGAGAGAAATACCTATGCACATGCAGAAAGGATCATATACAAGGGTGCTTAATGTTTATACTAGTGAAAATTGAAAAGGCAGAAACATTCATACTGGAATGGCTAAATAGATTATGGAACATTATATAATAGTTGAAAAGATGAAGTTCCATTTTATGTACTAATATGGAAGTTCTCTATGAAATCATAGAATGAAAAAGCAAGTTTTACTTTATTTAATACTCTGTGCATATATACTTTTATAAAGTATGGCCTTGTTTATTTCAAAAGCTCATAAAATAAAACTATAGTTTGTATTTACATGTGTGAATGCACAGAAAAAGGCTGAAAGGATGAACATCAAAACTGCAATGTCCACTTCTTAGTGGTTGCCTCTGAGGAATGTGATTAGGTGGGCTGGCTGAAGAGGAACTTTCCCTTGTACTCTGCTCTTTGGTTGTTGGAGTTATGGAAAAGACCCTCTCTGAGAGAATTTATTCTGTATTATTTATGCAATTAATGTTAAATTGTAAACAAAGCAAAAATGCCTTGTGAGATATTGTGGGACCACCCATTCTACTAGTTCATTCACAAGGTTTCTGCAGCTATGTCTTTTCACCACTTGTTCTGTTCCACTCAGGCACTCCAATATGTATCCTACAAGCCAAATTGGCCAAGTGCGAGGTGAACCTGCTATTTGTTCACAAATTCACTGTTTTATACCATCTGGACAGGAAGTGACAGTTGTTCTCTCACTTTGTAATTTATTTCATTGCCTATTAGTAATAACTCGAAAAGAGTGTTTAAAAGCAATCATTATTTTCAAAAACTTTGACCAATATTTGTGTTGAAATATCAGTTTTATTGGTAAAATATCAAAATACTTAAAATGAAGTCTCCTTTTTTTATTAGAAAGTAAAAATTACTTATATTTATAACTAAGCCCTATAGAACAGAGTAAGATTTCTGCCAAATGTTCTCACTTAACCTTTTCTAGCTTTAGAAATAATAATACATGACTTTCACATTTAAAAAAATGTTACAATAATGTAAGGCAAGTCTGTGGAAAACTTAGTATCTTCATTTTATACTTCAGTAAATTCAGGCTAACCCAACATCATGTTAATCAGAATTGAGATTAAGGCTTAAATCTTCTGATTTCTGGCCTAAATTTTTTTCCCCTGCATATTGCCATCCACCACCAACTAAAATACTTTCTTAATCTTCTGGTAGTGCTTTCTAAAACTGAAAGCCTTACCTCTAAGGGTTATAATACAGCATTCCCTATATGAGATTGGAATAGAGTGCAAGAAGTTGAGTAAAATTCATTTTAGAAAAAGTTGAAATTTAAGGTAATGATAAACGTATCTGAATGGTGGGTAAAAACTAAGAAGAAATTTCACTCTTGCAAAGAGGATGAAACGTGGAAAAATAAAATTTTGGTCTATCAAAATACATACTCACTTGTATATTATGGAGGGATGCTCCACACTATTTCATTTTTAAATGGACCATCCATTGCTCTTTCATTTTTAAATGGATTCTAATTACTAAATTGTAGTCTGAAGGAATTATCATGTATTAATTTTTCAGTAACTCAACTTGAGATTAAGGTGTATATTATTCCTAAGCCAAATAACAAACATATTAGAGAAAGATTTATTGCTGCATATTTTGTATCAGATTTTGGTAGAACAAAATACTCTAAGTGCATTTTAAAATTGTGTGAATGCTGTCAAGACTAAAACCACAAAATTCTTTTGTCCTAAACTAGCCTGTACTACATCATACAGCTCGATGAGACAGTAGATTCCCGCACTACGGAATTGCAAGAAACTACATACATGTCTGTTGCTTACCTCGCACAATGGACCTAAATATGTGTCAGAGGGCGTGTTACAGCTGATTTCACCACAAAGTCTGGTGACCACCATCAGTCACAGAGACCAGAGAAGAGAACCGGTCTCTTTCCTCCTATGAATTATCCATTAGGTATACTTTTATTGTTAGGTTCATTTGCTGCAAGTCTATGGCTGAAATTTTATAATGTATCCCAGCCTTTAAGTACCTACAGCAAGACCTGTAGACCGGGGTCTGTACTGAACCCACACTGCGGCAAGTCCAGGTGCGAGCGCTGTAACCGCTAACCTGCACAATGAAGGAGAACCAAGGACCACGGGAAACGGGGTCGAATGATAGTATTTCTCTGCTTGATGCGCAAAAATGTAACCCTACGCCTTTTTGTGCTTTAGACTGTGCCACTGCCCGGTTTGCTTGTCGCATATTTGGTGGGGATACCATAGTGGAAAATTCGGGGGTGTGATTAGTCTTGGAAGTAATAGATTTGGTGTATATTTTAACCATTTCCAGGCCACAGAACGGTAGAGCGTAGGTGGGCCACTGCTCCAGGGCTGGCCAGCCAAAACTTTCAGGTCTGCACAAATCTACTTTCGCTCTTTAACAACAACAACAAAAAAAAAAAGGTGTCGCTGCAGCACGAGGCCCGCGGCGAGAATGCAGACGGCTTCGTGCTGGGCGCCCTGAGACCGCCGGGAGCTCTGCGCTTCCCGTTGCACGGAAGCCACAGCTTTCTCTAGTCTCATGCTTGGGATGGTAGTGAGAAGGCAAGTATCATCAATAAGAGAATATGAAAGACATTCTCTCTCCTCGCATTGTGTCCTAGCTCAGGATTCTTCCAAGTTCCATCTCC
This sequence comes from Phataginus tricuspis, assembly GCA_029783875.1. NCBI lineage: Eukaryota > Metazoa > Chordata > Mammalia > Pholidota > Manidae > Phataginus > Phataginus tricuspis. The sequence continues at coordinate 17,702,160 of JAQQAC010009376.1, read as the reverse complement.
TGTGCTCCAGACGGAACCCTGGGCTTGGGTTCACCATCTCTTCCACACCTGGATCACCAACCGTTGGGCACCTGGGCACCTCCCTCCGGCCTTGCCTCCCTCCACCCCTATGACCAGCGGCGAATGCAGCCCCACCGCTCTGGCCCCGGGAGGTGAACGTATGTCTGGCTTTGAGATACAGCCGGATCCTTAGAAGCCCAGTGACACCAGAAAACAGGCTCCCGAGTCGCAAGCACCTCCTGCAATAAGCTCACTCGTTATGGGCACAAACCTGAGCTCTAACTTCACTCCAGCTAACCTCAAGGAAAATAAAGGGCCCCTCTCAGTGCTCTCCCGCCTAGCCACGCGGGGTGAAATTTCCGGCACTCGAGCCAGCTAAGACACGGGATTTGCACCGTAGCCTCTCAGCTCCCACCGCTGAAGCCGGGCGCTACTTGCGCCTTCTCCAATTTCTCCCCTAAACGCGAAGGAAACAGCCCGTCTGCTCCGCGCCCGCGAGGCCGTTGGATCTGAGAGTCGGGCCGGCTTGGGGGGCTCGGCGGACCGGGGGCCTCTCCGCGAGGGTTAAGAGCAGTCCCTGCGGCCGGGCGGGTGCAGAGGCTTCCTCTCGCCGGCCCGGGAACGTGGATGCCGCGCCCGCAGGATGTTCGCTGGCTGGGCCGAGCAGTCAGGAAACATGAGAAGGCCTCGGTATTCCTGTTCCCGGGCCGCGGGCGCCCGTCCGGGTAAATAAAGCCGAGACGGCGGCGGTGGCGGCGGCGAGCGCGCTGGAGCCCGCGCCGAGAACATGCGGCGGGGATGGGAGCGCGCCTGGCCTTGACGCGGGAGAGCCAGCTGCCCCGCCGCCGGCCGCCGGCCCCACCGCCTCAGGTACTGCCCTCGGGGGCCGGCGGCCCCGCCTGGGGCCCCAGGCCGCTCCCTCCCTCGGCCCGGGACGCCTCGGCCGTCCCCGCCCTTCCCCCACTGCTGCCGAGGTCCGGGGGGAGGCGCCCGGGGGGCGCCCCGGGCTGGCCCGAGGGTCTGTGAGGGGCCTGGAACCCACCTGGCCGCCCCGCCTTCGCTTTAAAATTGTTCGCGGGCGTTGGGCGGGGCAGTGCCGCTGGGAGGGAGACCCCCAAGCGACAATTTGGAGTGAATCAGGGTCAGGGTAAGTGGGGAGCACAGGACCCGAGAGGAGACGTCCGCGGAGGGTCAGACGGCGGTTCGCACGCCCCGACCCCTGGCGTCGGTTCCCAGCTCCCGGCCCTTCGCCGCCCGCTCCAATCGTGCAGCCTGCTGCTGCAGACCCGGCCTGGCCGGGGCGGGGGCCCGGGGCGGGGTTGGCTCTGCTTGCGACGTCTGTGTGGCCTTGGGGACGGCCGCAGAGGGGTGCGGGATGGCACACCTCGCCGGAGGACGGGGCTGGAGTGGGGGGGGTCGGCACAACCGGGAAAGGGTGTGTTTCACAAATAGAGCGGCATGAACGCAAGGCGCCCTGCGCGCTCATTTAAAAAGAAAACAAAGCGAGTGCTGACCTTAGAACGGGGCTGCAAGCACGGAAGTGTGCTTCACACTTATCGCCGAGGCTGTGTGCTCACCCCACACACATACCTGTCTGCGGGGCAGGAGGAATCAGTCTGAGGGAACTCGAGGCAGCCGGCAGAGGTCTGGCTTTACCTCCCCGCGCTACTGACAGCAGCCGTCGTTTAGTTGCTGGGTCTTGGCCCGCCGTGTCCCGCGTGGCCGCTGCCGCGGTGGCTGGAGGCGGGGCGGGGGGCGTCGGCGCGTGCCTGAGGGGGTGGTTGCCCGCGCCGCGGCGGGGCGGGGTGAGGGGCGCGGGCTGCGCAGCGGAGGCTGCTCGGAAGGGCTCGGAGCTCCTCTGAGGCTCGGAGCGGCGAGATGGGGCGGGCTGAGGAGGCCGCGCGCCTCGGGGCGGAAACTCGGCGGCTGGGCGGCGGCGCGGACTCACCCCTGACGCCCGCGCGCGAAGTGGAGCCTCCCCCGGCCGCCGTGACCCGGGAGGTGAGCTCAAGCGTTCTCCCGCGGCGCTACGCAAGCCGGCATCGCAGAGGCCGCGCTGTCTCCTTCCGCCCCTAACACCTTGGCCACCTCTGAAATAGTTCTCAGACACCCTGGAAAGGGGCGGGTGTGGAAGGGCTCCCGGCTGGCGGTGCGAAAAAGGACAGCACTGACAGCAGGCTCGGGGTGGGGGGGGCCGCGATCCGGCTCCTTTGATCCTGCGCGTCCCGGAGCTGGGGGATAATGTGGTGCATTTGTTCCCCGACGCCACTTCACTTTTCACCTCTGGAGTCTGCTGACTCCCTGCCCTCACCCCAAACCCAAAGGACTTAACTCGTTTTCACCAAACCAGCCAGAATCTAGAAAACATGAAAATCCCCAAAATCCTGGTATGGCCTGGGACTCATTGACTAGGGCTTGTGGATGCCGTTGCTTGTATTACCCCCAAATTCCCGTTCATCCCAATCCGTCCGTACGCTCCGAGTGGGAGATCCGAGATGCTTTAGTCTTCCGTTGTGACAAGAACAGCGCGTGAACCTGAGCCTATCCCGCTCCGCTGTCCGGATTGTCCTTCTTCCAGATTAAAACCGAGACAGAGGCTCGTTTAGGAATTGCTTTCCTTTGCCTCCGCAGATAAATTATTCCTGGTTGAGGTTCCCTGGGGGCTCGATCTCCAGGGCTAGGAGGAGGACAGGGACCTGAACCCGGAGTGTGTCGAGCGGAGAGAGGGGGCGGTGTAGCCAAGTAGGGGGAGCCACGGGATCGCTTGTCCAGGTGCGGCGAAGTCGCGCCTCCCCTCCGCTCCGCAGCCTGGCTCCTCCGCCAAGTTCTGGACTCGGGATGCGCGGGGGTGTGAGCACTCAGCGAGTAACGTGATGCATCTTCATCTCCTAGAACCCGAGCTTTGCGGAGCTCCCCGTGGCCCGGCTCCGAGGCTCTGCGGCCGCGCCGCGCTCCCCGGCCAGCACGCACCATGAACACCATCGTCTTCAACAAGCTCAGCGGCGCGGTGCTTTTTGAGGACCGCGGCGCCCCGGAGCGGGAGCGGGGCGGCCGGCCCTACGGCGGCGTCCTGGACAGTCCCCACGCCCGCCCCGAAGTGGGCATTCCGGACGGCCCGCCCCTCAAGGATAACCTCGGCCTGAGACACCGGAGGACCGGGTATGCGCACTCTCCCGGGGCCCCTGCCCCCCTGCAGCTCGGAGGGGTGGGGGCGGTGAGCGGCGCGAATGTGCAAGTGGTAACCGGGCCTGAGGATTAGGGGCCGCGAGTTTCGCGGGAAGGCAGGTCTCCACCTCCTGGTCTTGCGCATTGTCATTTTAAGGTATTAGTTTCTCAAAATATGGGGGTGCAGGGGTGTCGATTCTTCAGGACAGCTCGAAAGAGGCTTGTTGGAAGCTGAGGATGCCCGGAACTGCCCCTTGGTTCTCGGATACCTGGACCTCAGGGCAGGGGTTAATTGCTCCTCTACGAACCGCGGGTGCAGAAGTGCGGCTAAGGGCGAGGCAGAAAGGACTGAGCGGGATGCATAGAACAGTGCAGGGACAAGCAATCGGGGCGCCCCTGCTCAGGCTAGTCCCCTGGATTCCCATCGTTTGTCAGGACAGGGCCTAGCCATTGCCTCGAGCTCGCCTTGCCTCGTCCAAGGTATTGGGAAGGTCGCCTCTGCGATGGGCGCGCTGGACGCGCACGTAGCTCGGCGGCGCCCGCTACGAGCCGGGTTTCGATTTAGAGAGTGAGAGGCTGCTGGGGGGCGAGGGGGACGAGAGCTTGCGGGTGGGCCAGCTGCTCCGGCTGCAGATGCGTCCCGCCTGCGCCAGGAGCGCCCCGCGGGGGGAGGGGTGGCCGTCCTGGCTGCCTCCACCTGAAAGATTGCATCAGCTGCTTGTTCTGCGGCGTTGCTGTTTAGTAAAACAGAGATTAGGCTTCGTCAAAATGTTACTACCAGTCCTTTCGGATGGAATTGCATTTCAAAGTGTTTAAAGAGGCAAAGCCTTGGAGGTTGCGGCGCAGGCGCGCGAGCCTCCCGGACTAGCAGGGCGCGCCGGCGGACGCGCGGCGACACCTTCCGGAGCCGCCCGGGAGCACAGCGCCCAACATTCGGCTCCAGGCTGCTTGTCCTTCCTCCTTTGCATCCTTTTCCGCAGGTCTTTTTACCTTATCGGATGGGACCGAGCCTTCCATACTTTTTAATTCTCCCTTTTGTCAAGAAAAGTGCCTCAGAGTGTTTTCTAGGTTCTGCATCCTTCCTGCACTAACGCTTTGGGAAATAGAAGCCAGTTCCAAGAAAACAAGGGCAATGGGGCAACTATCTCCCTTGCTTTATACCCGCCGTCTAGTGGAGCGACCTTTCTTTTGACCACAGGCAACAGGAAGCCTTGAGAGGCAGGCATGAGTTCCCCCAAAGAATGCTCGAAAGCCGGCAGCAGCCTCTACCGGGCCCGCCAGGCCAGGGCCACTCAAGGGGGCGGTGCAGGGAGACGAGGGAAGGGTGATAGCCCCTCCGCGCAGATCTGTAGCTGGAATAACATTTTCCTTCAAATCACTTAACCATCGTCACCTACACCTCCAGCCTCTCTCTGGCTACAGGCCCCAAGATATTCCCCTTTTCAAGATAAGCCTAGCGTCCTTCACTGATGCATGATCCCCTGCGACAACCAGGCTATTTCAAAGAAAGATGCCCAGAAAAGGATAGTCCCGCCCAGAGGTTATGCGGCTGAATCCCTGCCTCGATTCCACCTCGGGGCACGCAGGGTGGGCGCGCATCCGTGAGCTGGGTGCCCCGGGATGCAGGGGGTGAGGGGGCGGGTCGGCGGCCACTCCCGGGGGGCGAGGGGCTGCGGGTGGAAATGAGTTCAGACGCAGGAGGTTCCGGCGGGCAGCGCCCAGATGGAGCCGCTCACTAGGGCCTCTGACTCTCCCGGTGTCCCAGGGCCCGGCAGAATGGCGGGAAGGTGAGACACAAGCGGCAGGCACTGCAAGACATGGCGCGGCCTCTTAAGCAGTGGCTTTACAAGCACCGTGACAACCCGTACCCCACCAAGACGGAGAAGATACTCCTGGCGCTCGGCTCACAGATGACTCTAGTGCAGGTAATTCGGGCCCCTGACGGTCTCCTGGCGAGTTGATGAGGAGCGGGCGCCCTTTGTGTCCGTGCTGACAGATCTCCACCTGGCGCCCCTAGCTGGGGAAGGGTGGAGCAGAGAGAAGCCGTTCCGGATGCTCAGTTTCCTGCTGCTGGGATTGATAGAGGTTGGCACAGGGGCAGAGTGCTATGGTGGGAAGAGTTTCTGGGTTTTCTCCGGCAGTTCAGTGCTGATGTCTGGTCCAAGAGGGTTTGTATGGTTTGTTGGGGAGGGCAATAAAAAGTCAACTGCATAGCTAACAGGACTGTCTGGGAATCTGGGCTCATGGGCCTTATATAGATGAATACAGATGGGACTACCTGCAGAAATTTTCAAACTTGAGCGTGCAAGAGAATCTCCGGGAGGACTTGTTAAAACACAGAATGTTGGGCCCCACCCCAGAGTTTCTGATTCAGTAGCAGGTCTGTGGTGGAGCAGGTAATTTGCATTTCTAGCAAGTTCTACAGGTGATACTGAAGCTGCCGGTCCTAGACCACACTTTGAGAACCAAGCAGAAGGCACCCCTCATTAGTACCGTATATTAAAGGTCAAGTGCATGATATTTTTTTAAATTGCCATTATTGAGAGAGCTAGGAGGTGGAATTTGGATTTTTTTTTTAGTTAGAGGCATCTTGGGCATTAGCTAGGAACCACAAACTTTTGCTGCTGGTATCTTTCTACTGGGCTAAGAAAAAGAGAGATTTCAAATGGTTGGGCTAGTTTGTGAAGTGTAGAAAAACGGTACAAGTTTGTTTCTTTTCTAGTGAACACTACTTTACATTTGGTTAGAATTTTCCCTACATAATCTTATTTGATATTAAAAAAAATGTGATGTAACCAAGGCATGTGAAAGTTAAGTGTTAGTAAGGGGTAGACATAGGCCTGGAAATAAAGTAATTCCAAATCAAATGCTGTTTCCATCACACCAGAGTTTTCTTTAAGGAATGTATGTGATGGCATGAACTTTTTTATACATGCAAACAGAAAAAATTTCTTCAGAAAGAGACAGAGGAGCTAAATGAGCTGAGAAGTCATATATTATTGTAGAACTACATCACTGCATTTGTGAAATTTTGGTCATTCCATTGAATGTAGAGTAAGGGAAAACCCCAAAATAAAAGAATATTTAACTGTTAGATGAATTAAAAGTTGCTTTCCAAAGTATTGCAGATTGTCATTTTAGGGATTACTGGAAAGTTTGACAAAACATGAAAGTTGACTTGTATTCAGGCTTATTAAACCCTAATATGCATTTGTCTGCTCATTTTCAGAATATGATTGTAGAGAAAACATCTGTTTTGCTTCATATTTACGGGCTATGGTATTAATAGTGATTTGCTGCAGCACTGGAGGGGAAAATTAATTTAGTTTTCTTGGCTTAATATCTGTTTAACATAAAACCATGAACTTTCAGTGATTTACAAAAGTAGTTTCTAAAAAAATTATTTCAGTCAGAAAAACGACTTGAAAATCAACACATATGTTCAGATTTCAGCTTAAACAGGTATGCTATTTATTTCAAAAATACACTAATTTATAGAGCTATTCAGATTTCACAATGATATCAGCAATAAAACATTAGATTACTTCGGTTGATTATGTTTTATATTTAATACTTGTCATTCTTTCAAATGGAAAGCAAAAAATACTTATGACATATGCAGAACATTTTTTAGTAATGAAAAGTAACATTTTCATTAGCAGAGACATTTAAATTTTCGGGAGCCATAGTTTTGTTGCAATGCAATACAAGTAGTTGTAATTTTAATACAGAATCAAATTATTTTCTGCCTATAACAACAGTTCAAACACAAGTAATTCTTTTTGCATTAAGATCTTGATAAGGCTAATACATTTTCTAATTTACATGAAACTTTTTTTCATATAATCAAAATTTTTCTTACTACATTTTCTTTCTCCCACACTAGTCCTCAGAAAATAAAAATGCACAAAATCATGTGGTTTTTAAATGGGACAAAGATAATTATTTATAATAATAAATGATACATACTCAATCATGTCCAAATTTTATTGTAAATGAAGTTGGTTTCTGGAACTGTAAAGTGATAAATGGGAAAAAAAAACCCAAGGGACTTTATGTACATCCAATTTGGGTCCAATTATTTTCAATTAGGCATGCACATATATCTACCTATATATTTACATGTATGGTGTGTATGTGTTTATATGTTATGTTATATATAATATATGTTTTATGTGTGTTATAGATAGTATATGTAATATATATAAACATGTGCATGCATGTAACATATACTATATATAAACATTTATTTATATACAAATCAAATATATGGTAAATATCCAAAGCAAATTCTGACTCTATGGGAAACTAAATAAATTGTGTCAATATTTTACCCTTCTGAGGGAAAATATATATAAAGATGTAATCTGAATAAAACTCTTGATCCCTTCAAATTAGACCCCTATTTAATAAGTCAGGTTCTCCCAGTGAACACGTTTCACCTGCAGAGTCAGCCTTCTTGAAAAGAGTGATCATGTCATTGATCTTCAAACCCCTGTATCATCCTTAGCACCATACTTTCCATAGAGTAAGCTGTGTACATGCTTGCAGAGTGAATAGGTTCTAACTGGGGAATGCCACTATAATTACCATGCAGCTTTCCAAAACACCTTTATGAAAACCAAAGAATGTCTTGAAATTTGAGTCAGATATTCTAGTTTTAAAATCCTTCCCATTGTAGGAAGTACACACAAGGCAGCTTGTTACCTTTAATGATATATGATGGTTCTACCGAACACGCATGAGTATAACTCATTTTATTATTTTCAGTGTATCTGGATGTATGTCATATTTTTAATGTCTATAGATTAATATGTAGTGTTCCCTTTATTTCTCATTCCAAGCTCCTATTTCTTGTTTATTGCAATGCCTCCTATTTATTTCTCATAATTTATATTAATAAGCTGTTATCATAACTTCTATTTCTTAACTACAAGAACATCTTATATTTTTTGAGAATTTCTTTTACACTTACTATTTCCTTTCGGTTACATGTCTAACTCAAACTTTATAACAGTATTTTTGCCTTATTTTATTACTCATAAATTGATAAGGAAGCGCCTAAAACCTGGTCAGCAATCTCCAGAAAGCCTAGAAACAAGAAGCTGAAATTTTAGTTAAGGAAATTATTTTTACAACCACAAAAGTTACTTTTTCTGATAAATAAAAATGCTAAGGATGTTCATCAGCACATACATTTTATTTGTCCCTGAAATATGAAGCAAAAAGAACCATTCATGCAACTTTCATTTTTTTCTACTCACTAGACTTGGCACTTGTCTTAATCTGCTATTACTATGTTGTACTCTCACATGCATTATTAACTGAGCACCTTACTTCCTAATGAGATCTATGCATTTTTACAAAATTAACAGATAGGTTGTGTGCGTGTGTGTGTGTGTGTGTGTGTGTGTGTGTGTGTGTGTGTGTGTTTGTTGACTTTAACCAACCAAGATATTCCATTGTGCTGGGTTTCTTTGGCTGACTACAGTTCAAACATTACAAAAATATACTGTGTTCTCTCAAAATATAAACAGCCTTATCACAGACCATGCAAAGTAGTATTCAATTGTGTTTTTTCATTAGTGTAGGATATGGAGCTTACCAAGGAATAATTGCCTTTGAAGAAGTTTTTTTAAAGATGGACATACAGAGGCTGTGTCTGGTTTCAGTGTCTCCCATTGTTCATGTGTATAGATGTAAAAAAAATGATTTCTGGACTCTTAACAGTGAGCTATCTCCTTGGAATAATTTCTTTCATGATCACAGTACAGAATATAATGCAAGTGGAGTTTGAGATTGCATTTTAATGGTTGAATGTTAATGCTTCCTCTTAGAGTAAAAGTTTCAAATTCCTATGGTAAGTCTATGTATCAATTGGTTAAAATTGCTATTTTGCAAGATTTTGTTCCCTACGTTGACATAGCTCTGTTTTTGCTTGGTATTAAGTGCTTCTGCCAGGATATGTATGTAGTGATCAACTGCAAGGATTATGGCAACTGTTAAATAGTGAACAAAATCTCAGATTTGTCCTTCCATATTACTCCAAGTAGCTAGCTGGTGTGGAAATGAGGTTCTCAATATTTCAATTGAGTAACCAAGAATAAGTTTGTTAATTCTCTATGTTCAAAGGTGGACAGATGCCTTTGGGTTTATTAAAATGATTTCTCTGTCAATATGAATGTAAACACCTCTGTTAGAGATGAAAATTGCTTAGTTTTCCCTTCCAACTTCTAGATATTTGACTCTCCAAGTTTACACTATAAACATGGTGTTTTTAAAGCTCTGATTTTGACACTAAAGTGCTTATCCATGGTAAGGGTGACTTACCCATGGTAAGGCCTATTTCATGTAAAACATAATTTAAAGAGAATTTGCCTGATAAGCTGAAGAGATCCATAGTAAGTTACAGGTAGAAAATTTAAACTGATATTTTTACCTTCAGTAAAACAGATGGAGTTTGCATTAATTCATCAGGAAAAAAATTGCAAAACAGTATGTATGCAAATTTGTTAACCAACCATTTGTCTGCTGTTTGCACAATCTAATGCAAGCAGATATTAAACACCTTGAACTATACCCAGCCCTTAGGTTGTACTGTACATTTCTGGTAATAAAATCCTGGCAGAGTAAATATATTAGCAGATTGGGTGCCAGTCAAACTTCTGAAATCAGCTTAGAAACAGCCTACGTTAGACATCAGCAAACCTTTCTGGAAAACCTAATGGTATACTATGGTAAGAACTACAAGTTTATAAAACATAAGATATGACTCCTACATATGAAAAATTATAATTTCACAATGACGAAGTTCCCATTTTTGTATGTTAGAATTATAGTGTATAATGTTTTTTGAAATTAGAAGACCATTACATTTTAATAAAAACACGAAGATTTGCATAAGAATTGGATTTTACACTGGATTAGTGGCTGTATTAAGATTTAAGATTAGTTAAGATTTAAATTCAGTTAAGATTTTAAGATTAATCTGCATTATATGGTGTTTAGTAAAGAAAGTAAAAAAGTTTTGGAGTTGGAGTCTAATAAATATAAGTGACATAGGCATTGGGTAAGTTGCTGTATGTCCTGTGTATGAGAGGAGCAGAGAAGGACATAAACATAATAAAATTGCTAGACGGAGTAGTGGTCAAGAGCAGAAGGTAGTTTAGAATCAACTATAAAGGGAATGAATTAATACTTTTATAGGGGAGCACAGGTTGTATTCACAGATCTTAGCTTTTAGAGTTGGCAAGGATGTTAGGAACCTTCTAATGCGTTTTATAGATGAAGGGTTTGAAGTTCAGAAAGTTGAGTGACTTTTCTAAATTCACCCAGCACGTTTTTGGCAAACTCAGAACAGGAAACCAGGTCCCTTTTCATTGTGCCCCAGTTATAGGATGAAATATTAATGAGGATTTGAAGAAGTTGAGTGATTAAATCATAATGCTCTATCAGCACCTGAATTTGATGGTGGTTGTTAAGATCCACTCAAGTACACAGAATGGAAGATGGGGAAGTTTGAAAAAAGAATGTTCTAAAATTCCCAGTTACTAGTAACAATGACTTGAGCAAACATTCTGGCCATGACTTGGAAAATAGAGGGAGGCTTGAGAAATGTAGTGAATAAATGCCTCAGGCATTTCATGCTTCCAAAACAAACCTTCATCCATGTATCATAGTCAATCGTGGAAGTTCTTCACTGCTCTCCTTCCCTGTGTGCAGGGAACAAAGCTTATCTGTTCCTAGCACTTAACAGTGTGGCTAAAGCACAAAAGCTACTCAATATATATTTGTTGAATGAATAATCTCAAAAGTTGTCTTTCTAGAGGCTGGAGAAGACAAAATTTGAAGTCAGACTATATCATAGTAATAATAGCACAGTTTGACGAGAAGAGGGGTTGATAAAGACTAAGACTTTTAAATTCTGTGGTGAAGCATCACATTGCACATCAATTTAAGAGGACAGTTATTGCTCAAGACACAAAGGAGGTAATATTGAATATACATTATGTATCGTGTGTGTGTGTGTGTGTGTAAATTGGGAACAACTACCATGCTTTACCCATGGGGACAAAGAGAAAGAAAATGGCAGTTTTATTTTTTTTAAAAATAGGATTCACCATCAGTCAATTAAATAATTAGGGCTTGCACAATATGCAAAATTTGTGTATTTATAGTATAAAACTAAAAAAAAAAAGAAAAAATCTTCCAGTGCAATCATTGCCACACAAACCATTATACTGATGGGGGTCATGTTCTGGAACAAATTGGCAGAAAGATGTAATTGTCTTTCCTCATTTCATTCTTTTAAAGGCAAAGATTGGCCTTTCAGGTTTTTAATGTATATGTTGTGATGATAGCCTGATACGTTAAAAGAAACCTCAAGTTCCATTTTAGCTTTTAGAAATCCAGTAGCACCTTAAAAAGAAAATGATGGAAGTAACTTGCCTTGTTTTTCAGTGTTTATTTCTTTGTCATCATCTATTTGCTTTGGAAGCACTTGACTTTCAGCTTCAAGCTTGGGTGTTATTTGCTTTTTTTCCTCTCTCTCCTTGTCTGATTGCTCTATCACTGCTTGTTTTTCTAACTACCCTTTATAGTCTTATCTCCTTAATCACTGGAGCTTTCCGAGGTTTGTTTCTTGACCATCATTGCTTCTGCCTGTTCTCACAGCTTGAGCTGTCATCTCTGTGCATTTGACCCAGACCTCATCCTCCTCTCCCTTAAGTTTCAGATACCATTTTTATTTTCTTGCAGCACATCTTGCCTATATGCTTTTCTACTGCCTCAAACCGAACATTCCCTAACCCAAACACATCATTTTAGCCTTCCAGAGTTTTGCTTTCTTTCTCAAAATAGCATCCTCCTTCTATTGGTTACACAGGTTGATAACTTAAGGTCACCTACAGGTCTCCCCGTTCCTCACCCACCACAGTGCCTTTGGAATTTGACTTATATTTGTTCCTGTGTCCTCTCTGTTCGGTACACACTACCTGCCCATTATATCTGATATACTTCTTCAAAGCTGAGCTTAAATTCCTCATGAAGTCTTGAGTCCTATATGAAAGTAACCCCTCCTTCTTTTGAACTCTTTTATTTTAATGCCTCTTAAGCTATTCATCACCTTCTTTACTGTATGAGGATTATTTATGTAATCACCTTCCTCTTACTGGACTGAAATTTTGATGGCAAGACCTGTTCATTCTTTGTTTGTTTGTTCCCAGAACACAGTAAGTGCTCAATCTCTGTAATAAGTGCCCAGCATATGTGATAGATGAATGAATGAATGTCCTGCACTATCACATCCTGAGAATATTTAATGATCAGAGATACTGAGAAAGGTTTAGGCCCTTTATGGAAAAGTAATTGCATGATGGGTGGTATTTTATGTTTTGTTAATTGAAAAATAAAATTTTTTTAGGTGTCAAATTGGTTTGCTAATGCAAGACGTCGGCTTAAGAATACTGTTCGACAGCCAGATTTAAGCTGGGCTTTAAGAATCAAGTTGTACAACAAGTATGTTCAAGGAAATGCTGAGCGGCTTAGTGTGAGCAGTGATGATTCGTGTTCTGAAGGTGTGTTAATATTTTTATTTCGCTTTCTTTCTTTTGCCTCTGAATAAGAAATTCACCTCAACTGCTACTTTTAAGGTTGGTTCCACAAAACATGATGGTGCCACACGTTTCTTTTTTATTGCATAAGGTAACTTCACTTCTGCAATACTGTAAATGACCGCAGAATTATGGCAATTTCCTCTTGTTTATAGATTTATCAGGTTTCAGAATAACATTTTCTGTGGAATTCATTAAAAGGAAAATACCATAGGGAGAGATTACAAAGATTCCTGCTTTCCTTTGCTTAAAAAGTAATCTTGAATATCAAAGATAATTTTATATGCTTTAAATATTCTTCCTTTACACATAGATTTAACGATTAAATATAACAATTAGGTGGCTAGAAAAAAATATATGTAAATACTACCTAGTGATATTTTTCCCCTTTAGATGGAGAAAACCCTGCAAGAAACCACATGAATGAAGGGGGCTATAATAATCCAGTTCACCATCCTGTGATTAAAAGTGAGAGCTCGGTCATAAAAGCTGGAGTGAGGCCAGAGTCTCAGGCCCATGAGGACTACGTATCACCCCCCAAATACAAGAGCAGTTTGTTGAACCGTTACCTTAACGACTCTTTGAGACATGTCATGGCCACAAATGCTGCCATGATGGGAAAGACAAGACAAAGAAACCATTCAGGATCTTTTAGTTCCAATGAATTTGAGGAAGAATTGGTGTCTCCCTCGTCATCAGAAACTGAAGGCAACTTTGTTTATCGCACAGGTAAGTCTGTGTTTTTTGTGATACCTTATTTAAAACAAAACTGCAGCAAGGCGGTTATTTCACAGGCATAAAAGCATTATTTTTATTGCCTTTGCATCCAGCTAACTATTCACATATTTCCCATAATTTTGAAAGTTTGAAAGTTTCCTCTTGTTTTAGATGTTAGTAGATGTTAATCTACTGGGAAGTTTTCATTCTATAATAATAATGATAAGAATTTCATTCTTAATAATAATTTTTATCTTAATGATAAATATCTTAAAGATGTATATCTCCTTAGAGAAGATATATAATATATATATTGACTTTCATGAATCAATTATAATAGAGGAATGTCCTGGATTATAGCCAGCCATGCAGATATTTTATATTCCATCTTTTCTCTTAATTTCTTTGATTGCTAATAGTGGTGGGAAATGAACAGAAATTAGCATAGGTGCCAAGCCTTTTGTGAAGGAAAAGTATAGATTTTTGCTCTGGAAATTTTACTTTCATTCCTGGAAAGCACAAAATAGGACTAATAAATAGCTGTGAAATTTTTACTTTTACTCCAGAAATAATGGAATGATCAATTTCTACCTGTCTAAAACTTTCAGATGGAGTAGTGAATTTGGCAAAATTTCCCATCTTTTCAGTTTCCAGAGAAGTTTGCTCATAAAGAGTGTTTGAGCAAATTACTTCAGAACAAAGGGTATGTGTGACCTACATCTGACGTTGATAGAGTCTGGGTCCTAAAAATGCCAACAAATGAGATTTAGAAGTGTTTTCACTTGTTCTTGTTAAATTCTAGGAAGGAAAAGCCTCATAGGTTATAAAGTAATACTCTAATTGAATACTCTAGCTAGACTGGAAATAACTTCAGAAAGCATCTTGTTCAGCCATGTTATATCACAGATACAAAGACCCAAACCAAGAACATGGAGAGCAGTGCAGCTGAGTCTGTATAAGAGGTAGGAAGAGCATAATGACTACATGTAGACTACTATGACTATTATCACACGTCCTGCCCCCAATCTGTTACTGAGTAGTTACGATATGCTAGGCCCTATGCTAAATACTACACAAATGTTATTACATTTAGCTCCTATATCAAGGAGCTTGATATGTAAACAGTATGGCTTTGTAAAGGAACTTAAATTTGATCTGTTTACTATGCCCTTCAGATTATTTAGCCAGAAATCTGACTTTCAAGTATCTACAAATGTGTACAAGATATGTTATCTATGAGGATTCAGGGAAAATCTCAATACCTCTTTAAAGACTTAAATCAACTTCATATCCTATTTGTATTTCCAACTCCAACAATGAAAACAACTCCAAACAGTCTGAAATACAAAAATAGTCTTGTTTATAATAAATGGACTCAGGAAGAATTAAAAGATGCCACAAAAGACTATTTAGCTAATAACAAAAATTTTAAAACTACCTACTAACATGTAACTAACATTACCAGAGCAGAACTTGGAGATAATTCAGAGCTTTATGAATGTTTATTTACAGAGAAAGAAAAAGAAATCAGGTTGCTCAAGTACAGATAATTGAAAAAAGACTGAAAATAAAACAAAAAAATGTAAGTTAGAAAGTTGAAAAATAAATATATCAAGAGTTGACTCTTTGAAAGCAATAGTAAAAGAAACAAGCAAAAACTGACACCAATTAAAGTTGGAAATGAAAAAGGAGATACAGCAATCAAAATATAGACAAAAAATATTTTTAAAAAATATGATGTACTAAGCACAATTATTTGACAATATACTGTGTGCAAAGGAATATATTAAATAAATTGGAATTATCCACACAAATTAAAGTATAAATTCATAATGAGAAAAGCTCTAAATGTCCATTAATTTAGAAAAAACTAAAGGTTTTAGCAAACCCAGTTCCCAAAACATACAACTTGATGGATTCATTGAATTTTTTTCAAACTTTGAAAAATAATTAATTCCCATACTTAATACATTTTTCTGGAAATAAAAATATTGCAAGTATCTCAGTTTTTAAAAATGTAAATGTTATCCTAATCCCAAATCAGGTAGCATGAAAGTCAAAATTTTATTTATGATCCTAATGCTGAATATGAAACAACATGAAATATTGATAATATAATATTAAGTGAAAAACAGTGTAAAATTGTGGAAACACTAAATACAATTATGAATATAGACATGATAAATACAATACACATGTGTAGACAAGAACAAGAAAATTTTTAGTAACAATGAAAATTAATTTTAATGAGGTGGGGTAATTGAAGGACTATTTTTTAAACTTCTTATAAATTTTTCTGTTGCCCAGGGAAAAAAATGACCATATGTTTATGAAATACACCCAGTGTGATGGGTCCTCTGAAAATGCATGCTCTTTTGAAAGGTGACAAAATAGAAAATCAAAGAGGGAATAGCATGCCTGTTCAGTTGATGCTTTTCAAAGTTTAACTATCTTTAGCCATTTATTTTCATTAAGGCATTCCAATGGACTATTCATTTGCCAAGTTCTATTTTTAAATAAAAACCTATTTTTTTATTTTGTAAGCAGTGAGAAAGCAGCCTGGACACATGAACTTCTGGTCTTTCATGCATGTGGATAAACTTTAAAGAAAAACAGAATAAGTTTTTTGGTTTTGTGGATGGAGAATTTAAAAAGACTGGTGGTACACGACAAGTCTGCTAAATTTCACACCAAAGCAGTAAATGGCTGTCTTGTGTGGGAGCTGAGTGAGAACTTTGCTACATTTGTAGCTGGGTTACCGCTCATACTCAAATAGCAGAACAGGGCATTTCAGTAAATACTTTCTGAGCAACTGCTACCTTTTTCTCCAGTTTATAGGCTTATTCTGAATCCCTTCAAGTCCTTCTGGTTTTATCTTTCTTCTCTCACCTAAATAGAAATCAGAATTCTAAGTCTGCTATTAAATGCCCTCCCCTCCCCCACTCCACTTCCATGATAGTACAAAGATTTCAACTTTTAAATTTTTTTCAAGACTAGATTGCCTTTAAATACAATTTATTGGTTTATCTATGCTAAGAAATTTTACCCATTTTTCCAACCCATTTTTGTAAGAGTAGCTAACTCATGGTACATTTCATTAAATTCTATATATGGAATCAAAAAGCTAAATGAATGAGTTGGTGTGTGAAAGGATAATATACCACTGAATTTCTTTTCGCTTGTTCTTGTTAAATTCTAGGAAGGAAAAGCCTGATAGATTATAAAGTAATACTCTAATTGCAGATATTACTAGGCACCATCAAAGTAGACACAAACGTTTTCTATTGATTCTTATGTAAACATTAAATATTTCTCTGTCATCTGCATTCTCCCACATCATGCAGAAAAAAAATGTTCTTTTTTCAGGAGCATAGTAATATTGTTTAAAACACTTCTGACAGCAGCAATTATAGCACTAGAATTGATCAGAATTAAGGTCATTGCTTCTAAATACAATCAAATAATACTTAAGAAAATTTAGTCACTCAATGTCATCCATGGCATTAAAATCTAAATTAAAATTACAATCCTTTTCATCATGTTACGTTCTGGATGATAATTTTCAGATATTTGATGGAGTGAATTCCTATTACACCTTGCTTTCTAAGGTGTCACAATAGGGACTCTAGCTTCAATACCCACCTCTGTTCCTACTACATCAGCTCGTACTCTCCAGGTGGGACCGTCCGTGAAGGAGCCATTGCCATCTACACCACCTTACAGAATGAGTCCTCCTTGGTACCTTTCCTAACCTGGATTCGAGATTGATTTTCCCTCAAAACCAAGCCTATTAAATTTCCTTATTTACTGAAGGGGAGAGGCAGGGTTTCTAAGAAGTACTGATGGAGAAATATGGCAAGTCTTGCTTGGCTGGAGACAAGTCCCTATTAGGTTCTTTTTGTAGCTTACAAATGATCAACATATAAATGGCTAGTACATTTGAATGATTAGTCTCTGAGCCCCACTGCTCTGCTAGTATATAATTCATAAATTTAATCTGCTCCCACAGGCTGAATGTTTAAGCATCATCTTGTTAAACTGTCTAAAATCTCTCTCAATTATACACATCTGGTATAGGAAAAACGTATCGACGGGTAGAACTCTTTTCTATGTTAGTGTGAATTAATCAGATTAGCTTCCCCTCCACTTCGCTGAGGTGAATATCCCTGAAGAAATGGAGATTTTGATTGAGGGGAAAAAAAGCAGTCATTTATTTGGTGCATGGGACTCTTTAGGAGGTCAAGTCCATTTGGATGGCCTGCCACAGTTGGACCAAAATGAGAGAAGTATAGATTTTGGTTACTGAAGGAAGGGAAACTAGGGAATAGAAAGTTTGGGAGAATGACAAAGGCTCAGTGCCATTTCCAGACACTTTCTTCTTGGCTAATGATGATCCCCACCCCACTCTGGGGAGAGATGTTCCTTTTTCTCTCTCTGCACACTTGTGTATGTCAAAATTTAGGTCGGTATTATCAGTAGTAAAACCCAGGTATGTTTATGGGTTCAGTAAATATTGGATTAGCCTGGAGTTTAACCTTAATTTATAGCAGAGTTTCTTAGGAGAAATGCACTCTCAGTTCTAAACAGCCAACTTAACAGGTACACTTCTGGGATATACTCCATTCATAGCTGAAGTGCTGTTTTCATGCATTCATTCCACAGATAAAAATGTTTATTATGAGCCACTCCACACAAACCCTATTCTAGGCTCTCTACCTGTGTTTTGTGCCAGGTTCTTCATCATAGAAATCAGAGTTAAACGAATCAGAAGAAAGACTTAAGGAGCTTCCATGGCAGATCTTTCTCAACAGTGAATAATCACTCCTAATTTATATGTTTCATCAATGTTAGGTATTGTATTTGGGGGTAGCTTAAGGAAAGCCTCATGGTAGCCAAGAGAAAGCTTTGTCAAGAGTCACCTGTTAAAGAGTGTGTGATTCTGTGGACATGTGAGTTTGTCACTTCCTTGTTTGTAAGTGAGAGAATGAAGCTTTGCTCTTTTAGATTATTCCAGACATCTTTTTCCTGGCATACAAATGACTGTAGATCTGCTTCTGCAGAGAACAGTAACACCCTCTATCACCAGCCTGTTGGCAGCATTTAAGGGATACTTGAAAGGTTATCCAATTTCTTGTCTTGTATCTTAACGACAGTAATACCTCACCTACCAATGCCATCAGAAATGAGGTATTCTACATAAGTGAAATTTCCAGATAGAAATCTAAGTACCAATTTAAAAAATACAGAATTTTCTGTCCTCTTGAATTTAAATATTTAACACAGCATGTGGGGCTAAACATCCTCTCTTCTCTGAACTCCTTCCTCCTATTGCTCTTTATGTGCTGTTACACCCTTTCAAATCAGTAATTTTAGGGTTACCCACAATCCTAAACTTGCCCTTAAAGCCTTTGAATAAAGAATGGTGTCTTCCTAATTACTTACTGTCAAAGCAATAATCGATTAAATGAGACTTATAGAAATTCTGGGCTTTAGGTAGGCATGGGATTCCTACAGAATTATAAAAACTTCACCATGATATTTTGAACAACACAGATTCTTAATTATTTACCAGTGATGATGACAACAAATTGACATGGAATTATTTCCGAAACTTGTATTAGCTTGATTCTTTCAATTAAATTTTCTTTATGGATTCACTTGCACAACTTAAATGAGATTGCATGAAGGTTCCACCTACTGTTAAACACAGATTAATGACAGACAAAAAAAAAAGAATATTGGCATGAGGAATTTGCTGGCACCTGCAGGGGGGTAGCTTTCCATTTACTTTTCTTTGTTGGTTACTTGGGGTCATATGAGAGCCTGAAAGAACCTAATACAGGTGCTGCTGAGACTGACAGCTGCATACAGCACCAAGGCTTCCAAACAAAGCCAAAGTGTGCAGCAGCTTGCTTTAGAAAATGTGCACATTTTTTAGGGCTGTATTTGATCCTGATGTTCTCTGTCCTTTTACATTGTGTTTCCTCCAATGTACCTAAGAATGATAGCAACACTGATTTCAAGTTTGTGTGAATGTATACAAACAGTTTTCTTAAATCTGGCTGCCTCCATCTCTTTTGTACTGATACTTAACTGCCTGGTATGTATGAAGAGCTTTTTGAGGCCCTGAAATGGTGTTTTATTCATTTTATTGTCCCCTGAGCACCTAGTATCATCTTTCACATATTTGCTTCATAACTTTCTTATATGAGTGAGTGTTTTAATGATTTAGCCTCTCTTAAATCAAAAAAGACTATTTAATGTACATATCTATATATCGACCTGTGTGTCAGTGAACAAGAGAAAGAAAGTCTCATGAATAGAGTTTAAATGGCTAAAATTATAAAAAGGCAAATGCAAAAAAGCTTAAATCAGAGGGAAAAAATAAAATGGAGGATTCAAACTATGAGATGTTTAAGAAATTCAACATAAAAACGTAGTATAAAATGAAACTAAACCGATTATGAAATAAAAGAATGACTTTCAGGAAAATGCAAGGGTAATAAAAGGAAAAGGCTAGTTTTAAAAAACCCACTGAAGAAAAAAAGCATAGCAGATAGAGAAAAAGAAATAAATGGAGCTTTTATGAATTTTGACTTTACTAAGTAATAATATATATTGTCTGTCTATATCTAGCACACAGCCTCATAGGGGAGATTTAAGAAACAGCACAGATTTAGATTCACTGATTTAAACTCTTCTGCCACATTCACTCTCAGGGTTGACATGATAGCTTTGACTTTTTTAAGAATGACTTTTTAATCCTATGATAGAATTTGAGAAAGTCCATGCAGAAATTTTACATTTTCTATCTCCTGCATATATAAAAGATCCCATGCATTTTACATATTTTCCTGTTAAAAACAAGTTTGTTCATCAGTGTGAAATTTTGGTTCTGTAAGGGTATTCTCTATATTCTGGCCTTTCTGTCCTACTGGCATTCAATCAGCTGTTAACTTTTTTGGATACTCTGCATTTTGAACTTGGTACAGTGGTTGGTCACATCCTGGTGCAGCCTCATAGAAATGCTTGTTCATGTCACTATATTTAAGCCAGTGTCAGTATTTCCATTAAGAGACTGTTTTCATTCCCTAAACCTTCTAAATAAGTCATAAAAATTCAAGCCCAACTCAAAGCTGGCATAAAAGGGCCTTTTTTTTCTTCTCCTGTATATAAGGGATATAAGTGTATAACTCCCACTAATTCTAAATTTAGTTAGGTTTGTAAACTCTTTACATACTGACAAGACCAAATAAGACCCATTGACACCTCTCCAGCCTGGGACTAAAAGGATTTCAAAAAGGTTTTACTGTCTGTGAAGAAAACCAGTCATTCTATTTAATGAATAAGGAAGTGGTTTCTTTTCTTCCTTTCTTTTTTTGTGAGCTGCAGTTAGTTTTTCCCTTCTGACTCCCTACTTTGTTTCTAAAATTAAAGAGGTACTTTTCTATGTCAAATTTGTCTTGTTGATGTAACAGAATTTTTACTCAGGATAAATATGTGTTTTCTTCCAGTCCAGAATCTTGGTACTTTTAAATGTTGGAAGCTTATGTTCTTGTTTTCTAGTAGAAATTATAGCACTTATAATTGTCAGTTTTGAGGGAGCAGAAAATAATTTTTTTCACTGTCCCTAATTCCTTTCACAAAATTTGAATTCTTCTTGTTTTCAGTTTAGATGTAGGGTGGCATGTTTAAAGAACAACTACATAAAGCCCCTTTCCTCCCTTTCTTCTCTGACGGCCTTGTTACCCAATTTCTCTCATTTTCATTGTACTAAAGAGGGAAATAGTCAAGGATTTTTATAAATCCAGCTGTGAACTTTAAGGATCCTCTAGTTCAATCCCTGAATTTGCAGATTAGGGAATTGCTTAAGGTTCTACACTAGACATTGAAATTGTTTGAGTTTGGGGATATGAGTTGCTTGGAGATGTGATCCTCATCCTTGGAATAGTGGATCTGATTGTTTTTGGCAATTTCAGATACTTAATTGGCTTTTGCTTAAAAAATACTTAAGTCATTAATGCTGAACTTTTGAGAACTTAGCTAGGTTTGTGTGCATTTTAAAGTTTCTCCGTATTAGTGGCTGCCATGGAAAGGTCTTTACATGTGGTTATAGATTGCAGGTTGTAATAGGCATACAGTACCTAAGGATCATTCTTTGGAAAGGAATGGTTTGCAGAAGATCCCTGGCAGTTAATACTGCGGGGGGGTGTGTCTGTGTGTGGGTGTGTAGTTGTGTTAATAGCAACAGAAATTGAACATAGTTGGGAAAACAAAGTCACTTTTGAAAATGATTGGTGGTATCTTCCCTCTGCCTTGTGCACATACTGGAGACATTTGAGTTATTACCTGTAAGTGGTCAGAAAAACTTGAGTGCTAATAACAATCCAATTGGAAAGCGGCTTGGGAAGATAAATTAGCCACAGCTTCACACCGCAGCATCACTCATCCATTTCCAACAATTTGCGTTTGGGGTCTTTCCAGTTGGAGAAGCAAGCCAAGGACTCTGTCCCCCGGGACAGTAGGACACTATGGTGCAAGATACACCGAGGTACTAAGAGTCAAATTCACCTTTAGCATTTCCTCAGGTCAGGCTTGTCACTCGATGTACCAAGAGGAAACAAAGCTAAAGCTTTGCCTTCACTGTCTCACAGATCTGGGCAGCCCCTTAGCAAAGGCATGGTGACCAGAATGTTCTCAAGAGCATGTTGAATTTTCCACAATCCCCGAACGTCAGGTAGGGTTAAAAACAGCCTCTTGCCCACTGGTTTCAGTGCTTTGAACATGGTGCAGTGACCAAGATGAACACCTTTGAAAGAAAGAATGTGTACCCTTTTTGGTCCATGATATATACCCTGTACACAAAAGCAACGCTGCCTTTGGTCAAGCTTCATTACATTAAAAGAACAAAATTTTTTAAATAGTGATTTTGAGAAATATTTTGGTAATATAAAATTAAAATGGAAAAACAATGAAAATGCAAATGAAACCTTTTTAAAGTACAAAAGGTTGTCAGAAATGACCATTCATAAAGTGGGATTCCTAAGAAACAGTTTGCTACTTATGTTTTCACCTTGTTGCCTGTGTATTTGGAATTTAGAACTGATAGTCCCTTCGACTGAGCCAGACTCTGGTTGTGGTGGACAAAGCTCTCAGTATGGCAGAAGTATTTCAACTAAGAATGCCCTGTTCTGCCAAGACTGTCATTATGACACTAAAATGTACCCTTTTGCTAAAGGCCAGAATTCAGAGTCTCTCTTTCCAGTTTTGACACTGATTTAGACAACAGATGTGTAAAGAACAAAGTAGTATTCAGGATCATTTGTCACGCGGCTTCAGGGCAAGAGGATGGCTACCTGGCAAGAGGGAGAATTCCTTAAATGTTACTGGGTCTTATATTTCTAAACGTAAAATCCCGGGCCAGAAGTTGCTTGGTGCCAAGTGTCTTTGCTGTGATGTCTTAGCCTAGCACAAAGCTAGATCCCTGTGATACTGTGGCTACTTGAAATCCTTCGTTAGTTTACAGCTGAGGCGAAGTGTTATTGTTTTGCATTTTCTTTTATCCTTGTTTTGATTGCATTTATTCCAGCTGGGTTTTTTTCTCCTTCAGTTCTCTTCTGAGCTGCTAAATCTATCCGCTGATCAAGGAGTTTTTTCACAACCTTGTCAGTAGTGCAGTTGGTCTTGTTTTAGTTTTTATTGTGTCTCCTGGGTTCCTTTACTTTAGACCTTTTCAGAAATACAGCACCAATTCAGATTTACTCATAACCCATGGAACTTCTGGTTTATCTAACCTGTGTACTTTTTTCTTTCAAAATATATTATTTTATTTCTTAAATTGTACTTTTAAAAGTATAAACGTAAATCATCTGGAATAGTAATTCTCAACTATCTTGAAAGGTGTTTGAGGACTATTTCACTTTCAGTTATTATGATTGAAGCAGTTAAATTTAGTTTATAGTTACAATAACTTTCCTCTCACTAGGTAAATACAAAAAAGCTCAACTTTATGATTTCATGACATACTACCCACCCCCAAATACCATTCCTAATCCCCACCCCCTAACACACACACTCAGTGAAATGCTACTAGGAAGCTCAGAAGAGAAGCATAAAGGCAAATGAACTATGTCCTAGTTTACCTCATCCTGTCTCTCAGGAGCTTTAATCAAAATGATAGTATAAAGGTCTGAGTAGAGACTCAGTTGAAGCAATACAAATTCAATCTACATTTTGACCAAGTTCAATTCCCCCTGCTTCATCTCTGGTTTGGAAAATGATTTTCTAGGCCCAGATTTTCTCTGCAGTCATTCACTTGTAGATGTGGCCACAGGGACTTACAGTGTGGAAAGAGCAGAGATCAGGAGCTCCATGCTCAGTCAGAACTGCTAGCAACTGGGTATGTGTTCTAAGGCAAATGCCTTTATTAGCCAGGGCCTTGGTTACTCTAGCTGTAAAATGAGGGCACGTGACAAGACAATTCTTAAGTACCTTATACCCCTGATAATCTGAGATTCTATGAAATGCAAAGGGAGAGAAAGAAGCCCACAGTTTACAAAAAGTCATAGTTAAATGCAAACCATTTTATCTCTGTTAGAAACAGAACCTGGGCTCTGAGAAACAAGACCAACATTTCAAGGGAGCCTCAGGGAGTATGGCAACAGTAAGCTCCTCTGGTGGCCGGCAAAGGACACTGCCCGCCCCTTGAGAGTACTGGGCCCTGAGGGTGGGTTAGGAGGCTAAGAGGAGAGATGGCATATGGTTCAATACATCTGTGTGTTCGTCTTGTATCATTTTTAGAAAGATCTATCTCAAGATTATAAAAGTTTGCTTCTACATTTTATTCTATTACTTTGTTTTAATTATGTACATTTATATACTTCTCAATTACCTAAAATTTGTTTGTAAGTTCTATGAGATAAATGATCTATTTTTTTTCCCGCCAACACAATTTGCTGAGTACTTTCCTTACTGATTTGAAATGCTCTCTTTATTATACTGTAAGTTCCTTTATAGGCGCAGATTTCTAGACCCTAATGTATTCCATCAAACTTTGAAAATATTCCTATATCAGTAGCATATTGTTTTCACTACTGTAGCTGTAAAATGAGATATGGTATGGCATGTCTACTTTCAGTTTTTCAAAATATTCTCATCTAGGCTCCTAAATTTTCTTTTCCCGTTGAACTTAAGAATAAGTTTGATAAGTTCTATCTTTTAAATTCCATTGGAAATTAATATGGGATTGCACTGAACTTATATATTAATTTGGGGAATATTTTATACTTATTATATCAGGTCTTCCTACTCAGGAACATGTATATTTCTCCATTTATTCTGATTATCTTTCATGACATTCAATGAATTTTTATAGTTTCTTTATATAAGGGCTTGCATATTTCTTGTTAAGTTAATTACAAGATGCTTTATTCTGTTGTTTTTATTGTTTCTATTATAAATTAGTTCTTGTCTGTTATGTTTTATAATAGCTATCACTGACATAGGAAATCTGTTGGGTTTTGTATATTTTTCTTATATCCAGTTGGATTGTCAAAGTATACACAATCATATAACCTTCAAATAGTAACAGTTTTATGTTCTTATTCTCCCTCTTTCCCTTCTTCTAATGGTCTGTCCTTCACCTGGTAACCTTCATGATTCCCCTCATGGCCTGCTGCTTCTCTGTCTGTGAACTTGGAGTATCTTCTGTACCCTGGTGAGAGAAGCTGCTCACATTCTGTCACGGTCTTGGCCTCCACCTGTTTTGAGCTGTGCTTCTCTGTTTAGATTCCTCACAGTTGGATGCCATATGCATTTCATCTTTCATGAATTTCTCAACTTTTCTGATATGGCAATGGTATCCTCTATTGTTTCAAGCACTGCAAGGTATTAATTTGTTTTTAAATTTACATTCTGTAATTTTAGTGAGACTTTTGAGGTAGAAGTAAATAAAGCTTATTCAGTGCACCATCTCAAAGGGAGCTCTGTAATACAGACTAGTAGTAAACGATTTTGTCATAAAATGTTTCCTTTGTTTATGATAGTTTTGCACCCATTCACAATTATGCGAGAGTCTGAGTATCAAAGGAGTAATAAACATAGAGTAATTATATAGAGAATGGGAACATGGGAACTCCTGAAAAATTCCTGATAGGTTTCATGTACATAAAACATGACAATGGGTAAGACTTTCCAAGCTACAGTGCTTAAAATAAAGAGCCAAATAATTTAAATTAAATATGCCTATGATTATAAAAATATCATATAGTTGTCCTTGGCAGTTGTATACCTAATAAATGCTACACTTTTGTGGTGTGATTAGAATCCAAAGGGATACAATTTTCCTCTCTAGTGAAGCATGTAGCAGGGCATGTTAGAACTAACTTTTCTTTTCCTCCTTGCAGTGGAAAACTAAGTTCTTTGTTTGAGTGAGTACTTGTGGGAATTTTTAAGTAAAAACAAGAAGCTAAAAATTCCATTCTTGTTTGCCAATCTTTCCTTTAAGCAAAATTATCAATTAATGGAGCATTAAATAATCATATGCTTCATATTTTTTCACCCTTTTGTACTTGTAGTACTTAAATAATTTTTAGCTAATGCTACAAATGTAGTTGATTAAAGTTATACATCAAAATAAAAAGATACCATTGGAAGGAAAGGGTTATCATGTTTCAGAAATATTATATTAACAAATTACTTATTAAAATTTGCATATTCAGTTTATTTTGAAAATGTCAAAATATCTTGGCTTTCCCTGAATATCCTTAGGTCTTTCCTTCTTTTGTTCCTTCTTTTTGTCTCTCTCTCTCTCTCTCCTTTCCTGCTACCTCTTCCTTTTCCTTTCTTTTTAAAAATCTTTGTGAGTAGAGTGCATCGTCTTTGTTCAGGGCTCTGCTGTCCAGATTCTTCTTTGCTTTGTTCACCTGTGGCTGAGCCGACTTAATATTTCTCCCTACTTCTCTGTCTCTGGTCTGTGGTGGGCTGACCACAGAATACTTTTCTATGAGTTTTCTTTCTTCCCTCAGGGATATGCTTGATTGTCCAGCTGTCAACATGTGGAAACTGTTATTTATACAGTACTTAATTTAAAATGGGCCACTGTTCCTAATATCTTTCCTAGCTCAGCACCTCTTTTATTGGAGCACCTCACTTTTCCAGAGTCCTTTGCTTGCACTGACTTTATCGCCATTGTGTCAGGCAGTATCTGCTATACTGGGAGGGTTTTTCCCTCGGTTATATAGAGAGTGCTTTGGCCTATCCTTTGAAGCACTAGGATCATTCTGATGAGGTCAAGGGCTTGATCACTAGTTGGTCTCGCCATTGGGCAGCATAAACAGTTCATATACAGACCTAACTTTTAGCCAGTTCTTGCAGCATATCCCTTTACAAGCCTTTCCTGGAATATAGGGATTTGAAGAGTTTTATTTTCCAATGATCCTGTACACCCTCTGTTGGAGATGCTAATGGACAGCAGCATATCCAGGCATTTAATCTAAGAAAATATTAAGTGAAACCTTTGAAACCAAGGGCAAGATTAATACCAGAAGGCCAGCTTGAGATCATGGCACATATAGTGCCAGGAACTGACAGCTTGTATGCCCCAGTCAGGAGTGGAATCTGGTGTTTTTTTAATTATTTAACCATGGCAGGTTCAAAGCTGATGACTGTGGTTACAAATCAAAGAATAGTTTTTATGCCTATAAAATCAAAGAACAGTTTTTATGCCTATAAAATCAAAGAACAGTTTTTATGCTATATCTTGGTTTTCTATTGGTGTATAGCAAATGACGACAAACTTAGCAACTTAAAACAATGCCTGCACTATCTCACAGTTCTGGAGGTTGGAAGTCTGGCCTGCACAACTGGATTCTCACTAGGCTGACATCAAGGTGTCAGTCACACTGGGCTCTTACCTAGTGGCTCTGGGAAAGAACTCCCTCACAGGCTTATTAGGCCATTGGCATAACTCATTTCCTTGTGGTAGTAGGACTCAGGTCCCTGTTTCCTTGCCTCTCCCCCATTCCTTCTCTCTGGCCCCCTGCATTTCGAACCAGCAACAGCACGTGGAGTCACTTTCATGCTTGAATCTCTCAGCCTTCCCCCTGCGTTTCCAACCAGGAGAAAACTCTGTGTTTAAGGGTTCACATGATTGCATTGATAATCCAGGTAATCCACCCAGATAATCCAGGAAAGTCACCTCATTTTAAGGTCAACTAACTGGTCATCGTAATTACATCCACAAAGTCACTTTTAACTTGTAACATAATACATTCACAGATGTGACAACTAGGGGGAAAATGCCAGGGGGGGCAAAATTCTGTCTATCCCAGCAGAAATCACTTAGTGATTTGGAGAAGGTTTTGCCCTGTTCAACTTCAAATGTTTAGACAATAAGCATCCTCATTAGTGTGATGTTTTAATTATAAAGTGTAAAAACTATACTGCTTTAGATGCTTAACTGAGTAGTCAAATCTTCTCTAAATAAATCAACTAAACTCTACTACTTACATATGAGCACAAAGAACACATATGTATTCTCTTTATTCATTTGGTTAGTCTTGCTTTGCTAAAGGATATATACATTTATCTCATAACATGAGGCAGGCATCTTAATATGACAGCTGACATACGTATTTCTAAGGCAGATAACTAAATAGTTGCCTATGTATGATGAACATTTACTACATATAATAACGACAGCTGCCATTTATTGAGCACTGACCAAGTGCCTAGCATTGTGCTTTACCACGTGTGTTATTAGGTTTACTCCCCACAATAACTCAGTCATATGTGTATTACTATCCTTATCTTGAAGATGAGGGAACATACTTAAATAGCAGAATTTGCCCATATAAGCTACCATGTTGCAGAGGCAGGATTCAAACTCAGATCTGTTTGACTCTATAACCTTGCTTTTGACCACAGTCTTTTACTTTTTCCCAAACCTGAGGAAAGTTACAAAGATGGTAATTTGTCTTTGAGAAATACTTCCATCTCTGTCTATAAATCTTTTTCTACCTTCTGACTCATTTCGCCTACTTCCAAAGATAGCCTGTGTCCTTATGCTACGTTCAGTCGCAGCACATCGCAATAGGCACTCTGCCTCACCAGTCCTCCAGAGTTCATGGTTATCCTTGTCTCGATCAAAAACTGGAGGCCTTTATCTCAGGGCAGCTCTCTGGGAGATGATAAGAACAGCATGGTCAAAATAGTTTGCACCAGGACATAATAATGACAGTAATAAATAATCACAGGTAGTTACTGAAGACTCATCAAGCACCAGGCATTGTGGTAAGCACTTACATACATTTTCTCATTTCATTCTCATAATAACCCGATGAAGTAGGTACCATTATCATCCCCAGTTCCTACAGGGTAATTTGAAAACAGGACTTGTACATCCTCAGGGAGTGAATGTGACTTTGAAGGATCTTCACAGGCTCCTCTGGGCCAACCTAATCCTTTCCCCACTCCAGAAGATTAGGATCAGCCTGTGGCTTGGGCATCTTTGATTACAACCTTCAGTCCAGAATTTATTTAATCCCCTCCTTTGTCCTACTGCAGGTCATTTTCTTACAGAGCCTGGTATGGACACTTGAAGCTGGGAATGATTAGGACAGAGCCTTCTCTGTAGGCTGGCCTTAGAATCCCAGGAGGGCGCATAGAGCATCTCTGTGGAGAGAAGGAATCCAGAGACAGAACAGTGACCATAGGAAGACAAGCACCTACCTGAAGCAACCCTCCTGAGAGCTATCAAGTCCAAAAATGTTTTGAGGGTAAAGAGCAAACTGTGGCACAGAACAAAGGTGATAGGGCCCTTTACTGGGGGAGCTGTTCCTTTTGACAGGACAGCATATCTGTTGAAAAAACAGGCAGGACTGCCTTCCAGTTCCTTCCTGCAGCATCTTGAGTAGCCCAGAAAGCTGAGGGCAGCAGAGGAAGCAGCTCTTGCCTGGTGCCTGGGGTCTAGACCTTCATTTACTGCTTCTGCAGGTACATTGGCTTAGGCTTCTGCTTCAGGCCACTCTACCTAAATCCGCAGAAAATATAAAGTTATGCTTTGCATTTCAGAATAGAGACACTCCAATAACATTAGATTTAAATTGAATCAAGTTTTAAGGACAGCGCAGACACTTGATATTCTAAAATAATCCTGCAATGGATCCTTTTGTTGTAATGACAATATTACTCAACTTCCAAATAGAAACTGAGTTTAGATTCTAAGAAACCGTGCTTTTCTTACATTTAAGGTTAAACAGTATCAACTGCCTTTTATTAGGTCTGTCATTGTGTCAGCAGCAACACCTTTTAAAATATTGTACCCTGGTCATAAAAATGTAACTGAAGTCATTGGAAAATATAATACTCAGTAGATGAACTGTGACAATCATAGTTTCAAAACCACAAAATGTTGTCTTTATGTATGAGTGTATGCTCTCATGTTACTTTTTGATCTTCCTTTATGAAGATTTTTACACTAGGAGAATTAATTTCTTTTTATTTCAAACACTTTCTCCAGAAGTTGAACTCAACAGCATGCCTTTAAAAAAAAACCTCACTTTTAATCTATAATTAAAGCCAAAGTTTTCTTTTAATTTTAAAAGCTTGTCCTTGAACTAAAATAACATGGAACATTTTAAAACATGGCTCCAAGCTGCTGTAGATACATTTTATTTAAACCACAGAGACTGCAGTTAGATTTCTCAGCGCCAGACTACAAATTATAACTAGCAGAAGTGACTGAATCTCTGGATGTTGCAGTACCGCAAAGCTGGTTGTTTTTTTGGAGCTGTTCCTCCCTTTGGGCTCTGCACATGAATGACTTAATCCATGTGTTAAGATCAAATGTCATGCCCGTTGCCATGCATGTAGAAAAACTGAACAAATCCTCTTTTGCCTTTGCACGAATTTGACGTGCTCACCTGCAGAAGAGCAAGGCAGTAGGTAGGGAGAATCACAAAATAGAAGTTGTAAAGTGGAACTAAAACACAGTGAAACTCCAAAAGCTTGGTGAATGATAAAAATATCCTTTAAAGCAGAATGCCATTGTTTATTATGGCAGGCAAAGGATAATATCCACGATTGAATTGTAAAAATATTTTTACTAAGGTCATTTTCGTACTTACTATTCTGGTATTAGGTTAGCAAATCTATGCCAGATTAGATCTAATAATATATTGTGTTGCTCTAGGTACTGTAGGAAGTGTATGAACATCTGTTATTTTATTTGATCCTCATTATATAACTCCATGAGGTAAAAATAAGGATAATTATTCCAGATTTCTCTCATGGTGGTGAGCAGTGACCCACTGATGCACTGCTGCTTAATGGCAGAGACAGAAAGAGAAGCTGAATCTCTCAGTTCCTCTTCAAGCTCTTTCCACTTAATTTTACAGTGTTCTCCATCCTGGTTAAGTGTAGTCAGAATAAAAAAATCGTTCATGGAGTAAAACGCTCCAAGACAGTGATTCTTAGCTTACTTGGAGCTCTTCCTCCTTTTGTCCATAGACTGCTTTGAAAGTTGGATAAAAAGCTTTGGCTCTGTCCCCAGAAACCCATACACCTACCCCATGCTTGAGTGACCCAGATGGCAGCAGGGGCATCGCTGATCCTTTAGGTATAAATAGGATTCTCTTGGCCACGTTACTCATGCTGTGGGAGGTCAGACCCTTCTGAAGATTTCTGACTCTGCCCGAGGGTTCTGTCTTCAAAGCATTTGGCACTGTGTACTTTCCAAAGTGCATTCAGGTTACAGGCTGTACTGCCATCCCACACATGTGGTCCCTGTTTGGTGTCACATTGATTCAGATATAAAATGTACCCCTTTCCTCAAATGCCACAGGTGCCCCCTACCCTCAGAAGATGTGTACATGTTATAAGGGTGTATGGAAAATTTGGAGAGAGTGATGGAGGGCCTTATATCACAGAAGCAATAATTTTCCCTGTTCTTATATGTCTTCTAGCCACCCCCCCATGGGACTCTTCCCTGCCTGCCCCACCTTGTGAGGTCCCCAGGCTCACAGCATCTCACTAGCTCCAGGCTTCCCCCTTCCACCCTTTCCTACTCACCCCCTAATGCCCCAGTTGCCTCGAAATCACCAAACTCTTTTGTAATGTAATATAATCAAGCTCTCTCCAGTTTTGCTCACAAACTCTTACAGGCCTAACTTTGAATGTTCAAACCCACCCTCCAGGATGCTAAGCAAACCCAAGGGGCCTTATAGGTCAGAACTGTCAGCTTCTTTATAAGGCACTGGTCATGTTAAATGGCAATTTATTTCTTCAGTTACACCTGATTATAATTTTAGGGGTTTCAGGGATCCCCTAAAAACAAACCATCATCCCCACCCTAGGTTTGGAACCCACAGCTCTGAAGTTTCTGGTCTTCTTGTTTGGAGCAGAGTTGGTGGTTAGGCACACAGCATTCTCGTGACCACTGTGGGCTGTGTCCAGGTCAGTGTGGCTGGTGTGGACATCAGCTCTGGACTCAGTAGCCCATGCTAGTGGACTTGCCCTTTTGATTCCCCTGGCCTGTCTAGAAACTGAGGGTATTATCAAAGTTTCTAGGGAAAAAAGAACAAATCAGTTAATCCAGAAAACCCACTCTGGTTCATGCCTGTTTTCCTTATAAAGAAAATTATACATGTCTTATTAAGAAAAGTGAAGAATGTGATACAGGAATAGAAAATGGCATAAAATGGTCTTTAAAAGTGGATAGTGATTTTAGGAAAGGAGTCTTTGAGATATTTTTTTTCCATTTGATTTAAATCCACAAGGTAAAAGTACCAGAACATGAAAGTCATAATGTAGCCCTGAGCTCAGTCTTTCAGTCCCTTGGCCCTTCTTTCTGCTTTCTAGCATGACTATTTTGTATCTGAGGGTTTAGCCCCTTATTACATTACATGTTCATGTGATAAATTACTCTCTCCAGCAGTTAGTCAGTCATTAATGAATAATCATGGAGAATCCTTTCTGTTATGTATTGGAACTAAAACAATGAACACGGAAGACAGCATATAGCACAAGACAAACACTGAATAAAGAAGTGTGTCAAACGCTACAGAGAAATACAGGATACTGTATAATATATAATAGAGGAATATCATCTAACTACATTTTTAAGATAATTACCTTTTAATGTGCCCTTACAGCCATTCTTTATATATGTAAGAGCAAATATGAATGTAAATTCTCATTTCCCCCCATTTTATATAAAAGGTAGACTAGTCAACTCAATGACATAGAACAACTCAGTTAAAAAATGAGCAAAGGACTTGAATAGACATCTCTCCAAAGAAGACATATAAATGGCCAATAGGACCAGAAAATGCTCAAAATTACTAATCATTAGAGAAATGCAAATCAAAACCGCAATGAGATAGCACCTCACACCCATTGGCATGGCTATTATTAAAAAAAAGTTAACAAGTGTTGGTGAGGATGTGGAAAATTTGGAACCCTTGTGCACTGCTGGTGGAAATATAAAATAGTGCAACCACTACAAAAAACATATGGTGGTTCTCCAGATAATTAAAAATAGAATTACCATATGATGCAGCAATTCCACTTCTAGATATATATCCCAAAGAACTGAAAACGGACTCGAACAGGTTTTTGTACACCCGCTTTCATAACACCCACAATAGCCGAAAGGTGGAAGCAACCCAGGTGTCTGTTCAGATAAGTGGATAAACAAATGAGGTATGTACATATAATGGAATAATATTCAAGCTTAAAAAGGAAAGAAATTCTGACAAGTGCTACAAAATGGATGAGCCATGAAGATACTCTAAGTGATATAAGCCAGTCACAAAATTCCATTTTTTCTATGTGTATATATTCATATTCTTTTTGCTATAAATCTCTTGTTGATGTCTTATTAATTGAAGTACTTTATGGAGTAGAGATTAACATGTGATATTTGTAACAAATATTTTGTCCTAGTTTTATATATGCTTTGATTTTCCTTCTGTTTTTCCCCATGTAGTCTTTTTTAAAAAATGTAATTACACATATCAATCTTTCTTATCGTGGCTTCTAGATTTTAAGTGATAGAACTTCCTCACTTCAAAATTTTAAAGAGAGGGTCCTAAGTTTTCTCCTAGTATTTCTGTGGGTCTTAATTTTTACCTTAAATCTTCTACCTATTTGGAATATACTTAGTTTGAGATGTGGTATAATATGATGTGAAGAATATATTCAACTTTTTTTTTCATATAGCTACTCAATTATCCTAATCCCATTTACTGATCAATATGTCTTTCTCCTCCCTCCCTGGTTAGAAACACCACATTTTAAGATGAATATATTTTATCTTTCTATTCTCCTCTCTTTAAAATGTTTATATCTGACTGGGCTTATTCGCCCTCATTAATCCTTCTTTTCTCATGGTTTTTCTAGCTATTGTTGCTTGTTTCTTTTTCCTTATTTACTTTAGGATCAACTTGTTTACTCAAAAAAAACTTTTATTTTTATTGGGATTGGGTTACATTTATGAATTAATTATAGAAAATTGACATTTTTAGGATATAGGATCATCTTATTCAAAAACTTTCATGTCTTCTTTTGTGGCCATTATTAATGTTTCAAAGTGTACTAAATAGGTCTTGCACATTTCTTGTCAAATTTATTCCCAGGTATTTTATCTTTTCTGCTCAACGTAGGGTCCTTTCTTCCATTACACTTTTCTAGCTGGTTACTGTGTTGTTTTTATATGAAAATGCCATTCATTTTTGTATTTAATATTATACTTTGCTGCTACTGTAAATTTGCATATCATTTTTGATAGGGTTTCAGTCAAATTTCTTGTTTTCTTATAATACAATTATTTGAAAATAGTGATAGTTTTACCTCCTTTCTGAAATTTTTGCCATGGGTTTCTTTCTCTGGCTTATTGCACTGAATTGTACCTCCAGTACAGTGTTAAATAGTGACGATAGTGCACATTCTTGTTTCTGACACTCGTAGCAATACTTGCAGTATTTTCCTGTTACGGATGAAGCTGCCCTTTGGGTTTAGTGCATGCCTTCAGATTATGGTTTAGAGTTTGAAACTCTAGGTTCAGATTTTTATCTTTATCTAACCAAGAAACATTAGGGACATCATCTAACTTCTCTAATTTATTTCCCTGTCTATAAAATGAGAGAAAGAAAAATACTTGCATCACAGAGCTGTTCATAATGATTGTGAAAGCAATTGATAAGCTGTGCTGTATAAATATCCTTTATTATTCCAATTTCCTCCCACACAGGATGCTTCCCTAAAAAACTCTTTTAGGAATGGTAAAACTGGATTTCCCTTTGTGGCTCTGAGCCTTTTTGTAATTCCATTCACAACCCAGTTTCTACATATATTCCAAGGTTGGAAAGAAAAACTACTTTTGAACGATGAGCAAATTCCTTTGCTGACATTTAACCAAAATGTATTCCAACCTGAAGCTTTTTGGAAGGCTAAGAAAATGTTAGATGTAAAAAAATGAAATAAAAAATGTTTATGTGCCTCAGAATTTCCTGACTCTGTGTGTGTGTGTGTGTGTGTGTGTACACTGAGGTGGTGTTATTTTGTGTTGTTTCAGTTCTGGGAAAAATGAAACCAGAAAATACAGGAAGTTTTTCAAGATTTTTGGTTGTGAAAACATTCCTCTCTGCCCCCTCCAACTTTGGCTAACATTGAGAGAACCATACAAACTTGATTCAACTGTGTGTCTTCTGTATACTGGTTCCAGTCAGTGATCATAACATTTTCTTCTGTATTAGATTCTGTGTCTTAAGACCATCAATTGCATGTCTGAAGATATCAATGGCTGTTCTTCCTTTCTTAGACATAACACTGCCACCTGATAGCCTTGACTGCATGTAAAGTAATTTGTGCATGTATGATTTTTTTTATTCCTTTTTAAAAAGGAGCTTCCATACTAGGTTCTGTGCAGAGTGATATCTTGGTCCAATCTGATAAGATTTGCAAATTTACTTTCCCTTTGTAAGAAACCACCCAGCAAGTGGATCCACAACTTAGAAGGTTTTGTTACTTTGTTTGGTTTATCAGCTCTCCCCCACCTTGCCCCGCAAACCTGAAAGTCAGGTGTGTGTCATTGTATGTCCCCTGTGTTTTCTAACCCCACTGACCTTCCTCTTTGAGACAATGCTCTTAGGAGCTGTGAACGTGGTTTTTTACGAGCAGCATCAGCCTTCTTGGCTTTGGAGATGCCTCTGGCTTTGTCGTGTGGCTGGGCTTCAGAAGAGAGTTTCATACTCCCTCATTTTCCTGGATTCAGTTCTCCGACTACACGTCGAATCTGAGGAATCTGCCCTTTCTGGAATGATTGTGAATGCAGTTTTGCATTAAAAGCTAATGAGGCCTTAATGTATTCTCTTGGGGATTGATATGAGGAGGACACTCTTGTCTCCAGCACATGTTATAGATTTCTTTGCTGACCTTAAAGGCACACACATTTGAAAACATATTCCTTCGTTTACTTAACATTTAAGTCATCTTCTGTGACTCTCAAACCAAAAGCACAGTGAGAGAAAACAGTGGGGCAATATACCACAAGGTTCATCCATGGAGTCAGAGGGAAAGGCTTTTGTAAACCTTGCTTATTAAATGTCAGTGGCATTTGCTTCAAGATAGCAGTACCGTTGTTTTCATTAGTTTACAGAGTGCTTATTAAAGCAGACTTAGTAAGTTAGAATGAAAGCCAAAATAGAAAACATTAAGTGAATCCGTCAAAAACTAACCCCTGTACAGACACAGCCTGATCTACTAGAGGGAGCTGGCAAAGCAGAAGACTTGTGGCAACCTCAATAGACCACCACTCCAGTTGAAGGGCTCCATCCTTAAGTGAATTCAATAATAAAACAGGAGTCAGAGAATAAAATATGTCCATTTCAGTGGGAGAAAACTCTTCATGATCGTATAAATTAAAATGAATGAGCAACTTAAAAAATGACAGTATGTGTTCAGTTTACCATTTTTCTTATTGGATAAACTTCAGAGGACAGAGACCATCTCCCTCTTGTTCACTACTGTATTACCAGCTGTTAGCAAAATAAGGAGATTTTGTTGATTGACTGGTTTATTGATTGATCACTGGGGAATATAAAAAGTACTTCCACCCTCAAAACAATCTTAGTTTAGAGAGGAAAGTATGTTTATCTTTTGTTATACATATAATAACAAGCAAAGTAAATATGATGCACCAGAATCAATGCTTAGGTAATCAGGAACAGACTCTATGCCTTGGAAGTGGTTTACATAACTCCAAAAGCAAAATTTTGCACTCAGCATAAGACATACTGGTAAAACATTGAGCTTTTGCTTTCTGCTAATAGTGTAAACATTACTCCAAGATGTAGTCTCTGGAAATAATTTAGTTACCTCTTACTTTTATATGCATAGCCTGTTCTGGAGACTTGTTGCAAAAACTGATGGAAAGTTATTTTCTTTAAGTGACAGTTTGTTTACTAGAAATTCCTTGAAGTCTTGATGGTTATTGAAAAGACTGAAATAAATGTTGCCTAAAACTGCCTGGTGCAGAGCTACTCCACACCTCCCAAAGTAATACCATACTTTGTTAGTAAATCCCCTAAAATCCATAAAGGTCATGCAAACAGCTCCCTTGGTAAAATGAAATATTTATGCTTCAATCCCAGAAACATATTGTGGATCATTTTGGTGTTTTAAGTTGGAGGTATATAGTAAATGATTCCAAAATTATGGAAGCCAAATGTCATTCCCTCCAAAAGTTTGTGTAATATCTATTTATCTGTGGGTAGATGACTGCTCAGTATAATCGGAGGCAGACTTTGTCATGTTAGGGCTAAGTAAACACAGCTGAACATAAGCAAGTTGGACTACAAGGCTTTTCTGAGCTTTGCCAATAGCGTATGACCTTGGAGAATGCTGCTCCTTTACTACAGTCTGCTTTGAATGGAAAAAAGAATTCTTTTTGTTTCAAATTAACAAGTGATGATTAGAAGCTTGTTATGTTCTAATTTTTAGATGCAAAACAAATGAACATCATGCACGCACCCAGCAAAATACCACCTTCCTGAGGGAGTTAATTCCTCCGTTAGGGAGCTGAATATAAACCATAAGGGTGGGAGCCAATCTAAATGGAGTTTCTTTCTAAAAGAAAACCTTTGTTTATTTGTATTTTTTTTTTTGTCTTTGTGCCATTTCAACAGACTACAATTGTGGTTCCACATCCCTA
Organism: Phataginus tricuspis; assembly: GCA_029783875.1. Taxonomy (NCBI): domain Eukaryota; kingdom Metazoa; phylum Chordata; class Mammalia; order Pholidota; family Manidae; genus Phataginus; species Phataginus tricuspis. The sequence goes on along the minus strand of JAQQAC010009376.1, from coordinate 17,664,456 downwards.
GAAAATGAACTTTATGATTTATCCATTCTTTAAAAGGCATCTGTCCTCAATAGGAAAGAAACTTTGTCTTGTCATTAACTTTCAGTTTTAGTAGAAATTCTCATTTACTGCTTTATGCTTTCCACAAGTCCTTCTTTCCTTTTTTTTAAAATACTTTTTTTTCCAACTACCTTTTCCTTTTAGCCTAGTGTGGAGTCCAGTATCAAAATTTTTAAGGGCACTTTCTGGCTAAAATTAAGTTCCTACTAAGTATTTCATGTCAAAAGGTGACCTTAAGTGAGAACTTTGGTAAAAGACGGATTATTAGAGATTTGTCTTGAAGCGTAGAGCTTTTCGAAATTCTCTGACCGGCTAGCAGCCAGATAGATCCTCTGCTCCTTCCGTGCCTTCACTTACGGAAACTATTTCTTCCCCCTTCCCCCTTCGGTGCATGTTCCCTTCCGAAGGTAAATGCAGTATGTGTGAAGGGTGTGTGACTAATAAAGATTTCAGAACAATTAATCTTTCAAGACATTGGTATTTTACACTTTACCAAAAATCACATTTGAATAATATTGGCTGAACATATGGGAAAATACTTAGAACTATGTGCTAAAATATTATTCTGTAGTTAGATTCATATAAGACCCACCCTTATTTATTTGTATATCTCTATTTCCGATATGCTGGTGAATTTCCATGTGAAAATGAACACTTTGAATAGAAAATTGCAAAATAGTTCTAAAAGTAATCCTGCAGTGCAGTTTCCTCTTGTTTTGCTCAAGGATGGCATCAGACATCTCTGAGAGTACATGGCACCCACACCCCAAGGTCCTCAAAGCATATGGTACTCTCAGCACATCAGAATCACACCCATTATGACCTACCTCGTCCGAAGGGAAACATGCGTTTCCTCTTTGCTTCCCTATCAGAGAATGCCACCACCGCCCACCCCGTCCTGCAAGGCAGAATTGCGGAGACATTTCAGATCCGTGCCTCCGGCTCCCAGCCCCGTCTAATTAAGTCAGCCCCGTTTATAGCTCTCAGGTCTTGCCTTGCAGTTCCCACGGCTACTTCCTGAGCTCCAGGACTCCTCACTAATGCCGGAGGTTCCTGCCGGTTCCTTTCAGCCACACCTAAGAGTTTCCCAAAGGCGTGGTGCGATGTCATGACGTCGCGCTGTCATACAGCCGGTCTTGACTTGTGTTAACCTTAAAAATAAAATGGTCAGTTATTTTATCAGCAAAAATGGGTTTATTCTGGAATAGCAGAGAATTGTAATTCAAGACATGCAAGACACAGCAAAGCCATAGACAAATCTGGAGAACAAAGGAGAGGAACAGCTCTTTTATGGAGAAAAGGGCCGAACTGAGAGACTGTTCTAAGCAAAAAGACCATTTGGAAACTACACCTGTCCTGACTGCTCATTGGCTGAGTTGTGACAATTTCTCACTGGCTGGGGTGTTGCCAAGGAGACAGAAACCTTCTTCTTGTGGGGTCTGCGATTGATAAGGGGTGTTAGCATGAAAGCTCCCACCACAGGCCTCCCTAGGCCGTGTCAATGAGGTTTCCATTTCTTAGTTTTTTTGAAATGCTTTCCCCCATCTTTGTCACCACAGGCCTGTGTTCTCTGGGCACATCAACAGGAGTGAAGGGGGCTGCTTGCTGCTGGAAGCAGTTGCCTAGGGCCTCTCTGCCCTGCTGTCCCAAGGGTATCACCTCCTCTGGAGTTTCTTGCACAACCACCATCCCCCTGCCCCTGCCATTGCTCCCTTCCCTCTATCTCCACAATGAGCTGTCATTTATTTACCAAACTATGAGTTGCTTGGAGATGAGATCCATTTGTAGTGTGTATTTCTAGGACCTATCACAGAGCCTGACATCTAGGATGCATTCAATGTATGGTTTGCTGAATGAACCAATAAACTCATGAATAAGCAAATGACAACATGGAGAAGAGCAGATTCTGTTGCACTTAAAATTAGAAGACATAGCTTCTAGTCTAGCCCTGTTATTTACTAACAATTTGCCCTCGAACCTGCTAGTCATCTTCTCTGAGTCTCAGTTTCCACATTTTAAAATAGGGAAAATTATGTAAGTGTGTAGTTAGTTAGATCTTCATAGAAAATTTCTTAATAACAAAGATTAGAGAAGTATCTTTAAGAACTTGGAATCTCCAAAGCTGTTCCCTCCAGACTCAAATGTCATAATCTATCTTGAGTAAGGACCTTCACATTTAAAACTTTCTCTAAGTTTTCAAAACTTTCTTTAACATACTTATGTGGTTGTGTGGATTGCATGTCTAAACTACTAATCCAATAGCTGTTACATGCACTAACCCCAAAAATGAACAGCCGAAGACCAGTTGCTGACAATCCTGGAGTTTGCCTTGGTAGGCTCATTCTCACTCCTCTCATCAAAGATTCCATCCCAATGTTTTCATATTATGGCTACTAAGCAACTAAAGTGACCTCCGAGCCTTTGCAAAACTGAAATCTCCATGATCTGAAGTCTTGCTCTTTTGAGAATTTTCCACACTAGAGCATCATAGACATAACATGGCTGCCCTTGACCTCACTTAGACAGTTCAAATACAAAAATTATTTTGAATTGTTGTGTTACTTGTTATCTGTTCTGATTCAAGGTAAATCTTCAACATTCACCAAAGTTTGCTACCACTACAAAAGGAGTATTTGTAATTGTAGAATAATTATAGCTGCTATTTATCATTACTGGGTGTCTAGTGTCTTACCGTGGTTATTTCTAATTTCTGCAACATTCATCATTCAGTATTTTTGTATTTATTTCACCAATGAGAAAAAACGAGGCTCAGAGAGATTAAGTAACTTGCCCCAAACCACATGCTAATAATAAGCAGCAGAACTGGGATTCAGACCCCAAGCTTCTCTAGTTCCAAAGCCTCTTTCCTGCGTACCTCACTGTTGCGGGAATAAAGGGTGATTAAGTAAATCCACCCTTCACAGTTTGCACTGATTAGCGGTGAGCAGGTGCGCTCATGTTTCTCAATTCCAGATAAACCAAACAAAAGATACGAATCCTATTAAAAGCAGCTGTAGGAATTTGAGTGACTAATTGGCTATCCTCTTTCTCTATGTCTTAACCGACTGCTAATGTTATTTCCATCTGAATAATTCTTCAATTAATCATAAGCTCGACTCCCCTTTCTAAAGCAACCTTTTGATACATGCTTCCAACACTTGCCCAACACAACTCCCATTACTTCCTATTTTTGTCAGTATAAAAATAATCTTTTTTTTTCCATTTCTGGGTCCACTTCCTGCTTCTCTTAGCCCTGCCAATTATTTTTATTATTACAGTGATTAGTCATGTGAATAATTAATTAATGCACTTTTACCCAGGGCTTTTTCATCATTGCTCATCTTTCATTTCTTTATCTTCTAAGTCAGCACAAATACAGATTCCTTGCTCCTTTCACTTTGAAAGTATTTTTTCGTGCATCTTCTTGTCCAAGAAAGAATCTATACGTTACATTGTCTAATAAACACTCTATCTCATAGGATGACTTTTATAAACCTCCTAAATCAACTGGCTAATGTATCCAGTTCCCTGGAGTTTGGAAAATGAAGTCAATACTTTTTCTGAAAAGCCTCACTGACCAACTCTGCTCTCCCACCTCCTAGTCTCGTCTTCTGCTGAGGGCTGTGTAATTAAAGGCTGCTGCGGGCCTGAAACAACGGCTCACTTCATGTGTGTTTTGTAATGTCCTGTGTTCAGCTCCCATTGTGGGTGCCCTGGGAGGATGGTTTCTCCTCCTGTGTTGGGTAGATGCCTTCAGCTCCTTGGCTTTGGACACATGTGCAAACTGGATGCATAACAGAGGGGCGCACTGCAGCCGGGCATTAACCAGGCATGTGTCCGACTGGACATGGGCATTAACTGAGCATCTTTCCAACTGGACAGTCATCTCAGGTAACAGGATGTCATAAGCAGTGGTGCTGTGGTGCATTTCTAAGGTCAGGGGACTTCCCAGCTCTTGGTTTCTTGTGAGAAACTCTGCCCTCAAATCCAAGGCTAGCCTGTACCAACCTTCTTGTTTCCACCTCCTGAGTGTGGAAAAGTGGCTAGAACTATCATGTCCTATTAGGGAGGGGAGAAGGCCACATGTCTGCAAGAGCTTGGGAGTACTGCAAGGCATCTGTGATTGTCCTGGCTGTTATTACCCCCACCCCCTAATAAAAAGCAAACTTTTGGTGCTGCCATGATGAAAATATTTAGTTTGTTTATTCTTGTGCATGAGAACAGCCTCTTCTGTATAATACTTTGATTCAAGGCAGTAACTACTCTCTTCTTCTCATTGCTTATCCACTGTCTATCTCTGAATAGCAAGAGAATTGAGAATTGGAGGATTTAATTTTTAAATCACTTTTGAGTATTTGTAGTATATTCCATCACCCTAATCAAAAGTGTGGAAGAGTGGTCTGGTTTGTTCTGGAAATGTAATTTTTGCTTTCTTTTATTTTTTGCACAGCTTTCTGCCTTTCCCTCTCTGACTCTCTCTTTTGTTTATTTTTAAATTGGTTTATATTATCAATTGTTAAAATACTGCATTTCTATCTAAAGTCATCAGAAAGAATGGGCAATGATAGAAAATAAAAGGAATAACAGAGGATTGCTTTTAGCCCCAAAAAAGTGTTAGGTTCTTTGTCCCTTTCTTTAAATTGATAATTTTTAATGACTAAAACAAGTATGTTTCTCTTTTATTTTTAAGGTGTCTTATTTACTTCTAACATCATATGACTTTTATTAGACAATATGTATGGCAGCTGCTTGCATTTAAGTATATTTAAATCGTGTGAATATGCCATTCTTCTGTATTCAAATTTCCACTAAATGACTTTGCAAGAACTCTTCTGTGTGTTATACTCATACTCCTTCTTTCCTGGTAGTCACTAACTCTGGCATTTTTTTTTTTTAATCTAAGATCATAGGGTGCTTGCTCTCTCTACCATCAGCAAGCCTAGACAGGATCCTCTCTATCCTTTTTCACAACTAGATTCAACATTATGACCACTGAATCTGTATTTTAGTGATTCTGGTCATGGTGGTGGACAAGTCATCTGCATGGTGGTTCTGTACCCCTCATCTCCACTTCTCTTTAGAGATTCTCTTTGGAGAGTATGCTACCCTCAGGGCTGCTGTAAAAACATTAAAAATAACCAGAAATCACTTCCAAAACCTCATCGCTATGTCAATGTATAATAAAACTATGCTCTGTTCTTTCTAAGGCAGGCCTGAATAAAACATTCTACTAAGGGCAGCAGGAATTAAGTTTTCTTTAGTTTATAAAAGCTTATTATCCTACCCTGGAAAGAAAAAGTTCTGTATTAGGTTGAATAATTTGTTTTTGATGACCCCATGTGGACGACTCTTTGTCACCCTCTTTTCCCAAAGGAATGATAAAAAAAATACAAGACTTATAAAAATAAAAGGCCCCACCATCCCAGCAATATAGAGCTGAGCCAACACATTTATTTTCAAAACAGAAAACACAGATTTTACAACAGTATATTATTACCAAAGCTGTTCCAATTAGAAGGAGGAGAGTGATTTGATTATTCTGAAGATTCTGTAATGTAGTACAATGAAAATCTTGGGTTCCTTTATCCTCAAATTTGTATTTGTAATGATTCTCCCTGAATTGTATGTCATAGCCTAGTAAAAACTGTAATAACTGGGGAAAGGAATGCAAGCAAAGTGAAGTGGTTTACCACACACTCCCCGCCCCCCAAAAAACACCCTTTTTTAGTGGAATTATATTCATGTTTAATCAGAAATAGACAATGAAAAGTATTTTTGAAGCTGGTGTCACACATTTCTGAATAACATATTCCTACAAAAATGTTGTATGTGCTATTCACAGGAAGGTGGAATCAGGAAGTTGGTTTGTTAAATACAGACAGCTTTTATACTGTTTCTCAACCCTTATTGAAATACTGGGAATCCATAAAGATTTTTGCAAAGTACCAATGCAATATTGCCTTGTGCTGCTACACTTGAGTGCATGCCCCGGAATTCCAGCATTCTGGAATCCTATGCTAAAAGCAATCTACTTCTAATGCTGCGAAGCAGGTTTTCTCATGGGGCAGCCCCTTCACCATCTGCATCACAACAACCAGGCAGCTGTTCATATGCACTTTCCTCAGTCTTCTCACTCCCTGACCTACATAATCAGTCTCAGAGATGGGATCCAGAAACTCGCCCTTTCGAGAAGCTCGCCTGTGAATTTATTCACTTCTCTACAGCAGCTTAAAAAGATGGGTTAGGGGCTAGGGGGTGAGAATGGAAACTCCACATGGGGCTTAGTGCCTCCATGAACTTGGAGCCGCCCCCGTGACTACTGGGGGATGACAGGCAGCATCTCTTCTTAACTTCAGGAATGGTGACACCACAGCCCTCACTACATGCCAAGGCACTGTTCCAGGAGCATTACACCTATTACTTCATTTAATCCTCACAGCAATGCCAGGAGGTAGTTCCCATTTTATAGGTGAAAACACCTAGATACAGTGTGTGTAAATAATCCATCCAACATACGCACGTATCAAGTCAGCTATTTTCCTGCAGTCCTAGGACACATCCTGTGCTTAGACACCTTTTGTAAAAAGATTGTTTTGACCTACAAAATATTGCTTTCCCCTCTAACAGATCAAGTTGTTAGGTTTAAATAATTTATCCCCTACTTTTTCCTAGAAATTTTTTCTAAGTTTATGTGGTAATAGTGGAACAGTATCTGTATGTCACTGGAATTTGATAAATGGTCTGAGATGTAGATTCCTGGGCAAAATTGAGAGTGGATCCCTCTGGCAAGGTTTAGAGTAGAGATGGGCTGTGCTGTGCCCTTGGGCATTACAGGTCACCAGAAGACCTGTCAACTGGGGGTATTCTCGGCCCTTCAGCCATAGTAAAGGCATGGCAAGGTGTTTCACCTCACCTTTGTGTCTAGTTCCTTTTTAAATCCTCATGCCCTTCGATGCTGTCTTCCCAAATTTTCCAATTTTCATTTCAAAGTCCCTCTCCACCCCAATTTAGACTTTAAATGACTCTTTCTGAAATTAAAGGCAGAAAATCACAAAACCTTTAAGTATAGAAATGTGTGAACAAAAAACACTAACATGCCAAGCACAGTTTTAACATTTTAAGTGTATTAAGAGCACTGAAATGTATTTGAAATGTGGTAGGACTGGTAATACTGTTCATCTTCTGTCTAAAATATGTTTCGTTTCTATTAATAAACGCAGCAGATGAACTGTGAGTGGAAACGCTGTCGTTTCCTACTCTTCTGAGAGATCCAAGAGGTTTGTGAACGTCACCTTTTTTATTGTGTCATTTCTGGTGTTAATGCAGTCAGACAGGTTTAACACCAAGATCTTCTAGTCTGAAGTGTCATTTCTGGAGATGGTAATTTGAGGAATTTGAAAAGCATGGCAAAAATGCAAGCCAATTCAGATACACTACGGTTCATATATCAAAGGAAAAATACTTTTTGATGGTTTTTCAGAGATGCTGAAGAGCTTGAAAATAACATGGTCAGAGCCAGATTTTCCAGCCAATTTCTAGATTATTACAAATGCACATTTTTCCATTTAAAAGGTCTTTTTGCTGAAGAAAGTCACATTAGTACTTTGTAACCTAACACTATTCAGCTTATATTTATTAAACAAGTCAACCTTCTAGAACTGTGGTGTGGCAACCATAAAGTTGATCTCAGGAGATACAGCCCTTGTGCCACTGAAGAATTTAGAGGATGAATATCAACATTTGGACGTTGGGACAAAATTAAGATATAACTAAGAATCGGTAAATCCATCCAGTTTTCAGAACTAGTAGCCCAACTGGCATGTAAAAAGGAGTGCTTTTATAAACAATTAATGCTCCATGCAACACACAGGCACACACAGAAGCTATTCATGCATAGTTAGGAAGTCAATTTCTGAGACTTTGGCTGGAAACCTGGTTTTCATGGATGAAACATTTTGGGTAGCATCTCCAGTATTCCCCTTGAGAAAATGAAGTAACAAAATCCATTAGACACTTAAAGTTCATAGATACTCTTTAATCTGGCTCCAGTGTTCTTTGTTTTGGCATGTTGTAGTACTTTGGCACAAAATAGCATCAGAAAAGCCATTTTGTCTTTGAAGATGATAGATTCTGCACACTTAATCCATTAATCTGGGTTGATGGGCTTTGCCCAGAGTTAAAATATTTTGTCCTTACATAATGGTTTTTATATTAAATCTCTGAACAATAATTTTTCTGGTGACTGCATTCAATCCCATAGTCTAGATGTAAAAAGTATAAGAAGGAGGTGAATTTGTTTTTTTTTTAAGGATTTATATAGTGCTTGGTATATGTGCTCAAGCTGTCTTGTTTCAGAAAATATTCAATCATGTGTTCCTCATAACAATTCAGTGAGTCTGATACTATTAGCCCCATTATGTAGGTGAAAACGTTGAAGCGCAGAGACTTCAAGCAGCTGGCCAGCTGTCACCCAGCTAATAAACAATTGAGCAGGAATCCAGTCCTCCTGTCTGGTTTCAGGGACTGGACTTCAACTACTGCACCACCCTGCCTGGATGTCTCCACCAGACCAGCCTCATGGTTAATAAGGATGAGCTAAGGATGGAAATGAGAATATTTAACATTTCCAGACCCCCTTTCTCATCATTCCTCACCAACTTCCTCCCCATAGAATGCATTCTAATTTTCAAAGTGAAGTTTCAGACTGATAGTTTTAGACTTGGGGAAGGCAGAGCCTTGAGACCCAAAGGTGCAATCATGGTAGAAGGGACTGTACAGAATAACATAGCATTATGAATGTTTAATATAGTCAGTGCAAAAGATTGAAAGTGAAGTTGAGACATTAGACTTGGGTGGTACTATACTTATCTGAAAAGTTACTTTTAAGTTACAAATCCCACTTCCTACACCTTTAGTCCAGCTCAGACAGATGAGATTGGCAGAACTGTACATTTTACCAGATCAAAGGTACAACTAGGAATTAATTAGGAGCCCCCAGTCTAAAGTTCCTATGTTCTGCATAATAAGGAAAGCCTTCTAGGCTACAAGTCCCAAATTGTTAAGGAGCCAAGCACCACTCCCATCAGGTCACCCACGGAGGCGGGAACTCCCACGGAGGTGGGCACTCTCAGAACAGTTAAGATGCTCTGTTGCTGCTCCGGGAAATATAACCTATCCTGAAAGCTTTGAGATGTCACCTTAACCCCCATCCTGACCAGGTCTTCTCTATTGGTCTTGAATAGATGGGTGTGGCTTCTCATTTTTATTTTCTGACAGGAAACAGAGGAGATGATGCATGGGCAGAAAGGGAGCTTAAGGTCGGAATCCTGGGTATCCAGGACATCTGGGCCTCATTAGCCATAGTGGGGGGCCAGCCCACGTGAGAGGCAGCAGGAAGGAAAAGCATCTTTGGCCAGCTGGTGGAAGTCAGGGCTGGAGGAAATGCTGCCTTAATTTTTGGAAGAGATTTTTCTTCAAGCTCTGAAATGATTTTGCAAGCCATTCTTTAAAGCATCATGATATATAATTTAGCTAATATTTTACAAAAGGAAAAAAAGTACTAAATCCATCCATGAAGATGAAATGGGTTTCATGTTATAATTCTCACTATTCAGAAAGCTTGCACATCTTGCCCAAGGCTCTGAAAACAGCCTCCAGGGACTCTTCTGGGAGCGCCCGCCTGATAGTCACCAGGCTTCGGCTGCCATCCCTTCCTGTCGAGCCGAAGCTTTAGAGGAGGACTTACTTTTGGTTGGTGGAATGAGCAGCAGTTTAGGCATCAACAGATGGTAGGCATTCCAGGTGGTTCAGTGTTCTTTTCTCCTTATTGAAGGGACAAATACCAGTTGGAATGCTTTACCTTAACTCATTCAAAAGCTCTCACTACCCAAAAAAGAGGATAACCACAAAAGCGTCCTCTAGAAGTGACGCAGCCACAGCTGTCTAGAAGTTATTAAGCAGTAATTCCCTCAGGGCAATAGAGGAGTGGTTATAGGGATATCACATTTATGAAAATGTCACTCTAAAGTGTAAGGAAGAGCTCAAGACAGCTTAGATTCCCTACTCTGTCATTTGGACAAATTTGTTGATGTTACAAATTAAATCACATGGAGAAAAACATCTCTCTTTGTATATCCGTGGTCTGAAATGCTAGCAAAAAGAACAGAAAAGGTGTCAGGCTGTTAGTAGGTTATTGCCTTACAGGCCTTTTATGTAAACAGTGCTTTAGGCCTTGCCATGGTCTTGAAGGCGCCTTTATCAACATAAATTGCTTGGATAATTGAATGCAATTATTAAAAACATGACCTTCGGAGTCGGTGACCTGGAACTGGGTCTCACAGCCCCCACTGCCTAAGCGATTCCAGGTTCTGGACTCCTCTGAACTGCAGTGTCATTTGTAAACATAGTGCTGTCTCAAGGGTTATTGGAAGCATTTAGCCAGATAACTTTTGTAGAGTCCCTGGCATAGTGCCTGGCATGACAACAAGCACTCAATCAATGTTAGTAACTGTTATTGTAAAGATAACCCCTTCTGGTAACATTCAAGTCTCTCAGTATTCATGTTTAAACTGGATGAAGCTGGATTTTGAATTCTTTCAAGCTGTTTCTATTCAACAGGCAAAAACCACTGCCACACCAGGGAAGGCCAAATGGTAGATCATTATTTTATTTATTAACAAAGGGTAAAGTGGAAGTAGAAGTTCAGTGAAAAAAGCAAGTTGTAAAACATGTAGAATGACGCCACTTAAAGAACTGTATATATACTTGCTTGGAAGGCCATATATCCAAATATCCTATTAGTTATCCCTAAATGCCTTTTATTTTCTCTTGACACTTTCTCCCAGATTTTCTGCAGTGAACCTGTGTTACTTTCACGTTAGAGAAAAACAAACTGGGTCTAGTGTGTGGGAAGGTAGAGATGGGAGCAGGGGCCCCGGGACCACTTGGTTCATTTCGTGTGAGGTCCTGCAAATTTGGAGTGATGGGTATTTTCAGATAGGAGAATCTTCAACGAAGTTTTCTATCAGCCCTGCTTACCAACATCTTATTTTTTATCTCAGTTTTTCCAAGTATTTAAATAACTCCAGAAACTGGTCTGGTTTCCAGGGGGTGCTCAAGACCTCTGAAATCAGAAACACACCAAAACCTGGCTGTCCACACCTGCCATCACCATTAATGGCCCCCAAATGGACACTGTGTGAGGAATTTAGCTGTCAACCATCTGGAGCTCTGACTCTCTCCATTTTAATTTAGGGAAAGATATAATATATGATTTTTAGATTATTTAAAAATACTTATTCTTAATTTTATTTACATTTCAGTGGTGTGAGTAGTATTTTGTGGAACATTTTTAAACATTCCTAAGGGCTAATTTATTAAATATGAAAAAAGTCTTAAAGAAACAGATTTGGCCATAATTTTTGTCTCTTTTTATGACTATAACTCTTGCTTCAGGAATATTTATCAGAATTAATGTGTTTCTAAATTGCAGGTATCAGAATTGAGGGGACACTTTGCTCACCAAGCTTTGTGCTTACACATCTCAAGTTGCAGTAGAACCAGATTTTCTTTATAATTATTTCTCTACTTAACTTTATAAGGAAACACATGTCCAAACCGAGGACAGCCCCACTTTAAGTTTCAACATGGTTTGGGTTTTACAGCATCCAAGATTTTCCTAACTACGTACCTCTTTTTCTCTTTCCTTTTCTTTTTTGGTCTTAAAACACAGGCTTTTGGCTGGTTCAGTAAGTTGTTCCTGCCAACCAGTTGCTTTTATGGTAATTGACAGCATAGCTGATTTTTGGAACCTTAGAATCTAAAAAGGCATTTTAGCTCAGACTTGGGAGAGGCTGAGCCAAGCTACTTGCAGAGGAAGAGATACAGCTGAGCTGAATGTAGGCCAGTCAGACCCTAAGTCTGTGCATGCTAATTAACAGCAGTGAAAGTCTGCTCTAGCTCAGACTTATGATTTCCCTTTTCAGCAGCGTTCAGAATTCTTCCTCCTGTCAAACTATTTCTTGAGTCACTACTGGCTGCCACTTTTGGAGGGGAGTTGGTGAGACCCCCTGTCTGCAGTGGGCAAAATGGTATGTGAACCTCCTGAACACTGGAGATGGGTCAGTAGACCCCTTTGCTCCTTACTGACTTTGCTGAAAAGACACAAAATATTTGAACCAAATAAAAGCCAGCAGGTTTATACTTCAAAGGAAAAGAGCATAATATAAAACACTTCACATTTAACACAATTACTTAATAAATGAATGCATTATACATTTCCTGAGTTCCCCCCAAATGATCAGTTCTCTAAAATAGCTGGGGCATTTCCCTAATTTTATCTCAGCATAATGAATGTACAAAAAAAAAAAAAACCCAAACTACCAGATCTTTATAGTCCTTTGCTTTCCTACAAAAGTGCAAAAGTTTTAGAGTAAAAAGGGCCCCTGTTTGCTACCTTCCTTTTACTAATTCTTCTGGAACTAGAACCCCCTACTCCCCAGGAGGTGGCTCTGGGGCACATAATATCCTAGTGGCACTGGAGGGGGGTAGCCCACCCGCCAAAACAACCCTGGGCACAGAGACCCTCCAAAATGGTTGTAGCCGCCTTCTGACCGGTTTGAAATCTTTTGACACTGAGCTTTGTTACCAGCTCTTTCACACTTACTGCTGCTAGAGAAGCAAAACGTTTCTTCTCTTCATTACTTTCGATGAAGATTTTTCTTCTGCTGCTGGAAAGGAACCTGGATCCATACCTGATGACACTGAACGTGCCCTGCCTGCCTTAGAAATAAAACTCAAGATACAATCTTTTGAATTCTGAATAATTTTGAATAACAATGCCAAGTGCATTGTTGAACTTTGTGAAGTTAACTGAGAACACCCAAACGAGGATCAGAGTGTCTGCTTTTACACTTCAAAGGGATTTTCATAGGCACCAAACTGTAAAACACATACACCCGAAAGTAAGCAGAATTTTATAATTCAGTTGGCTGTAGTAAACTTGTTTCTCAGTGGAGCGAGTTCAAGGAGGCAGCCACAGGGAGCGCTAGCAGCATCCAGCCATTCGTGGGGCTGCGGGACTTTCAAGCTCATTCTTCAGCATCAGTAGAAGCTCTGGGTGGACCCTAGTTACACGCTCTTTCACGTGCAGACTCCATTGGTTTATGGCATTCCTGGGTGCTATAATCCAGTGTACATTTAACAGCGGGAGGCTTCCTTCTTGTCAGCTGTGCAGAGGTCCCTCTCAGGTTGACCATTCAGGTAGGGACTGATTGTAGTCCCCTTTGTATAGTGAGACCACTTTGCGAGCCACAGCCATCAGTTACATGCTCTTTTCTAAATTGTGTTTTGTTATTTCCCTAACATTATTTAAGCTTCATGGAACTTACTCTGCTGTTGCCAAGTCTTTCCATTGAATAAGTATCTCCATAACCTATTGCTTCACTTTGGCAACAGAATTGTTGCAATTTGTGGGCAAAATTGAGCAAAGGCCTAACTCTTTTTTTTCCTCTGTAAAATGGCCAATGTTGCTGGCTTTCCTCCTCCTGAACAAAGGCCTTGACTTGTTCTCTGTTCTGCTAGTACCTTGTCTCTGTCATTACAGAGCAAAGATTTATAGATAATAGTACTAAACAAAGAATGACTTAACAGACATTGCAGAGACTGCTGTCCCCACACAGTTACTAATATGAAAAAAGCTAAGACACACATTGCTTTGAATACTGCCTGGCACTTAGGAAATGATCTGTAAACTAGGATTATCAGAGTTCTGTGAATTAAAAATTGTCATTCTTTTCCTCCATTCACATAAGTAAGATTATAATCTCCAAATTACCAAAAGCAGCAGAGATGCAGCTAACCACCCAGGCAGACCTCACAGGGACCAGAAGATGCAGGGGCTTTCCAGGCTTCAAACCCTCACAGAACCATTTCCCCCAAAGGATCCCTAAAATGCAAGGTGGCCAGAGAAAGCAACGAACGTTTGTTGCCCCATTTGGGGCCAGACACATATCTCTGATCTTCTTCATGACAACCTTGTCATTTATTCACTAAGTGCTTTTGTTTTGTCCGCTGGCTTCCTTTTGTTTTTTTTAGCTCTCTGGAAGGGTTGTGCAGAGAAGTCATAGTGACTCACAGCGATCCATTGTTGTCCCAGAAGGCCTGACTCAGAGTGTGTTAACAGCCTTTCCCAATTCTTTCCCTTCACAGAGGGCATTGAAGTTGAGCTGCCGTGTCTACATGGCCATGGCACTATTTCCTGTTGCCTATGTCTTCTCACTTAGGACATTTTGCCCTGGTTGAGCTGTATGATGGCCATGTTGATGGTCTTCTCAAGTGTCTTCTAGTTCCAGCATCTCTCAGAGCCTCATCTGTAGCTCAGTAATGTTTAGTGTTGTGGTGGTGACTTAACCAAGTTTTGGAGCCTCACAGGCTGCCGGGGAGTCCCAGTCCCGCTCCTTTGTCCCCACATCCTGGCCAGGCTGGTGGCCCCTCTTTACCCTCTCTATGCCTTTCCTTCTGGCATGCCTGTTTTTTTGTTTCTGAGACCATATTCTTTTAGCCCAAAGGAGCTGCCTCATGAAATCTCATTAAGATCCAGAGCCCATTTCATCCTTCTCTGCATTGATGTATGGTGGGCAGCAAGTCTACACTGGAGGCAAAAGAGTGTAAGCAAAGGTCACACTCTCTGTTCCTTTGCTGCAACAGCAAGATGAGGAGTTGGCTTGAAGCTTGAAGACTGCTGTCTGCTTAGTTTGATGTGCCAGCGAGCCCTGTACTGCTGTCTGCTTTGGGTCTGTTACTCATTTGCTAACTAGCCAGAGGGAACTATTTGCCAGTCCTTTTGCTGAGATGGTTTGATTCCCATGAAATCATAGAGTATTAAAAGACACACACCCTGAAGGTCTTCTAGGAACTCCATATTTTATAGTTGAGGTAACTACATCCCAGACATCATGGGGCACCGTAAGCTGCCCAAAAGCACACAGCAGGTGAGTGGTGGGGCCAGACCAGAACCTGGCCCCGAGCAATTACCACTCCCTTCCCTAGGCTTTGCCACCTCATGAAAAGGCCTAATTTCTCAGAATTAAATCAACCTCAGATTGTTGTATATTTATAAAAGCTACTTTGTATACTTTATTACCTCATCTTATTCCTGCTTCTCTGCAGAGATTGTTTCCTTGCATCTTAACTTAAGCTACTTTATCTTTCCTAATGAACCTGATTCCTGGCAATTAATGATGAAACTCCTGAGATTAACAAAGAAAGAACAGAAGAAAAGTAATCAACTTTTTGCTTTTCTTTACAGACACTCTGGAAAATGGATCCGGTAAGGGTGACAGGTGAGCAGGATGTTTTTATTTGCTATTTGTGCTTTTCACTGATGGCATTTTCTACATCGGCTGCAGTGAGTTTGATTATTTTCTTTCTGTTTTGCTTAAATCCAGTGCAGCTAATAGAAAGGGGCTGAGCAAAGATGACACATACTGGAAGGAAATCAATGCCGCTATGGCCTTAACCAATCTTGCACAGGGCGAAGACAAACGGCAGGGAACCACCAGCCGCATCGTCCAGAAGTCGTCGCATATAGCAGAAGTGAGGACCGTCAAAGCGCCACTGCTTCAGCAGTTCTGAGAGTTGGTCGAATTTTCAGAGTAATAGCTGTTCTGAACGTCAGTGTCTTTTCATAAACCCTCATCTTAAGAGCCGAAGCAGGAGTGAAAATTACTCCCTTTCAAACCTCTTCTTGTTTAATTATCCTAAATATATCATGTAGTGGCTTCTGTAAAAGAGATATAAGTTATAAAAAAAACTCACTTTAATCAAAAATATTAACTTATTTAAGTTACTCAAACTATGCATAAAATGTCTGCATTGCCATCCCAGTAAGTGCCTTGCCTCCCCAAAGTAAGCTACAACGTGGGCATAGTAGAGCACCTATGCCTCAAAGTGACAACGCCGTGACGCTATTAGCCTGTGTGTATCATTCCAGACCGACCCAACCATTCCAGGACTGAAACCATAATTTCTGAAAGCCCTTGAAACATATTCAATAATTAACATGTTGAAACTTGGAAATCTATTCAGCCCAAATGAAATGTTCCTTTTAAAAAACTTATTCAGTATTTTAAATTTTTTAATGTGCTTTTCAAAGACTTTTATGCATGTATCTCACCTGCATATCTGATATGTTATAAACTTCCAAAATAAAAGGTGCAGTGTTCACATAATTAATACATTTAAGAAGAATCTGAGTATGTTGTGATCAGAAAAACTTTTTCCAAGCACTGCTGGAAAACACCACAATGCCCTTTAAAATTAATTTGGATTTTCTTTTTCTCAAGTTTTGCTGAAGTTTTAAAAAACACTATATAAATAACTCAAAATTTCCCTGTATAGAACGAAACCTATAGTTTAGTTTTAAAACATAATCCTGTTTGCAGTAGAGTTCAGTGTTTTTTGTGATCGGAACTGTTTTTCATATACAATGGCTAAAAACCTTTTATTTGGTTCATTCCAAATTACATTTGCTGATGGACAATTTATACTGCAATGACAAGACTGAAAAAAAATGTATCTCTATGTGAATATACATATATGCACATAAAATTGATTTTTAAATTTAAAACATGTGGAAAACAAAACATTGAAAAGTCTCTGGATTTTGCCAAGTAGGATATTAAAGTAAAAATTAAGTGAAATCATGCATTAAAAGAAAGAACATTTTAGGTGCCTCGTTAGCACAGTAGGTAGCGCATCAGTCTCATAAAAGAAAGAACATTTTGTTTCTAAATTAGACTACCATTGAGGGAGAATAATCAATATCAAGAAAGAATATCTTTTTCAATCGAACAATAATATTCTAATCAGTTTGGAAAGACTTGAAACTTGAAGAAACAGTGGAGATGCCAAATATAACAGAGTATATGTGCAACAGAGTAGAGAGGATTTGATTCTTTTATGGTGGGATGTTTTTTAAGGGTATGTAATCTATTTTGTAATTGTTTTTTAAACTGGAAAGCATCTCTGTGAGTGTGAATGAAGGCCAATAGTGCAGCCATGTGGTGACATTTTTCTTTATTTTGAAAAGTGCTTTTAAAACCAAAGGCTGCTCTAGTTGATGTATGGACAATATCAATCTTGATATGAATTGTAGGATACTTTTTCATGTAATATAACATTGGGGGATTGGGTTTATTTAGTATAATGAAGATAATTTGATATAAAAATATTTTCTATGTATATATTTTTACTTTGTTTTCTAAATTGCTGTTTGCAGTAACAGTAAGTGCAAAGCAAGAAATGTAAGTTATGACTGTATGAGCAGATGGAGTATGAGTTCTTTGGCTTTATATCGTTAAGTGGTTACAGATCCACAGGAAAAACTGTGGACTCTTTCTAAAACAGTTTGGCCAAAATCTGACCCTGTCAATGAAGACTAAGGATGAGTACTTCACTCTTTTTCATACTACTATAAGTTATTCTGGTATTATGTATTTTAATAAAAATGTTTTTGTTTTGACATATTTCAGTTAGATAAATGGATGCTGATTGTTTATTTGAATTAGCCACAATTCATTTTTGCCATCTTTTGAAAAAGAATCACCAAATGTGTTGTGTTATAAACTATGGATGACAAGTCAGTATAGGACAGATATTCCCTTTTTTTTTTTTAATACAAAAGCTTGCAGTCTGGCCTATAAACACATCAAGAAGATTTTATAATTAGCACATCCTTGGCAATATCTCAAATTGCAGTTAATTTTAACTTATTTTTTCTTTTGCTGCTTTAACATTTTCTGGAAATGAAAGTCCCCCCAATCCTTTAAAAAATATCTTGAACAATGCTGAGCCAGCAGCTGAGAATCTAACTCATAATTTATGTTGTAGAGAAATAGAATTACCTCTATTCTTTGTTTTGCCATATGTAATCATTTTAATAAAATTAATAACTGCCAGGAGTTCTTGAGAGATTTAAAATAAAAGTTAATTTCTGGACCTCAATGATCATATGAATTTTGTTTTCCTTTGAGAGCTGACCAGGTAGAGAAAAAAGTAGAACAGAAGGGTCCGTTATGTGCCGTAATTCTCCTCAGGTCAGTAGGGATATGATATGGAAGCCCTGCGTTTGTATTAGGTTTGGTTTTCATCACCTTAGACCCCCCCCAACCCACCTTTTAAGAGCTGAGGAACAGAGAATCTGATGCTAACTTGTAAATTACATAACTTTAAAATGTACACTTTCACTGAATACCTTTATCAGTAGGTAATATGATAAGCATTATTACTGTGTGCTATGTGCCCGGGAAAACCTCAGCTCTGAAGCTACACAGACTTTCATTTGAATCCCAGCTCTGCCGCTCACTGCCGTGAGATCCGGACTCAGTCACTCTCAGCTTTGGCTTCTTCATCTGCAAAGTGAAAGAAATGAGTTAGATGCTATAGGGTTTGCTACAAGGTTTAGATACATATACAATATGTGAAGTGTCTGCCACACTGCCTGGCATTTAACAGGTGCTCAATAAATGAAAAATATTATCACATAATTATCATTTTTCTGTGTAGGGTTTATGTGCAGGACAGTAGAAACAGAAATGGAAGGTGAATATGGAAAGCTTAATGAACTGCCTTGGAAAAGGAAAGATGGCGTGAGAGACTGTGGTGTAAAAGTTGGTCTCAGAGTTGTGGAGACCTCAAGGAAGATCACTGTATCATCAGTACTTTGAACTTCCTGGAGAAAAGCAGCAAGTAGAACAAAGGTAGGGAAGAAAGAAATGCCAAAGAAGACGGCTCACATGGGAGAGCGTCCTTCATTCAAATCAACAAAAACTGCCTTGCCCTTCCTTCAGCCCGCTTGATCTTGTTCAAGATGACTAAGAACTCAAGCTGCTGTCTGCATTCCCTGCCTGCTCCAAGTAGCAGTGTTTAACAAACAGTGGCAACAGCCATGGTCGGCATAACATCATGCAAATAAACACAAAGAATAAGAGCAGGCCGCCCAGACTCTTCTGTCTGAGGCGGCTTTGGTCGGCCACACCTTGGAAGGCCTTTGGGGTGGTGGTAAGAACTTGGGCTGGCACAACCTGGCTTCACCTCTTCACCCCTTGGTGACTTTGGGGAATAAGCGTTGAGCCTTCTACACCCGCTCTTTCATCTATGAAACTGACCTACTCCAAAAATCTATTGTAAGGAGTAAGAAAGACAGTGAATATAAAAGTGATTTGCAAATTGCACAGTACTGTACAAATGTTAACACTTATTAATGTGTTCCACATAACTCTGAAAGACCTAATATCCCATAATTTTTGGCAATATAAATTGTGGTTTCCATGGAGCATATAGGACCCCTAGATTTTGTATGATCTACTACCTTTGGGCCTTTTGGGGCACAGTCTTTTGCTCTTGTACTTATTTGTAACAATTATGATCAGAATGAGGTGATTGTCACATTGCAGGACTAGAACCCTGACTTCCCTTCCTAGTTTCTATGAGATGCATCATAGAAATGGACAGAAAATTTGGTATGGGGGTATGGGTATTGACCGTGATAAAGTTTTTTTTTTAAGGTGAGAAAAACCAATTTATGAGTTTGGAGAAGCAAGCTGACATGGTTTTACACTTTACACAAATGACTTCATAGAAATTCACAGAAGATTATCTCAATAGGTCTTCTCAAACAAATTTCAGCCCAAAGCCAGTTTCTGGACAGTTGATCTACAGTGAGTCTAATCTGACTTTTATTCATGACTTTTAAACAAAAATTTATTTTTTAATTCATGTTTTAAAAAGGTATAAATGTAAAAAAAAAAGCATAAATGTAACAACTAGTATAGAAGGATATAAGATGAAAAGTCCCATGCCCTACCTCTCCACTATCCCAACCCGACATCCCAAAGATAACCATAGTTGATGTCTCTGTATGCTTCCAGAAACTCATTTCACACTGAGATAAGGAATTTGCACCAGAATATAAATCAACATACTTTCTTAATCAAGAAGGTCTTTCTATGAGAAAAAAATTTATCCCTTGACCTTGCAGTGCTCTTAGATGTACAGACTTATATTCTGGCCCCTTATCTCTTCGCAGACTAATAAGCAATTGGTGGATTGTCATCACCATGGAGATTGTCTCTGAATAGCACTGTTATAAATACTGATGCAGTGAACATTCTTGCACATATGTGTCTATAGCCACCTATACATTATGGAATAAATACCTAGAAGTAGAATCAATAAATGATAAGTCCATTAAATTTTTTGATGGATGCTGCCAAATTACCATTTAAAAGTTCTACTAATTTACACTTTCAAAAGTGGGATATGAGTGTCCTTTTCTTCAACATGGTCAAAACATGGAGTATTATTAAACTTTTCAATACTTGACAATGTTGTAGGTAAAAGAAACACCTCATCACTGTTTCAACTTGTGCCTTTTAAAGATGAGTGACATTATGCATATTGGTATTTCTATGCATGTCTGTCTGCCTTCCTTTCATCTGTTTGTTAGTGATTTGTATCAACTATTTGCGTTTTTTAAATTCATTGCCTCGTCGTAATGTGTTGCAAATATTTTTCCCAGTTTGCTTTACATGTTTTTACACTTATAATATGTTTAAATTCAGAAGCTTAAACATCATCTGTGCGTATACATAGGGTGTGTAGGGGGCACTGCATATACTTGGTCGTCACGGAGGCAGTATAGTATAGAACTTCAGAGAACAAATTCTGGAGCCAGACTGCTGAGGTTCAAATCTTCTCTCATCTGCCTACGAATTCTACAGTCTTGGGCAAGACTAACCTAAGTTTCCTTATCTGTAAAATACAGATCATCATAATACCTTCTTCCTACTGTTGTTGTGAGGATTAAATTAGTTATTTTCCATAAAGCACTTAGCATAA
Source organism: Phataginus tricuspis (assembly GCA_029783875.1). NCBI lineage: Eukaryota > Metazoa > Chordata > Mammalia > Pholidota > Manidae > Phataginus > Phataginus tricuspis. The sequence goes on along the minus strand of JAQQAC010009376.1, from coordinate 17,643,519 downwards.
TAGTCCCTGGTACATAGACAGTGCCAAGATTGTGAAAAGATACATCCATCTTTTCTGCTATAAGTATAATGGCTTATTTTTTATATTTAAATCTTGTATCCATTGGCAATTTATTTTTGCATAAATAAAACTGAAATTTTATGTATAAATATAAAAATATGTACAAGAGCCATATGAGGAAAATTGCAAAACTGATGAACAAAAATCAAAGAAGAATTAAATAGATATTCCAAGTTCATGATGGGAAGACAACATTGTCAAGATGTCAGTTCTTCCCAACTTAGTCTGTAGATTCAATGCAATCCCAATCAAAATCCAAGCAAGCTGTTTTGTGGGTATCAACAAATTGATTCTGAAGTATATATGGAGAGACAAAAGGCCCAGAATAACCAACACAATAGTGAAGAACAAAGTTGGAGGACCAACACTACCTCATTTCAAGACTTACAATAAAGCTACAGTAATTAAGGCAGTGTGGTATTAGCAAAAGAATACACAAATTCAGCGATGGAACAGAATAGAGTGCCCAGAAATAAACTCACACTTACATGGTCATTTCATATATAACAAAGCAAGAATATATAGTGGGGAAAGGACAGTCTTTTCAATAAATGGTGCTGTGAAAACTGGACAGCTACATGCAAAAGAAACTGGACCGTGTCTTACACCATACACAAAAATAAGCGCAAAACAGATTAAAGACATAAATATAAGACAAGAAACCATAAAACTCCTAGAAGAAAACACAGGCAGTAAATTCTTGAACATTGGCATTACTAATTTTTTTCTGGATATGGCTCCCCAGGAAAGGAAAACAAAAGCAAAAATAAATGATTGGGACTACATCAAATGAAAAGGCTTTTACATGGCAGAGGAAGCCATCAATAAAACAAAAAGACAACCTACTGTTGGGTGACAATATTTGCAAATGATATATCTGATAAGGGACTAATATCAGAAATACATAAAGAAGTCATACAACTCAACACCAAAAAAACAAATAATCCAATTAAAAAAAGGGCAGATCTGAACATTTTTCCAGAGAAGACATACAGATGGCCAACAGGCACATGAACAGATGCTCCATGTCACTAATCATCAGTGAAATGCAAATCAAAACCACAGTGAGGTATCACCTGTCAGAATGGCCACCATCCAAAAGGCAATAAGTGTTGGTGAGGATGTGGAGAAATGGAACCCTACACTGTTGGGAATGTAAATTAGTGCAGCTACTATGGAAAGCAGTATGGAGGTTCCTCAAAAAACAAAGAATAGAAATACCGTATGACCCAGTAATTCCACTTCTGGGAAATTACTTAAAGAAAACATGTGAATGCCTATGTTTATCGCAGCACTATTTAAAATAGCCATTATATGTAAGCAACCTAAGTATCAATCAGTAGATGGGTAGAGAAGATGTGGTACGTATATACAATGGACTCTTAGCCATAAAAATTAATGAAATCTAACCTTTTGTGACTACACGGATGGACATAGAGGATATTATGCTATATGAAATAAGTCAGACAGATAATGACAAATACCATATGAATCTGAAAAACCAAAAAACGAATGAGCAAAACAAAAAAGGACTCACAAACAGAGAACAGACTGCTGGTTTCCACAGGGGAGAGGGAAGGGGGGATGATCGAAATAGGTGAAGGGGAAAAAAATTAGAATATTTGATATCTTGATCTGGGTGACAATTATGTGAGTGTATACACATGGCCAAATTCATCAAGCCGTATACTAAGATCTGTGCATTTTATTATATGTACCTCAATAAAAAGTAAAGTTTAAAAAATGTTTGCATTCTTAAAAAATACTAAAAATAAATAAATAATTTTCTTGTTACTTTTACATTGTCAGTATTTATGCCACTTAAATCATTCTCTGAAACCCTGGCTCCCCAGTTACAGAAATGACCTCAGTGAGTCCTTTGGTTTACTACCTGCCCTTCCTGAGTTCTTTAGTTTGATTTATCTTTTGACTGAACAGATTTTGTCATTACTTGTTTTTTCTCTTACCAGATAAGCTCAGGAATGCCAAATTCCCTCAGGTTGAAGCTTTTGTTCCTTTGTACGTGCCTGAGAACCTAAATGGATAGACACGTCTGGGGTCTTCTTGTTATTAAATTTAGCACCACTACAAGTTGGCTAATTGGATATCACTGTGGGAAACTCGGAGGCCAGCCTTATATTCCCTCCAAGACATTACTTGATTTTTTTTTTTTTTTTTTTTTTTTGCTTGAAGGCCCATACAATTCTTTGTTTATACTTGAAATTCAATAACTTAACCAGAATCTGTCCGAAGCATTCTGGAGCATTGTGTCTTCTGGACCTATGGACTGAAATCTAATTTATGTCAGGAAAAAAATTCTCATATCTAAATTACTAAGTTCCCTTTGTTTTCTTCAAAATTGCCAATTAGCCTTATTCATTGATTCAACTCTACGTACCTATCCTATACTAGGCATTTTGATGGGTACACCAATAATATATACTAACAGAGTACAGTAGGATTCTAGTTAAATCTCCTGTGTCCGTCTTTCATACCTGTTTTTAGCAGCATCAAGTTTTCCTTTTGTTGTTTTCACATTTCGGTGTTTTGTTTTGATTTTTAAATTATCTTATATTTCTTTCCAGCCCTCAGGAGGCTAATTCTTCATGTCTTTATTCTCTCCTCTCTGTGATGGTTATATCATTCATATTCTCTTTGAGCTTGCTTGTCAAAATGTCTTTCGTTTTTAGCTTCCTTGAGTATACAGATGAGCCTTGCACATCATGGGTTTGAACTGTGTGGGTCCACTTAAGCATAGATTATTTTCAATAAATATATTGGAAAACTTTTTGGAGAATTGCAACAATGTGGAAAAGACATTTTCTTTTCCCTAGCTTTCTTTACTGTAAGAATATAGTATATATACAAAATATGTATTAACTGTTTATGTTATCAGTAAGGCTTCTGGTCAACAGTAGGCTATTAGTAATTAAGTTTGTGGGAGTCAAAAGTTATACATGATTTTCAATTGCATGGGGGGTTGGCACCCCTAACCCATGCAGCGTTCAAGGGTCCACTGTATAGAACAATATCTGTGAAGAACATTCTGGTCCTGGAAAATTTCTTCTCATGCAGGTTCTTCGTTTGCTTTTTGCTTATTATGTTTGCTTTTTGAAAATAATGCACTGGTCTCACTTTTTGTCCTTTACACTTATTACTACTCTTTTTTCAGAATGGTTGTGGAAGTGGGGAGAGCTCCATGTCCTCAGCAGCTCCAGGTATGCGCTTCAGAGCCACACCATGCTCGTATTCGCTACAGACCTTCCCTGTGTCTGTGTGGGGGCGTGACTCCCCTCTCCAGAACGGCAGGCCTTCCAGCGGGAACTGGAGAGACTCACGGTGAAATACGGTCACTCTCAAGATGACTTCTTTGTCCAGCTGACTCCAGATATTCCTCACATCCTGTGGTTGGGTCCGAGCCAAGTCTCATCAAAGATGGAAGCCTGGCCTGTTTGTCTTCTGGCTGGTATTTGTGGGAGGCTCTGGCATAGGGAGTGGAGTAGGTGTCATTTTGCACTACCATCTTCTACCAGAAGTCTCAGGGAAATTACATTCTTACTGTTTTTCTTTATTGTGGTCTTTAAAATTCCTGTTCTGATTTTTCATTTTTTTGCTTTCTTTTTTGTACCTTTGCTAGATTTGCTCTCTCTCTCCCTCTTTCTGCCTGACAGTATCATGTTACCTAGACATGATTCCCTCCTCTAAATAAACTCTGTCTTGCCTTTCCTAGCCTGTCACATGACCCCCTGCAGTGGAGTGGCCGCAAAGAAGTGATAACCTCTACTTCCCGTTCACTTTCTCACAGGCGGGTGAGCCATAAAACCTCTCCAACCAACAAGCCCAACCATTTATCACCATCGTCTTAACTACCTCTGCCTTTTGGATAGCTCAGCTCCCCAAAGGACTGTCAATTCAACCATAACTACCTAACAACTGCCAAGCCTCACTTTATGAGCTGCTGTTGAGAGTTTAGCTATTTAAGGCTGATTTTTAAAACATTTTATTGGCACTTCATGGCATTTACTTGATTTACAGTGCTGTAAATAACCACAAATGAGGAACATTTCTTTTCCTTTAAGGCGTAGGCAAAAATTAAAATGGATTCTGAATCATCATTCTCCATATAGTTAATTCCTTACCAGGTCATTCTTCCAAGTTCACCCAACTGGAAAAGGTCGAATGCAGTCAGTTCTTCTTGGGAAGGAGACTTGGGTGGGAAGAGTGGGTTCCTTAAGGCATTAACTCTTTCCTTCCCCAGCCTGAGCTGCTGGGGCTGCCTCTCCACCAGCCCTGCTGTCTTGTCTTAAGACAAAGGCTTTGATGACATGCATGACTTCATACATTACAGGCAATCCTGTGCCTTTCAAAGATACCCAAAGTAGGAGAAATCCAGTGGTTAGAAAAGAAACATCGAATATTATTCAGCCATAAAAAAGAATGAAATTCTGACATAGTACATAGATGAACCTTGACGACATTATGCTAAGTAACATAAGCCAAGGGCTAAGGGAAAAATATTATACAATTCCACTTAAGTGAGGTACCTAGAGTAGGTGAGTTCACAGAGATGGAAAGTAGATTAAAGGTCACCCCCATGCCCAAAGTTAATGAGTAGTTATTGCTCAATGGTGACAGTTTCTGTGGTAATAAATTTTAGAAATAGAAGGTGTGATGGATGCACATCGTGACTAATTAATACCACTTAACTGTACACTTAAAAATGGTTTACATGTCTTTTAAAGACATATAGTGCTTCAAAAAAAGATGTAGGGAAGTAACTTCAGGACATTCATTTCCTCCACATTTACCTCTTCTGAGAGGGTGGTGAATAAAGGCAGATCCTTGGGGTCCTGCCCCAGAAGCCTTTTCCTCACTCGGAATGCAGAGGTGCCTGGGCTCTGTCCAGAGGGATTCCTCTCCATCACCTTCTGAAGTTTCTCCACCCCTGCTTCCCCTGGAGGGGACACCTTGGTTTCTCTCCCCCAAGTCCTCTGTGTCACTTCCAAGGCAGGGTGGCACTCCCTTCAGTGTGGGAAGGTGGACATGACAGTTCCCAACACCACCAGCTAAGGTTTAATAGGACACACTCCCCAGTTCTGCGCTGGTGTGAAGACTGTCTGGGCAGAGACCATCACGGCTCCTGTCCCTCTGCAGCCCCTCAGGGGAAACGGAAGATCACTTGGACAGAGTAGCCAGTCTACTGAGTGGCAGTGGCCATGGAGAGCCACAGTCTTAGCCCCACTGTCCTCTTAGGAAGTGATGCCGGGGTTCTTGTTCACGGAGCCGAAGAATGGTAGGAGAGCAAGGTACAGGCTTCTATTCAGAGATAGAGTGAAAGGACAGAGCTCAGAGGGGACAAGAGAGTCCCAGGGCGGTACGTTGTCTAGGGGTTTTTATAGGCAGTTGAGAGACAAAGGGCTAGGGATGTACACCTGCTAAGTGGTTCCAAATACTTCTGAAGAAATACTAAGTTTCTTCTTAGTCTTCCTGGTTATTTACAAGAACTTTACTGACCTGATTTCCTCCCAGGAGAGCAGCTTCCTGGTCTAGGAGCCTGTCACTCAGGGCCGCCTGCTCTGCTCCCAAGGGGGGCTGAGTCGTTGTTTTACTTCTTTTAACTAATTGGATTTCATGAAATCCTTCCTGCTTTATATTGTTTTGGGCTTGTTTGCTACATTGCCCAAGTTGCAACAAATCATTTGTTTAGGGCTGGAGGAAGGAAGGCAGCACTTGGGTAAAGTTAGAAAAATAAGTTGGGCTCCTGTGCAAACCTCGCAATGGTTATCTTGTTTTGTTTTTTCCAGAGGCCCTCACCCTACTCTGTCTAAGCCCATGGTCCCTGTCTCAGAAGCAGGCTAGATACCTGGAAACAGTGTTCCAAATCACCCACTGGGCTGGTAACCAGTGTGACCTCTGCCCCAGCTCTAAATCCCTCAAACCAGGAGGGCCAGTCTGCTGTAGTTTCACCACCGGAAACAAGGGGCAGGTCCAGACACATGGCAAGGACAGGGCTACAGAGTAGCTATAGGGCGTATGTGAGCAAACATGAGGAAGGCCTGTCGCACTGGAGGACTTCAGCTCTGGGCCAGTTCACTTTGGATTCTGTGAGACCAAATAATGACAAAGGAACACTATGGGTAAAAGGTCTCATACCAAGCTTTATTCCTTGGCAGTTCAAGTGCTAGAATTACGTCTGCATCCGGCATGTCCAGAATCTGTCTGAGCCTCTGGCAGCCCAGGGGGAGCACTGGGCAGAGCTCTTTATATAGCTACACAGACAATGATGGCTCATTGGCAGAGGGTGTGCAGTGAGCTAAGTACTACATCGCTGCACATGCACAGAGGGTGAGTAGATTAGGATCAGGTGAGGATCCTGGCCATGGGAGCTTCTGTTTTCCCTCCAAGGCCCTAAACATTGTTTGAAGAAGAATGAACAGCACCTTTTTATAAGTACATAGAAGCAGATACAGATAGGGCTAAAAAAGCAAATCCCAGGCCAGGTGCTAAATCTGCCAGGATAGAAAAGACAGTAAGTATCTTGTGTAGTCACAAGAAAACCACCTGTTTGTATACAAAATGGCAGTGACAAGGAGGTGGGCAGGGCTGGGAGCCTTGCAGAAACCAAGGCAAAACCGAAATGTGTGGGGAGTCCTCATTAGTTAATTCAGGAAATTGGTCATTAACTGAATTAATGTTTAGTGAAATTTGTTTTCAGGTAATTGGAGTCTCCAGCCCACTGACTGCCAATTAGAACCGACCCTGGTCCCCGTAAAGTGCATTTTCAGATTTCTCAGGAAACAGTATTTGTTGCATAGAAACAGCAGGAGAGAGAGAACATACCAATATATGTATTAAATATTAAAGTTATCTGACCTACTCATGACAAATAATTCCAGGTTCCAGGGGACACAGGAAATAAAGCTTAATTGCATTTATCTGCTTAAATGTGTTAAGAATCATGAGAGGAACTTTCTCATGAGCAGGTGAAGCCGGCAGGAAACGCAGTGGCCAGGCTTCGAGGCAGGGTGGGCTGGGGGAGCATAAAGGAGGCTGCCTTGTTAGTCTAAGAAAAACATCATTAGGGAGGAAAACTACTACTGAAAACTCTACCATCATATATCATGCACCCCGAAGCCAGATACACTGGAAGGTTTCTGTTTACACACTGTCTGGAATTTTCCATACTTTTACCATTGACCAGTGGAGAGACAGCCTTGGGGCTTGCTCATTAAGGCCTTAGAGAAAGGAGCCAGTGGACTGAGCATCTCACCCAGAGGGAAGGCTTCTAAAGCAAAACCAAGCTGATAGCTTCCTGTGCTGTGCTCTTAGTTCAAAAGTGAAGCTGCACCGAAGCCCTGGAATTCCATTCCCCTCTCTTTCCCGCCATTGTTGTCCCCAGCAATGTCCAACATGAGCACGCGATTTCTCTCTTGGGCCCCACACTTGCATTTCACTTACTTATTAATGCCTCTTTACCTCTCTGACCTGTCTTCTTCTTTTTCCTTTTTTCTCTCTTGTTTTTCCTTTTATGTAGCTACTTGGTTATTTGTCTCTGAGTTGAAGTTGGTGTTCTGGTACTGAAAATGAACATAAAACACACACACACACACACACACACACACACACACACACACACACACACACACACACATAGTGTAAACACTCCTTTCCGGAAACTCCTCTTTAGAGTATTTGGGCTCAGGGAGTGAAAACAACAAGATTGTGTGTGTTTTAATGTGGTTTTACTCTTGAATCTACAGAGAGGTTGGATTGCACCCTTGTTGGTAGGTGTAGTATCCCTGGAAAGATGGAGTGATTTGGGAAAGAAGCTTGAACTTAAAGCAGGAAATTATAACCAAGAGCATGGACCTAGGTAGGTGTGAAATGGCTTCTCTTGATCTAGACATCACAGCACCTAATGTCTAAGGGGCCACTCCTGAATGGTGGTTGTTAAAAATAGCATTTCAAACTGACACTTAGAAAACAAAGTCTCAAGTAGGGCTAGATTTGATCACTGGGCACCCCTTATGCAGCTGTGCCTTCTGGGCTGCACACTGTACTTTGTGAGGCAGATTACCTCTATACTCAGTCTCTTAGACACCGACTTCCCTTTGGTTATCTCCATCCACGATTCAAGAATTTTTCTCAGGGTGTGAAGGAAAGAACCTCTTTGCCAATGTTTCGGTCTGAGTGTCTTAGGGATTCCATGAGTGTCTGAGGCCACCATGACCCTATAGAGGTTGTCTGTGGCAGGGCCAGATTTGGGAGAGAGTCTCCTTTTAACAGTAATTTATGAGTGTTTGGCCTTAATTCATTATGGAAGTTGGTCTTTCTTTGCCTTTTCCTGCTCAATTCTCTTAATGATCTCCTTTCTTCCCCAAACATTTGCAACCAGTTACTAATTTTTGCTCAATAGAGTTAACTCGGTTAAAAGCAATCATGTATTGTGCTAGCCCACAACCCCCCCACACACAGAATCTGCCCTTAGGGTAATACCAGGTTGTGCAGTATTTAACTCTGTTCAAACCAATAGCTTTAAAACCTCGGTCCTGATCAGTGTGTCAAAATGAACTGAGATCATTTATTTAAAATACAGATTCTCAGGCCCTGTCCCAGACCTCAATAAAATCTCTGAGGACAGAGTCATGAATTTTGTCTTTTTGTTTAACAGTCCTTGAGTGACTCTGATTCACAACTGGTTGTTACAATTCCTGGTACAAACTGTGACACACATTTATATTTTGCTTAAAATCCAACTTTAAAATAATTTAACCAAAGCCCTCTCAGCTTTATAATGAATCTTCCATCTTGTATTTACCAAAATATAAAACTCTTTACTAAGTTTACAAAGATAGCCTCTAAAACTATTTTCCTTTCTCAGAATATTTTTTTCCTCCTTTTCTCTTTATTTTGGGAGGTTTCCTTAAGCTTGTCTTCCATTTTACTAGCTTGGTATTCTGACACACCAATTCAGACCTTCTCTTTCATCCTCTATCCAACTGGACTCCTTTCTCATCGCATTTAGCTTTTCAAGAAAACCTTAGCTTCATGACTGATTTCAGTCTTATTTTATAAAGTCCATGTTTTCTTACATTTCTTTGAGTCCATAGCAGATGCTGCCTAAAACTGTCTCCTTTTTCTGCAACAAATCTTTTATAAATTTATGTTCCCTCTGCCTTCTGAGTACTATGTTTTCCTTCTTATATTAGAGAGTTTCTCCCGTATGAGTCAGAGTTCAATCAGGGAAACGGAAACACTCTGGATGTTTTAAACAGGTAAGTTACATACAGAAAATTGGCTGCAGAGATGACAGAAGAGACGAGGGGCCACACAGGGATGCTGAGGCAGCCACCCGAAGCTGGAGGGACGAGAGCCGCAGTGCTGGGGACACAGAGCCAGGCTCCCTGGCGACGCTGGACCCTCCACAGGGAGGGGGTGTCCTGTCTGCTAGGAGCTGGAGCCACAGGCGGACATGGCCATTGTGGGGTGGGGTGGGGGGCCTTCTGAAGTAGAGAGAGGACATCCTGACTTCTTCCTCCCGCCCTCTCCAGTCCCTCACCTGGGCCTCCAGAGAATGAGAAAGCCTTTGATCCGGAGCAGTATCACAGGGCCTGGATCTGAGCAAGCGGAACAAGCGACCTCCACATTGCAGGCTACTTTTGTTTCCTTTTTACTCTTTTTTGAACAATGAGGGTTCTATACAGGCCAAGCATTTGTGCCAAAAGGATTCTTCTTGGAAAGTATCCGATGTCTTAACTGGCATGATCCATTAACTGGGGAACAGAGGAAAGGATCTGGGGGCTCTCCTGGCAGTAGAAATCCTGTCTGCTTTTGCAAAGCCTCTCCACCAGGCCAGCTCCCTCGAGTCTGAGCCTCCCCCCAGGTCTGCAGCTGCATCATCAGGGCCCAGCTCTGCCGCTATGGGAGCAGCACCCTCGCAGACGCGGCTGGCCCCTGTGTGCTGTGGCTGGTCAGCGGCCTCCCAGCCCAACCAACTGCGCCTTCCTTGGCCTCTGCTTAATGCTGCTACCTGAGAAATTTTACAATGCCCACCACTAGCCACCCTCTGGCAGGGCTCCTGAAGCCACACAAGGGAGACCTTGCCCTAGCTCCTAAAGATATTGTTGACAGAAGGCCCTGACGGCTTCTGCAGAGACCTCAAGCCCCAGTGCTGCAGTCTGGGCTCCCACGCCCTTGCTGTGGCCGCCAATGACTCCCTGGTCCAGTGTGGGGACATCAGAAGTGAGAACCAAGGGAAATTGCGGAAGTGGGTCAAGCCTCTGCTGGCCGAGGGAAGCCCAGAGGAAGGGGGCCTTTAAGGCAGAAGGAGGAGCGTGGCCAGAGCCTGGGAGTGGAAGAAGCCGGGCACAATGGTGGGCCTGCAGGATGGAGGGCTGAGCAGCGGGGAGGGCACGTTTTGAGATCTGAGCCAGGTGGCATAGATGCGGAAGGGCCTTACACACCAATGCATTCAGCCCTTATGCTACAGGAAATGGGCATCCAGTGAACACAGGTATCAGCGTTACATGTGCTTCTTAGCAAGAAATCCCTCTGGCTGTAGTGAGTGGAGCCAGTCAAGGACAGTTAGTCCAGAGAGTGGGGGGCCAGTTAGAAGGTCGAGGCTAGAGATGAAGCGGCCCATAGCAAGGGTGGCAGAGGGATGAGAGAAACAGACTGGTCAGGAGAAATGACAGCGCCAGGCAGGGCCGTCAGTTGGGCGTGGGGTGTCAGAGGCAGAGGTAACTGAAACGGAGGCCTTCCTGGTGTGGACGACCAGAGGAAGGTAGCAGACACTGAAGGGAAACCAGCTCAGAGGAGCTGCAGGGAAGACCTACTTTTGCTTTTTTTTAACTGGATGAGTTTGAGACACTTGCAGAAAATCAGCTTCAGCTACATGTCTCTGGGGTGCACTTGCTACCTACCATCTGTAACAATGCTGTTGATGTAGCTACTATTAATGTCCAATTAACAGCACTACATTCCTTTATAAACTCTGCCATGTATGACACTGAAAATGTTCCATTTGGGAATCTTCCAGATGTTATTTCCAAGATCCTGCCCGGGACACAGGTTAACTTTTAAAAGGACCGTTTTTATTAGAGTGTGTCTTGTAATGACACTTATTCAAAGTTTTATAGGTCAGCAGATCCACCGATAGTCAGGCATTAAAAACCCATGGAGAGGGCACCAGAAGCCTCCGCCTGCACACACAGAGTCCTTCGCAGACCTGGCTGGTTTCTCAGGAAGTCATGCCTCACAATTACCAAGCAGGACAAACAAGACTGTCTCTCTGAGCAAACATGGCCAAGTCGGGAACTATGAAGTTTGGTCTCTATCAAAAAGGTCCCCAGAGAGCCTGAAACGCATTCAGAGCTGTTTCATAGAGAAGCTGTTTGAGGAACACGACTGGCCTTGTACAGCACCTTTAAAATAACAACTTTCCATTTAGCCGTGAACACTAAGGAAAATATTTCTTGCAAATATTTTTTAACCAACTTCCAACAGAGCGTTGCCTTATACAGCTGCCCTGCCTGAAACACTGCTTTGGTTCTGTGAGGAGCTATAGGGCCTCCTGCTGACACGGACATGCTCTCAGGGCATGGCTTTTCCTAGGAGCAAGATGGAGTGAGGAATTCTCCACATCATTTGTAATGTGAAATATTCTTTGGCTCTGTTTCATAAAAACACATATAGAACGAAAGTAATGGTAAGGTGGACATGGATTTACTATTGAAATTCCATTCTTTCTTTAAAAAAATAGTTAAGAGCACTTACTAGATGCCAGGCACTATTAGAGGTGCTCAGAGATCAGAAGCTGAATTATAAGGTCTCTGTCTTCTCATCAAGTCCACATTCTAATGTGAAAAGAAAGAGAGTAAACAAGAAAACATATAAATGAACAAAATAATTTCAGCTTGTGCTGAGTGGTATGAAGAACTACAAACAGGGGACATGGAAAAATGTTGGGGTGGGGTGTGCGATTAGAAGAGTGGTCAGGAATGTTCAAACATTTCACTGTCAGAATATTTCATGACATAAAAATTATATAAAATTCAAATTGGGGCATCCATAAATAAAGCTTTATTGGAACATAGCCCTGTTATGTATCGTCTACTGTTGATTTGTGCTGTAACGGCAAAGTTGAGTCATTTCAACAGATACAGCAAGGCCTGCAAAGCCAAAACGTTCACTATGTGGTTCTTTACAGAAATAGTTTTCTGATCTGTTCTAGATTTAAGAAAATGAGAAGGAAATGTTAAGAATGCAGATTCTAAATGTTAAAATTGAGAGCGTTGTGTCTTTCATGTTACATTATGAATAACAAAAAATCAAGGAAATAATTCTCCCAGTATTCAAAAACTATTATCCGATTCAACAAAGAAATCTCTCACATCATCACCAAACAAGTGACAATCTGTCATACTTCTATGTTGCTTCACTTTCTTCTTAATCAAAACGAACAAAAATATCAGCCAACATTCATGATGTGATTTCTTTGCTGAATCAGACAGTAATCAAGCATTATTCCTAGTCTGATTTGGGAATGCTAGTGCTGGAAATAGTATAAAAACTGATAGTGATATCAGGGAAGATGGTGTAGTAGGAATCTCCAGAAATCCATCTCTCCACCTAGATTACAAATGTACTATCAGAATCTGTCTGATGCAACTATTTTGTAACTCTGGAGTCTACTAGAAGGCTTGCAGCTTCCAGGGGGAGGCTAGGCCTATAAATTGAGGGTAATTCTGCCACGATCAGCAGTTAGCACCGTAGTGCCTGTGCAGCCCCAAGCCCCGAGTCCCCAGTCCTCAGCCCTATGGCAGCCAATGCAGAATAATTCACCCAAAAGCAACAGAATGCACATTTTTCTCAAGGGCACATGGGACATTTTGCAAAATAGACCATATGTTAGTCCACAAAACAAGACTCAAGAGATTTAAAAAGACAGACATTACACAAAATGTCTTCTCTAACTGCAACAAGATGAAGTTAGAAATCAGTAACGGAAGGAAAATGAAAGTTCAAAAATATGTGGAAACTACGTAACACACTCTTAAACAACAAAGGAGGCCAAAGAAAAAAATTACAAGGAAATTAGAAAATATTTAAAGATGAGTGAAAACAAAATACCACATATCAAAACTTGTTGAATGCAGTGAAAGCAGTGCTAAGAGGGAAATCTATAGCTGTAACCACTGACATTAAAAAGAAGAAAGCTCTCAAATAAACAACCTGACTTTCTTTATTAAGAAAAGAAGAACAAACTAAACCCAAAGCTTGCAGAAGAAAAATAATAATAAAGGTTAGAGCAGAGATAAATGAGAGGCTAGAAAAACAGTAGAGAAAATAAACAAAACCAAAAGTCCTTTTGAAAGAACAACAATATTGACAAAATTTTAACTAGACAGCTAAGAAAAAAAGAAATAAGGCTGAAATTACTAAAATCAGAAATGAAAGTGAGGACATTACTACCAACTCTACAAAAATACAAGGGATTATAAGAGAGTACTGTGAACAAATGTTTGACAACAAACTGGATGATCTAGATAAAGGTGTCCAAGCCTCCTGCCCAGTGAGAACCCCCCTGCCCATCCCATCGAAGTTTTCAGCTTCCTCCACCCTGATTATTTCCTATCCTTACTAACCCTGCTTTCATTTTAAGTCTTAGCATTTGCCACTATCTAATAAATATCCACTCGATTTGTAGATACCATGAAAGCAGGATTTCTCTTTTGTCTGTTTTGTTACATCTTTTTGCATTGTTGCTGCAGCCCCCACACTTAATAGTCATTCAATAACTGGCTGTTGAACGAATGCTTGACTACAGTGTAAAGGGCTTAATAACTGCCAGGAAGGGAGTGCTCGTGTCTTTGGAGGCAGAGGAAGGATATATAAGGAAGCAAGGGCCCAGTACTGAGTATTTCCACTGCAGACGGGGTTTTGTGATTCCGAACTATATCGCTCTGTCCATAGGTAGCCAGTTGGTAGCAAACATGCTGCGGTCATTTTGAAAGGTATAATCATTCCCAAACTCAGCGTTTTTTCGGAGACAAAAAATGAGGACAACAGATGAGGTGACACGGGTCATAGTCGAGACTGATTTGTTTTTAATGTATTTTTACCTGCATTGCAGTTAAAGGAATCAGCGAAGGACAGCCTGAAGCAGAAAGCGTGAGTAAGGAACGGGAGAACCCTTATTTGAGATAAAAAGACACGGGAAAAGCCAGCGCACGGGGCCAAGCGTGATACAACCTTTGACTTTTGTGGCGTAACCCAAATATAACTGGAACCCACTTGGCGTAGCTTCAGCACATACGTTTTGATTCAAAGAATCAGTCTGCTGAAAAAAATTAATGAAATCAGTTCCAACTTTTACTTGGGGGAAAATTGCCATGAAATGTGGAGAGAACTACGCCCCGAGGGCACAGCCTGTCATGCTGGGTCCTGTCCGTTCTCAGTACTCACCACGGGAAGCACAGCTGAGCCCAGAAACCTCTTCCTCCTTCCCTCCCAGCTCCCAGCCTAAATCCTCTCCACGGCCGAGCCCCGCTACTCCCCATCCTCCCTCTGCCTCCTTTCATCTCCAGCTTTCTTTCTTCTGGGTAGCCTGTCCTTTGCAACTGTCACCGCACGTCCTCACTCACCCAGTTGTGTGTCTGTCTTACCTGTTGCCTCAATTCTGCATCATAAACCCAGGCTCTGAGCTGACAAAACTAGAATTCTCTGGAAAGAGTCAGAGGAGGTCCAGGAAAGGCTGTGACCACAAAACATAATTTTCTTCCCCATCACAGCGGAATACGTCTCTTTTTCCTCCCTGGATTTCAAGTCTCTTAAAATATCTGATTTCAAAAGGAGGAGGAGGAAGAACCCCTCCCGACAAGACAGAAATACTAGCGAGAAGAGAAATCCCTCTCTTTGACCAGGGATTTTAGCCAAGTGAGCTAAAAGGCCAGGATTCCTCTTAACCGTCCATGCCGCAAGATGTAAACGAATCTATTTACTCAGCAAAATATTTCCTTATTATATTTTGAGTAATTTCCCATTGAAAACAAACAGTGCATGTCAAAAATCTCCAAGTGTCCCTCAAGTCCTTGAGGCGAGAACGGGCCCGTCTCAGTCATCTTTGCTCTCCTTTCAAGAAAGAAGGCCAGACAAGTTTATTTTTACTTTTGGTCTCTTTTGACTTAACCAAATGCCACCACTCAACTGAGCTTCGAAAAAGACAAAGAAAAGCAGCAACCGTCTTAGTTTAGACTGACTACAGAACATCCAAGGATACCAGCTTGGACGCAGGAAGCCGGGCTCTCGTGAACTCTTCACTCATTAAACACTGAAAAAGAAATAAAGTCATTTCCCTTTTCCTTTTCTAATGATTATCAGTGCAATTCACTGGACACTCGACTCCTTCCCTCCTGATGTAAATTGGCACTTCTGGTAAATTTATGATTAATTTTAATATCCTGTATGCTAAGTCCACTTTCCTTACCCTTTAAAAATTATTGTCTTTTATATTTATTATTCTGGGTGAAATTCAGAATCATCTGATTCTGTTAAAAAGAAAATCTGTATCAGGATTTATTTATTAAATTAGGGTGACCTTAACATCGTTGCAATTTTATCTTTTTAAATAGTCTTTTAAAAGTTTGCTGTTTCCTTCAAACAGGTGGAATCCGGGTGTCGACTACACTCTGCATTTTCTAACATTCAAATTCGATTGTCTGGAACCCTCCCCCAAGTGCAGTGGGTAATCCAAAGGTGGTGGACCCTGGAGGAGGTAGGGTTATGGGTGGTGAGCTCCCCAGGTGAGGGGCAGAACGTTGAAGACCAATCCCCTGGGCTCTTCAGCTGACTGCCTGAAAGCCTCAAGAACATAGGGCTCTTGCAAGAAAGGGCACAAGCAGTCTTTTCCTTTAGGCTGGGCAGTGTCCTCAGAAAGGAACTAACTTCTCTTCCAGAGAGTTCATGCTGGCTGTTAGTTTTCTGAGACCCAAGTGAAGGAAAAGAGTCATAGATCTCACCACTGAGGATATCAACTTTCACTAACCCTTTATTTTCAATGTGGTATCTCACTCCCACTTTTCTGTTTATGCTGGGCATGCCCAAATCCATAAGCTGGCAGATTCACCCTCTCCAAAGAGACAACCTCCAGTCTTCTGCAGAATATGAGAAGTAGTGACATAACAATGTAGGGTTAGGGAAGGGATCCATCCTTCAACATGTCCAGTCCATGCCTTGCATATATATAGATGTATATATCCTATTTTGGAGAATATAAAAACTCATTTTTCTTGGTATACATCCCAAGAGTGGAATTGCTGGATGGTAGGATATACAAATGCTTAGCTTTAGTAGATATTGCTAAATAGTTTTCTGAAGTGGTTTGTACTTTCAGTTTGCTGATTTCATCTCCATGATATCTTTGCTTTCTATGCTGTTGATTTCTTTTTCCTTCCATATACTTAGGGTTTATTTTCTAATTTCCTTAGAAGGAGGCTTCAATCGTTGATTTTCAACTTTTCTTTTTCTATTATATTCATTTAAAACTATAAATTTCTCTTTAGTCAGAAACTCGATTCCTCAAGTTTTGATATGCCAAATTTGTATTATTATTATTGAGCTCAAAATATCTCATAACTCCTATTCTGATTTCTTCTTTTGATACATGTGTTATTGAGGTTGAAATTTCCTACTTATCTTTCCATTGTTGATTTCAAGTATAATTCTAGTGTGGTTAAATGTTTTCTATATGTTCCTAGTCCTTAAGCTTTTTTAAGACTTAATCTATGATTCAGCATATGGTCTATTTTGGTAAATGTCCCATGTGAACTTGAAAAGAATGTGTGGTCTGCAGTTGTTGGGTGTGATATCCTGTATTTGTTAGTTAGGTTCAGTTCTTCCATGTTTTTATTCATTTCTTTCTCTACATATTACCATCACCTATAATCAGTTACTGAGGATGGCCTATTAAAATCTCCAGCTCTAATTGTGGATTTTCGATTTCTACTTTCAGTTCTTTCAACTTTTGCTTTATATATTTTATAACTGTTAGGTGCATACAAATTTAAAATTATTGTCTTCTTCACGAGTCGGCTCCTTTATATTATGGAAACTCTCCTGTCTCTATTAACATTTCTTACCTTAGGTCCTACTATTTGCTATTAATACAGCTATATCAGCTATCTTTTGGTCGGTGTGCATATGGCATATTTTTTTCTTACTGGTTTTCCATTTTTCTGTGTGCTTATAAATAAAGCAAGTCTCTCCCCAACAGTATAAAGTGTATCTCTCATAGACAGCATGTAGTTGGTTCTTTTTTTTAACCAAACTGGCAAGTGGATTCAGTGAAGCAAATAGCTGGTAATTGCCACATCACCTCCGAACTAGAATTCCAACTATCTAGTGCTCTTTGCTTCCACGACTCTCCTATGTCTTTTAGTATATAAATTTGGAGAATTTCAGGATCTGTCTAGTTATTGTAGTAAGGACTTGGGTCTACTGTGACCCACTCCATCCTGCCATCAAGTACAAGTCTCTGAATCTTTGTCACTAAATAACACACTTAACTAGTCACGGTTCCTGTGATAAGTGCTTTATTTGATCGAACTGTGGCTATTTTTCATTTTACTTTTTGATAGACTGACCCCTTTACCTCTAATGATGTAGACACTGTGCACCCCAGATGTCACTGGCTCCTTGATATTTAAAAATCAAACCAAACCACTGACTCTCTCTACCACACTCAATGAGAAATCTAACATCTGCTCCAACATGTTGGCCAGTTTATAAGGACTCACATTTTCATGGTGAATTTTGCTTAGATTTTGTGTCTTACCCCCTCACTATCTCTTGCAGCCTTTGCCACAGCTGCGTGATACCCAGAGCCTCACCAGCGCCCCAGTGTGTTTCCGATTCCATGCTCCTTTATTCCCCGTCAACCTCCTCAGTCACCCCAAACCTACAAAGCTTTTACTGAACCTGAAGGTGAAGAAAGGATCGTGAATTACAGCAGTGCAAGAAAACAGCATCAAATGAGGCATCTTCTTAAAAGTGCTTTGGTCATCCTGACCTGAAAAATTTCTCAGGAGCCTCCTTTTCCACAGGAGACAAATCTTTCACCAGGTAAAGCTGACTTCTTTCTCTCATTGGACCTTGACTTTGCCTTAGGCCACATGTTAGTTCTCTACCCTTATTCCAGTCGACAACTCACGAACACAGTGCGCTAGAAAAGGTGTGTGTGGTTTCGGGACCTTCCGCTTACCAGCACCCAAGTAGTCGCATGTAACTGTGAGTTTCAGTCTTTCTGTGTCTCTATGTTGAAAGGACCAAGACAGAGATTTCCTTTTTTCTTTTGACATGACTTATGCTATAATTTTTTTCTCTATATATATTCCTAGCCTTGACCTATAGGAAGTTCTCTTTCAATAACATTTGAACCTAAATTATTGATCACAACCAAGCAAGAAATCGTATCTGTTCATTTTCCCTCACTCTCAAACAAGACATTTTAATATCTTCTTACTTCATAGCCCTCAGCTCCAAATTACTGTTGAAATAATCTAAGCTTTTGGATCCAAAGTACTAATAATACTTTTTTTACATTATGTATATTACCTTAGCAATCTTCAGGGGTAGCAACCTAAAAATATTAGGGGCAACCCTTTCTCTCCTCACTGCTCTTTTCTGTCCTACTTGCTTTTGCAGAAACCAGGTAAATACCTGTGCAGATTTCTCTGCTATGTATTTAGTTGGTTATTTCAATGGGGATTTGGAAGTGGTGAGGAAATTACCTGCAAGCTTAAATGCAAGGAAGGTTATCTGCATCTTGAACCAGAAAGCCATCAGTTTGCTTTTACTGAGGCAAGGGCTCCTATAAAAATTCATTCCTTAGATTATTTCAAGTCCAATTTTTAAACATAAATCTGTACTCCCCTCCCTTAATCCTACCTAAATTTACTCCTTCAACTTTCTCCCCCCACCTGCCCATCACACTCTTAGGGCCACATCCTGATACTTGCCTAGTAAGAGTTTATTCAAGGAATGCAAATGTATTTCAATATTCATCCCAGTCTGTTTTTATTTTTAAATGCCTGATACATTTCCACTGCATTACACAGACTTTATTCCTAAAATTCTGTTTAAAATTGATTTTTTTTGGTAAATTAAATGCACCAGCAGAGCTCTTATTTAGAGGAAGCTTTCAGTAAATCATTTTGCAAAGGAAAGAACTTTTATGCAATGTGAATAAACTCCTATCCCAACCCATTTCTACCTCCTCTTCCCACTAACAACAATAACAAAACAAAACAAAACAAAAAATCTGTTTTATAAATTTGGATTTCTGAATAGTAAATGGGGCTTACCATACTTAATTTGAAAACCAAATATAAACATTTACAGACTACACGAAAGCTCTCTCAGATCCATATAAATAACTATACATTCTCTCTTTCTGAGAACTATCTTTCATCGCTTTCACTTTCTTCTTTCTTATTTTAACATATTTTTTTCCCCAGACTGGGCAGATGCCTAAAGGGAGATGAAATAGGAAGCAAAAAAAGATTTAAGAGAAATAATGTTTTTCTTTGTAAGCGTTACAAACTTCTTAATTTTTCTTCCTGAGCTCAAAACTCCTTTAGCTTTGTTCTGTCATTACTATTAGCCTTTCAGAGATAAAACAAACATGCTAAAGAGCACTGTCACACTGGCAGATTTTTACATTTGCTGCTTTCTTGGCCAATGAAGCCAGTGGCCTAGAAAAATCAATTCATTTGCTAGCGTTTCACTTCTGGCAAGAACCACCACTCCAACATGAGTGTCCATTCCCATTTCAGGAACCTCTTAGCACAGTATTTTCCTAGCACCACACTCTTGATGTAGTTCATAACAATAATTGTTACGGCGACGGAGGTTCCAGAAATGAGAAAACCTTGCAGTGAAAGATAAGCTTTTGCAGTTGTCCAAGAAACACAATAAAGTAGTGTGTTTGAGCCGCGGTGCTTGCTAATAGGACCTGCTTCTGATGATTAAGGGAGAGTTCTCAGTAGGCTTCATGCTGAAGTAATTAGCGGAATTTTTTGTTATATTCTGACAAGTTCAATACAAAGTCGTTTGGTTACTTTCTGCATTCGCAACACACATGGGAAACACATGTGGCATTGACTGGAGTTTTTCTGCTTTCGACATGTTGATAAAATATTTTTTTAATGTTATTCACAAGCCCATAGCATTCCCCAACCCTACAGGATGTGAACCCACCTTGCAGTCAAAGGGTGAAGTCTGCAGAAAGACCTGCTTCCACCAGGCTGTGTTTAGCACCCCAGTCCAGCACCCGCCTGCCCCAGCCTTGACCCTGGCCTCAACCCAGGACGCTGCTGGGACCCAGCTCAGCGCAGGGAAGCTCTGCATTGCAGACAGGGAGGACACCGAGCTGGGAGGCTCCCTAGCTCTTCTTCCCACCCTCCAAGGGTTCTGTGTTCCTGGGGCCCGAGCACCAGGCGGCCAGCAGAAGTCAGTGTTAAGTCTTAGAAGGCACTCTGAATGACTAATGAGCCCAGAGTAAATAAAATCACCAAGTCCTTGCGGTTCCTCCCCCCAGTATTTCCCACCTGTCTGGGGTTCATCCACCACTATCACCTTGACCTTCTCTTGTCTCCAGTATTCTTTTCTTTAAAACATTCTTCTACTGCAGCCAAAGTAGTATTTTCTAAAATGCAAATGTGACCGTGTCTTCCCTCCCTGTCGCCGCTCCCTGCGCCTTCAGGATTGAATTCAGGTTCTCTGGCGTGGCTTCAGTGGGGTGACCATATCATTGTTTTGTCTAAACTCATCACTACTGAGAGAGAAGGTGGGGAGAGGGTATTTGTGATGCCAGGACAGCAGGTGTAAGTAAAGGATGTCCCAGGCACATGGGGCCATGTGTCACCCAGACCATAAAGTACCTTCATGAGCTGATCTCAGCTGATCCCTCCTGCCTCACTTCCCACCCTTTCCCATTTCTGCACATGCAGTTCTCACTGCCTTGAACCCCATTCTCCTTACCACCCACCTCTTCGTCTGGATGGTGCCAAATCAGTGTTTCAGGTCCCTGCTTAGGCAAAACATAAAAATCTGCCAGTGTGATCTATTTCTATGACCTTCCCTGACCTCTTAAGTCCAAGCTAAGCACTATCTTTGGGGAGTCTCTCTTCGTCTGTGCTGGCTCCAGCCTTAGCAGTGACCACACCCTATTGTCTTACTCCACCCAGATATGGCTAAGCTCCCTGTGAGCAGAGATCCTAGTGTTGGTTGGCCCTCAGTATGTACAGCATGGACTGAGTGTTTGTGTCCTGCCAAAATTCCTGTGTTGAAATCCTCACCCCCAAGGTAGTGGTGTTAGGAGATGGGGTTTTTGGGAGGTGCACAGGTCTTGAGGGTGGAGCCCTGATGACTGGGATTAGTGCCCTTTTTGTAGAGATCTCTCTTACCTCCTCCAGCATGTGAAGACACAGAAAGACAACTGTCTGTGAACAAGGAATCAAGTCCTCACCAGACACCAAATCTGCTGGCACCTTGATCTTGGACTTCCAGACTCAGGAACTGTGAGAAATAAATTTATGTTGTTTACAAACTACCCAGTCTATGATACTCCATTATAGCAGCCTGAAGTGACTGAGACAACATGTGAGTGAATTTATGAACTTCAAGGGTCACTGGAAGTGCAGGGGTAGAGATCTGGGGGAATTTTAGAAAGATGGTATTTGATCCAGACTCTGGATGGTAGTAGGGAACCTGAGGAAGGTGGGGGCATAATTAGGGGAGCCTGAGGAGAGCATAGGGGGCCACAGCAACCTCTCTGACTTGGGCTTGCTTTACCCTGAAGTTGTGGCACAAGATAAGTCATTATCATCTGCAATGGCTGATAAGAAAAATGTAATTTAAAATATAATGATGGGGAAAGGCATCCAGACTGGCAAGGAAGAAGTTAAACTGTCCCTATTTGCAGATGACATGATATTGTACATAAAAAACCGTAAAGAATCCACTCCAAAACTACTAGATCTAATATCCAAATTCAACAAAGTTGCAGGATACAAAATTAATACACAGAAATCTGTTGCATTCCTATACACTAAACTAGCAGAAAGAGAAATCAGGAAAACAATTCCATTCACAATTGCATCAAAAAGAATAAAATACCTAGGAATAAACCTAACCAAGGAAGTGTAAGACCTATACTCTGAAAACCACAAGACACTCATGAGAGAAATTAAAGAAGATACTAATAAATAGAAACACATCCCTTGCTCATGGATAGAAAGAATTAATATTTACAAAATGGCCATCCTGCCTAAAGCAATCTACAAATTCAATGCAATCCCTATCAAAATACCAACAGCATTCTTCAACGAACTAGAGCAAATAGTTCTAAAATTCATATGAAACCACAAAAGACCCTGAATAGCCAAAGCAATCCTGAGAAGGAAAAATAAAGCAGGGGAGATTACACTCCCCGACTTCAAGCTCTACTACAAAGCCACAGTAATCAAGACAATTTGGTACTGGCACAAGAACAGACCCATAGACCAATGGAACAGACTAGAGAGCCCAGCTATAAACCAAAGCATATATGGTCAATTAATATACAATAAAGGAGCCATGGACATACAATGGGGAAATGACAGCCTCTTCAACAACTGGTGTTGGCAAAACTGGACAGCTACATGCAAGAGAATGAAACTGGATTATTGTCTAACCCCATACACAAAAGTAAACTCAAAATGGATCAAAGACCTGAATGTAAGTCATGAAACCATAAAACTCTTAGAAGAAAACATAGGCAAAAATCTCTTAAATATAAAATGAGCAACTTTTTCCTGAACGCATCTCCTCGGGCAAGGGAAACAAAATAAAGAATGAACAAATGGGACTACATCATGCTAAAAAGCTTCTGTACAGCAAAGGACACCATCAACAGAACAAAAATGCATCCTACAGAATGGAAGAATATATTTGTAAATGACATATCCGACAAGGGGTTGACATCCTAGACCACTGGAAAATTCACTTGTTGTGTCACCAAAGTCCCCTGTGACAGCCTCCCCAGCACTCCGTCCTTCTCTCATCGTACTTGCCAGTGACTGCCTCACTCACAAATATTTGCTGAATAAATGACATGGTTGTTAACCTTGTGTGCCTGCCCTAGATTATGGAATAAGAATTTTAATTCACCTCTTATTTCTTCCGCTGAACCTGGTACTGTATGCATACAGTAGGAGCTCAATAAATATGATGACTGACTGAATGAAAAAAATATATATATAATGAAGGGAGGAGAGAGCAGTGGTGGAAGAGAGGCCACTGGGTGTGGCTGCTGTTCTTTTCTGTGATCTAGGTCTGATGACACAGATGCATTCAGTTTGAGAAAATTCATTCACCTCAGAGACACACTTTTCTGTGTGTACATAATAAAAAATTTTTAAATAAGACAAGTATTTTTCTCCCTAAACCCCTTTCCCAAACTGGACACCTTGGGAATTGCATGGTGTTAAATATAAAAAGCCCAGCCTCCATCCTGCCCCCCAGCCATAGCATGAATGTGGGAAACCTTCCATGGGGCTAAATACCTGAAAGCCTTCAAGACTTCCACCACCACCTCAGCATTAGGGTTTGGTGACATGAGCCCCACAACCGAGCAAACCAACATGAACTAGGTTGCTAATTATTTAGGTGCAAGTTCAGTTTTCCGAAGATACGCTTTCATTTTTGTTAATTGTGCATGTGTTTCCAATGAAAATTCCAAATGTGTGTTTGAGCTCTCCGCCCTTCGGGGATGTTCGCAAACATCTCCAATACACCCTGCGTATGTGCGTTAACATTCAAGCTGAACCACACGCTGCCCAGACATACATATGTATGGGGGTCTCCCCTCTTTACAGCCCCATGCCCTCTATTTCCATTCCTGTTTTCCTGGAGGCTGCCTTGCCTAGGGACGCCCAGGGTTTTCACCCATCCCTGTGGTCCTAAAATGACACCAGCTGCTGACTTCCAGTGGCTGCTTGGCTTCATTACAGATGTGTGTTCTGTCTGGCTAGGCTGGACCCCGTCCCTGCGGAGGGAGCCCCGCCCAGGGCGGCATAAATGGCCCTACCACCCAGAGCAGGGCCACAGCTGCCCTCTGCTGTGCGAGTAGGCGCCGCCCTGCCTTGGTTGGTCCATCCCGCAGACTCTGAGGAGCATGACGAGGGCGTGGAGACCCAGTTCGGCCCAAGGCAGCCTGATCCAGGCAGAGGACAGAGCAGCCCCTTGAATTCGCCTTTCTCAGCCTCTCTCCCACCTCCCTCCCTCCCCTTCCTCCACCTGAAAGGCCTAACGGGTAATCATTTCCTGTCAGAAAACTACTTGAATTGTGAAACAGAAGCATTTTCAAAGAACCCGGCTCCTTATTTTATTATTGTTTTGGGGAAAACAGGTTCTGCCTTTCCCAGGCCTCGGCACCGCCGGAGGATGCAGGTTGTGACAGGCCCGAGACGTGCTCAGAACAGCAGAGCCCACTGGGCCGCGGCGCCCGGATTCAAACCGGGCGCTCCAGGTAGGCGCGTCTGCCCTTGCGCTGGGAGCACAAGTGGCCTTATTTCAGAGGAAATCACTCCTTTTGAATCCGAGACAGAGGGAGAGAGACTACAAGAAGGAAAAAAGTTTGGTTTCAATATATGAAATTTGTTCCCCCAGGGGAAACGTTAATTCTTGTCAAATGTTTAGGGAGAAGACAAACGGGAAATTTTCCACTTATGCAGATGCATTCCATGGCGCTCAACTCTGAGTTTCTGTGCAAAGCCTCTCACTCCCCTTCGAGGTGCTTCTGGAAGAAAGAGCCCTGGCGGGGCCGGGAAGGGTAGTTGGGGGACACCTGGCAGGGCCGGGGAGGGGCCCCACAGCCGCCGGCCCCAGAACGCCTCTGGTCTGGTGGGGGGAGTGGACTAAGCAGGGGCAGAGTCCTTCCCGAGAGGCACAAGGTGGAGGAAAACGCTTCTCATAACATGGCATTTCACCCTCCTTTTTCCAGGCTGCTCAGGTGCTCCAGTTCCTGGGGGTCCCTGTGCCAGAAGGTGGGCCAGTCCAGGAGAACGTGACACCCCAGGAAACAGGGTTAGAAGAAAGTGCCCTCCACCGATCCTGCTGGGCCACAGAAACCAGCCTTGCTTGCATTTCCCGGAAATCCAAAGCCCTTGGGACAGAACAGTCTAACAGGTGGCCTCAGGGCATGTCTGGGCGTAGCTGTTGTTTTGAAGACAAAGGGAAGACTTGGTGGGAGAGCTGGTGATCTGGCAGTGAGACAGGAGCTCTCCAGACCTTTCTTCTACAAAAGCCCATCACCTGCAGCTAGGTAAATATTCTGTAGATGGAAAAAGGCCTGTGATGGCCCAAGTTAAAAGCCTCAGAGTTTAAATTGAGATGGGCTATGAAATGAGATCTTGTTAGACCCCTTTCTCAGATACAGATAGGACCCTAAAACTTTGGGGGGTTCAGGAGAGTTTTGGGGGCCATAACTCTGGCACAGTCCCCAGACAGCTTACTGCTCTTAGTCTGTTAGGTGAACTCGGGTAGTCACCCGTCCTATGTCACCTTCATGTTAGCCCTGCCCTCCCAACTGAGGATGCCCTGTCCTTCCCATAACCCCCTTTTCACCCTGCTGTTTTTATTTTTTCCTAATTGAACCAGTGACTCCCTGAGGGCAGGTTTGTGGTGTGTTGCTCACCTCTGAACCCTCAGATGACACATAATAGGTACTTAACGACTCTTTGCTTAGTGAGCAAATAACTGAGCCCTCCAGCCCACTGCTAATGAAGAAGAGCGGTGGGAAAGGAGATGAGAAAAAAGCAATAGAGGTTTTTAAAATCCCAGCTGGGCTGACTTGGCTTAGCATGGTTTAGAAAAGGGCTTGGAAGGCAAAACTCCCATGAGATATTCTCAGCGCTGGCTGCAGGAGGCCTGGCCTGGGAGCCCTGCGGGATTCCCGCTCGGTGGGGCAGGAGAGCCGGCCTGCTGCACTGGGCTGTGGGCTTGGGGAGTTTGTTGCACGGGGAGAGTTGTCAGAGGCCCAAAGAAGACTGTGAGGACCAGGCCAGCGTCCTGGAGTAAGCAGCCTCCCAGGAGAAGTAATCACACCAGCCCCTGGTGTCGCCACACACTCCCTGTGCTAGCTGTTTGGAGCTGAGGCGTGGAAGGCTGAAGGTTAAGTGCAGATGCGGTCTTGGCGAGGCTTCAGGGAACGGGTTAGGTAAGTTCCTTGATGGTCAACAAAAGGCATCTTCCTACTCTGAACAAAAAAGCAGGAGGGAAGTCAAAGAGCCTGTCAGCAGCAAAGGTGGTTAACCAAATAGGTTCACGAGGCAGGTTTATAGGTAATAATGCTGTTACATCAATGTAGGTTCGTACACTAGGTTTAGTTCCATTTTTGACGGCATCTGTGGGTTATAGACAAGGAAACTGAGTGGACACGTTAAGTGATGATTTCACCACAACATGTGACCAAACACCCACGAGATTTTTACAGAAAATCTGGGGAATAACAAGGCCAGCTGGGTTCAAAATTGGCGAACAATTGAATCTGAAGAGTGATCGGTGGCCTGCTAACAGCTAGCCAATTGTTTCTGAACTCTTTTATCAGTGACTTTCATGAACAGAGAAAATATCAATGTTGCAAGTGACAAACAAGCAAGCGTGCCAGTGCCACAGGTGACAGACTCAAGATTCAAGACGCCACCCACAGCCTCAAATACTGCCTTAATGTGATGAAATGAACCTCAATATGGAAGAGAGGTAAAGTCTTAACATCAGTCTTCAAAAGTAGATCACAGAGAATGGGAACGGAGCAGGCTCGCGTTGGCATAAATTCATATGAAAAAGATTGGAGGATGAAGACTAACTGAAAGGTAAGCAGAGATAGAAGCCGGAATGGGGAGAGTTCTGGAAACTATGAGAGATGACTGAAGAAATAAGATTTATTGCTTGGAAAAGAAAGTTTGGGGAAATTATTTAAAAGTCTATCAAGAAGGGAGTTTTTGCAGAAGGAAGTCAGGAGTGACAGGGAGACTTGATCAATTTTTGAAGAACTTTCTAGCAACTACAGCTGTTAACAATGACATGGGCTGCCTTGAAAAGTGGTGAGCTCCGTGGGCAGCAAGACCAACTCAGTCATTTGCTGATGGGTATTTTAGGGCAAGAAACCCTGCATAGATGGTAAATCGAACTAGATGATTCCCCAGTCCTCCTCTGGCCCATGTACTCTAATTTTAGGAGCACCGAGAGCCTTTATTTATAGCACCTCATTATGTCAAAGGCCAAGAGTTGTAACAGACCATCTTTTTTTTTT
>JAQQAC010009376.1:17586634-17600669 GCA_029783875.1 Phataginus tricuspis | reverse complement strand
ACTTTCCAGACCCTTCTGTCTTCCATGTCAAAGAGCTAGAGAGGTTGACTAGCATTCAGAATTATTCTTTGGGGAGGAAAATACCTGATCACGTTGCTAGACTTGTCATCATTTCAGAACACAAAGCCCATCAACTTATCTAAGACCTACCTAGAATGCCAGTGACTATAAAGAATGGGCACTTGTAACATTCCTTGGCCATGCTAAGTCGTGGTTCCCATCAACAGTCCCCCAAGTATCAAGAATCAGTTGAAAGAATGCCCGTGAACCCTCAGACAGTCTCTTGTAGATGGAATGAGGTCTGCATGCAGTGACTAAAGAACTTAGGTGGGAGCCAGTTCTCCCCCGTTTCACCACCTGTCCTCCACATTCAGTCTGTCCCTAAACCAGCAGTTTAGCTCCCATCTGCTCAACAGTTTTATTTCATCTGAGAATCCCAACACTACAGTCTTTGTAAAATAGTGTGGAATAAACAATCCGCTAGTCCAGCAATATACAATCATTGACCAATCCAGGGGCATGATAAAATTAATGAATTCATTTTCTTTCTGCTGATGTCCTGCCCTTTAGGCTGGTCCCCACTGTCACCTAATCTCACCAGGAAGAGAAAATCTTTCCCTCCGTTCAACAGATTCATTTCTTATTGAGCTTTCTTACTCTTCCCGTATCCTCTGTTCATTTCCACAAAACCTCAGTGGTATAGGAGAATTGACTTTTTTGTTGTTCACAAATTCAATGAGTCTGCGGGGCAGTTTGGATCAAGGCAGGGTTAGGTGGTTTCAGTTAGGCTGGTCCACAGGGCCTCTAATCCTCCAGCTGGCTGGCTGGGCCTTGTTCCCATGGCTGCTGAGCGGGTTCTGAATGAGAACAGAAGCACACCAAGACTCTATAGGCTTAGATTTGTAACTGGCACATCATTTTTCCAGAGCATTCTATAGGCCAACTCAAATCGCAAGGCCGGCCCAGATTCAGAAGGTGGAGAAACAGGCTCCACATCTTGGTAGGAGGAAATCCCTTCTAAATCATACTGCAATGTTCTTGAATTAAGTCCATTACAATCAAAGAAAACATTTGAACCTGGAGTGAAACTGGCCTGGTTGCCCACCAGGAGTGGAATTGCTACTAATAATACAAGTGATATAGGGTCATAAACACTGGAGTTTTTAGGAGGCAACTCCACCCACTCCAAAAAACATTCCTCTCTAGAGCCTGTGTCATGAGAAGAACATGCCCTGGAAACGGTCCCCAGGGAAATGAGAAACCTAGAGCACTCCTGAACTGCTGAAATCATCAGTGACCCCAGTTGGCCTGCCGTTTGAAGCCAGCCTGACCAACAGACACAAGGTCCAGAATAAAATTATATATTTTTTATG
This sequence comes from Phataginus tricuspis, assembly GCA_029783875.1. NCBI lineage: Eukaryota > Metazoa > Chordata > Mammalia > Pholidota > Manidae > Phataginus > Phataginus tricuspis. The sequence continues at coordinate 17,599,296 of JAQQAC010009376.1, read as the reverse complement.
CCACCACGCATTAGGACAGTGCTGCGCAGTGGTCTGTGGCAATAGCTGACTGCAAGTAGTCCCCATGGAAGTAGAACAGGTTATACATTAGAAGGGAAGCCTGACATTTGGTGTGTGAGATAGGATGTTTTTACATCTGCAAAATTTGGGAATTGTATTTTATCACTATGACTTGATTAGTCCTCACTGACATTCAGTTGACATCCCAGATTTCCTAAATAACTGAGACACTTAATGTAAACTGGACAGAAGAAAATTAGACGTTTACTTTTTTCTATTTTACTACAGAAATTTCAATACCCAAAGGAAAGTGCATTAATGAGCCCTCATAACCATCACAGAGCTTCAACAATTATCAGCATTTTGCAAAATTTGTTGCTGTACCCTACTCATTGTTTTATTGAAAATAAGACATTTAAAATTCCAGATCCCCTAGAATATGCCTTTGGTGAATTCTTAAGTCATTTAAAGTAGGAAACTTTCTCTTTCCAGCAGGTGTTCTTAGATGCAAGTTCAGAGGGTCCATGGATTTTCAGAAATGTATGCACATGAACCTCGTGTATATAACTGGTTTTGTGTAGGAGATGCATGGTTTCCATCAGATTCAGGAGGTAAGATCTACTGCCCAGCACAAAGAAACAGCAACCATCCTCACCTGCTCTCTCCCTATTTTGCCAGGTGCCAGGCAGCATCCGGCACCCTCATCAGGCAGAGGGAAACACATCAGTGCAAAGTATCAAACCCTCTCAGCCCAAGGAGAACCACCAACTCTCCACATAGGCAGAATCACTATTTGCTTTAGGCATAGAAATACAAGCATGAGCTTTAATTTTAGCAGTCCTGGAAGTCACAATCCTTTAAATGATCAGGAATAATGACCACTGAAATTACCCCATCTTTCAGTGAAAATGTCTTGGTCGGCCCAAGAACTCAATTTATAAATTTCAATTGTTTAACCATTTCAAATGCACTTGGTGGCCTGTCTTATCAGCAGACAGAAGAATCTCTGGGCAGGTAGATGGAGCCTAGTGTATTTTTTCTTACATTGTACACAGTGTACAAATCACCTGGAAAACTTTAAAATCAAGATTTCTGGGTCCCACCCCAGACCTAATGAACTGGAAACCATGAAAGCTGCATTTTTAACAAGCTCCCAGGGGATTTGGAGCAACTGGTCCACAGACCACACTCCAAGAAGCACTTTAGCTGAGGGGAGCCCAAGTCTACAGCAACCATTTGAAGCTTAAAGTAAGTCTTCCTTTCTTGAATTCATATTTCCTCTCCGCCTGTAAATGGAGCAGCTGGAAAAAAAAGGAAAAAACCTCTAAAGTCTCCACTAACTTGTAAGACTGTTGTTCCTCCGGGTGGATTTTAAAGGTTTAAGCTCTGTGGGAGTTCTCATCAATCCAAACTGTGGAGAGCAGGCCAGTTAGGGACCCCCAAAAGTCACTCATGCTACACAGGTGACTGTGGCAGGCACGGAACATGTAGTCAAGCGTTATTTGAATTTCTAAACCAGTTCTCATATGGGAGCAAAAGGAGCAGAGAAGTTATCTTCAGCTACAGAAGGGCCCAAGAGCACGAGGAGGAACACGGGCCAAAGGATAGTAAGCGCCGCAGCCTGCTTCCTCCCTGCCCAACATCAAGGCCACTGGTGCCGTATGGGTTTCATTAATGCCTCAAAGACAGTGTTTCAGAGTTATAAGTTCAAGATGTTATTGAAAAACCCATATTGTGTTTTTTAATCCCCATCTACCCAGCCTCCAGGGTTTTCTTAAATCGTTCTTTTTTTTTTTTAACATGGTTCCACTCAAGTGGTCATATTCCTAAGAGTATGGAGCAATGCACACTGGGGCCAGTGAAATCCAAAATGTTTTAGTGGAAGGATGATGCTGTGTCTCTGCCTCTCAGTAGGAAAAGGGGGAGAAGCTATAAATCCATTAAGTACATAAGCAGGATCGTGTGAGTGGCCCCCAAGAGGGTCACCTGTTTGGCTACTAAATGCAAAATCACCAACACAATTTTTCTGTAATACTATCCTATCTGAAGCTCAGCCAGCCCTGCAAAGCCAAGGGAATTTCTAGACCTTTAGAGCAATATCTCACAAGATCTTAAAGGTACAAACTGAGGAAAGAGCCATTGCATTAAAAGAAAATTCCATGGACAATCTTTTTCATCGATGTAGGCTATTCCATGATATGCTTCACTGTTTGATAGGCACTTAAGATGTTTCCATTATTTTTCAATAATAAACAATGCTGCAATCAATCAACAAATGTTAATATATATTTAAGTGGTGCCTTGATTTCTGGAGGGTGGGTTCCTACAGCTACTATTGATGGGTGAAGAGAATTTACAAGCACAGATACTGGACATGTAATAAATATTGCCATGTTATTTAAAAAAATTATACGAACAAGGCTTATTCCTACAAGTAGATACAAGTGCCTGTTTTCCCACACTTCTGGTGCACTTGTTTCCTGTTTTTTCCCACTCTGATTGGCATAAAATAACTTAGTTTTATTTGCATTTCTGTATGTCAGGTTGCATATATTTGTGTACGTTTCCTGGTCATTTCGTAGGTATTTTCTCTTCTGTGAATGCCTGTGTCATATTAGGTTATTTTTCCTTATGAGTTTGTAGAGGTGAATTCCATTAACACTCGGTCTTTCATATATATTAATAATGTTTTTTCACAGACTCATTTGTCTTCTGACTTTGTTCTTAACATACAGAATTTTTTAAATTTTTAGGTAGTTGACTCTTTATGGATTCTGCATTTCCTAAAGACTTATTACCACCCAAAGCTATAAAGTAAATACTTAAATTTTCTTTTAAAGTATTTGCAGCTAAAAAAATCCAGAACTTTAACTCATCCATCTTACATTCATTTTTGTGTATATTATGTGAGGTTCAAGTCTCAGTATTTGATTGATATGTAAAGCGAATCACAACACAACAACGCCATCATAAAACACCCCCCATTCTCTAGTAAACTGAAATGCTACCTGGTCATATGTTACATTTCCAGGATCTATTCGTAAATTCTTTTGTTTTTATTCTTCTGCCTGTTTTGCTTACAGTATTTTCATAGTAAATTTTAATATTCTCTACTTTTTTGAAAAAACTTTGGCTGGCATATCTATTTTCACACACAAAAAAACTTAAAAATACTGTCTATTAAAAAAGATACCCACTGGAATTCTGCTGAAATTGCATCTTATGTGATTAAGTTTTCCCATCCAGAAACATGGTGGGTCTCTCCATTTATTCAGGCCCTGTCCAGGGCTCTTTAGTGCTATTTTATAACTGTCCTTATTTGAGTTCTTAGTCCAGAATTAGAACTGGGTTGCTAATAACAAGGAAATTTTGCCATGCATGTAATCCTTGTTATTTGCAGATTCCATGTTTGCAAATTCACCTACTCACTAAAATGTATTTATAACCCCAAAGCAATTCTCTCCGCTCTTTTGCTGCACAGATATGTGCAAAGTGGCAAAAAAGCTAAGTCACCTGATGTGCAAGTTCCCAGCTGAGATTGAAGAGGTAATTCTCTGCTTTTTCATACCATAAACGAATTCCCTTTTTATAGTATTTAGTATTGTTTTTTTGCATTTTTGTGCCTTTTGTTGATCATTTCACTGTTTAAGATGTCCCCGGAGCAGAGTACTAAAGTTGTCCAGTGGACTAAGTGCAAAAAAACTGTGATGTGCCTTAGCAAGAAAATATTAGCAAAGCTTCATTCAGGCATGAGTTATAGGCACAAGTTGGCTATGAATTCAATGTTAACCAATCAACAATAGACATTAAACAAGGTGCCTCTAAACAGAAACACACATAAAACAAAGCAATGCACTGATGTGTTGATGAAAATGTTACGACCAGAGGCTTGCAGGAACCTAACCGTGTATGTTCCCTGGGACTGACAGTTCACTATTCACTAATTCAGTGTTTGTGGCTACTTATAGAACATAACTACTGCAATTAACAATAACTGGCTGCATTGCTTTATCTGCAACCTTCATATAAGATTTTGATGTTAAAATCATGCTAGCTTCATAAAATGAATTAGCAAATTTTGCATCCTTCAATATGCTCTGGCATCATTTAAATACATTAACTCCTTTCTTTGGGTCAATCTGTAATCAACTCCAAACCTTCAATTTCTATTCTATTTTCCAACCCAGTTACATCCAGCCATATTGTCAGAGGTTCTTCAATACTGAGATAATCCAATAACATGTTTGTATGAATCCTTTATTATTCAAGTAAAGGAGTAAAATTCCAACAATATAAAGTTGCCTTGAATTTGAACATAAACCTTCTCCCATTATGAATTTTCTCCTGAGAACTTAAAATTTGAAGATTAAATTCTAAAGAGATCAAAATCCAAAATTCTTAAGTCACAGTACATCAACATCCAAAAACTTTCGTGCTCATGAGTTAAAAATCCAAAGAAAGAGAAGTTGACTGTCCTGCATCCTCCCTAATGCCTGATTTTGCACCCGTATCGCTTAGACAGTTCTCGGCGTGGGGACGGGGTGAGTGTTGCTCAGAAGCTGAGACCGAGATGACCTGTAGAAGGGTGTAGTTTATTCAAGACCAGAGGAGTTGGGCTAGCCCTTCATACACACTGAAAATTCACCATACACCATAAGAACAGCTACCAAATTTAGGAAGCAAGCCAATTTGCAGACCCTAAGTGCAACTGTTCCAGATACAGTTATGTCTGCAGCACCCAGGGCTTACCATTGCCAAAGTCCATGGAAAAACTCACTGGTGTCTGAAAGGAGTGGAGAAATCTTGATTCAGTTCAACCAGTGAATCTTTTCAGTTGTCAAGAAGCCATAACCTGGGAATTTAAGCTCCACTGAAAGACATCTTCCATCAAGAGGTTAAATTTGGCACCATGCATTAACATGTCTAGGGAGAAACCTACCTATAGGTACTCATCCCTTTCAGAAAGTGGCATGTTAAAATGCTGCATTCTTACTAATGTGTCTACAACGAGGCAGTTCCAAGCACTAACTGAGGAGCCTTCATTTCCCAACCAGGATACTCAATTGCCTAAATTTCCAATTTTCACTTAGGACCGTATGTTTCTGTCCATTTGGTGCCTCGATGAGTGTCTCTGTCCAGAACGTACTTAGCGCTCTCAGATAAACAGGCATTTTTGATGCTGTGCTACAGTGGCTCTTCTCCTGAAGCGTGGGGAACTTGCCTTCCAGGGATGGTTTATTTCCTAAGTCTGTTTCAGCTGGAAGATCAAAGCTGCTCTTGAGAATTGTGAAGTTTGGGCTCCTACAGCCCTAGGGGAAATCATTCTGCTACTCTGGGTGCTCCTTAATATAACATTGTACAGTTTGGGTCCTGGGCGTCTCAAGCTGTATTAAAGCATGAATAATTGCTCAAGCTAGTATAGGATAGCCAAATAAACTCAGCATACTCAGTTAAATACAAATTTCAGATGAACACAAATACTTTTTAGTGTATCCCAAATATGCACAGAATATATTTAAATACCAAACAATTCTTTTTGTTGTTTATCTGAAACTTAAATGTAATTGGGCATCCTGTATTTTCATTTGCTCAATTTGGCAACCCCAAGCTAGAGCTCACTGTAAATCACATGGTGGGGTGACTTTGCAGCCTGAGGACAGTCACTTAAAGTCAAGATGGGACTCTTGGACCCAATTGACCTGGTGCTGTGTATCTAGGCCAGGCAGCTGTGTTAACCTAGAACCTTACCAGTGCTCTGTAGAGTAGGCAGAACTCAGCTTCCTTGCAGTTTAAGGGCAGCAAAGTGTTCCAACCACCAATGCCTAAGGAAGTCTAACTTCACTCAGTCTTTCCTGAAGACTCAGAGCAGTGAGAATCAAGGTCATGCTGGGACAGCCTTAGTCTTAAACCTGTCTTCTCCCTGCAGCCTGCACACCTGGCTGCCAGGTCAGGCCCACTGGCCCCCACACCACTTGAACTAGGTAATCTTACCCCTAACAGCTGTTGCACAACTGCCTGCCTGTAGAAGTCTCCCTTGTCTGTGGATAACATCCCTGTAAGGAACCTGCCACAGGGTAATGCCACATGGCAGGCTCTTATATCAGTTAATAGGGACTAATAATTATGGTACACTCTTATGATAAGCAGAATGAGGGATTTATATATAGTGACAAGGGAATGTCTGTGATATGTTAAACAAGTAAAAGAAATTGAAGAATTGTGTGTATATTCCCATTTCATTTTAAGATTATCTACATTGACAGTCAACTAGATAGACTGATAGATATACGTGTTCCTATTGGCCACTGCATTATCTAGAGTAATGAGGATGGAGTACTCTCCCAAACTGTAACCAAATACATGTCCCAATAGACTGGAGCCCTCCAAGCCAGGATCTAATGATAAAGCTGGAGCTGGGCAATTGGAGGCTCCCACCCCTTCCCCTGTCCTAGGAGTGTGTGTTCTGTTTGCCTTCCCTCCTCCCAGGAGCTGCTCCAAGGATACAGCCTTGCAATAGAAGTGTGGTGTTCAGATTATCTGGACTGGATACAAGACAGAACCCAGTGAAGGCCTCTGTATAGACTTTTAAGATTCTGGCAGACGGGTGCAGAAATCCACTCGTCTTGCGGCCGCCCAAGACGAAGACTTCTAAGCGAGTTCCCTTGCTTATTAAACCTGCCACCTACCAATCTGGAGTGGCCTGCCTCTCTCTTGGTCTTTCCCTGTCCTCCGCCTAGAGGGCAGTTTCAGATTTCACCTGGAAGCTCCCAGAAGGTTGCTCAGTGACAAGATCCACTCCTGGACCCAAAAGAGATACCTGACCATGGCCTTTGGGGCCCAGGAAGGAGAGACGCTTGGAATTGGAACCAGAGTTTTGGGTTATGCTGCACTGGAATCTTATATCTGAAAATGGGACAGTTCTCACAGCTGAAAGTGAACTGATGGCTGGACAGAGAGATCAGGAAGATCACTAAAGGTGAGTGGTGACAGAGAAAGAATGCTGTTTCCTGACTGCACCCCCACCCCCTCTGCTCAGCCCACGAAAGAAGTCAGCTACACAGGATACATTTCCCATTTGGTTATTTTGGTTTTTTTTTTAACTTTGTCAAGACTGCTTGCAATGGAAGACCTATGTACTTTACCATAGTAACACTGGTGCTAAGACATGGATTAGCCATAGACTCTGGAGCTCACAGACACAAGATCTCAACTCACATTCATAGACCGACAACCAGCAGCAGAGCATTTTAAAAGTTCCCTTTCATTCTATACCTGGATTTCTATACCTTCCATCTCTTCCTAATAGAGAAAACTGAAGTTTATAATCAGAATCAACACTAGTTTCTTCCTGGTCTGCTTTCAGTTGAATGCCGTGGGCCAGCCTGAGGCTCTCCAGGCCAGCAGGACCCTATGACTGTAGATGTTAATGCAGGTCAAAACTTCAGTATGAGAGTCTCAGATTTTTTTTTATCAACACCTGTAACTTCCAAATACCTATATACAACTTTAACCCATGATTAGATTATCTCTTCCTTTTAGCAGAATTTACCTAAACATCCCTTTCTAAGAATGTCTTCCATTTTACTTCTCATAACAACATGACAGTATTTCACCACTTACCCCAGTAGGTGCTGTTTGCTCATCTTGCTTCCCTTTGGGGCCACCCCCGAAACATCTAAATAAATCACTGCTGCCCCAGCGAGATACTTTTATCCAACAAATAACTGTCTGCACAATATTATGGGCCAGACAGGACACTGGGGATATAATAGCAAAGCAGACAAAGTTCTTGTCTTTATGGAACCTTCACTATGGTGAGGAATTAGTCGATAATACTGAAAAATAGGGCAGTCAGGACTCCCCTGGAGACAGAAACAGAACCAACAGGATAAATAGATAGGTGACAGAGAGATATGATAGATAAGTTCATCATAAGGAATTGGCTCACACAGTTATGGAGGCTGGCAAGTCCAAGACCTGCAGAGCTAATGTCCCTGTTCAGTCTGAAGACCGGTAGGCTGCTGTAGAGCCAGGAAAAACAGATATTACATTTGAAGGCTGTCAGGCAGAAGAATTCTCTTAGTCTTCTTCAGGCCTTCACCTGAGTGGATGAGGCCCACCTACACTATGGAAAGCAATTCTCTTTACTCAGTCCACCAATTTACATGTTAATCTCAGCCAAAACACCTCACAGAAAACACCCAGAATGTTTGTCCTGGGACCCAGTCAAGTTAACACATAAAATGATCCATCAAAAAAGACTGAAAAAATAAGGTATTATACGATTGATAGGCTACATAGAAAATAAATCTGTAATCTTCATCACCTGGTGATATAAAAGAAAGTGACCAGTTAAGGGAAGAGGTTGATATAGGCATGTGTTTAAGTTACAGTACAGTCCCAAACTTTAAATATGTCAGTATTCAAATGACATCTTGTGGATGATTATTCACATTAGGTTTCATTGATTTCATGCCATTCATCTCACATCTGTTAAAATATGTTAAATGTTTTTTGGAGTGGGTGGAGTTGCCTCCTAAAAACTCCAGTGTTTATGACCCTCTATCACTTGTATTATTAGTAGCAATTCCACTCCTGGTGGGCAACCAGGCCAGTTTCACTCCAGGTTCAAATGTTTTCTTTCATTGTAATGAACTTAATTCAAGAACAGCATAAAATAAAATATTCATGGTCAGTGTACATAACAGTGCCATAACAGAATTGTTAATACATTTAAAATTAATACAGACTTACTTTACAACCCCGATGTTTGGTGCAGCAATAACATCATTACATAGAATAAATAAGACTGAATCATTTTCCAAATTCTTGATCTCCATAAATAGTAGTCTGCATTCTTGACCCTATGTTAGAATCTCTGCTTGGTAACTTTAGGCACTCTAATAAAAGACATATCGTAAGAAAGACCTTGAGCATGGCCCATAACCCATGATTTATCTTTATTACACACCTTCATCACTGTGCAGGTCAAATCTAGACATTCTTTTCACACACCATCACCCCCGACTCCTTACATCTGCCCTGTTCAGAAAGTCTACTGAAGTTAGGTGAATAAATTGCTGGCTTTTTCTTTAATATCTGTATATCAAATCAACACATTGCACACCTTAAACTTAAACAATGTTTTATGTCAATAAAAATTAGGTTTATATAAAATTTTTAAAAATATCATACGGAGGAGTTCCGGGAAGATGGCGGCGTGAACGGAGCGACAGAATTTTCCTCCCAACATTATATTTATCCACGAAAACACAGCAAATGCAACTGTTCCAAAAAGAGAGCCCAGAACACAAAGGAAAGTGCACACAGTGCAGACACACCTGAGAGGACTCGGCAGTGGGCGAGGCGGGTAAGAAACGGAACCGCGACCCGGCAGAACCCGAGCACTCCCCCATCCCAGCACACCGGCGGGAGGAGAGGATTCGGAGCCGGGAGGGAGTGGAAGTGCAGGCCCAGGAGATAACCAGCCCCAGACTGGCCCCGGTAACGCGGGCGCACAAAGCGCGGTGTGGCGGAGATTGGAGAGACGGAGGGCGCAGGGTCTCAACAGGAACGCGCCTGTCTGCTCGTGGCTGGCTCAGGGAAGGAGAAAAGAGAAGAAAAAAAAAGGAGAAAAGCGCGCGCTTTGTTTTGCAGCGGTCTTAAAGAGACAGGAGTTCAGCAGAGAACCTCATCGCAGCGGCACACTCAGCCCAGCAGGCTGGGAGTCCTGGGGAGCGGCGGGCCCCACAGTGAGCGACTGGGAAAGGGTAGCCATAATTAGGACTCCCACAGAGCTCAACAGCCTTCCATTCTTTCTCACCCCGGCCACAGCTTTAAAGGGTCGTGCGGAGTGGCGCGACCATGGCTCTGGAATAGTGGAGCAACAGCGCCACCTACAGCATTCACACAGAACCTCTCCCGGTGGGGTTTTTTTTTTTCTTTTAGGTGTGGCTGCTTTTTCTTTTTCTTTTTCTTTCCCTTCTTTTCCTTCTTCTCTCTCTCTTCTTACTTTTTTTATTATTAGTAGAATTAAAAAAAAATTTTTTTTCTTTTCTCTCCTTTCCTCTCTTTCCTTTTTAAAGTCATAAAGAACCCAGCTGACATACGTGACAACTACCAACAACCAATTCTATAGTCATGAGAAGACAGAAGAATATGATACAGACAAAGCTTCAGACAAACACTACCCCAGAGAGATAATCTGAAGGAATGGACATGCAAAGTCTTCCTGAAAAAGATTTCAGAATAAAAGTCAGAGCCATGCTGATGGATCTACAGAAAAATGTGCAAGAGCTGAGGGAGGAAATGAGGAAAGACAAAGCAGAAATGAGACAAGCCACTGACGGGCTTAACAGCAGACTGGATGAGGTTCAAGACACTATCAATGAAATACAAAACAGGGAACAGGAATACAAAGAAGCTGAGGCAGAGAGAGATAAAAGGATCTCTAAGAATGAAAGAATATTAAGAGAACTGTGTGACCAATCCAAACGGAGCAATATTCGCATTACAGGAGTACCAAAGGAAGAAGAGAGAGAAAAAGGGATAGAAAGTGTCTTTGAAGAAATAATTGCTGAACACTTTCCCACACTGGGGAAGGAAATAGTCTCGCAGTCCACGAAAGCCCACAGATCTCCCAACACAAGGGACCCAAGGAAGACAACACCAAGACACATAATAATTAAGATGGCAAAGATCAAAGATAAAGACACAGTATTAAAGGCAGCTAGAGAGAGAAAAAAAGATCACCTACAAAGGAAAACCCATCAAACTGTAGAAACCATACAGGCCAGAAGAGAATGGCATGATATATTTAACGTAATGAAACAGAAGGGCCTCGAACCAAGAATATTGTATCCAGCACGATTATCATTTAAATATGACGGAGGGATTAAACAATTTCAAGACAAAGGAAAGTTGAGAGAGTTTGCCTCTCATAAACCACCACTACAGGATATCTTAAACGGACTGCTCTAGAGGGAAACACCCCTAAGGCTAAAAAGATGTCACCAGAGAAAATAAAATCATAGCAAAGAAAGCAGACCATCCAAATACTAACTAGAGGCAAAGAATAAAACACCCAATATATAAAGAAAGGAGGAGGAAGAATAGGAAGGGAGAGATAAAGAAACATCAGACGGTGTTCACAATAACTTAACAAGAAAGTTAAGTTAGATTCTTAGATAGTAAAGAAGAACCCTTGAACCTTTGGTAACCACGAATCTGAAGCCAGCAATGGCAATAAATACATATCTATCAATAATCACCCTAAATGTAAATGGACTGAATGCACCAATCAAAAGACACAGAGTAACACAGTGGATAAAAAAGCAAGACCCATTTATATGCTGCTTACAAGAGACACACCTCAAACCCAAAGATATACACAGACTAAAAGTAAAGGGATGGAAAAAAATATTTCAAGCAAACAACAAAGAGAAAAAAGCAGGTGTTGCAGTACTTGTATCAGATAAAAGACTTCAAAACAAAGAAAGTAGCAAGAGATAAAGAAGGACATTACATAATGATAAAGGGGTCACTCCAACAAGAAGATATAACCATTATAAATATATATGCACCCAACACAGGAGCATCAGCATATGTGAAACAAATACTAACAGAAGTGAAGGAGGAAATAGACAGCAATGCAATTATTCTAGGAGACTTTAACACGCCACTCACTCCAAAGGATAGATCAACCAGGCAGAGGATAAGTAAAGACACAGAGGCACTGAACAACACACTAGAACAGATGGACCTAACAGATATCTACAGAACTCTGCACGCAAAAGCAGCAGGATACACATTCTTCTCAAGTGCACATGGAACTTTTTCCAGAATAGACCACATACTAGGCCACAAAAAGAACCTCAGTAAATTCAACAATATTGAAATTCTACCAACCAACTTCTCAGATCACAAAGGTATAAAACTAGAGATAAATTTTAGAAAGAAATCAAAAAGGCTCACAAATACATGGAGACTTAACAACATTCTCCTAATGAATCAATGGGTTAACGACAAATCAAAACAGAAATCAAAGAATATATGGAGACTAATGACAACAACAACACAAAGCCACAACTTCTGTGGGACACAGCGAAGGCAGTCTTAAGAGGAAAGTACATTGCAATCCAGGCCCATTTAAAGAAGGAAGAACATTCCCAAATGAACAGTCTAAGGACACAATTATTGAAATTGGAAAAAGAAGAACAAATGAGGCCCAAAGTTACCAGAAGGAGAGACATAATAAAGATCAGAGAAGAAATAAATAAAATTGAGAAGAATAAAACAATAGAAAAAATCAATGAAACCAAAAGATGGTTCTTTGAAAAAATAAACAAAATAGATAAACCCCTAGCCAGACTCATTAAGAGAAAAAGAGAATCTACACACATAAACAGAATCACAAATGAGAAAGGAAAAATAACGACGGACCCCACAGAAATACAAAGAATTATAAGAGAATATTACGAGCATCTATATGCCAACAAGCTGCAAAACCTAGAAGAAATGGACAACTTCTTAGAAAAATACAGCCTTCCAAGACTCACCAAGCAGGAAACAGAAAAACTAAACAGACCAATCACCAGCAACGAAATTGAATCGGTAATCAAAAAACTACCCAAGAACAAAAGCCCTGGACCTGATGGATTCAC
>JAQQAC010009376.1:17536323-17581634 GCA_029783875.1 Phataginus tricuspis | reverse complement strand
AAAAAAAAAAAAAGATACCTGAGCTACACTATTAATCACCTTTCCCTAAATTGATATTTAGAGTACAACTCCCAATACATGGTATGTTTCCTAAATAAAGCATACATACTGGGATGTAAAACGAAGTTCAGCAAATTCCAAAAGATTGAAATTCTACACAAAATATTCCGACCACAAATAATTAGAAATAACAAAAATATACCAAGGTTATTTCTAGATATTTGGAAATGAATACACTTCAAATAACATATGATGACTAAGCATACATTCTTCCTCTTGCAGTCAGTTCTTTATAATCACTGTTACCAACTTCTCATATATTGTGCAAATGTTCTATGTATTTTCAAACACATACCTATATATTCTCTTCATTATACACATGCCAGCATACACTACGTTGCAGCTTCTTAACTCACTTGCAAGTCTCTGTAATTAGTATAGAGATGCTTCACTTGCTGCAACATACGGTTAAACCATATTTTATTTAATTAGTTCTCCAGTGATGGTCATTTGACTTGTTTCCAGTGTTTCGCTTCCATCTAGAGATGAACATCTTTTATTCTTCATGACAAACCCTTTAAACCACACCTGAGTTTGTTACTGAGGTGGCTTTGGGAAAGCACCTAAGAATGTGGGTAGCTGTCAGGGAAACCAGCCATGTGAACCACTTTGAGTCCCACCCCAATCTTCATCTCCAGAAAGGGGGAGGGGCTAAAAGTTGAATCAGTCGCCAATGGCCAATGATATAATCAATCATGCCTATGTAATGAAGCCTCCATAATAATCCCTACAGTACAGGGTTTAAAGAGCTTCTGGGTTGCTTAACACATGGAGATGTGTTGACCCCTGAGAGAGGTTCTATGCCCTTTCCAACGTAACTTGCCCTGTGCCTCACTTCTGCCAGGCTATCTTTGAGTTATATTCCTTAATAATAAACTGGTAATCTAGTAAGCTGTTTTCCTGGGGTCTATGAGCTGCTCTGGCAAATTAATCAAACCCAAGGAGGGGTGTCATGGGAACTGCAATGTGTAGCTGGGTGATCAGATGTACAGGTCACAACCTTGACTTGTGATTGGCATCTGAGATGAGGGAGAAGGAAGGCAGTCTTGTGGGCCTGAGCCCTTAACCTGAGGGGTCTGAAGCTAATTCTAGGTAGATAGGGTCAGAACTGAATGGAATTGCAGGACACCCAGCTGGTGTCACAGAATTGTTTGGGCTGGGAAAAATCACCCCCACAACTGGTCACAAAAGTGTTCAGGGTGCATACAGTTGAGAGGAGATACAGAGGAGTTTCCCCCATACAAAGGGCTAGGAAAAGATTGATAGAGCAATTCTAAAAAAAAAAGGTGGAAGGTGAAAACCTTAGCAAAAATCAATAAACAAGAAAGCAAACATGCAAAAACTAGTTTTCTGGCAGCTTTTTTTTGGAAGTAACAAAACATTGGAAACAATTTCAATACCTAACAATAAGAGAATGGGTAAGTAAGATGTGGCAAGTTAATGCAATGCAGTGATGTCATTTAAATGAAGGAAGTGGAGCCACATGCACCTTTATGAATAAATCCCTAAAGCAATGTTAAGGGACAAAATCAAGTTGCAAAATTACAGATGCAGTATCATATAGCATTTATATAAAGTTTCAAGTACATCAAACAAAAATGTGTGTTTTATGACAACACAGAAAGTTCCTAAGAACCAAGTCTGGATAGGAAAGATACTTACCTGCTTGAGGTGAGTGGCTTGCTCTATGGAGGCAGGGAGGGAGGGAGGGTGAGATGAGGGAAAGACACAGAGGGGTCCTTTAACTGTATCTGTTCTATTAAAAAAAGACCTTAAGTAAACAAGGCAAAACTGAACATTTGCTAAATCTGGGTCTTAAATGCAGAGATGCTTTGCTCTGTTTTTTGTGTCTGAAGTATTTTTTAACTTCAAAAATATTTTGACAGAAAAAAATTGTTTCAAACGGAAACTTATGTGAAATAATGTTTATTCCATTAATGTGTTTATCATATACTGTCTGAAGTACCACAAAATTAAACTTTGGTTGGCCTCCGTCCAAAATGAATGCTTAAGGCATTTATTAGGATTTGACACCACTGCCTACTGCTCTGTTCTTTATGTTCTTCTGCTTGTCTGCCTGTTTTGGGGAGCACAGTGTTGAGAAATTACTTTGGCCAAATCAACAAATCTAACAAAAAACTGTTTAAAATGAAGAGAAAGGATCATATCCTCAGCTAGTGTTTAATTCTATCAACAGCTCAGGTTGAGTATCTTAAATATGGGCTCTATCATCAGATTTCCCTGTTTCAGAAAGATGCAGTGTTATATATAGAAAAGCAGACCATCCATCACACTTGAATGCTACATACGGTGCATTGTGTAGGCAGAGGGCCTACCCCGTTCTACAGCTCAGCGGCAAAGCTCTGCCATGTGGTTCTCATCAAAGACCTCAAAACTGCATTTCACATCATAATCTAGAGAGACAACCCAAGATTAAATGCAGGCCCAACACATATACATATCAAGACTCAGTAGAGGTATTTCGATTATATAACATATGTAGTCATTTCTGGTACATAAATTGGATTTTTACAGGCCCTTACAGGATCCATAAAGAACCCTCCCCCATTTTTACATTCTTTGACACTCCTTTGTATAAATATTGACATTTATCCTTTGAGTGGTGCTAATTGGGTGGTGTGCTTTGCATCCCCATTGGATGACTCAAGTATTAGTGTTGAGGATCAGGAAGGAACGAGGAAAGGAAGGAGTAGGAAGGAGAACAAATGGGCTCTGTAGGGATGGTGGGAGTATGAAAGGGGAGAAAGTGGGAAAGCCCAACAGGGGAAGGGCAGAGGGACAGAGAATCTAGCTAGCTCGTCTGAGGATGCCTCCTCCTCACCTGCTCCTGAGACCACCCATCTCCTGGGCCGCACCAGCCCAAAGACACACACAAAGCTCTTAGGCCTTCTGATGAAGGTGGAATAGTCCCCCCAAAGATACCCATATTTAACTCCTACAATGAGTTAATATGTTACCGTATATGGCAAAAGGGGCTTTGCAAATGATTTATTCAAGGATCTGAGATAGGGAAAGAATCCTAGATTATCTGGGTGGGCCCAATGGAATCACGAGGGTCCTTGTAAGAGAGGGAGGAAGATCTAACTCAGAGAAGGGGATGTAATGACAGAAGCAGAGGTCAGGAAGAGAGAGAGAAAGACTTGAGATACTGGTCCTGTTGGCTCTAAAGATGCAAGAAGGGGCCACGAGCCAAGAAATGCAGGCATTCTCCCGAAGCCAGAGAAAAAGCAAGGAAATGGATTCTTGTGTACAACCTCCAGAAGGAACACAGCCCTGTTAGAACTCAAACACATTTAGTAAAGCTGAAGAATATAAAATACACAAAACTCAGTTGTAACAACCCAAAATTCGGTATACTGCAAAATTACCCTTCAAAAGTGAGGGAGAAATAGACTTTCTCCAACAAAAACTGAGGGAATTTGTTGTCAGCAGACATGCCTTGTAAGAAATGTTAAATGGAGTTCTTTAAAGAGAACGAAAATGATATGTCAAAATCAGATCTACATAAAAAAGGAAGAGTATTAGAGAATGAGTAAGTGAAGGTAAAATAAAGGCTTTGATTTTTCTTATTGTTATTTATTCTAACAGGTAATTTGTTCAAAATAATAGCAGCAATAATGTATTTGATTATATATGCTTTTGTGTATGCTTATGTATGAATAAGTCAAAAGAAGTAAGTGATCCCTTGTATTATGGTTTCAATGTACTAATACATGGAAATTGTCAGAAAGAATAAAAAAAAACCCAACATATGTTGTCTAAAAGTAACCTCTTAAAATATAGACATATATAGATTAAAAGTAAAGAGATGGAGAAAGATATACCATGCTAACACACAAATCAAAAGAAGTGAGAATAGCTATATTAATTTCAGACAAAGGAGACTTCAGAGCAAGGAAGATTATCATGGATAAATAGGGGCATTAGATAAAAAAAGGGGTCAATTTTCTAAGATGACATAACAATCCTTAATGTGTATGCGCCTAACATATACAACAGCATCAAAATGTGTTAAGGTAAAAGCGATAGATTTACGAGATGAACTCACTATTACAGTTGGAGATTTCAATATCCTTGTATCAGAAATGGACAGATTCAGCAGGCAGAAAACCAGTTAAGAACACAGTTGAATTCAACAGCACCATCAATCAGACCTAACTGACACCTAAAGATTGCTTCATCTAACCACAGCAGAATATACATTCTCCTCAAACTTACCTGGAACATTTGCCAAGACAGACCACATTCTGAGCCATAAAACACACCATAACAAATTAGAAGAATAAAAATCATACATGCTCTCAGATAACATTGTAATTACACTAGAAATCAATAATGGAGAATAGCTGGTGTGGGATTTTGACAGTGGACAGGGAGTATATGAGAACTTCCTGCTCCTTTTGTTCAATTTTGCTGTGAACCTGAAACTGCAATAAAAAATACTCTATTTTTTATAAGTAGAAGGAAGAATTTCATCAGTATAGAAGTAAAAACTAAAGAAATAGAAACATTACCAATAAAAATGGAGACATCATCAATAAAACCAACATTTTTAGAGTGGCAAGTGTGATGAAGAACATTAGCTGACAAAGGACTTCTGAATTTTCTAAAAATGATTCTGACATTATAAACAAGTATTTTTTATAATACTTGTCACTACACAGGGTACAACATGTCTGTCATTACTCAGTCCAGAAACACTGTCATACAAGCAAAGTAACCAGAGAGAGCAATAGTGCCAGATCCTGGTGAAGAACACAATGAGAGAATTGTCTTACCATCTGAAACATTGGAGAGGGAAGCCTATTAGAATCAAATGTATTCAAGATACTGGAATCAAAATCATTGAATAATTTAATTTTAAAAGTTTGGTGGAAAATGAAATGCAATTTTAAATCCTTTATTTTAACTGAGTGTTTACAGAAAACAGTCCTCTCTTCTCATTAAAAGAAGTTTTAATATAATCTCATTTTTAAGCTCTAAATTGATTTTAAAGCAAAAACATAGAAGTAGATAAGTAATCTTAAAGCTTTAAATTCACTCATTTTATCTGCACTACCTCTATTTTATCTGCAGTGCCTCTATTTGATGACCTGAAACTTCTCTTTAAAAAAATACAGGGACACCATAGGAAGGGAGCCACCCTCTCCTCTCAAACTAAGATCAGTGTGCTTCCATTTCCTCCCCCTCCGGTCAAGTCAGCCTCCGTGGGCGCTGAGCTGCATTTGGCTCTGCAGACTCCTGTGAAGCCTATAAGTTGACTTCAGAATATGTGGGCCATTTCAGAACAGAAAAGCTCAAATCCAATAAAAAGGTGATCTGTGTATGAACTTTGCCAGAAAGTAAGGGAAAGGTAGGAAGGAGAGACAGAGACAGAGGAAGAGAGGAGAAAGGAGGGAGGGAGGGAAGGAGGAAAAAAAAATTCTCAGTTGGACAGTGTCTAAAGCTTTGACCGTGTGCTTCACTGCAGGATTTCGCCAGTAACTGTAGAGCTGCTGCCACCTCATGGAGAACTGAAAGATCTCATGTTGAAATAACTATTCGGCAATCACGCATTTATACCTTCCCAAAAGTAACAATCATAAACATTTCTTATAGAAAATGCCCATTCTTCTTGATATATAAATTTCCTTTAAAAAATAATTCAGTCTTCTATGTCCAGGGAATTATATATAGCACAAGCATACAAAAGGAATAAAAAATATAAAGCCTACCTAAAGGTTTAATTACAACTGTTACTACAAATAAAAAGAGTACTTGATATCAAAATTAACTATATATTGTAGAAAGGTTTGTTTCTATTACTAAAAAGGACAGACAATAAAGTATGCAACTGAAGAACATTTTTAAAAATTATAAAGTCACAGAGAATTAAGAATCGCAGACAATAACACAGCACCCATACTCCTCGACACTTGCCCACACAAAGTCTGTACACAATTGTTTACAGTGGTTTCTTTTGGAATGGCCCAAAACTGGAAATAATTTAAAGGTCCTACAATAGATGAGTATGTGTACACATTCACACCTTTACTACTCAGCAATGAAAATGCAAGAACTGTTGATAGCCACAACATGGTTGGATGAAGGGCATTATGCAGTGGAAAAAAAGCTAATCTTAAAAGGTCAACAGCTGTATGATTCTGTTTATGTAACATTTGTGGAACGATGGATACAAGAAGAGAAAAGGGAAGTCTAGAATATGTAAGTGGAGACTGCAGTAGTGGTCGGAGCCTGTCTGTCTGGTATAGTAGAGGTGGGAGGAAGAAGGGGACCAAACATACACAGAGAACTTTTTGGTAATAGGAATGCTCCGTCTCTTTACTGTGATAGTGATTACACAACAGTAGATACTTATTAAAATTCATCAAAATGTGGTCCTAAAATGGGGGGCTTTAGTTTTATGTAAAATATACTGCAATAATGATTTTTTAAACTGGCTTAGGAATTTACCCTGCACAGAAATGAAACAACAATATAACATTATTCACTGTCCATTCACAGGCAACTGGTTGAATATACTGCAATCCACAATGAAGGACTTGCAACCATTAAAAAATATATAAAAAAAAAGTGAGTAAGAGCTCCACGAACTGATGATACATGGTGTCAGCGTTCAAGTTACACTGTTAAGTAAGAAAGCAAGATTCAAAAGAGTATATATAGTATATTGCCTTTTGTGGAGAAATGGAAAGAATAATACTGCATAATTCTTGCAAAAAGAAAGACAGGAGGAATAAACCACAAGCCTAGTGATAATGACTACATATGGGGAGGGCATGAGGTCAGGGTGGAATCAATAGGGATGGGAACATTCTCTGATTTAGTTTAACAGTACTTTATATGTTATATATAAATATTAAAAATTTTTAAATAAAATGGATGAAACAAGTAAACCCCCAAATTAAATCCAAGCAGGAACAAAGGAACTTACATCAAATGGGTAATAAAAACCCCTAGAGGAAAAAAACTGACTCTGAGTAATTTGAACATGTGACTGTACACTCATTGTGAGGACAAAGGGAGTACAAGTAAAGCTTTACGTTTTTTTAGTAGTTTCATGGTTGGTAAGTCTATTGGTATTGTAACTGAAATCATTTTGTAAGAGTAACTTAATTGTATTTCTATTAATGATAAGTTAACTGTGCAAAAGGTAAGTACAAACAGACGAGTTTATAAATGTACATAGCTATGCTATCTAGTACTTTTATATTTATTAGTGTTGTTTTAAAGAACACTTAGATGTTGGTTTTGTGTTTAACCTAGAAACAGTGGTGTGAGTGTAACATATGGAAATATTTAAATGACTTAAAATTCCTAGACAAAGGAACATAAATCTAAGAAAGATGTCTTGTGGCTCGGCCCCTACACTATGCCCTGACAGAGCAAGATGAAGGCTTAGAGCTCCTGTGGCCCGTGCAGACTTCCACATGCTGAGACACACAGGACACTTTGTGGTTTGAGGTGAAGCCTGCTGTCAATACCCAGGTCTTCGCAATTTAGGAAACCAGCAGTCTTCTCAGTAGGTCCCACATCTGCATTTATCTACTCAGTAATTACTATACTGTTTATTTCCAGTTCACTGCTGTGGACTACCTTTTTGCCTGTCAAAAAGGTCACAGAGGAAAACAGCTTGCAAAAGAAAAAAGGAAAACACACATACATGCACATGCACTGAGACACTGTAACCTCAGAAAAATTCTTTTTAAATGAATATGTCCAATTTTATTCTAGAAATTTTTTAAGCCTAGAAAGAAAAAAATGCATTGTTTTCTCCATGTGAGTTATAAAACTGACTTATGGAACAATATAGTAACTCAGAAGGCCAATAACCAGGATATGCTAAAAACAGCTAATTCTTATTGAACCACACTGTGTCAAGCTTTACTGTAACTCATTTAAAGCCCACAAAAACCTTACGAAGTTGAAACAGTTATTATCCCATTTTCAGTATGAAGAAACTGAGACCCAAAAAGGTTAAGTAATTGGTCAAAGGTCAAACAGCAGTAAAATCCCTGAATAGGTATGTAAGCTTACTCTAATTACAAAGGACCATGCTCTTAACCATTATACCATGCTCAGTTCTAGGAAACTTGGAATGAACAGGCAATACCTAATTTTTTAATATTAACTATTCCTGCATGTAGAAAAAGAATCTTCCCAACTTTATGACTTGCAACAGAACATGAAGTTAGCAATAATGGGAACCATAGCCTAGTCTCACTATGACTACATTAGAAAAAGACCAAAGCTGGTAGATTTTAGGGAGAGCATGGCCTATGGAAATCCAAGAAGTGCCCTGGCCTTAGAGAGAGCTGGCAGGATCTGTGCCCCTGCTGGCCAAAGAGCTGCAAGTGAGTGGCCTCTAAGGAAAGGCTGGTGTGTGGGCCTCAAGAGCAGCTGTGAAATGGGAGGTTTCCTTCAAACACTCTGTCAGGGCACAAATTCAAAATGATATCAAAACAAAACAGATGCCTGCAATTGCCTCTGCAGTCTGATGAAAAGTGCAGAGTTCCCTTCTGTTGCATTAAAAGAATGGCTTTTAAGGCATAAAATAAAATATACAGGATTAAAGAAAACCCGTCACACTGAAGTACTTTACCTACCAAGGTTAAGAGACCCTAAAATAGAAGGCCAAAGTAGATTCTAGTGCTTATGGGAATTTAATCTAGGACAAAAGTGGCATTTCAGCTCAGTGAGAAAAAGAAAATGCATTTAATGTGTGCAGAGGCACCCTGGCTATCCATATGGAAAGGAATAAGATGGCTCTCTTTCTTGTGTCATAAGCAAAAATAATTCCAAATTAAAGATTTTAAAAGAAAAAAAATTTTTCAGAACAGGTTAAGGAGACCATTAAGTGCCATCTAAGAACTGGGGAACCCAGAAGGTATAAAACAGAAAACATACCTTGCAAGAAAAAGCACAGCATAAACAAAATGAAAAAACAAACACAGGTTAGGGAAAAAATGCTTAAAACATACATAGAGCTAGAGCCAGTCCAACAGCTGTACCAAGACAGAACTGGCCTGATCTAGGTTCAGATACCTATCCCTGATCCATTCATTTATTTTGTGGAGGGGTGGGGGTGATAGAGGTAAAAGATAACTGAGCCAACTCTAGAGTCGGGGGTGTGACAACCCCATCTATACCATATTCGTGATGATGAGAGGTAGCTATCCAAAAAAAAATAAGATCTGTACTATACAAAGGATCTGTACTATACAAAGACCTCATAAAACATAAAACCACAAAAAACTGAACAGAAATACTGGCAAAGAACATGAATAATCATTTCAAAAAGCAACTCTAAATGGCCTACAAACATGAAGAAAATGCTTCACAGAATGCGAACTAAAATAATTCAGTTACACCTTACAAATGTCAACATGGCAAAAATAAAAATTTCAGACTACCTCCTGCTGCTGAGAGAGTGCAGGGAGAAAGTGATACATGCACATATTGCTAGTGTAAATAGAAACTATTACAGTTTTTTGGAAAGCAATCTACAAAATACATCAAAACTAAAAGATACATTTTGTTAGGCCTGTGGATCCAACTCTTAGTTATCTACCCCATAGGAACAAAAAGGTATGTGTACAGTTATTTCAGCACCATCTACAAAGGCAAAAAATGGAAACAATATAAATGCCCATTACTGGAGAAATGGTTACATAAACCGTAGTAATCTACACCAGGGAATATTAATATTGTACAATCAGTGAAATAGATATTAGATATATATGTGACTTTTGAGCACTGTTCACAATCTATTGTTAAGGCCATATGCAGATGAGCCCATTTTTGTAAATTCCTATATATATACATATTTGCATATGATAAAGGCATGGAGAAATGCAGAAAGGGTGCATATGTCAGGCTGTAACCCTGATTACCTCGGGGAGAAGGCTGAAAGTGTTTAGGTGACAGAGGAAATTAAGCCAAAAACACATGAGACCCTCTAAAACAGGTCCTTAAAATCACATGTATGAAATTAATTCATCTATATGTATATATCCATAAAGAAATATATGAAAGTAAAGTTACCAAAATATTAAGTTATTTAAGAGTAATAGCTTTGAGTTTTACTTTTCTTCCTTATGCAAATGAACATTAGCATATTGAATTAGATGTACCAAGAGCCCCTACTTATAAATAATATACATTCACACATAATACATTTGGTTCAAAGAAAAAAGAAAATCCAATTAAAACTGGCTTAAACAAAAAAAGAACTTATTGGCCCACACAAGTGAAGTGTGCAGAAGTAGAGCTCACTTCAGGTTCAATTTGATCCAGAGGTTCCAGACTGCAGCAGGGTTCCAACTTAAGACTCCCTCCCATTGTCTTTGTACAGCCTTGGGCTGGCTCTAGCTCTATATTAGAAAAATTGGCTTGCAGCAAGTTCAGAATGTGAGTCCTCACACCACACTATCTCCAAGGCGTCTTCTTCAGCAGATGCTAAGCAAGCCTCAGCAAACATCTTACATTGAACTGGCCTGATCTAGGTCAGGTGCCTATCCCTGAACCATTTATTTTGTGGAGGGGTTGGGGTGATAGAGGTAAAAGATTAACTGAGCCAACTCTAGAGTTGGGGGTGTGACAACCCTATCTATACCATATTCATGATGATGAGGGGTAGATATCCAAAGAAAAGGTGAGTGGTGTCGTGAAAGAAGGAAGTGAATGCTGGATGGGCAATCACAACATACATGAATAAGGAGTTAAAATAATGAAAAATTAAAATTGTTCAATCTTACTAATAATTAAAAAATACGAATAAAATTACATAATTTGCTGCTTATTAGGTTAACAAAAGAAAAAGAACTCTGGTTTGTGTGTGTGAGATGGTGAGGGGGTAGGGCTGGGAGAGGAGCTCACACTACGTTCAGAAATGTGTATATGACCAATAGCTTTAACTAGGAGGCATGTGGGCAAATTATATATCACAGTCCTGATTCTTAAATACAAAACAAAAGCTGGCAACAAAGAGTAAAATGTAAAGCCCCATAATGCAGCAGAAGCTGACTATCTTGTTTTCTCTCAAACCTGATACATGTTCCCATGAAAAGAAATTCAGAAAATCTGGGGTACATCTATATTCCTTAGCTCCAAGTCTTGACTTGATTCAGCCTGTTTCTTTCTACGCTCTTATTTCAATGTTCCTAGAAAATACCTGGATGAAGACTATAGTTGATTGCCTTCAGTATAGCTGGGGTTCGAACTAGTGTAATGTCTTCTCAAAACTGATGAAACACTTTACCCCTATATTTAACTAGGGAAAATCCATGAAGGACAAAAAACTTCCTGAGTATGACAGCTGAAAAGGACCCCAAGATACAGAAGCACAATGCATGAACACTGAGAAGTCCCAAGGGGAGTATCCGGCTCACTGGAAAGTCAATGAGAAATTACATACTAAACTCTTATATAAGGTAGATCTGTGCCATCCCGCAGGTAGAGCAAGTAGTGGTAGAAGAAGGATTCTCTTATGAGCTATGGAGCCAGTCCCATACCCAGAACAAAATCATGTGTATTTCTCAAGTATGCAAACTACAGTGAATCAAAATCAAGTTCAGTTCCACTGCATTCAATTAGAAAGTCAACACCACATGTGAAATTGTAGACGGTGATTAAATTAAGTACTTAAAACATCCCCCAGATTTCAATTTTAAGCAAATAACATTCCCAGATTTAATTACTTTTCTCATGTCCAACTACAACTAGGAAGTTGAGGTGCCATACCACCCGACTTTGTACCTTTTCTAAGTCAAGGATTTTCATGCCACCCTGAGAAGGTAAAAGAACTGAGACCACCTATTCCACTACCAGAACGTTTAGGTCAAATGACTTACACAGTTCGTTTACATCAACAGGGCTTACTCTATAACCAAAAAATCTGAAATACTTCCATTATATATAACAAAAGAACAATACGGAGAACAGGGGAACAACTGCCTTATCCCTACTGTGTTAAAACAAAAAGCCAACACCTAGCCATACCCAAAGGAGCAGTGGTTAAGAGCATGGATTTGTGAGAATGCTTTGACTGGAATCCAGGCCCTTAGCTAATTTAGCTATGCAATCATCTGGGAAGTGACCTAACTTATCTAGGTTTCATTATCCTCATCTTGAAATGTGCTGAATAGGAGTACAAACCGATCTCTTAAGGCTGCGGTGAGGTTTACTGAGATATTCCAGCACATAGAACTGCATGTGGAACTAAGGAAGCTTTCAATAAATGTTACTATTACTATTAATATAAACAGAACAGTTTTTTATCTATTTGTTTAGGTCTATGTCAGTACTCCTAGAACTCAAAACACTATATTCTAATTGTTCTAATTTGTACCATCTGGCACTTTAAAACTACTTCAAATTATTTGGAAATGAAGAATTACCAAAACCCTCAGTTACTGAAGTCACTAATTTTAGAAATTACAGCTACTTCACTTAGAAAACCTCCACTATGAAACAATAAGCTTGCAACAAAATACTAAGTGAAAGCCATATAATATAATCAGATTTGAAAAACACTACCTTCAGCTGTTCCTCAGCTGATGAGAGGAATAGGGAAATGTATAATACTTCCTGCACAAATGCATCTAGGGAAAGCAGGCTATGTTTATTAAAAAACTATAAAAGGTTACAATATAAATCTACCAACAAAATTAAGTTTTTAAAAGTTAGGTGACTTGTATGATTCCAAATTCTGACCAAATCAAGATAACAATCCAATGCACAGAAAGATTATTATGTAAACCAAGGAGCAAAGAGCAATAAAAAGAAATGCCTTGTCAACAGACACTAAGTAAATATACAAACCTACAGTTTTAATGTAACACATACAAACCTAGTTTTAATGTAACACAAACAGACACAATTTCATAAATACATGTGTTAGCTACCTTTCTCCAACATTAAAGTAGTAAAGTGTTTTATATTTAGTAAAAACATACATAATATATAAAACCTTTAACTACACATAATGTGTTCTAACAAGTGTGAACCAAGTAAGAATGTAAAGTTTTCTTATGGGAAGAGGTACATTTCACAGAGACCCCAACTTGAAATAAATTGATTATCACACATACTGTAAAGGTGATAGACAAAGATGTTTATCATTTGCAACTGTATACAGTGAACAAATTGCTCATAAATCAGTTTCAGAATCTTACTAAGGGGTATTATGGTGACTCATCTAAAAGGACAAATTACTTATTTGGTGTTTTAAAGTAGCAGAGGTCAATGTAATTAAATAACATGAGTGAAAAAAACATATAATGTACAATAGCAAGAGGTTAGAAAACTGATTACTGTGGAAAAGATTCATTAGTCCGTGCAAGTTGGTTGTGATATTATTGGCTACTTGTTACAGTAAATTACCAAGATTTTCATTGCAACAGTCTTTTCCCACACACATCAAAATCTGGGAGCAATATACCTTTCTCAAACTGTCATTTAGTGTTCTTAGTGTTCTTTTTAACCCAAAACACAGAAATAAGTTTTTGAATATCAACTAGCCATTTAAGGATATGTAAGATACAGATATTCATAAACACTACACAAGCTACAATTGAGGTATCTGGACAAACACCACCAACATTTATAGAAAAAGGTGTTGGTTTTAAAAGTGGTAAGTACATGAGTTATATAAACACACTTTCATGTCCTTCAGAAACCAAAATGGGGAAAAACTTATTGCCATTCTGCCAAACACCACATAACTAAAAACACTAAACAAAGGGTCATGACTCCAATGTACATATCACAGAATTAAAACTTTAAAACTCCAGTTAAGCAACTGAGCTACTCATTGAAGTATATTGAAAGTAAGACCAAATTTCTTTAACATGTTAATGGTATTTTAGAAGCATCATCAGAACAAACGCATTTACTTATAAATTGGCCTGGGCTACATCCTGTAAAAGCTATGGAATTATGCTCTTGTTTATTCCTCAAAGGACATTTGCCAGGTTGGAAGATACCTGTGTATATCTCCTAGCAGGTCTAGGAGTTCTACTTACCAATTAATTCAGCAATTGACAGAGGAGTATTTAAGACAAATGGAGACTGAAAGTAGACCTTATATCAACATATACTAGATGGGTGGGTTTTTTAAATCACATGATAAACGTAAATCATAAAATCAAATGTACTTACAAAGGTACACCTCTTTTATGTTACATAAAAAACTGTAGACTGCAAACTGTGCATGCTTACCATTAACATTTCACCTGGGAAAGCCAATGAGTGGGGTTTCTTGCAAATATTTACTGCCATGATAGAAAACAAGTATGTGCAAACTGCAAGGTCCCTAAAATAGCAGTTAGAGTTTATATACAGAAAGATGTCACTATCTAATCAAATATGCAAGAGATAGAGTTCCCCAGAGTTTAGAACACAGAACAGTAACCACCACAGGCTCCTCCCCCATGGCCTTCTTCCCTGTGTGACAGTTTGACTCCTTTATTCTGGTTCTCACTTTCCCACAGTCCAGGCGTCTGGATGATCTTCTCAACAAGTTCCTCAAAGGCACACTGTACACCATCACAGGTTTTTGCACTTGCCTCTGAAATTCAAGGAAAAATGTCATAGTATATTCTTTTCTGTTCATATTCATGTTTTTCGGGGTAACTATTATGGCACAAATATCTTCCAACAACATACAAAGAACCCAATCAGCAATTTCCCCCAACTCTCAAAGCTGAGCTATTTAAATTCTACCCATATGAACAGTGGTATGTAAGCCCAAGACTTTGTGATAGAATTGTATATATGTTCAGGCTCTACTCCAAGTTCTCTCCTTAATTTTTCAGCTAGTTCTTTAAATTAGCCCTCAAAGCAGATATTATTCCCATTTTAGAATAAGGAAATTTAGGCTCTAAGTTAAAACAATTAATCTGATTGTTCTGTACAACTGCAATCAAGCAGCTACAGGTAAATGCTTAGTACTAAAAGAGCATGTCCGCAACCATCCTGGCAAAGCTGTGGAATCAGGCTCTTGTTTATTCTTCTAAGAACATTAGCCAGGTGGGAGGATACCTATATATCTCCTAGCAGGTCTAGGAGTTCTACATACCAATTAATTCAGTAATTGATAGAGAAGTATTTAAGCCAAATGGAGACCAAAAATAGACCTTATATCAACATATACTAGATGGGTAGGTTGGGTAAATGATATACAACCATGGTCACTGGTCCCATTTTAAATTTATGCTCAAGAAACTCATGTGGACATTGAACTCTGCCCCCTGATCCTACATCTCCCTAGTGTCTACCGTTTTTACTGTTCAAGATAATTATTTTATTCCTTCCTCTTAAAACTCCTCCATCTCAGCTCATGATCTAGCTTTATGTTTTGAGAAGAACAGAAACAAGGTGATAAGAACCACTGATCATGCCACTAAAAGGGTTTACCAGCCTCCCTGAACATAATATCCTTAGGCTCTGCCTCCTGTGCTCTTAAAAAGGATGAACTATCCCTGCTATCTAAGGCCCTCCCCTTTTCTAGTTCTTGGGCTCCTATCGCTTCTCATTCACTGAAAAATCATATGCCCTCACTACTGGGTCATACCGGTCAGCTCAAAATCCTGCCCAAATTACTGTCCATCATATTAGCCAACTAACCACCCACCCACCAACCAGCTTGCCTTCAAGCCCAAACGTCCTTCTAGAAGCCACCCAGTTTTTCTACTTGCTTTCAAAGCAAAACTCTTTTAAAGAGTTACCTACATAAGCTGTTTCCACATTTTCTCTCATATTTTTTCTTCTAA
Organism: Phataginus tricuspis; assembly: GCA_029783875.1. NCBI lineage: Eukaryota > Metazoa > Chordata > Mammalia > Pholidota > Manidae > Phataginus > Phataginus tricuspis. The sequence goes on along the minus strand of JAQQAC010009376.1, from coordinate 17,565,780 downwards.
TTAGGCTCTAAATTTTTTCTTCTAATTAGGCTTTTCTTCCCACCACTCCATTGAAACTCTTCTACTAAAGATCACCAACACCTTTCACCCTGTCAAATTTAATGTCCTCATCTCATTTGACAACTTGCAGCATTTGATACAGCTGATCACTTTCTTCCTTTAAATACTTTGTTTCTTGACTTCCAGGACACTGATGACTCCTGGTATTCCTCCTCCCACAGGCATGTCATTCTTAGCTTTATTTGCTGGCACCCCATCTTCTGCTGACCTCTAATTGTTGGAGGAACCCAGGGTTCAATCTTCAGCCCTTCTCTATCCAGTTTTTCTTGCAGTGATCACTCCAATCCCACAACTTTAAATGCCATGTAAACGCCAATAATTGGCATGTCCACTGTTATCTGAAAGATGGTTCATTCTTATGTCCACACAGAACTCTTGACTCCCTACTCCCCTTCCCAAATCTGTTATTTCCATTTTCCACGAGCCTGCTAATGGCAGCACAATTCACCCTAGTTGTTCATGTCAAAGCCTCGGAGTTACCCTTGACCACTCTCTTGCATTATCCTCCACACCCAGTCTATCGCCCTAGCCTGTCAGCTTAACTATCAAAGTATCTCCAGCTCTGCCACCTTTCTACCACACACTACTGCTACCACAGCCAAAGCAATCAGCATCATTCACTTGAGAGTAACTAGCCTCTTGCATGTGCTTCTTATGGTCCATTTTCTACAGATGGGTCTTTTCAAAAGAATATCAGAACACAGCACTGTAGTTTGCCAATTCTTGCTCTACCATGCTTCTCACATATACAAATCACATGCATACAAATCATGTGATGATCTTGTTAAAATGCAGATTTTAACGAAGAAAATCTGGGTTAGAGCCTGAAATGAAGCATTTCTAACCAGCACCCCAGTGGTGCCACCCCTGCTGGCACATGGACCAGCAGATAATCCTTTAGTACTGGGTGCCTGGCTTTCCTGAATGCCATTATATCCTAGAGGAATGATCTATGTTCTCTATTACTTCAAATAACATGATCCATTTTTTTTTTTAAAGAAGGAAAAATGAACATGGTTCTATAGTTTTTATAGCATGTGACACTATGAACTAAATAGATACATTTTACAGTTCGTAAAGAGAAAAGTGTAGCAGAAATTCGGATAAATATTCACACACCTACCTATAAATAACATGGAATGCTTTCGTGCAAATTTGAGGCCTTCATTTCTATCAACTTCACGATTTTCCTGAAAAATAAATGCAAAGTTTAAGAAAAGCTACCAAAATAGACAGCCAAAATGCCAAGTGTCTGACATCTTACCTTATCAATTTTATTTCCAACTAGCATGTTTACTATGTCATTTCTCGTGCAGTAAGTTTCCAATTCGTTTAACCAATTATCCAGTTTAACAAAGGTATCTCTTCTTGTGACATCATAAACTGAAATGAAGAGTCATTTATTATATAAGTATTCGAATAAGAAGCAATGATATTATATTTCTGATATGCAACCAGGAGCTAATGTTACTATATAGGCCAGCCTGTTTTATTAAGCCTTCAATGTTTAATAATCAGTGACTACTGACAGATGGAAGAAACAAGTGTATTAAGAAAAAAAAGCATACACACACTTCAATTTTATTAATACAGTGAGAAAAATGAAATTACATCCTGTGTGATAACTGAAAATTAACTTAAGCAAAACAACAGCTGTCTCCATTCACAACAGTAAGAGGAATGTCCAAAACCAAAAACTGTTTATAAATCAAATCTGTGGCAAAATACCAAAAAACTTTACATGAATTTAAACATCTGTGACCATGTTAATTTGCTTCTTAAAAGGACAATTTGCAACTTGGAAAAAATCTGTAACATCAGTGGATGGGATCCTGATTATCTTCCTCTGTTGGTCACTTTCACCTCATATCATCCTGCATTATAATAAATAAAGCACTTATTAACTGAAAGTTTTTTCTAAACTTAGGAATGCCGAACCACAACTGTAAGAGTCACTGTCAAATGAATAGCAATGACACCAAAGCCTCACAAGCCATGATATAAAGAGAGAGAATTCTCCCTGCAACTCACCAATGCTCATGTTAAAGAGCTTCCCAGGAATATTAAGAATAAGCACATTTAAAAAACTGAAATTGAATCCACACTTGGTTTTTAAATTTTGTGCGGTTATGAATCAACAGTGTTAAGTACGTTGTGCTGTTTTTTAGGACTAATAAAATAGACTCTACTATGCAACCAACACTTTTTTTCCTTTTATAAACTGCAGCAAATGTTAATATGTTGCTGACTGAAGATCAGTCTCTGGTGATGCTCTAAGACAGACGAGCTATATATGGATTAATTCTCAGTTATGTCCTCATCAACATGTGCTTTTTAAACCAAATAAATTAGTCAGACCTTTATTTTTTAATTGCTTGACAAAGGGCTGAAATTTTTAAAGTTTAAGTATTCATCAATATTAAATGAAGTTAATAAACTTCAAGTTACATAAAAGTAGCCCTAAGGATAAATAAAACAAAAACTTATTGACCTTCACAGACAAGGAAAATCATAAATCACACTAATAAAACAATAACAACCTTACCTAATATAACTCCCTGTGCACCTCTATAATAGCTGGGAGTTAATGTTCTGAACCTCTCTTGACCAGCAGTATCCTAAAAATGAAAATCAATTATTATTATATAAAACAAAGTATAAATAATAAACAACATACTAATTTAAAAGTAGAAAGTCAAATGCATTATTAAAAACAATATAATACATAAGTGCATTTAAAACTTGAAATTTAAATAAGATGTGTTCTCTTTATGTGCTACATAAAATTAGCAGATATTGACTTGTCTCTAGAAAAACGCAACCATGTCAAGATTTTCTACATTTTTATCACACATTAAACCCATTTCACTGAAAGCCATGGTTCTCAATTCTAGCTACATGATTAAATTTCTTGGAAAATGAAAAATACTGATGCCTGGGTAACCCCAAAAGATTCTGATTTAATTGGTCTAGGGTATGACAGAAGTTTTAAAAAATATTCCCAAGTGATTCTAATGTAAGAACCATTTATTTACAGATAATTACAGAGGTGTCTTATTTTAGACAAGCAACTGTTTTCTCTGTATCTTCTTTCAGGAAAATGCATAAAACCAACCCACTCCTAATTACACGTTTCTGACGCCTATGGGGATGATGAACGTAAGATGTATACTAGCTAGGAAATAAATTTAATGAGAAAGGGACCTCATCTGCTTAATCACCAGTTTAACCCTACTGCCTAAAGCAATTCTTGCCATAGGAGCTGCTCAACTTTTGTTGGGGTGGGGAGTGGGAGGGAGATGAATAAACTAATTAGTCTCTACTTCAGGGCCTGGCCCCTTCTTTCTTCTATCTACCATCCTTGGACTGTAGCCTCAAGATTACTAGTACTATGCAAAGCTGCAGTTTGCCAACTGCTGTTTCAGTGTACTACCTGTTTTATGATGTAAGGTTTACTAAATAAAGTTTTATTGGAATATAGGCAAGTCTATTTGCTTATGTACTGTCATATGGCCCACCTTAGGATTGGACTAAGTATTTTATTATCCAGCCCTTTAAGAAAAGTGTGTAGTCTGCTCATGTAAAATAACTTGAAGAAAAGTAAAGATGTGAATCTTTGAGCCAACAATTCTACTTCCAGGCATACATCCTAAAGTAACTGGACAGAGAGACACATATGGACAGACAGATAACAGATAGGTGATAAAGAGAGACAGAAAGACAGGAGGTGGGGAGACAGGCAGACAGACACAGACACTGAGTATCGGGACATTTCTGACAGTTATACTCTTATTCAGCACTACATGAACAAATCTAGTTAGCAGAGCCGTGTGGATCAGAACGGTTGGGTTCACAGATAATTTAAAAGCCAGTAAGTAAAGACTGGGCATCAGTATTAAAAAATAAATCCGAAGTTGGCAAACTCAAATTTTATAAATATTTATACTAACAAACATGAAAAATAACTTTTTTTCTAAGTATCACTCCATTCCCCAAAGTCTAGGTTTTTTTCAAACTTTAAAAAAACACATTCAGTAACAGTAATTCTCTCATAGTCAAAATGATTTTTAGACTTTGTTTTTAATATTCTGAAAGGTTATATATTTTAAAAATGTGAAAAAGTAAAACAAGTCTGCCTAATTACCCAATTAAAAGAACTATTTATTATTTATCCTTTAATCAACATCAGATCCCCCCAAATTTAATACAAATTGTTCATTCACTTCTAGAACACTACACACACCAATTTCTGCTTCTTTAAAAAGTACAAGTTTAATATTTATACAAAATACATTTTAAAACCTCTTACCCATATTGCAAGTTTAGCCTTATTTCCATCCACTGAAATTGTTTTCACTTTAAAGTCAACACCTTGAAAAAATGAAAGTTTTGATAAGAATCCCATAAAATAAACTTCTAAAGTCAATCACCAAGAAAACCAGAAAATAGAAAAGCCACTTTATCAAGTGTTCAAATTCATAACCTAAATTTGTAGAATTATGGATGTGAAGATAAAAGAAAAAGTGTCACTCAAGTCCAGCTGCTTAGGACTTTTTAATTGGAATAAATGAAAAACAAATGCTTGTAGAATTTAAACACTTACCTACCTGTACTTCTTGAAAATATAAATATTCTATTGAAAAAGTAAAATCCAGTGTAAGTTGATGATTGATGATGCACATTAAAAGCCTCTAAGAGCTAGAATTCACAGTGCTAATGTAGAAATGTAAAACTACCTAAGGTTGATGTGAATTAGGGCATTTCTAGGGGTTCCTGAGCATCTACAAATTATTAAGAGTGGTGTCCGCAGCTGGCTAACCCCTAACTCAGATTCTGACTATAGGCATATAAAAGAGCCACTTATTCCTTGTCTTAGAATTCTTTGCTTTGTTTTTATCCTAAAAAAGTACTAATTTTATATAACCTTATCAATAATCACTTGCTACTGCACAACTGCAAAGAGAACTTCACACAAAAACATCTGTGCCCAACCCTCCAAGAATCTTCATAAGTGAAAAACAGGAGGGCTCAAAGTGCTGTGAAAATCTTAAAGTACTAATATATGTAAAGAGCTCCATAGGAAGTCACACAAGGTTTTACTACAGCAGCCCAAAAAACCTCTCCCTTTCCAGGAAAAGGAGTTGACACATGCCATCTGCTTAAATGAACAGTAACTACCCGTATGTCTTTAAAGAGCATTGAAAAATAATTCTCAGTCTACCCCACTGGCCAGAGGGAAAACATTAGCTCAAGAAGCTTGGAAAGAAACTTTCAAAAGATCCTGTTAGCTTGTCACAATCAAGTCACAATTGCCACAACTAAGATGAACAGCACCCTCATACACTAAATGCTTACTAGAACACCTGTCACCAATATGGAACTACATTAGCAAATTCTTGGATATTTCTGGTGATCCATTATATACACAGATTAGGTAATAAAAGTGCATTTCAAAATGTGTACTATGCAAGGTCTTTCGGTATACCAAAGATTAAAAAAAAAAATTTGGTGCTCTGGGCTAGGATGATTAACGTTGTGCTGATAAAGCCGCACCTACAATGACAGGCTTAAAGAACAGTACCAACTACACAGTCCAAGGAAACTTAAGTATAAAAGTTCCTCTACAGTCAAACAAAAATTCCTATACATTACCTTTTTTCACCAGGTCTAAATAAAGGAATATTATGCCACAGCTATATAAGAAATATTAAATTATTTGTATTTTATTCATACTGCTTTAAGCAACAAAACAAAGAAAATTCAGAATGAGGGAAATGGTTCAGTATTAAAGGCCACTGGCAGATATTACAGAGATAGTCTGCCATACAAACTCCACAGTCACATTCTCAAAGATTTTTCAGACAATATATAAAGAACTTTTCTCAACAGCACCAGACAGAATGTTCGTGGGCAGAATGGCTTTTTGCTAGCTACCTCTAATTTGTCCACTGAAGAGAAGAAACTCACTGCTCCCAGAATATTTGTTTTCCTCCCCTTCCCTATGACAGTCTAATTACTTCCTCTGTTGTATGTACAATGAACACATCAATACCACCTCTAAGCTACTCTTCTGGCACATCAGATCTGAAAGTTACAGAGAACTCCTCAGCAAACGCTGCCCACTGGAGTCCTAAGAGTCTGCAGGCACAGGCAGCCTGAAAGGGCACCTCATCTGGATTCAAACCCCTCAGGTCCCCTTATCTTCCCTTGGTTCCTCTGTTGAATCTTATGTGCAGACATGGAGCTCTCTTCAGACTTCACATGCTCAAACTGCTTCTTCACCAAGCTTGGGTCTTCTGTTCTGCAAGTGGCTGTTAACTTGCCTTTACTGGTAACGATAGCGGTAATCTTTTTGATCAGTTTGATCTTGCCAACTTCTTACTACATTTGATTAAACTAGCTTTTCAACCTCCTCATGTGGATGCTTGTGATAGAAGATGTCTAGAAAAGAACATTCACTTCTGTGTTTCTCTCTAGCCTACATAACACTCAGTACTTCTGTGACCAGGTATGTTGGGGAGAGGGAGTTTCCTACAACAAGCAATTCTGATTGTCCAGGGACACTAGGTGGGTATCCTATAATTCAGATCAGTTCTGACACTATCTACCTGGAGTTAGAGTTAGATCCCACAGGGTAAGGGCTCAGTCCCACAAGACTACCAAATCCTCGTTACAGATGCCAATCACCAGATCAGGTTATTACCTATGCTTATGAGCCACTGGCTATAAATCAGAGGTTCCCATAAGCCCCTGCTTGATTCAACTAATTTGTGATTGCAGCCCACAGAACATTTTACTTATTATTGTTTTATTATAAAAGGACACAACCCAGGAACAGCCACAGAGAAGAAATGCATAGGGCAAAAGAGGTGAGGAGTTTTCATGCTCTCTCCAAGCATAGCATTCTCCCAACACATCCATGTGTGCACCCACACAGAACTCCACAAACTCATGATTTAGATTGGTTAAGCCATTGGCCTTTGATGAATGAACAAAATCTCCAGTCCCTCTCCCCAATCTGTGGGTGGGAGAAGTAGGGTTGGCTAAAAATTCCAACCCTTTAATCAATCACATGGTTGGTTCTCTGGGCAACCAGCCTCTATCCCTAGAGGCTTTCCAGATGTCATGTCATAAACTCAGGCATAGTTGAAAGGGGTTTGTTATAAAAAACAAAAGACATCTTTATTGCTTGTATCACTTAAGAAAATCTAAGTATTTCAGAATCTCTGTGCCAGGAGCCAAATACATATTTCTTACTATAAATCATAGTATCACACAGGAAAACAATCGTTTTTTTTTCTTGTTCATTTGAGCTTACATTTTTAAATCTATGTATTTAATATGATATTTAATTCAGTTTATTTGCAGGAATCTTTTTAGGCACACTTGCCTATTTTCTGATGGTTATTTTAGTTAAAACTAGGTAATATGACCAATAAGGCCTTTGAAACAAGCAGTTAAGTGGAACATGAAAATTTACCAAAGATATTATCAACTGCACCATAAAGAGTTCTGAATGGGAAACCAGAACATATCACAGAATCATCTGCATGTTAAAAGGAGAAAAAGCAACCAAAAGAAACGGACTCAGAACTAAAAACAAAGATATAAAAACAATTGTAACTGTATACCACCTGTTCAAAAAGTTAAGTAGCTAGGAGAGAGAGTTAAAGACCTGTATCAAACATCTAGAGATGAAAACGTCAATGTCTGTGATAAAAAATACACAGGACGAGATTAACAGAAGATTAGATACTGCAGGAGAAAAACAAGTGAATACGAAGACACAGCAATAGAAACTATCCAACAGGAAACAGAAGATATTCAAAGAAAATGAGAAGGTATCAGGATCAGTGGGACTTCAGTCTGGTAGGCAAGCAACTACAGCTAACAAAAAAGAGAGGAGAGAAAAGAAAGGGGGATAAAAAATATATCTGAAAAACATGTTTAAATTGGAAATGGAGGACTTGAACAGCACTAAAAACCAATTAGATCCACTGGAACACTTGAGATTAAGTTTTCTCAAGTGCACATGGAACATTCTCCAATATAGACCATATGTCATCTACAAAACAAGTATTAATATGTTTTAAGACTGAATTATATGAATTATTTTCCTGACCATAATGGAGATATTACTACCAATTTTACAGAAAAAAAAAAAGATCAAAAGAGAACATTATGACAGTTAACACACCAAAGAATTGGATAACTTAGATGAAATGGACAAATTCCTGGAAACACAAATTCTGACAAAACTGACTTGTGAAGAATATGAAAATCTGAAGAGACCCATAACTAGTACAGAGACTGAATCAGTAAGTAAAACCTCCCAACAAAGAAAACTCCAGGACCAGATGGCTTCACTGGTAAATTCTGCCAAACATTTAAAGAACAATCTTCTTCACTTTTCAAAAAAATGGAGAAAGGAACACATCTAAGTTTATTCTATGATGCCACATTATTCTGATACCAAAGGCAGATAGTACAAGTTAAAACAAACTACAGACCAATATCCCTACAGAATATTGATGCAAAAATCCTCAAATACTGACACACTGAATTCAGCAGCTTATTAAGAGGATTATATATCATGATAAAGTGAGTTTTATTTCCATTAATATGAGGATGGTTGAATATAACCAAATCAATCAAAGTAATATATTCTATTAATAGAATGAAGGAGGAAATACCATATGATCATCTCAAGTGATGCAGAAAAAACATTTGACTCAACATCCTTGTATGATAAAAACACTCAACAAACTAGGAATAGGACACTTCTCACTGTAATAAATGTTACATAAGACAAACCCATTGCTAACATTATACTCACTAGTGAAAGACTGAAAGGTTTCCTCAGATCAGAACAAGACAAGGATGCCTACTTTCACCATTTCTGTTCTATAGAGTAATGGAAGTTCTAGCCAAAGCAATTAGGCATGAAAAGGAAATAAAAGGTCCATATTAAAAAGACATAAAATTATCTCTGTTCATAGACAACATGATCTTTTATGTGGAAAATCCTAGTGATTCCATACACACGTATAAACACACACACACACACACCTGTTGGGACTAATGAATTCAGCAAAGTTGCAGGATACAAAATCAACATGCAAAAATCAGTTGCATTTCTATACACTAGCAATGAACAACCAAAAAATAAATAGTTTTTAAGACCATTCCATTTACAATAACATCAAAATGAATAAAATATTTAGGAATAAATACCAAGGAAATAAAGTCTTATACTTTAAAAACAACAGAACACTGAGAGAAATTAAGATATAAACAGTGGAAAGACACGCTGTGTTCATAAATTCTAAGATTTAATATTGCTAAGATGACAACCCTACCCAAAGAGATCTACAGATTTGACACAATTGCTATAAAAATTCCAACAGCTCTTTTGCAGAAATGAAAAAGCTGATACTCAAATTCATACAGAATTGCAAAAGGCTCTAAACACCAAAACAATATTGAAAAAAAGAAAAGAAAGTTGAAAGACACACTTCCTAACTTCAAAACTTACTACAAAGCTACAATAATTAAAACAAATGGTACTTGCATAAGGACACTTAAACCAATGGAATGAAGAGCCCAGAAATAAACCCTCACATATACAGCCAACTGCTTTTCAACAAGAAAGCTAAGACAATTCAGTGGGGAAAAGGCAGTCTTTTCAACAAATGGTATTGGGAAAACTGGATATCCACATACTAAAGAATAAAGTAGGACTCTTGGGACTCTCTTTCCTTCGCTTTATTTATAAATAAAAGCCTCTGCCTCGTTCTCCTACCCTGAATGTTTGCGAAGTTCATTCTTCAACTCCATGAACAAGAACCCCGGCATCATTTTGGGGGGCTCATCCAGGATAACTTCAGAGATGGGAGCATCCTCTTCAAGTTTAAAGGCAGACATGCCTCTGGCATGCATTCTGAAGAGTTGGGAGCAATGTGATCCCTAAACCTTGAAGAAGAAGTGCCTTATCTTCTGCACACAAGCCTGGCCTCAATACAAATGCTCTGATTAGAGAGGCTTGGTCCCTGAGAAAAGTATACAATATAACTAGGTTATGCAGCTAAATTAATTTTGCCATTAGGAAGAAAAATGGTCAAAAGTCCCATGGATTAGTTAGTACAATATAAAACTGGTTTCCTAAATCCTTTTATTAGAAATCTACTCTACTTATTGGGTTCAGTATCCTCAAAAATCGGAAGGTTTTTAAACTAGACTCCCTTAGAGAAAAGAAATTTATCCTCTGCAATACAGCCTGGCTTAAATCTTTCAAAAGAAAAGAATGCTTAAAGAGAGGCTTGATGTGGTCATGTTTAGTGAAGTTTTTGTAAGTAATCTAGTATGATTATTAAGAATGAGTGAAGTAAACAATTGTAGTAACTGAACTTCTTAGTAATTGTGTGTTACAGTGTGTTAGAGAGTGTATACCTACATATGGATTCAAAATCTTTATAGAAACCTAAAAACCTTAAAGTTTTGCTAAGTAGACATATTTTGTGCTTACTGAGAAATTGTGCTGTAAAGCACTTTTCCAGAAATTATGTGTTCATAAATTTGTCAATTTAAACAACACTAGTTATTATAGTTTACAATAGCTTACTTCTCGGTGTTCACTGAAAACTAAAGTTTCCAATGGTTTTAAGTTCTAATTAAAACTACTTCAAACAATTAGGAAAACATCTCTGCATGCTAGAAAAGATGTGTGTTTTGGTAAGAGAAGGTATAAGGAATGGAAATGCATTTTATTAAGGGTAAAAGAAGGTAATTTTGTTCTAAAGTACAGCTGGTTATTCAAAGAGGGAGAACTCTGAATGTAAAAAAAGGAAGTTGTAGGAAGTTTGTAGAATTGATATGGTCATGTTTTGTGAAATTAAAGCAAAATGAGTCTTGATATCAAGTACACAGCAATATTAGAATTTTGTTTTCTGTTTGCTAAAAGGACAAAGTTTTCTTAACTATTAGTCCGCTATAAAGGTTGAAAGATTGCAAAGGGTTTTCTAATTGTTTTATCAAAGCAATTTCTCATATCTAAAGGCTCAATAAGTTAACAGGCATAAATTCCACTTCTCCTATGATGTTACAAAGAATTTAACTACCATTATAGCTCTACCTCAACTGCAAAATGCCTCCAATGTGCTAATTCTTCATGCAAAGTAACAGATATGAAAGTAGTTTTTTTCAAATCTGGGACAAGTACATCTGGGTTACTCCAATGGCAGGATGCTTAAATCAAAAGGCTCCCCTCTGCTGAAAGCAAAGAAACCATTCTAATAACCATCGCCCAAGCTTCATCCGATATTTAGGCTGGCTTCTCAAAGACCACTGTTCGCATATAACTTTACAGGCTACAGATTGGCTTGCCACAGATCAGACAAGCTGCCCTGGTATCCGTTGGCCAGTCCCAAATGGCATTCACTGGTTGTGTGTAACTAATCCTTGGTCATGGCTCCCTCCAGGGTGAATAGGGAGGTGCACTCTGGGATTTCCTTGGTTGCAAGGATGTTGGGCTAAGTACATCTCACACCCTGCAAAATTTCCAAGCCTCCAACATCAATGGACTAGGAGTGTTTTTCATTGATATATAATTACCTAGCCTCCATTTTTATGCTGTCTCTTGGTTTAGAAGATGTAATCTGGCATATCAAATCCTTAACCAATTTTACACAAAAGGCCTTAATACTAAAGATAAAATAATGTGTCAAGCATTACAAAACAGAATGGCACTGGACATCTATCTTAACAGGGTGGGACCTGTGCTGTAATTAAAGTTGAGTGTTGTGTGTACATTCCAAATTATTCACGAATGTCTCTAATTCACTCCAGGGCCTCTGAAATCAAGTCCAAGCTAAAGGCTCAGAAGTCCCATGGACTACTACTATATGGAGCTGGTTTTCTAAACCCTTTTGAAGCCATAAAACTGCAAATGGTGATGAAAATGGAACCCAAGTTAGAAGTGCCCATCTTCCAAGGCCCTCTCGGCTGACCAGTGATGGAGACCTAACTGCACCCTTTACTGTGTGTGTCCCCTCTCAGCATGAAGCAGCCATAGCAGTTGTCACCCCCTTTCCCTAGCAGTAGCTAGGGTCTCCATCTGTAGAGGGGGGAATGAGACAGGGACCATGGGCTTAGACAGAGTGGGGTGAGAGCCCTCTGGGAAAAAAACAAAGCAAGATAATCCATTGTGAGATTTGCTTTGGCCTGCTGGGGGCCCAGCTTATTTTTCTGACTTTACCCAGGTGCTGCTTTTCTACCTCCAGCCCTAATCAAGTGATCTGAAAACTGGGCAATTTAACAAGCCCAAAACAACTAGTAAAAACAGGAAGGATTCCATCTTGAAGATAAGACTGTATTTTCTTAAAACCCAATTAGTTAGAGAGTAAGTTTCTTAACATACTCTTTAACAAACAGACAATAACTCAGCCCACCTTGGGAACAAAGGAAGCAGTCTTGATATGCTTCCAGACCAGAAAGCTGCCATCCTGAGAGGAAATCAGAGTAGTAAATTTCTAGTAAATAACCCAGAAGACTAATAAGATACTTAATGTCTCTTCAAAGATAAACATTTTGGGACCACTTAGCAGGTGTGCATCCCTAGCCCTTTGTCTCTCGACTGCTTATAAAATCCCTAGATAACCCACCACCCCAGAACTCTCCTCTTGTCCCCTCCTGCCCTGAGCCAGGAGATCTGTCCTCTCGCTTTATCTCTAAATAAAAGCCTCTGCCTTGCCCTCCTAAAAAAAAAAAAAAAGGACTCTTACCTTACATCATGAACAAAAGTTAACACCAGATAGATCAAAGAACTAAACACAGTAACTAAATATTTAAAACTATTAGAAGAAAACACAGAAATAAAATTTGCTAAGACATCGGATGGTGCAATGATTTTTTGGATAAGACATCAAAAGAAGAACAACAAAAGAAATATAGGGAGCATTACACCCAAAAGCAGAAGGATACACATTCTTCTCAAGTGCACAGGGAATATTTTCCAGAATAGACCACATACTTGGCCACAAAAATAGCCTCAGTAAATTAAAAAAGAATTGAATTGTACCAACCAACTTCTCAGATCACAAAGGTATAAAACTAGAAATAAATTGTACAAAGAAAACAAAAAGGCTCACAAACACATGGAGGCTTAACAACATGCTCTTGAATAATGGTTTAATGACCAAATTAAAACAGAGATCAAGCAGTATACGGAGACAAATGAAAACAACAGCACAATGCCCCAACTCCTGTGGGATGCAGCTAACGCAGTTCTAAGAGGAAAGTATATAGCAATCCAGGTCTCTTTAAAAGAGGAAGAACAATCCCAAATGAATAGTCTAAATTCACAATTATTGAAACTGTAAAAAGAAGAACAAATGAGGCCCAAAGTCAGCAGAAGGAGGGTTATAATAAATATCAGAGAATAAATAAATAAAATTGAGAAGAATAAAGCAATAGAAACACTCAATGAAACCAAGAGCTGGTTCTTTGAGAAAATAAACAAAATAGATAAACCCCTAGCCAGACATATTAAGAGAAAAAGGGAATCTATACACATAAACAGAATCAGAAATGAGAAAGGAAAAATCACTACGGACATGACAGAAATACAAAGATTTATCAGAGAATACTATGAAAATATATAAGCTAACAAACTGAATAACCTAGAAGAAATGGACAACTTTCTAGAAAAATAAAACCTTCCAAGATTGACCCAGGAAGAAAAAGGAAATCTAAACAGACCAATTTCCAGCAATGAAATTGAATTGGTAATCAAAAACTACCCAAGAACAAGATCCCTGGCCCAGATGGACTCACTGCTGAATTTTATCAGACATTTAGGGAAGACATAATACCCATGCTCTTTAAAGTTTTCCAAAAAATAGAAGAGGAGGGAATACTTCCAAATTCATTCTACGAAGCCAGTATCATTCTAATACCAAAACCAGGCAAAGACACCACAAAAAAAGAAAACTACAGACCAATATCCCTGATGAACATAGATGCAAAAATACTCAACAAAATATTAGCAAACCGAATTCAAAAATGCATCAAAAGGATCATACACCATGATCAAGTGGGGGGATACATCCTAGGGATGCAAGGATGGTACAACACTCGAAAATCCATCAACATCATCCACCACATCAACAAAAATGACAAAAACCACACAATCATCTCCATAGATGCTGAAAAAGCATTTGACAAAATTCAACATCCATTCATGATAAAAACTCTCAACAAAAAGCGCATAGAGAGCAGAGAGCAAGTACCTCAACATAATAAAATTCATATATGAAAAACCCACAACCAACAACATACTTAACAGTGAGAAGGTGAAAGCTTTTCCTCTAAGATCAGGAACAAGACAAGGATGCCCAATCTCCCTGCTTTTATTCAACATAGTACTGGAGGACCTAAGCACCGCAATCAGACAACACAAAGAAATAAAAGGCATCCAGATTGGTAAGGAAGAAGTCAAACTGTCACTGTTTGCAGATGACATGATTTTCTACATAAAGAACCCTAAAGAATACACTCTAAAACTACTAGATCTAACATCTGAATTCAGCAAAGTTGCAGTATAAAAAATTAATACACAGATATATGTTCATTCCTATACACTAATGATGAACTAGCAGAAAGAGAAATCAGGAAAACAATTCCATTCAGAATTACACCAAAAAGAATAAAATACCTAGGAATAAACCTAACCAAGAAAGTGAAAGACCTATACCCTGAAAACTACAAGACACTCTTAAGAGAAATTAAAAGGGACACTAATAAGTGGAAATTCATCCTAAGCTCTTGGGTAGGACGAATTAATATTGTCAAAATGGCCATCCTGCCTAAAGCAATCTACAGATTCAATGCAATCCCTATCAAAATAACAACAGCATTCTTCAACAAACTGGAACACAGTTCTAAAATTCATATGAAACCACAAAAGACCCCCAAACAGCCAAAGCAATCCTGAGAAGGAAGAATAAAGCAGGGGGGATCTCGCTTCCCAATATCAAGCTCTATGACAATGCCACATTAATCAAGACAATTTGGTACTGACACAAGAACAGACCCATAGACCAGTGGAACAGAATAGAGTCCAGATATTAACCCAAGCATGTATAGTAAATTAATATACGATAAAGGAGCCATGGATATACAATGGGGAAATGACAGCCTCTTCAACAGCTGGTGTTTACAAAACTGGACAGCTACATGTAAGAGAATCAAACTGGATTACTGCCTAATTCTATACACAAAAGTAAATTCAAAATAGATAAAGACCTGAATATAACTCATGAAACCATAAAACTCTTAGAAGAAAATATAGGCAAAACTCTCCTGAATATAAACATGAGCAACTTCTTCATGAACACATCTCCACAGGAAAGGGAAACAGAAGCAGAAATGAACAAGTGGAACTATATCAAACTAAAAAGCTTCTATACAATGAAACACACCATCAGTAGAACAAAAAGGCATCCTACAGTATGGGAGAACATATTTGTAAAGGACATATCCGATAAAGGACTGACATCCAAAATATACAAAGAGCTCATGCACCTCAACAAAGAAAAAGCAAATAATCTAATTAAAAAAAGGGCAGAGGATCTGAACAGACACTTCTCCAAAGAAGAAATTCAGATGGCCAACAAGTACATGAAAAGATGCTCCACATCACTAATCATCAGAGAAATGCAAATTAAAACCACAATGAGATTATCACCTCACACCAGTCAGGATGGTCGCCATCCAAAAGGCAAACAACAAATGTTGGCGAGGATGTGGAGAAAGGGGAACCCTCCTACACTGCTGGTGGGAATGTAAATTAGTTCAACCATTGTGGAAAGCAGTATGGAGGTTCCTCAAAAAACTCAAAATAGAAATACCATTCGACTCAGGAATTCCACTCCTAGGAATTTACCCTAAGAATGCAGGAGCCCAGTTTCTAAAAAGACATATACACCCTTATGTTTACTGCAGCACTACTTACAATAGCCAAGAAATGGAAGCAACCTAAGTGTCCATCAGTAGATGAATGGATAAAGAAGAGGTGGTACACATACACAATGGAATATTATTCAACCATAAGAAGAAAACAAATCCTACCATTTGCAACAACATGGATGGAGCTAAAGGGTATTATGCTCAGTGAAATAAGCCAGGTGGAGAAAGACAAGTAACAAATGATTTCACTCATCTGTGGAGTATAAGAACAAAGAAAAAACTGAAGGAACAAAACAGCAGCAGACTCACAGAAACCAGGAATGGACTAGTAGTTACCAAAGGGAAAGGGACTGGGGGGTGGGGGTGGGGGGTGTGGGAAGGGAGGGATAAGGGGAATAAGGGGCATTATGATTAGCACACATAATGTAGGGGGTCACAGGGAAGGCAGTATAGCACAGAGAAGACAAGTAATGACTCTATAGCATCTTATTACGCTGATGGACAGTGACTGTAATGGGGTATGTGGTGGGGACTTGATAATGGGGGGAATCTAGTAACCACAATGTTGCTCAAGTAATTGTATATTAATTATACCAAAAAAAAAGACATTTAGACCCATCAAAAAAAATAGATAATTCAGACTTCATCAAATTAAAAAACTTATATGCATCAAAGGACACTAACTATATCAAGAGAAATAAGACAACCCACAGAATGAGAGAAAACATTTGCAAATCATATATTTGGTAAGGGATTAGTATCCAGAATATAAGAACTACTACTATAGCTCAACAATCAAAAACAACCTAATTCATAAATTGGCAAAGACCTGTATAGATATTGCTTCAAAGAATATATACAAATGACCAATAAGCACATGAAAAGATGCTCAACATCATTATCAATTAAGGAAATGCAAATCCAAACCACAATGAGATAGTATTTCACATCCATTAAGCTATTATTAAAAAAAAAAAAAGGAAAATAACAAGTCTTGACAAGTATATGGAGAAATTGGAACCCTTGTGTATTGCTGGTAGAAATGTACAATGATACATGTACTGTGAAAAAGTTTGGCATTTACTTCAAGAGCTAAAAATAGAATTTACATATAATGTAACAATTCTACTCTTAGGTATATACTCAAAAAAATCGACAACAGGAATGGAGGTACTCATACAACAATGTTCACAGCAGTATTATTCATAACATCTAAAAGGGAGAAGCAACTCAAGGTTACATACTATATTCTATTTACATAAGAGTCTAAAAAGAAAAACTATAGTGATAAAGACTGACCAGTGTTTGCCAGGGTCTTGAGGCAGGGAAAAAGGGTGACTGAAAAGGGATGGTACTAGGCAGCTTTTGGAGATAATGGAACGGTCTGGTATCCCAATTGTATTAGTGATTATACGACCATAGACATTTGTTACAATAAATATGTTAAAATTCAAAGAACTGTATACCAAAAAAAGTCAATTTTATTGTATGATAATTTAAAATATATATTGCTTTCAACTCATATGCTAGCAATAGATCAAAAATATTTTCTTAAAGAATTATTAGACCACATGTATTGTAAGATATCTGCTTCTTTCCAATTTAAGATTTATTTTGCTGCCAAGTCCAAGATTATATAAAACTGCTCCATGGGCTTTTTTGTTTTTTTTTATGTTTTTTACTTTTTAAAAATTTTGCTATTATTAATATACAATTATATGAGCAACATTATGGTTACTAGACTCCCCCTATTATCAAGTCCCCACCACATACCCCCATTGCAGTCACTGTCCATCAGCGTAGAAGGATGTTATGAATCACTACTTGTCTTCTGTTATACTGCCTTCCCTGTATCCCCCCACCACACCCACACCCCTGCTAGATTATGTGTGCTAATTGTAATAGCCCTTTTCCACCTTATCCCTCCCTTCCCACCCATCTTCCCCAGTCCCTTTCCCTTTGGTAACTGTTAGCCCATTCTTGGGTTCTGTGAATCTGCTGCTGTTTTCCTTCCTTCAGTTTTTTCTTTGTTCTTATACTCCACATACGAGTGAAATCATTTGGTACTTGTCTTTCTCCACCTGGCTTATTTCACTGAGCATAATACCCTCTAGCTCTGGGGAAATATGTTCATGAAAAAGTTGCCCATGTTTATATTCAAGAGAGTTTTGCCTATGTTTTCTTCTAAGAGTTTAAAGGTTTCATGACTTACATTCAGGTCTTTGATCCATTTTGAGTTTGTGTATGGAGTTAGACAGTAATCCAGTTTCATTCTCTGACATGTAACTGTCCAGATTTGCCAACACCAGTTAAGAGGCTGTCTTTTCCCCATTGTATATCCATGGCTCCTTTAGCGTATATTAATTGACCATATATGCTTGGGTTAATATTTGGATTCTCTATTCTGTTCCATTGGTCTATGGGTCTGCTCTTGTGCCAGTACCAAATTGTCTTGCTTACTGTGGCTTTGTAGTAGATCTTGAAGTTGGGAAGCGCAATGCCACCAGCTTTATTCTTCCTTCTCAGGATTGCTTTGGCTATTCAGGGTCTTTTGTAGTTCCATATGAATTTTAGAACTATTTGTTCCAGTTTGTTGAAAAATGCTGTATTTTGACAGGGATTGCATTGAATCTGTAGATTGCTTTAGGCAGGATGGCCATTTTGACAATAGTAATTCTTCCTACCCAAGAACCTTGGATGAATTTCCATTTATTAGTGTATTAATTTCTCTCAGGAGTATCTTGTAGTTTTCAGGGTCTTTCACTTCCTTCATTAGGTTTATTCCTAGGTATTTTATTCTTTTTGATGCAATTGTGAATGGAATTGTTTTCCTTATTTGTCTTTCTGCTAGTTCATCATTAGTGTATAGGAATGCAACAGATTTCTGTGTATTAATTTTGTATTCTACAACTTTGCTGAATTCAGATATTATTTCTAGTAGTTTTGGAGTAGATTCTTTAGTGTTTTTTATGTACAATATCATGTCATCTGCAAACAGGGACAGTTTGACTTCTTCCTTACCAATCTGGATACCTTTTATTTTTTTGTGTTGCCCGATTGCCATGGCTAGGACCTCCAGTACTATGTTGAATAAAAGCGGAGAGAGTGGGCATCCTTGTCTTGTTTCCAATCTTAGAGGAAAAGCTAAAAGCTTTTCACTGTTAAGTAGGATGTTGGCTGGGGATTTGTCATATATGGCCTTTATGTTGAGGTACTTGTCCTCTCCAAGGGCTTTTATTGAGAGTTCTTCATTCAAAAGATTTGTTGATTGCGTTATTTCCTATTTGTGTCTTTTGGATCTAATTAGGAAAGCCATATAAGAAATCTAATTCAACTGTATTTTCAAATTCTTCTCTTGTGTTTTCAATAGATTTTGCCTTTCAGATATAACTTCTATGCTTGGTGCCTACCTGTTTACAACTATTATAGCTGGTCTGTTAATAATTTGAGCCTTTAATTGTAATGTCCAGTGCATACTCTTAAATCCACCCTAAAATAAATTACCACCTCTGCTTTTGTACTGTTTGCATTTGGCTGGTTCATTTATCTTCAATCTTTCCTTATTTGTTTTAAGTACCTTTAAATTCCATTTGACAACCTGAATGGTTAGAACTGGATCCATTCATGTCGAATTAACTGATATACTTAATTTTACTACTTCCCTCTTAAGTTTAACATTTTTGACATTCTGCTTAAATCTGTCTGATTCTCTGTATTACTAAGTTGGATTACTGTGATGTGATTTAAAAAATAGCAAGTTAGAAATTGGGATCCTGGATTTAGTCTCAGCTCTCTTATTAAGGTCTAGATAGGCAAGAGCTTAACCTCTTTAAATCATCTTTCCCCTTCTCATCAAGGAATATAAAAATTCCTGCTTTATCTGCTTTTTATTTTTCAGGGGCTTGGGTGGGATTGGAGAGGAAGATATCAGGGGAGGGGGGCATCAAGAGAAATACAAATTTTAAGGATCCAATGGAGAACAAAATTATGAGGACCTAGGTCACCAACTCTGAGTTTACAACTTCACAAATATTTACAATGAAATGTGATGAGTGCTCTGCTACTCCAGAGGACAGAGTAGATATATTTCAAGAGTTGAGAAGGTGGGGAAGCTGGGGATGAGAAAAGATGATGTATGAAGCCTTATAAAGACTAGAGTCTGGGATAAAGAAAAAATCTGGGAGGCCAGGGCTTTCTGTGGTGACTAGTTAAAGGGGGAAACCAGTATGGTGCTTGATGGTCCTTAAGGCAGACAGTAATGGCAAGATGAAAAATGTATGGAGAGGAAAGATGGATGTGAAGGAAGGTCTTGTCAGAAGCAGGCTGAATTCCAAAGCTCCAACTTGACTCCTTCTGATGGACCTGAGGCTGGCAGGGGTGGATAGTCTCGTTCCACATGGGACTCATCAGCCAATAATTAAGAAATAAAACAACAACAAATTAATCTTTTATTTCTAAACAGCCAATGGAGATAAGGCAGCCTAGAGGTTTTTCACAGCACAAAGGCATCTCTTCCCTTCCTGCTACAAAGACAGACAAATGCAAAGATGGCTTGTTTGTGTGACTCCTTGTTTTCGTTTCATCCTCCCAATTTCTTAAAATAAAGTTCAGGAAAACTCCCGCCATTAGCTTGCTTAAGAAACCTATTTTGCTTTTGCAAACAAAGGATTTAGGTTTTGCACCTCAGAGTGGGCCTTTTAACTTCAGAAGCACCTTTTGTTGACTTTGAGCTCTGCACTGTGCCATCCTCAGTCTGTGTCCTTGCACAAGCAGCCTGTTTCATCTCCAGCTACTGGCAGCTGGTTTCCACTTATTTTGTGGCTTTGGATTTTAGCTGTTTTCTAGTTTTGTGGAATATGGGGTTTATGTTTTAGTTTCCCTCTCTCTGTTGTTATAAGCTAACTGCCAGAAAACAAAAGAAGAAAAAGCCAACTTCATAGTACCATCTTCAAACCCAAATCTCACAGTTATCTTAAAAGAATACTTAATACACGACAGCGACTTGAGCATGTCACAATATTACTAAAAATAAAGGTGTACTTTCCTATGTTACTGTGAGGTAAAATATTAATTTTCCACAAAAAATTTTCACAAGGCCATAACATTTGCACTTTTTTTCTTTTAAAAACGTATGTGTGTATATTGGTTATAGCCATAGGCAGAAAATAATATGATGCCTAAGTGTAAGATGTTTTCAAGATTCAGGGCCCATATGTGTGATAAATTATGTATGTTATCAACACTATGCCACAATTTTGGTGTTCATTTTTAAAGCAGATAAAGCCTTTTTAGTAGTAAGGACAATACACAATCTGTCATTCTGCAAGTCCCCAGATTACATTTGGCTTTGAAATGAACATAGATAGCTTTATTATATTACATGTAAGATCATTCCTTTATTTAAATTTTAACTCTAGCCAACTTTATTTCTTGCCAGTTACTAGTCTTCTACTCCTCGCTATCTGTTACAGGAGTGTTCTGAGCAAAACAAAGTTTTACTACCAACTAATTTTTTAAAGGAGCAAATAATATACCAAAGCCAAATTAAAAGGGATTTTTAATTACTACTGTTATAAATGACTTCCTGCCACACACATAAACCTATAAATGTTAATGTCATACAAAAGCTAAGTAATGCCCAATATAATTTATTAAACATTTAGAGGCACTATGAATTCATACTGATAGAAAGAACAAAGAAGAGCTCTTCCTTGTGGAATTCTAAACAAGAAATGTACAAGGGAGGATGAATTTGAAAATTCCCCATTTGACAACCACCATAGTTATTATGACAAGATGACACTTCACAGTGGAGAAACTTGGCATACAGAACCTTAAGTAGCCAAGGTCACATCAAGAGTAATGATACAAATATGTGCCATGCTCTAAGAAACACTTTTCTGGAATTTCTGCAAAAAACGCATAACCTGAATCTAACCATGTGGACACAATGGACAAATGCAACTGGAGGGCAGTCTACAAATAAGTGACTTCTGTGTACTCCTCAAAAATGTCAACACCGTGAAAGATAAAGACAGTCTGCAGAACTCCAGATTCAGAGACTAAAAAGAAGTGACAACCAGGGAACTGGATTAAAGATGGCGGCATGAGAGGTGAGACAGAGACCTCCTCCTAAAACCACATATAATATGAATATGTAATTAATACAACTAATCCTGAAAGAGCAACAGGAAAGAATATTGCACCAGACTGCATACACCTAGAGAAAAGAGCAGACCTCATGGAGCAGGGTAACGTAACAAAGCTGTGACGGGGCAGGATCCAAGCCCTTCCTCCACCCCAGCTCACCGGCCAGAGGAAGAGAAACAGAGCGGAAAGGGAGTGGAGGCCTGGGACTGATGAACATCTAGCCCTGGAGATCGGCTCTGGGAGCATGAACATACATTACATGATGCTCTGGTGACTGGTGGGGATGGAAAGCTAAGACAGGTGGAATACCTGGAGAGATGGGAGATTCCAGCTGCTTGTGGAAAACAGGAATTCATATCCAGCTGATATGGATGGGCAGTCTGAGGGACTTCCTAACAGCAAGAGGGCTGCTAAAGGGGCAAGGATAGCACAGAGCTTACTGCTCAGGAGAAAGGACAGGTAGACAAAATTGTCCAGGTGCACTCTGCCCAGCAGGTAGGGAACTTAAATGATCTTCAGGCGTGCCATCCCCTTGGCTGGCTACGCAACTCCAAGGCCCCCACCATGATATGCAGCCTGCTTTGTCTTCTTTTGGGCTAGCCTGAACCTGGCTTGCAAACCGGCAGCCCCTGCCCTGGCACCAGGCCAGCCAGAAGGAAGCCCTGCCTATGGCAGATACAAACACAAAGCATAGAGGCTTATACCTGTGTGTTCAGCCCACTGGTTCTGGCAGTGGAGACAGGCATAACAGTAGGGAAACTGGAAACAGCTCTTTCCTCCGCCCAGGAACCAGCACCACTCCCCTGCGACCCCCGA
Source organism: Phataginus tricuspis (assembly GCA_029783875.1). Classification (NCBI taxonomy): domain Eukaryota; kingdom Metazoa; phylum Chordata; class Mammalia; order Pholidota; family Manidae; genus Phataginus; species Phataginus tricuspis. The sequence continues at coordinate 17,542,791 of JAQQAC010009376.1, read as the reverse complement.
CATCGCTTCAGGGGCTGAGCAGCTCCAGAGAGTAGAGCTTCTGGGCACTAGAGGGCACCACATACAAATATGAAACATCAGAGGAACATGGTCCAAAGCAAAATCTCAACACCACAGAAAGGACCAAGTGAGATTGATCTAATAAATCTTCCTGCAAGAGATTTCAAAATAAAAATCATAAACAGGCTCCTGGAGGTACAGAAAAATATTCAAGAACTCAGGAACGAATTTAGGACGGAGATCCAATCGTTGCAAAACACAATGGAGGGTATTATAAACAGATTAGATACAGTGGAGGAGACGATAAATGAAATAGAAACTAGGGAAGAGGAATAAAAAGAAGCTGAGGCACAGAGAGAAAAACGGATCTATAGGAATGAAAGAATACTGAGAGAACTGAGGACCAATCCAAACGGAACAATATTCGTATTATAGGAGTACCACAAGAAGAAGAGAGAGAAAAAGGGATAGAAAGTGTCTTTGAGGAGGTAATTGCTGAAAACTTCCCCAATCTAAGGAAGGAAACAGTCTCCTATTTGATGCACAGATCTCCAAACACAAGGGACCCAAGGAAGACAACACGAAGACATATAATAATTAAAAAGATCAGAGATAAGGACAGACTATTAAAAGCAGCCAGAGAGAGAAATAAGATCACATATGAAGGAAAACCCATCAGGCTCTCATCAGACTTCTTGGCAGAAACCTTACAGGCCAGAAGGAAGTAACATGAAATATACAATGCAATGAAGCAGAAGGGCCTTGAACCAAGAATACTTCATCTGGCAAGATTATCATTTAAATTTGAAGGAGGGATTAAACAATATCCAGATAAGCAAAAGCTGAGAGAATTTAGCTCCCACAAACCATCTCTACAGTGTATTTTGGAGGGACTCCTATAGATGGAAGTGTTCCCAAAGTTAAATAGTGTCACCAGAGGTAATAAAAAGGGATAGACAAAGGGTACAGAATATGATAACTAATATACAAAGAATGGAGGAGGAAAAAAAGGAGGGGAGAAAAGAAAAAGAACCTTTAGATTGTGTTTGTAATAGCATATTAAGTGAGTTAAGTTAGACTCTTAAGTAGTAAGGAAGTTACCCTTGAAACTTTGGTAGCCACGAATAGAAAGCCTTCAATGGCAATAAGTACATACCTATTGATAATCACCCTAAATGTAAATGGTCTGAATGCACCAATCAAAAGATCAGAGTAATAGAATGGATAAAAAAACAAGAACCAACTATATGCTGCCTACAAGAGACTCATTTGAAATGCAAAGACATACACAGACAAAATGGGAAGGGATGGAAAAGATATTTCATGCAACTAAGAGGGAGAAAAAAGCAGGTGTTGCAGTACTTGTATCAGATAAAATAGACTTTAAAACAAAGAAAGTCACAAGATACAAAGATGGACATTACATAATGACAAAGGGGTCAGTTCAACAAGCGGATATAACCATTATAAATACCTATGCACCCAACACAGGAGCACCTACATATGTGAAACAAATACAAACAGAATTAAAAGGGGAAATAGAATGCAATTCATTCATTCTAGGAGACTTCAACACTCCACTCACTCCAAAGGACAGATCACCCAGACAGAAAATAAGTAAGGTGACTGAGGCATTGAACAACACATTAGAACAGATGGACCTAACAGACATCTACAGAACTCTTCACCCAAAAGCAACAGGATACACATTCTTCTCATGTGCACATAGAACATTTTCAAGAATAGATCATATACTAGGCCACAAAAAGAGCCTCAGTAAATTCAAAAAGATTGAAATTGTACTATCCAGCTTCTCAGACCACAAGGGTATGAAACAAGAAATAAATTACGCAAAGAAAACAAAAAAGCCCACAAACACATGGAGGCTTAAAAACATGCTCATAAATAACCAATGGATCAATGACCAAATAAAAACAGAGATCAAGCAATATATGGAGACAAATGACAACAGTAATTCAACATTGCAAAATCTGTGGGACGCAGCAAAGGTGGTACTAAGAGGAAAGTATATTATAATACAGGCCTACCTCAGGAAAGAAGAACAATCCCATATGAACAGTCTAAACTCACATAAACACAACTAGAAAAAGAAGAACAAATGAGGCCCAAAGTCCATAGAAGGAGGGAGAGAATAAAGATTAGAGCAGAAATAAATAAAATTGAGAAGAATTACACAAAAGAAAGAATCAATGAAAGCCGGAGCTGGTGCTTGGAGAACAGACAAAATAGATAAACCCTTACCCAGACCTATGAAGAAAAAAAAGGGAGTCTACACACATAAAGAGACTCAGAAATGAGAAAGAAAAATAACTATGGACACCACAGAAATATAAAGAATTATTAGAGAATACTATGAAAAATTATATGCTAACAAACTGGATAACCTAGAAGAAATGGACAACCTTCTAGAAAAATACAACCTTCCAAAGCTGACCCAGAAAGAAACAGAAAATCTGAACCAATTACCAGCAACGAAATTGAATTGTTAATCAAAAAACTACCTAAGAACAAAACGCCTGAACAAAACAGCTTCACTGTTGAATTTTATCATACATTTAGTGAAGACCTAATACCCACCTTCCTTAAAGTTTTCCAAAAAGTAGAAGAGGGAATAATCCCAAACTCATTCTATGAGGTCAGCATCACTCTAATACCAAAACAAGGCAAAGACACCACAAGAAAAGAAAATTACAGACCAATATCCCTGATGAACATAGATGCAAAAATACTCAACAAAATATTAGCAAACTGAATTCAAACATACATCAAAAAGATCATCCATCATGATCAAGTAGGATTTATTCCAGGGATGCAAGGATGGTACAACATTTGAAAATCCATCAACATCATCCACCACATAAACAAAAAGAAGGACAAAAACCACATGATCATCTCCATACATGCCAAAAAAGCATCCAACAAAATTCAACATCCATTCATGATAAAAACTCTCAACAAAATGGGTATAGAGGGCAAGTATCTCAATATAAGAAAGGCCATATATGACAAACCCACCACCAACATCATACTTAACAGTAAGAAGCTGAAAGCCTTTCCTTTAATATCAGGAACAAGACAAGGATGCCCACTCTCTCCCCTTTTATTCAACATAGTTCTGGAGGTCCTCACCACGGCAATCAGGCAACACAAAGAAATAAAAGGCATCCAGAATGGTAAAGAAGAAGTTAAACAGTCACTGTTTGCAGATGACATGATGTTGTATATAGAAAACCTTAATGAATCTACTCCGAAACCACTAGATCTAATATCTGAATTCAGCAACACTGCAGGATACAATATTAATACACAGAAATCTGTTGCACTCCTATATACTAATGATGAACTAAAAGAAAGAGAAATCAGGAAAACAATTCCATTCACAACTGCATCAAAAAGAATAAAATACCTAGGAATAAACCTAACCAAGGAAGTGAAAGACCTATACACTGAAAACTACAAGACACTCGTGAGAGAAATTAAAGAAGATACCAATAAATGGAAACACATCCCGTGCTCATGGATAGGAAGAATTAATATCGTAAAAATGGCCATCTTGCCTAAAGCAACCTACAGAGTCAATGCAATCCCTACCAAAACACCAACAGTATTCTTCAACTAATTAGAGAAAATAATTCTAAAATTCACATGGAACCACAAAAGACCCCAAATAGCCAAAGCAATCCCGAGAAGGAAGAATAAAGCTGGGGAGATTACACTCCCCAACTTCAAGCTCTACTACAAAGTCACAGTAATCAAGACAATTTGATACTGGCACAAGAACAGACCCATAGACCCAACCATATATTGTCAATTAATATACAATAAAGGAGCCATGGACATACAATGGGGAAATGACAGCCTCTTCAACAACTGTTGTTAGCAAAACTGGACAGCTACATGCAAGAGAGTGAAACTGGTTTATTGTCTATCCCCATACACAAAAGTAAACTCGAAATGGATCAAAGACCTAAATGTAAGTCATGAAACCATAAAACTCTTAGAAGATAACATAAGCAAAAATCTCCTGAATATAAACATGAGCAACTTTTTTCTGACTGCATCTCCTTGAGCAAGGGAAACACGAGCAAAAATGAACACATGGGACTACATCAAACCGAAAGCTTCTGTACAGCAAAGGACACCATCAATAGAACAGAAAGATATCCTATAGTATGGGAGAAGTAAGGGGTTAAGATCCAAAATATATAAAGAACTCACATGCCTTAACACCCAATAGGCAAATAACCCGATTAAAAAATGGGCGGAGGCAAGAATGGACTAACAGTTACCAAAGGGAAAGGGACTGGGGAGATGGGTGGGAAGGGAGGGATAAGAGGGTAAAAGGGGCATTACGATTGGCAGGCATAGGGTGGGGGGGCACGGGGGGGACTGTACAGCTCAGAGAAGACAAGTAGTGATTCTCATCTCACTACACTGATGGACAGTGACTGTAATAGGGTTGGTGGGGGGGACCTGATGAAGGGGGTAGTTTAATCATCACAATATTGCTCATGTAATTGTAGGTTAATGATACTAAAATAAAATAAATTGTAAAAAAAAAAAAAAAAATGGGCGGAGGATATGACCAGACAATTCTCCAAAGAAGAAATTGAGATAGCGAACAGGCATATAAAAAGATGCTCCACATCACTAATCATCAGGAAAATGCAAATAAAAACCACAATGAGGTATCACCTCACACCAGTTAGGATGGCCAGTATCGAAAAGACTAAGAACAACAAATGCTGGTGAGGATGTGGAGAAAGGGCAATCCTCCTACACTGCTGGTGGGAATGTAAGCTAATTCAACCATTGTGGAAAGCAATATGGAGGTTCTTCAAAAAACTGAAAATAGAAATACCATTTGACCCGGGAATTCCACTCCCAGGAATTTATGCAAAGAATATAATTTCTCAGATTCAAAAAGACATATGCACCCCTATGTTTACTGCAGCACTATTTACAATAGCTAAGATATGGAAGCAACCTAAGTGTCCATCAGTAGATGAATGGATAAAGAAGATGTGGTTCATATACACAGTCGAATACTCAGCCATAAGAAAGAAACAAATTCTACAGTTTGCAACAACATGGATAGAGCTGGAGGATATTATGCTCAGTGAAATTAGCCAGGCGGAGAAAGACAAATACCAAATGATTTCCCTCATTTGTGAAGTATAACAATGAAGCAAAACTGAAGGAAGAAAACAGCAGCAGACTCACAGACTCCAAGAACGGACTAGCGGTTACCAAAGGGGAGGGGTGTGAGAACACGGGTGGGAGGGAGGGAGAAGGGGATTCAGGGGATTATGATTGGCACACATGTTGTATCAGGGGGAAGACACTGTAGCACAGAGAAGGCAAATAGTGACTCTGTGGCATGTTACTACACTGATGGGCAGTGACTGCAATGGGGTATGCGGCAGACAAGATAACAGGGGTGAATGTAATAACCACATTGTTTTTTCATGTGAAACCATCATAAGAATGTATATCAATAATACCTTAATAAAAATAAATAATAAATAAATACACATTAAAGTGACAACCAAATTCAATGAGTGATCCTGGACTGGATCCAGGGCCAGAAACAATTTTTCTTGTACTAAACAAGATATTATTGGGGCAGTTGAGGAAATCTGTTTGGATATAGTAGGACTGTATATACATTCATTTAGGAAATACAGAGTATTTAGAGGTGACAGACATCGAGTCTGCAATTTACTCTGAAACAATGAAAAAAAAACAAGACAACTGTGTGTGTACAGAGAGAATGATAAAGCATGCGTAACAGATATTAACATTTGGGGACTATGAGTAGGATATACAGGAATTCTTTGTACTATTTTACAACTTTTGTCTAAGCATGAAACTACTTAACAATAAAAAAGGAAAAACAAATTCAGACACACAATAAATGAAAACAAAGCCAATTAAGAAAAAGTTTTTATTTTCCCAATAATAATGGTAGGATTACCTCTAACATAATCTACTCAACAGATCATTAAATTTTAGAGTTGTATTATCTCCTACCAAAATGTGTATGAAGACAAAGAAGTTAACTGGTGTGCTCAGGATCACAGCTAGTCCAAGGCAGAGCCAAGACTATAATCCAGCTGACTCACACTATCTCTTGATAGCTTTGTATTGCCATCTACTCCCTAAACATGCGATGTCAAAATGTTTAGCTCTATCTTCTTATATATCCTAAATAAACTAGTGAAGCAAACCACTTTCAGGCAATCTAAATTGCATTTTTAAAAGGCATTTAGGTATTCCTACTCCTAACAATCTTTAATAACTAATATTAATAAATATGTTGAAATCAATATTGTCAAAATGGCAATACTACCTAAAGCAATCTACAGATTCAACGCAATCCCTATCAAACTACCAACAGCTTTCTTCAATGAACTGGAACAAATAATTCTAAAATTCATATGGAAC
>JAQQAC010009376.1:17508815-17535923 GCA_029783875.1 Phataginus tricuspis | reverse complement strand
GGGGGGGACCTGATGAAGGGGGTAGTTTAATCATCACAATATTGCTCATGTAATTGTAGGTTAATGATACTAAAATAAAATAAATTGTAAAAATAAATAAATAAATAAATAAATAAATATGTTGAGTTCATAATAGATGCCAGATACCAACAGATACATTTGCTACTTTAGTATTGCAGCAAATACTAAAAATACAAAATTAACACAGTGCCATTAGGTGATACCATTAGGTTCATTATGATAGAGACCTTCTGGATTATTTATCATTATAGCCCCACCTCTTTGGACAGTGCCTAGCATACAATAAATACTCAAAAAGTTGTGTGCTGGTAAATAAAAAGATAATTCATAGTACAGGAAAGGTATGTGTACAGATAGTCTGCAGTGTTCACAAAGGGCCATGAGACAACAGATATGGAAGCTATTTTTGCTCTGTGTGATCTACAAAAGCTTCAGAAATTAAATGACATTATAGTTAAGCCTTGAAGACAAATAAGATTTCAACAGACATGGAGGCACTAGGGTAGTAAGAGGAGGGATGGGGAGTTAGATAAACAGCCTGAAGGCAAGAAATATTGAGCATTTCTACTGAATTTTTAAACACAGGCTTACCTATTGTTGCTGCAAGTTCTGGATCAAAAGTATCATCTGTGAACCTCAAGAGCAGGCTGAAAGAGATAAGAAAAAGATTAGGAATTTGACTGTCTTAATTGTTTAGTAAATGTTCATGCTTGTTACATTTTGTTACAAATTAGATGCAGATATGAAGAGCCCTGTGTAGGTCTGCTCCCAGAAATATTGCCTCAATGCAAATATATATACAGAGGAATTAAAAATTATTGGAAAAGCAATTAAAGAATCCCAAGAGCAAGGTAGTTTACTAAAAACATATTACCCATGTTCCCCTACACAATTTCCCAAGTGTGAAAATGTTTGTGGGGTTTTTGTTAATTGTACTGGCATGTCCTTTTGAGAAAATGATTACTAGCAACATGTCGTGCTTTAGCTGACATGGACAAAAGGGGAAAAAATAAGACTCTTGGAATGCAGCAAATTATTTTTAAAAATCTGATATGTAATCCACCCTGAATTCGAGTAAAGACAGAAAGGTGTGATAAGGTCTAGCATTTTCTAACAAGAATGACTACTACCTAAATGGGAAGAAAAGACGGTAAAAAATGAGGGTAGAAAGATCACTTGATGGCCAGAGTAGGGGTACCTGGCAAATGCTAGGCAGGGTATATGAAATGAAGCAGACTCTGGAGAACTATTTAAAGCTCTTAAAGAAAGGAGTGGCAAGAACTGCTCTACATTTTCAAAAGTTAGTGCCAGCAAAAAATTTAAGAAACTCAACTGAAGACAACTGCCATGGTTATGGTGAGAGGTAACAAAGGGCTAAACCTAAGAAATGGTAACAAAACTAGACAGGAAGGGATGAAATGAAAGCAGAAGACACCATCAGGCACTCTAAGATTTTACGCCTTCCAGAATTATTTTATTTAATGTAAGGCAGAAGTGTCAGTTAATAGAAGCTTTTCAAAAAGAAAATCTAAGCTTTGTTAAAGCCCTAGGTTTATAAATGTAATCAATCTTTCCCCACTTTATCTCCTAAAGTAGGACAGACTTCTATTGACCTGTTTGTATTATAAAACTAAGGCAATAACTAGCTATCAGATGTCTGAATTACAGAAAAAAATGTGAGAATATTTCTATAGCCTGTGATTACTGCTACTAGAGTGTACTGCAGAACGTAATGGCCTGTTGGTAGTTTCCAAACCCAGGGTCACTAATTGTATTTGAAGGATTAACTCTCCCTATCTTGGTTTTGCCTTCTGGTATTTCCTATACAACCAGCTCTACAAAAGCAAGGTAAAACAGAAGAGTCAAACTGTATATCTTTCTGCTTAACATTCAACTCTCCTGACTGTAACTACTCCAGTACCAGTTATGTGACAGCGCTTAGAAGAATCTTAAAAGACTACTTTTAAAAATGTTCTTCTCTTCCCAAAGTTCAACTTTAAAGTGAAGAGTTCACTAAAGATTTCTGTTACCCATGATTTAAGAACAGAAAAATATGTGTTTATACTTGAACACCACAGAAAATATTATTACAAAAACAGAGATCCTGGTAGAGTAGTAGTAATAATAACAATGGTATTGGCTATATTTACTGAACATTGATAATGTGCCAGACACTGAGCCAGAGGTTTTTATTACATAGTTGCTAATCTTTACAACAACCCTTGTCATTAATGGTAATTTATCAGGAAAGGCAGGGAATTGGTATGGTCCAAAACAACAAATGTTAATACAGGCTCTGAGTACAAGTCAGCAGATCTTAGCCATGGGTACATTGTTAGCTTGAAATGTATTCTAAATGTATGCAATTGTTTTAGGCAGAGAATTAATTTCTCTATTAGATTTTGAAAAGAACCCACAACCAGGAAATGATTACTCTCCTAAAGATGTATATATTTAAGTCTTGGTATTTTCAAAGATTAAAGAGCAAAATACTCTCCATCCACAGCTATAGGCAGAAGGAGTAACTACCATCTTTCCATTTACAGGAGACCAAATTTATAATAAACAGCATGATTATAACTAATCAGCCTTTCTTAATTTACATATAAAATTTGCCAAAAGGACGGGAAATACAAGGAGCATTGGAGAGATGGCAGTTTAGGTAATAAAAGGTCTCTAATCCCTTCCCGTTTCTGAAACACTTTGCTACTTCCTTACTTCATCGCCAGCCAAAACAATCTTACGAGTTTAACATTAGTGTTTGAGAGTTTCTATTCCAAACTCATTTTCAAATGAAGAAATGAAACCTAGAGTGTTCAAGTACTGCACAAGAGGTCACACAAGTGGCAGCACCAGTCTCATAATTCTGGATTCCTGGCTGCTATTGCACATGCTCATTACACTCCAACAGTCTGAAACAGACTGGAAAAATAATCCACTAATGGGAATGAGTTAAGTATCATTTACTGTACAATGACTTCTCAACAGCATAAGTTAATAGCTCCCTTCCACTAACTCAGAGATCTGTAAAGCAGCAGAAACAATCATTGGTTAGAATACCCCTTTAAGATTAGACTCATGACAAATGTTTTAGTACTCACTCGCCTTAAAAAGCATAAGCTTCTATTTCAAAAGTCATTTATTCTCATCCTATCCAGAAAGATAAGTGTTCAAGGTTGTTTTTCATAGCACTCACATACACCAATAATGTACATCTAGCTAGAAAAATAAGCCAACTTCCTCTCTAGATGCAATTCTTTCTTGAGAGAGGTGGTTAAAGGTGTTAAAATTGTGCAGTTAGCAGTTGATAATTTACCACCAAGTACTGAGAAAAAGTGTGGAACAGTTTAGATTGAAACAAGTTTGTCTGAGGGGAGGGAAGTAAGGATAAATAAATCCACTTAACAGATTTTACTCTAGAGGAAGAACTTCAATCATGTAAACACTGTACCTCCAGTTAACCTTCCAGAAAATGTTAACATGCCTCAACTAGTCACCCATCTAGCACATTCAGAAAAAGTGCCAACCAACCATGAGCCACAATAAATGACATTCAACTATTCTTGCCCTCAAAAGCAGCAATTTCATATGCCTTAACCTAAATGAGGGTTTCAAGAACAAAAGGTCACAAGGATATGGAGTTCCTAACAAGACAATATTCAATATATTAACTAACTTTTTAGCCCTCAAATACATGATCATGAAAATGAATTTTATTCAGCCCTTTAAGTCACACACACACACACACACACACACACACAAATCATACTATTTCGCTACCCATAGCGTCTCATTAATTCCTTGTAACGTACAAATCCCTCATTCCAATATACACAGGGAACATTCAACAAGGAGAACTGAAAATATACTGCCATACTTGAAAAATATATAAAAATTGAGAACTTATTACAGAATTAGATTTCAAGTCCTTAAGTATCTAAAAATTAAGACTTTATTAAGTGACTTAAAAGATAAGCTTATCAGGAGGTATAGCTAAGATATAAAATTGCTTACGGCTCTGGAATTTGAATATTGTTTAAAGCTCAAGGCAGCCCAGAATATAACCTACTCATAATCAGATGACAAGGATGACTTCATCTGTTCAAAGACCTGGATGACATCACAACCCTCTTGCGACACCCACCCACCCTTACCTTAACGATTGTCAATATTATTTTCGCCCAAGAAAAAGTCAAGGCAGAAAAGATGCAACACTAATTTTTCTTTTATGTCTATACGATGTGGCAGAGTAAGAAGTAACAATTACACTTTATTTGCAAAGGTGGCCCATAGCTTAAGCTCTAGCATTTTAAAGCGAATTATTCAAGTAGCCAGAAGACCAATGAGTTCTCTCACAGATGACTCATAATAAAATACATAAAATAAGTGGCAGTGGAGTGCACCAAAATAGGCCAGGAATGTGATCGAAAGCGTCACAAAACCTCCTGTGTAGAACATTACGTATTTGGGGAAAGCGCGACAGAAATCCCAAAGTGACAGTTACAACTCGCAACGCGCGGGGTGACAAGCAGCTTGAGCCCCGACAGGCAGAGAAGAGCTCGCCCTCGCCAGACTCCCGCCCAGGCCCGGCCGCCACGCCCTGTGCTCCTCTGCTGCAAACCCGCCGGCCAAAAGGCGGCCCTCGGAACTGTTTGTCCCCTTGGTGCGCCAGGAGAGAAAGCGATCCCGGGAACTGAGGCCTGGCGGGGCCGGAAACCCAGGAGGCGCGGGGGAGGGGCGGGGTGCCGCGGGGGACGGGGGCCGCGGGAGCGCGCGGCGGGGAGGCCGGGAGGGCGCGAGCGGAGCCCGGTCGCCGCCTTTTACCGTTCCCGTCGCGGCCCAGCGGGCAGAGAGAGTCCCGCCGCCCTCGTCCCGGACCGCAGATCAGCCTCACCTGGACTTGCCCACGCCGCTCTCGCCAATAATGAGGATCTTCAGGGTGGTCAGCACGTCCTCGTCCATCCTGACCCCGCGCCGCTCCGAGCCCACCTCGCGGCCCCGGTCCGGCTCTCAACCCCTCAGCAGAGGAAGCTGCCCGCGCATGCGCCCCTCTCCGCGGCTGCCGCCCTCCTTTTACACCGGGTGTTTAAGTTGCTGAAGCTCCGAACGCCCCAGTTCCGCCTTGAGGAAGCTCTGCGACTGCGCAAACCCAGAGTCCCAAGCGTCTTTCCGGAGGCTGGTCCTTCCCTGCGCCTGCGTAGAAGGGGAGAGCCGCGTGCGATTTCACCCACCGGGCAGGCCCTCTCTCCTACCCCAGTCTAATCCAACTGCCCCTCAGTGGTGTACTTGGGAAAGGACTGAATCGGGAAAATATAACGCTCTTTTATTCCAGCAACTGCGCAGTGGGAAAAGCTTTGTGCTTGTATATAGATTATTTTAAATTGAGGTTCCCAACTCTACCATCTAACGCTTTTAATTTCCTCGCCTTCTGAGCCTGTTTCCCTTTCTCAGGGTGGGAGGCAATAATATTTCTTAGAACACTAAGTAGAATTATGAAATCAAATGAGTTCATTTGTGAAGTCACTTTGTGAACTCAAGTGCTTTATAAAAGGCGTGATCGGGCTTACTCTCTTAGATTGAAGAGTACCCTTCACAAGTCAGTTCACTTTGGAAGGTAGAGACAAACTTAAGGTAAATCAGGGGCATACAAACTTACAGTGGTCCAACTTCACACCGACTATTAATCCTTTTAAGTGCTACACCACAACTGCAGGACTGTGTGCATATGCTTTGCCTTTTTCAATTCACTAAGTTGTAGATCTTAGTGAAGGTACTGTAAGTCCGCGGAGAGGAAATCCCAGGGCAAAATATCTCTAAAAAACAAAATCAATCAAAGGGAGGAATAAAGTTTAAAACCCGTTTATTGCTTACAAACTGCAGTCCAGCTCAGTCTCTCTCCCTCTGCTCCAGAAAAAGCAAGTAAGCAAGCAAGCCAGCTCCTCCCCTTAAACTCTCAGGTTCAGACACACCCTTGGTTGCCCAGGTAATTACCCATTGATATGGAGATTAACTTCTCTCCACCTCTGAGGATATGCAAATGCACTAAAGCCAGGCGAGGTACTCTGGAAATGTTACAATTTTACCCACAGTACCAACCCTGATATGTAATACTTAGCAAAATGCCTGGTACCTGGCAGATACTAAATAAATGTTAGTTCTTGCGTTTTATTTTCTTACACCTCCAGCTAATGCTAGATACAATAGATATTTGATTAAACACATATTAATAAAATTTAATGTTAAAATAATTAAAATTAAATAATTTTTTAAATATCTAGAAAAACTCTACAGATATCCAAATGGCCCCTTCCCCTCCTTCAGGTCTTTGTTTAAATGTGGCCTTCTTATCCCTACTACTGAAATTTGCAAATCCAACATTCCCTATATCTCTTTACATTATTTTTCTGCATAGCATTTACCCCCTCTCCAATAATACTATGTATTTTACTACTTTGTTCACTGTCTAATCTCCCCAAAGAGAAGGGAAGCTTCATGAAGGCAAAGATTTTTCTCTGTTTTATTTAGTGTTATATCCTGTGTGTACAGTAGTTTCTGGTATATATGTGTCAAATATTTGTTGAGTGAATTCATTGAATGAAAGTTCTAGAGTCCATTCCTAAATTTTAAAAGTGATGTCAACCAAACAACCCCAACTTCTCATAAAATAGCCCTTGAAACCACAATTGAGTCTATCCAGCCTAGGTTGGGCTGACATCAAGAGCTTATTTGTGAGGCTCATAGTATGAAGCTCTCCTACTATGAGGCAGTGATCCACAAACTGTAATCCCCAGATCCCTAGAGTTCCCTTTCAGGGGTTCTGCAAGATCAAAGTATTTTCATAAAGTACTCAAGATGTTATCTTTTCCACTCTTGTCCTTTCAAGATAGTACAGTTGAGTTTTCCAGAAGCTTCATAAAGTGGGATAGCCAAACAGATTGAAGGCAGAGCCAGATACGAGAACTGAGCTGTTTTCTATTAAGCCAAACATTAAAGAGATTTGCAAACATGTAAAATAATGCCATTCTTATCACTAATATTTTGTTTTCAAAGTTATTTTCATAAATATATTATCTAGTAGCTTCATAACATATTAACTAGGTTTATTATTTGGTAATGAATTAATATGTATGTTTTAGATGTTTTCATTTCTAATAGAGTAAATATTAATAGCTATAGCCACATAATAAGCTCTTTTGAGTCCTAAATCATTTTTAAGAGGATATAATAATTTTGTACAACCAGAAAGTCTGAGAACTGTTGCACCGTGATATTCACACCAAGATTTAAACAAAACAGAACAAAAACAGAAAACCTTTTTGTTTATAATAGGCCTGGATTTATTGATGTTGCATGTAACATTGTTGACCTACTTCAGCAACATAATATTTTCTCTGTTTTCCTTAACCTCTTGGCTACTTCTCAGTTCTTTGTGAGATCCTCCTATTTGTTCTTGCATCTTTTAAACATGTTTGGTTTTTTGGTTTTTATCTGGTTTTACTCTGCGCACACACACATTGTCTTCTTGGACTTACATGGCTTCCTTGTCCCACTTGCATCTGGCTGAGATTTCTCTTCTGAGGTTCAGGCAAACATACAAAACTGCCAAGACATCCCCACGTGGGTATGCCCAGGTGGAGAATGCCAAGCTAAACACGACTGACAGTGGACTCATTATCTGCTCCTCTACAATAGCTTTGTCTCTTTATTTCCTTCTTAGGGAATGGCAGTAACATCCATTTAACTTTCTCTCCCTTACTCTGCAGACACCAAACATTTAGTCACACAGCCTTAAGCAGCTCTGAATTTATCCACTTGTTTCATTTTTGCCAACACTGCTGTGATTAGGCCATCATCATTATCTTTGCTGGATTCTCTACCATATCAGCTGCCTAATTGTCTTTTCTACCTCCATTCTCCTCCCCTCAGACTATTCTTTATACCACAGCCAAAGTGGTATTCCTAATATGCAAATCTAAGTCCTCCTGCCTTCCGTAGCTTCTCATCACCCTTACAAGTGGTTAGTATCTTACCATAAGCTCTGATTATCCTCTCAACCTTGTCTCTTGTTGCCCCATGCCTTGCGCACTGTGTTCCAGCCAAACTGAACTAGGTTCATATTTCCAAAGAAGCACGTTTTGCTTGTCTCCAGGACCTCGCACATGTTGTTGCTTCGGCCTGGATGACTCTTCTGCCCCCTCCCCACCCCATCCCTGCACATATTCACAAACGTTTGCTCAGGGAACTCCTACTCAGCCTCATGTTCCACCTTTTGTATCCTCTTTTCTGGGACGACTTCCCTGGACTCCCAGATTAGCATTACATATTTGTGTGTGTGTGTGTCCTCTTTTGTGTTCTGATAGTGTCCTATGTATCTATTGTGGTATACCCTCTGCAGTAGTATAATTGTGTATTTAATTGTTTGCCTCCCTACCAGAATGTGTGCTTCTTGAATGCAGAAGTGATGAATGTCCTGTTCATTCTTCTGTTTCCAGCACCTAGTACAATGCCTAGCATGGAGCAGCTGCTCAAAAGAAAAAAAAGTTAATATAAAAACTCTAAGTCTGGACAGTGACTGCAATGGGGTATATGGTGGGGACTTGATAATAGGGGGAGTCTAGTAACCATAATGTTGCTCATGTAATTGTATATTAATAATAGCAAAAAAAAAACAAAACAAACCCTAAGTCAATCTCAGGAATTTGGAACAATATAGTCTGTTTATTTTTTTATATAGGTTGGGATGTGTCTTGCATCTCTATCTTGAATATTCTGGGGAAAAAAAATACCTCAGTAACTCAGTGCACAACCATTACCAGGTATTGCTCGAAAAGAAACAAGCATTCATACACAGATAAGGTAAGGTAGGACTTTTTGTGCTAAATGAGTGATACAGACAAATGCTCCAGAAATGCAGACAAGAGTCTGACATGGTCACTGAAGCTTAGGGCAACCAGAAATGACTTCACGAAGGAAGCAGGACTTGAAACGTACAGTTTAGGCAGTTATAAAGAAGGGAGACAACTCTTCAGGCAGAGTGAATTCAGTATAAACAAAGGCATTGGGATGATAGTTAGAATGCTATCCCTTAGATGGAAAAGTCTGGCTGTGTATAGGAAGTATTAGGGAAAGGGCAGGGATAAAGTCCTGGAGACCTCATAGGAAATTATGGGCAGATCTGAATGTGTTGGTGGCAGGGGGGCTGGAAATGAAGAGATGTACACAACAGACACAAGGACTAATGCCCATGCCTGGTAATGGGCAAGGAGAAGAAAAAAGAAAGAATAATGGCAAGCATTTATCTTAACGTTTTAAGTCTCAACAACAGAGCAAACTCATTACAGAAAGGGAGAGGGAAGTTAGTCAGGTTTCAGCCATTCTGAATTTTAGGCGAAGGTGTCAGATAGCCAGGCAAACATGAGCAGGTCTGTTCCCCTCTCCACCTACTCTCTGGACATCAGATGGTAGAACACACCCCAGACCACTCCTGTTTACGGTTCATTCTTCCTCCTTATCAGGGCCAAATCTGACCTAAAAAGCCCATCGGGGCTTGCAGAGCACTAACACAGGTTGGCGCAGGTGCATCCAAACTCAGGAAGTGACTAGGGGTTATCTCAGGGTTTATTATAACATAATTGTAATAAATTCGCATTGCAATTTTGACAACTCCCCTCGCTTAGCTTGGGTACTATAGGTAAGTACCTGTACACTAAGAAAAGGTTATATGACCTGAAACTGTCAATCAAATGACATAAGGCTCAGGGAGGGACTTTCCACCATTTTAGAGGAAACACAAACCAGCCCTAACCCTCACGGTGGGGCTGGCTCTGGTTTCCAAAGAGTCCACTCTCTTCTCAGTAGCGTATTTTTGCTCTGCTTAATAAACTGCTGCTGCTGAAAACTGTTCTCAGTCTCTTGATTGAATTATTTCCTTTGAACCGACATCTAGAAAAACTGGTAACAAAGGTGGGCCTTGGAGGCAACATTTTCCAGTACTCCTTTAGAGCTGTTGTTCTGACATTCAGGGCAGATAACAAGACACCAAAACAGAAGAATCAGGAAGGTGACATTCCTAACCAACAATTTACCTGGGTGGGCTGTTCCACATGTTTCTGCATCTTTGTGTTGTTCCTCTCAGCATCCAGTGGTGAAGAATACCGAAATGCTGCTTGCAGACCTCAAACGCTCGAACAGGTACCAACATGAGATTGTGACTCATGGCCTTTATAGGGCTGCTTATGTCCGAACGTAACAGGCATTTGAGGCTGGATTCAGGTGCTGCTGTTCAGAAGAGCCACACAGCACTCCTCTCCACCCCCAGCAAGCTCCATTTGCCCCTGGCTGAGTAGAGATCCTGGACCACCCACCCAGTGTCCAGGTATGGTATCTCCTTGCCTCCATTGATACGGGCAGGAGCTTCTGTTAGCAGTTGAGTTCTTTTTCTCATTGTTTAGTTGTTTTGACCAAGCCCTGGAGACTTGGGAGAGATGAATGAGAGATAGAGTAGCTAGTGTGCCCTTTTGGCACCAGGGTGGGATTTCAGGCTAAGGATGAGAGGGGTCACAGTCAAAAGCTGGAGTAGCCAGATGAGGCTTTGTAGTTTCTTGCAGCAGTGCTGTCTCAAGGCCAGTGGGATAGTGTAGCCCAGACTGGGAAGAAGGCCACTGGGCTGTTATTCTCCATCTCATCCCAGGCCCATTATAACCCACCTCCTTCCACAGCATTCATTGTATAACACAAGAAGTGTGGCAGCGGGCTCATGCATGCCCGTGGACTTCACTGATGTTGTCAGCATACCCACCACCCAGAGCAGCTGCTCTGAAAGACTGGGGAACAGGCTACCCCAGGCTTGGTGAAGGTGCCAGCAGGATGACAACATCCTGGGAAGTTGGGGTGTTGTCCTACAGGATACAATAAAAACTTCAGACCTGCAATGATGCTGCTTTCCTAATAGAATTCATAGTTAAGAGGGAGCATCTGGCCTCCCAGGTCTATATTATATGTTCCTCCTGATGCCGGGGTTCTTGTTGCGGAGTCGAAGAATGAACTTAGCAAACACCCAAGGTAGGAGAGCCAGGGAGACTTTTATTGAGAGATACAGTGAGGGGACAGACAGAGCTCCTGGCTCACACCAGGAGGGGACAAGAGAGCCTGGGGAGGTGCATTGTCTAGGGGATTTATAGGCAATTGAAGATTTTTGGGGACAGGAAAAGGCTTATGGGTATGGACTGGTACCACCTCTTCTACCTCAAGGTGGGCTTGTTGTTGTCTGTTTGCTAGGGCTGTTTACAGTGAAGTCACAGGTTATGTTGAGATACCCTTGCAGAACACTCAAACATTCCAGGCCAAGTTGCTCCTGGCCTTTTGACCTTTAACTGATCTCACTGAAGATGTCTATATTCCTAGTCTAGTATTTTTACCCTAAAGAATTAGTGTGACCTTGACTTTGCATAATGCTGAACACAAGAGTTTCGGTAGGGACTTTACATTGTTATATTGCTTTGACTGTAAATATCCTGCCTTGCTTTTTTCCGGAGGCCCTCACCCTACTCTGACTACACCCATGGTCCCTGTCTCACTCCTATGTGGCTCCTACAAGAGCCTCAGTGTTTCCTGCCTCTTCCTCTTCAGGTCTAGGGTGGAAAAGGCTTCCCACTAAATTAATCTATGAGTTCTTCTGTGGGTAAATTGCAATATTTCCAGAATCACTCACCTGGCTTTAGTCCATCTCCATATCAGTATGTTGGGAGAGCATTGTGTGTTTTCCTCTGTCCTTGTCTCTGCCGTGACAAAGAATTGAAGGGCAGAGACACAGTAGCGAAGCAGAGTAAAGTTTTATTTAAAGTTACTTAAAGAGAGAAAAAGTACAGCAGGCAACCTCAGCGAGGAGAGGCTCCCTGAAAGTTTGGAGAGAGAGTTTAAGATTAAGTTTACACACTTAGAAAGTGTGGGCAACCTTGGAGAGAGGAGTGCTCTGAAAGGTTGGGGGTTCCCCCTTTTAAGGATTCTTTAGGAATATGACTAACATCTGGGGGTACAGACCTGTTAAGTGGTCTTTGAATACTTAGAATTAACTTAACAAAAGGAACTTCCTGCTCTGATTTCTCCCTGGGATACCTGGCATTCTTGGTCTGGGAGCATATCAAACAAAACCGCCTGCCCAGCCCCCAAGGTTGACTGAGTTACTGTATGTTTCCTAAAGAGTAAATTAAGAATCCTACTTCCTAATTTCCTGGGTATTAAAATACAATCTTTAAGATGGAATCCTTCCTGCTTTTTACTATGTTGTTTATGGCTGGGCCTGAATGCTAAATTAGTTGCCTAGGTTACAAACTACTTGTTTAGGGCTGGAAGGAGAAAAAAAAACAGCATATAGGTAAAGGTAAAAAATAAGCTGGGTCTGCATGATTAAAACAATAAAGACATGGGCTGTGCTGAGGTACACTCCTTTATCTGGAGGATATTCAAACTCCAGGCTAAGTTACTCCTGACTTTGAGTTTTAATTGATTAACTCTGGGTCTTTTTAGTGGACTTTCCTGGCCTTTTTCTCTTTCTACCCCACTCATATCTATTTTCCTGCCTAACAAATAAGTGATTACAAGGGTGAGCCAGGGCATATCTGGACTGGAGAGGTTGGGTGGGGTTCTCTTCTTCTGCAGCCAGATTCAGAGAGATGTGGGATGACTGCTTGTAAGAAATAAATGGGTTTCTTCCACTTTATTTCTCCCTTTGACTGATTTCTGTTTCAAAGGTATTCTACCCCAGATTTCTCCCCTGGTGTTACATCTTCCTTGTTGGTTGTCCCAACCTGACCATGCTACTGGAAATAGTCCCTTGATTACAGTGTCTTGAAATATCTGAGTTAGACTCTGTTCCTTGCTTGGGACCTGTACTGACACAGCCATTCTTCTCATCTCTTCATTGAATTAATATTCTTTCCACTTCACAGTTAAAGAAATGCAGTCACACAGAGTTGAAGTGATTTGCTCTTGGTCATAAAGCCAGAGGATGGGAATTGAATCCAGTAACTGAATTATATATTTTACATCATCAACATAAACATGCACACTGTAGCTATGATGTAGGGCAAGGACCTGGGACGAGCATCGTGGTCAACTTTTCCTACCTATGTTGGAAAATGCTGAGATATTAACAGTATAGTAAGAACAGGAGAGATTTCATCTTAAGGCTAAGATACCATTATAAAAGCCAGGAAGTTAGGAGGTAATGAGACAGGAACCATGGGTGTAGTCAGAATAGGGTGAAGGCCTCTGGAAAAAGACCCCTACCAAAACTCCATATTAAACAATTAAGCAAAATCAGAATCACATTAATTCTCTAAAGTAAAATATCAAACTAGGAATATAAGCATTCTTCAGTGAGATTAGTTAAAACTAAAAAGCCAGGAGTAACTTGGCCTGGAATGTTTGAAAATCCGCAGACAAGAAAATGAGGTCAGCATAGCCCATGTCTTCACTGTGTCAATTAAATGAGGCTATTGTAAAATTTACTTTAGCCTGCTAAAAGGCCCAGCTTATCTTCTTTAACTTTGCCCAGATGATGCTTTTCCTCCTCCAGCTCATAATCAAGTAATATATAACCTGGGCAATTAATATGGCAAGTAAACCCAGTCACAAACAACATAGTAAAAGGCAGGAAGGATTCCATCTTAAAGAAAAGATTGCATTTTAACACCCAGGAAGTTAAGAAGTAAGATTCTTAACTTACTCTTTAGCAGAGACCATAAGTCAGTCCACCTTGGGGGCAGGGCAGGCAGCTTTGTTTGATATGCTCCCAGACCAAGGCTCCCGTATCCCAGGGAGAAACCAGAGCAGTAAATTTCTTGTGTTAAGTTAATTCTAAATATTCAGAGAACACTTAACAAGTCCACACCCCTAAGCCTTTATCCAGTTCCCAAAAATCCTCAACTGTTTATAAAACCCCTAGACAATGCACTACCACAGGCTCTCTTGTCCCCTCCTGGTATGAGTCAGGAGCTCTGTCCTCTCACTGTATCTCTCAATAAAAGCCTCTCCCTGGCTCTCCTACCTTGGGCGTTTGCTAAGTTCATTCTTCCATTCCACAAACAAGAACTCTGGCATCAGTAAGATTCCTAACACATTCTTTGGCAAACAGACAATAACTCAACCCACTTTGGGGGCAAGGCAGGCAGTCTTTATATGTTGCCAGAAGGAAGTTGCTATCCTGAAAAGGAACAGACCAATTTCTTATGCTAAACTAAATTTGCAGAATTACCTGGAGAACTGATAATAGAGAAGAGACATAATGACCACTTTACAAATGTATACCCCCTGGCCCTTTGTCACATTCCTGAAAAATCCTTAAAAGACAGAAACCCCAGCCTTTGGGTGTGCCTTTCTCTGAGGACTCCACACCTTTTCTTTCTTTAAGTGCGCATCTTTAAATAAAGCCTTCTCACTGCTCAGCTTAATTGGGTTTTGTCTCTGAATTTTTCTGGGGGTAAGTGTCTTTGCTTCTTTGCTATTTCATTTTATTCCCAAGTCTTCACTTAGTCTCTGCTTTACTCCGGGTAAGTAGGGAGGGGCTGCTGAGAGCTCAGATTTGGGCCTGCAATTTCCTGTTGCATGGGTGACCCGAAAGAACTGCAGCTGCATGATCTGCTTTTTAGTAGCCAGCCTGCCCAAAAGTCTTCTTTCTTTGGAAAGTTCTCAGAATATAATCTCTCTCTATCCTGTGCTCCACAGCTCCCGCATATCCTGGGGTGGTAGGGTATAGTCCCCACACTGTGCAGATCCAAGCGGGCATGAGATGCCAGGTGACCCTGGCTTTACGAGTTGGCAAGGGAACTTGCCCTAGGTCAAGAAGGAGTTCAGCGAACTTTCCGTCTGCACTCACCTGTTCTCAGCCGCCTGCAGGGCAGCTGCCATTCATCTCTACTTTCGCTCAAATGAATTCCTTCCTTACCTATTCTCATCCAACCTGTTGGTGAATTCTTTCTGGATCAGAGTCAAGAGCTCCTCCTGGGCTGAGGTCTCACCAGGTGCTCAGCGGGACTCCCCCGGTTGTGTTGCCTGGCAACAGCTAGACCTGGAAAAGCTTATTTCCTCAGCCACTAGTACCCAGTGGAAGGATGAGGAGTCCTAATTCATCTGGTTATTTTCTAGTTTTGTCTCTAAGACACTACAAAGGAAGATAATTTCCTTTGGTGAAAGCTGATTAAATGGATATGAATACAGTGCTATTCAAATATTTGCATTATGCTCATTTTCACTACTAACTGGAACTTCTTAGATATTTCATGTTGATGATGATATGTCCAGTTCAAAATGCCATGTGCATGCGGAATATTTGAACATGGGGTGGAATGGATGGACCACAACTCAAGGTAAACAGTAGTTTCTTCAAGATGTGTTAAGTGAATGTGAGAAACACACTCACTGGTACAAACTCAATAAATGGACACGGAGACAAAGAGAACAGCGGAGCGAGCTTTAATGACAGTCTTGCAAGGTTGGGTGTCTGGTAAGCAGGCACACCTGGAGCAGTTGGCACAAGTAATTTATTCCCTAGTGCGCACATCCCTCCCCTTGTTCCTCATTGGCTGAGTACTATGGGGTTCACGTTCTTTCCCGGACGTCACCTAAGTCAGTTATATCCACATTGGGCCTTCCCTTACATTTGTCTTAATTTTACTGGTAGGTTTAAAACTTCTTTTTCTTCTCAAACAGGTATAGCCAGGTCCTTATCAACCCCCCCAACCCCCCACCACCTCCACTCTCAGCCTGAGCAGCTTCCTGGCATATTTTCCACCATGTGGCCCTTTGTTAATACCTTACTGTTAAAATGTTTAAACCTCCTGGTGGGAATAAATCACATTTAGGTTTTATGCTTTTTCTAACAGTGAATAGCTGTAATTTTAAGTGATAAGAAGCCCACGGTGTCAATAGCCAACCTGGATTACCAAAAGCCAGCAAGAGATAAGTTAACAAAGGACCTAAATAGGAAATACAGTTAGAGGTTAAGTATGTTTTCTTATTATAAAGCTAGTTGTCAATTATTATTCAATGTGGTATGAGATTCTAAAACACGTAAACTTGGTATGGTTATACCTGGAAGTCAAAAGCATAGAGTGGTGAGGCCATTATCCTATAAAGATACTTGAGGTATAATCCTGACTTTAATTCATATTGACTTTGTAACCGTTGATAAATCTTAGTCTTTCTGATATGATTCCTCATGTACAATAAAAGATTTGGGAATGTAACAAAAGAAATGTATGTTTGGTCTCTGTGCCCAGTTCCCAACAAAGAACTAAAAACCCTTTTAATTTCCTGAGTAATTAGAGTGATAGGAACATCTCACACAGAGCTCCTAAGTCCTCTGGAATTCCCTGGGAGATGGTAGCTTATTTTGTTTCAGGGAGGCAACTCTTGCTGGGCTCCTGGATAGATTCAGGGTGGGACTGCTCAACAGCATTAGTATTCATAGTTTCTGATTAAGAGAATCTCAAGATCAAGCCAAGGAGTTAATCAATGTAAGGACAGTCCACATAAATGCCCTACCAGAAGGGAAGAGTCAAAGCAAAGCCAAAGAGATAGAAGAGAAGGTGAAGGACCAAAGGCATACACATGAGATGAAGGGGGCAGGGCGCTGAAATGGTGAAGTAATGTGCAGGTCAGAGAGATGGCAGAGATGAGGAAAGGACAAGTACTGAAAAGGGACAGATTCAGGATGAGTCTTACCAACACTAAGTGATGGTTGTTATAATTCTTTATTTCCAGAGTCTTAAAATGGTATATTACCACATGATCATGTTTTTCAGTCCTCAAGCCTGGCCTCAAAAGAACAAATAGCTTGCAGCAAATTGTCTCATAGGTCCTTTCCAACTCAGCATTTTCTTGATCTTGGTAATTGAGTTGCAGAGCAAAACATAACAAGCACCTGCCCCTGGAAGAATTCATTGATCATGTTAGGAATGCATTAAGAGTAGAAGCTAGGCTTTTGTAATAGAAACCTCAGAATACTGTGGTATAACTAAAGAAATTTATCTCTTTTCCACTTAATTGGTTCCATTAAGTTTGATATAATTACTTATATATTTGAACTTATGTCTACAGTTTTATTATTTGGTTTCTACTGATTCCCTGTTTGTCATTCCTCTGTTCCCTCTCTCCTGACTTGTTTTGGGTTACTGAACATTTCTTAGTATTCCATTTTAATTCACCTATTTTTTAAAATAAAACCTTTTGCGTAGTTTTTTAAATGTTCTAGGGATTATAATATACACACTTAACTTTTAACTTAAAATCAGTACCTCTTCAGTGAGAATGTAGAAAATCTTACAAATATGTAGATCCCTGTTACCTTCTCTTATAGTTTTATATATTGTAACTGCATACATTGAATTACCCATCAGACATTATTAAAATCTATGCTTTCAAATATCAAACACATTTTAACAAAGTCAAGAGTTAAATAATAATCCATGGTATTTATCTACTTATCATTTCTGTTGCTCTTCCTTAATTCACAGTATTCCAAAATCCTATGGTATTATTTCCCTTCTGTCTAGAAAGCTTCTTTAGCAATTCCTGATTATGAAGTCTTCTAGTAATAAATACTGTTTGTTTTCCTAATCTAAGAATGTATTCCTTTTACATTCCTTGCTGAAGAATATTTTTACCACATATACAGTTTTGGGTTGACAGTTATTTTCTTTCAGCACTTAATGTTTGTCTTGTTTCTCTCTGGCCTCCATGGTTTCTGATGAGAAATCTGAAGTCGTTTGAATCATTCATTGTTCCTTTGTATGCAATGAGTCATTTTTCTCTGGCTGCTTTCAAGATTTTTTTAATCTTCAGCTTATATGTTTTATATATGTATTAGTCATAATGTGTCTGGGAATGGATTTCCTTTGGTTTCCTTTTCAGGGTTTACTGACTTTCTTAAATCTGTGGGTTTATGTCTTTTGCTGAGTTTCAGAATTTTTAGCCAATTTTTCCTTAAATAGTTTTTCAGTACCTCTTTTCCCCTTTCCTCTTGGGACTTTAGTTAATGTTAGCCCTTTTGCTATTCAATAGGTTCCTGAGTCTGTGCTCTTTTTTTCCTATCTTTTTATTCTCTATCATTCAGATTGGATAAATTCTGTTGATCTTCGCACATACTGGGTCATTCCTATGACATCTCTATTCTGCTATTAAGCCCATCCAGTGAGTTTTTTTTTTATTTCAGTTATGTTTTTCAGTTCTAAAATTTATATTTGCTTCTTTTTTATGTATTTTTTCATGAGATAGTCTATTTTTCCACTTGTTTCAAGAGTGTGGTTCTTACTGAAGCATTTTGAAATAGCTGTTTTAAAGTCTTTGTCAAATAATTTCAAGATGTATCCTTTCAGCATTGGAATCTGCTCATTGTCTTTCTGAGTTGCAATTTTTCTGATTCTTTATAAACTGAGCGATTGTGGATTGCAAATCTGAGGATTATATCCAAGACATCTTTAATATTATGTTATGAAACTTTTAGTCTTGTTTAAAATCTATGAAGAATGTTGACATTTTGTTTTAGCAAGGTGCCTACCTGGTTAGGCTCAGGAAAAAATTCCTAACCCACCTTCTGTTGACTGTGGTTCCAGTATCAGTTGTTATCAGAACCTTTGCAGGGCTATTGGGGCTTATTCAGCATGTGCACCAGCCAGTGGCTAATCTGGTATATGGCCAGTGATATATTTGTTCATTTCTCAGTCTTTGGCACACCTAATAGGATCAAACCCAATCACATGAGCTTGGGAGTTAGTTAGCCCGTGAGTTCATAAACAATTGTTTCCTGTCATCTTTACAAGCTCCTACATGTAGCTTTCCGATTCCCTGTAGATCCTCTTAGTCCTCCAGCCAGAAAGTTAGGGCTGGCTTTAGTTACCCTGGTAAGCCCATGCCATGGTCAAAGGATGGGAGGACAGAAAGAGAAAAAAAAGCAATGGGGGTTGGCCCTGATATCTTGAGACCACAGCTCCACTAAGCAGAGGAAGGCTTTCTCCCTAAGAGTTTTGCTTGCTGCAGGCTCCTGTTGCCACTGGCTGCTTTTGCTGCCACAGGATTGACTGGAGGCTAGGGCACAGAAGGACAAAAAGAGGGGTAAAAGAGGGTGGCTAGATTTCCACACTCTCTCTGGGCATAGAAGTTACGTTTTCTACTCCTTTCTACTACAAGTCACAATCAGAGGGCCTCTGGAACTCTCTCTTTCTATGCTCCACTGCTCACATCCAGGGCATTGAGTTAAGGCCAGGAGATATCAGAGGGGGAAACAGTGGTAAACACTGGTTATTTCCAATTTGGGTCTTTCCAAAGCCATATGCTGCTACTAACTATTCAGTAAATATACAACTGCCCCAATACATCCTTTCCAGGTTTAATAGCCTCATTCAGTGGGAGAGAAAGGGTGGAGTACACTTATTTCCTCTTACGTGAAACTGAACCCCTTGATCAGTGGCTTTGACTTTTGGAATTTCTAGGCCCTCTAGTCTATGCACAAGGCTCAATCTACTGAGTAACAAAGGATAATCTACCATGTCCAATGCTCCAAATTCAACAGAATGCTTTCCATTACTTTTTAAAACAATGATTTACTTTATGATATGCCAGTCACAATCCTTGATACACATGGAGGGCACTGTCAGGGCTTGTCCCATATTATTCTCAGTCCAGTTATATTGCCGAAGGAATACCCATTCAGGAGTAGGCTTCCTGTCCTCTCGCAGCAGTGGTAACCCAATGATGAGCCAGCCCAGCACTACAGGAAAATCTCTCGCCTGATGTCCTCACCTAACTGTACTTTTGTTAAATATGTCTATAGTTCCAGTATACACAAATACACAGCATGGCAAGTCTGGGCCACTACCTGACTCCCTGCTACCTAAAGGGCTTGAGGACTCAGAGCTTCCCTATTCTGGGTGCTGGGGTGTCAGTGCTCTATGGGTATCAAGCCAGCTGGCCAGAACCTGCTTCTAGCCTCATTCCTGCCAGCCCCGTTTCCTGGGGGCTGGGTCTTGTTCTTTTTTCTCTAGTTCTGAGATAATTCTTAGAACAACCTGGCTCTGTATCTAACATTGCTACTGTTCCTATTCCTAAGCAAGCTGTGTCCCATCTTTCAGATCAGAGTCTCCTTGTTGATAAACAGGACTGAATCTCTCCAATTTTGTTAGCTTGGCCCTTGGTACAGCAACTCTCCCACCTCCTATTTATGATACTTTTTATATCTGCTTTATTCCTTATTATATGGATGATTGACTGGTAAATTATTCCTTTTATACTGGTCAATTATATTTTCTGGCATTTTATCTATGAGCTTGCATATATAAAAATAGTCCTAAATGTGACTGAGATCTATTTTCCTATGAGTCATGTTCACTTAGAGATGGGGGAGCACAGTAGAAATTGGTCTAAGATAGATACAACACACAGGCAGTTCTTTGTAGAGGGGCTCATTGTGGTATATCTATTGTTTCTTATTACCACAAATCTCTTTCCCTTTCTTTTTGTTAGCACTCTCCTAATTTCTTTGGGAAATTCCTCCCTTAATGGCATTTGGCGAGCAGCCTTCTCAACTCCCTCTGCCCCAACAGCACCGCCACAGCTCACAAGCTGCCCGCGGAACTGGGGAGTGACTGATGACTGTTGACAGGAAAACTGCCTTCAGACATGAGAGAGCTGCTTGCTCAGGTGGCTCTGTTTAGGCTGACCTCATGTCCTGGACTGACCGCAACTGAACCAGGGACGCTTTAGTTTCCCCTTGGCCGTTGGTCCTAGTGATCTGATCTGGCAGGGATCCCAGGTGGTCTGACCATTCCTGTCCAGAGCTCCATAGAAGGAAATGTGGAGACAATGCAGATAATGGAGGCATTTTTCCCGCTTCTCACACCTTAAGGATAGTCCCTTGCTTGGAAAGAAAAAAAAAAAAGCTACTCTACCCTATGTTTGAAAGGTAGTTAGGGAATCAAGTTTGGGCTAAATTTTCAGTCACCTTGAGAATGTAATCAGAGTTGCTGATATGCCTAAAATTGAAATGGATGGGAGGCTGCACAGAGGATTGAAAAGCTGCAGTGCTCTTTAGCCCTTCAGAAACATCTGGGACTTTAAAACTACCCATGCTGGGCCCTACCCCTTGAGATTCTGATGTAATTGGTTTAGAGTGGGCTTGAGGTTTGGGGAGTTTTGTTTTGTTTTTGTAATTCTTCAAATAATTCTAATGTACTGCCAGGGATGAGATCTATTGGAGCAGAGAATCCTGTGACTTAAGGCTCTCATGCATTGAGATAGTTACACTGTAAAATGGTGATGCTGGTGATTCTGGGAACCACAGTTTCACATACAGCTTGTGTGAGGCCCATTGGGAGAGCTATAATCACTTATCAGAATAGATAATACTCATAGAACTCCAAGAAAATTGGGGCTTCATGGGTGACCACCTAGGAAAGACTGATGGGCTCTGATCAATCCCAGAGACAGGACCTGAGAGGTTTCTCTCCTGCAATATTAACACCATCACTGCATGTTCAATGACTTAATACAAACAATATAAGCAATCATGCTTTATGCATTGAACCTGACCAAATGTAACAGAATAATAAAGCCAAGTTTCTCACGGAAGCACTCTTGGTTAGAGAGCACATACTGACACATACAGGCACTCTGTCATTAGAAAATACTTCTGATTGGTAGAGGGAACAAAGAGGCTTCTGGCATGCTTGTAATGTTTTGTGTCTTGTTTTGGATGCTAGTTATACAGGTATGTTCAGTTTATAAAAGTTAATAGAGCTGTACACTTATGAATTATGCACTTTTCAGTATGTATTTTATACTTCAAAGTATTTAAAAAATTAAAAAACTGATTAACTGCTACTTCCTTTCAAGATGTGTACAGGGGTGACTAGATAATTCTTAAGGGGGATGGGAAAATAAACGTCTATATTGATTTCTTCTATTTACAAACCTTGGAGCAGGATATTGTGGGTAGTTGGGGATTAAGGAAAGCCAGAAATTGTAATCCTGGCCAGTTCTTCACTGGGGAGCTCCTGAGGAGAGGGCTTTTTGTTTAGCAAAGTGAAGAATGCATCTTCAAATATGTAGAGATGGACCCCAAGGTTAATTGCTCTGCCCTGTAAATGGAGGGAATCTAATATAGGGGTGAGTTAAAGGGATCTAGAGAATCAGGGAGTAAGAGAGCATTCCTGGGTCCAAAGACTAATGAAGCTGCATGATGGCGGATGGCAGCCTGCAATAAAGAAATCCAGAGAGAATGGGATGCACTCTGGAGATGCAGTGGCCAGAGGGTTTTTAAGAAATGGGGTATTTAATATTTAATTTCAAATTGTTTACTGGCTGCAATGAAACCCCCCTCCATTGCTCCAAGTCCCCAGTAACATCTGCTACCCTAGCTACCCACCAGCCCTCTAAGATTACAAACCAGCCAGATGGAAAGGTAATGTGGCCTCCTGACCCAGTGTATAGGTTGATGTGGTTACTTTAACTGGCCCCCTGCAGAACTTTCAACTGAATTTTCTTTAAATGATGATACATGTCTGCAACTGGATGATCTGGAGCCAGTCTTTTATCCTGTAAAATTGAAAAGGGTGACATTCCCATAAAGAATGATCTCTGGGCCCCTTATGAGAAAGCTAATTCTGACACATAGATTATTATTGCTATTTTCTCCTTCAAGTTCAGGAGATCAGCATCTCACTGGCACTTGGGTATGGGGCAAAGATGAAGTGCAAAGATCAGCTACACTCTTGGGAAAGCTACTTAATATACTTACGCTTGTTTCCTGATTTATAAAATACAGTAAAATAATTCTCATGTAGGGATACTCCAAGATCTAAATGAAGAAATGTATTTGAAGTCCTTTAGCAGATGGCATAAAGTAAATACTAAATCCTTTTCTTCTTTCACTTCCACAGTATATAGAATTATTCTATATATAGAATTATTTTGTAAATTGTAAAGCCATATAAATTGTTGGTAAAACTAGTGAGAAGTAAAATTTGTTGACTAGTTGAAAAGCATATTATCTCATAAAAGCAAATTTCCAGAATCAGAAACAGTATCTTTGTGCAGTATATTAAATTAGGGTTTTAGTGCAGTGATTTTCAGTCAGAGAGACTTTGCCCCAGGGGGTCCATGGCCATATGCCTAGGGATATTTTTGGTTGTCACAAGTGGAGAAGTGCTACTGACACCTAGTGAGGAGAGGCCAGGGATGCTGCAAGATGCCCTCCAATACGCTGGATGGCCTCCCACAGCAAAGACTCATCCAGCTCACAGTCAGTAGCACTACTGTTGAGAAACCCTGTTTTGGTGGTAAGGCAAGTGAATCTGGTTAGTCTGGTTTTCAACTTTGTTGGTGTCTATGCACCTATTAACATTGCTTAACCTGAAAGTATTTCTTCCTTAGCCTGTGAACCTTCATAAATTATGAGAAAATTCCCTTCCAAAGTGACTCCTGTGATTATATGTTCAGGCACATACATCACACACCTGTCATATCAATGCAAAGCTTGTGTTCTGGCCCAGAAAAGTCTAGAAAACATTGTCACTATACAATCTTCTCCACACCTCATTAAAGGATGTATTAGTTTGTAAAGTGTTACCATGTTACCATTTTGAAACCTATAGAGTCCTACCTGTCTCCAGGAATACCTACTAAACCAAATTCCACTGTACTCAACTCATTTCATGATTCCACAATATGGATGGAGTGTTTTGTGGTACGGAAGGTGATTCCCTCAGAAAGAGCCCTCCTGAATACCAAACCTAAATCTTAATTTTAGAGATCAGAATGAGAGAACTCAGAGCTAGAAGAAAAAAATGTTCAGCACATTTCTGTTACTGCATAATAATTCTCCAAACTGTTCTTCCTGGCTATGAGTCTAACGAAGGGTGCAGCTGGTATCCTGGAGCAGTGGAGCTGCTGGTCCTGCTGTGGACAGTTCTCCCACTGTCCATGCTCCTGCTGCTGTCACGAGGGCAAAGGATGCTGGGAAAGTGGGGTGGAACAAGCAGCACAGAGTTGTTCTAGAGTGCAGTAATGATTCTATAGTTTGCTTTGCATGTTCAACACGTTATTTATTTGATCCTTTTAACAACCCAGTGATGTAAAGATGAGTAATTTTCTCTCTAGCTTACAGATTAAAAAAAAACCCAGACCTATGAAGTTTGAGTGTCTTGCTCCAAATCATGCAGCTTTTAAGCATCTAGGATCCAGATCATCCAGCTCTTAATCTAGAGCTCTGCACACTATAGTACACAAAAAACATAAAGCTTAACTTATTATCTTTTTGTACCAGTTCTCCTGACTTGATTCACTTGTCTTGGTTGCAGGAATACACCGGAGCACTGGAGATCCCATGTTGGTGTAGCCTGCCAATGGTAAGAAAAAGGGGCAGAAATCCTTCAGCACAACAAAGGGATCTTAACTTGCTGGTATTCTCCAAACCAAAAAGGACTAGTCCTGGAAAAAAATGTTTGGGAAAAATTTTTTTTCATAAAAGTCATTTTCATACAATAATCAATTGTCCGGGAAGGATTTTTCCAAACTAGCTTCGAAATAAAATAATAAATAATTTTGGTGTTGCTTAATTTTATTCCAGTACTCAAATTTCAATCATATTTCGGGGATTCAAAGTGGTTTTCTTCAGAATGACTATTTTAAACATTTGAAGACAGCTTGTCCCAAATTAACAATGTCATGACCTGAATGCATATACTTATTCCCTTCATTAAACTGAGCTATTCATTCTCTCTTGAAATTATCTTTCAGGTCCCTGAACTTCCTGTTCCTTGAATACACAATGTAATTGTGTGAACATACAGATCTTTTTTTCTTTCTGAGAATGTACGGCCACACTTCTTCCAGTTATAGGAAATCATTTTGAGAAGAGTTTTGTGTGTGTGTGTGTGTGTGTGTGTGTGTGTGTGTGTGTGCGTGTATGGAGGTAATTTTAGTCTTATTTTTGTTTGTTTTCAGAGGAGCTACAAGTTTCAAAACTAACTCTTAGTACTATTTAAAGTTAGGAATTTTTTAAATATATATAGCTACATCATTATAGCTTGTCTTTTTAACTCTGAAGGACAAAATCAAGAATGTATTATTCCTGCAGCAGTTTCTAGGTCCTGAATTAAGAGCACATACCTTCTAACCTCTATAAACACAACTCAAAGTTATGTTCCTTTTTTGCCAATGTACTCTGAAAATTCATAACTTCAAAGATATGACAAAACTGGGAATGAGCAGATGTGATTGATTCACTTCCTCCATTACAAGAAAAAACAGCTGGAAAAAACCACAACTATTCTATTCTGCTTATACACTTCAACCCTCCAAAAATAAATAACCTGATTAAAAAATGGTCAGAGGACCTGAATATTTTTTCAAAGGAATATAGATGGCCAACAGGCACATGAAAAGATGCTCCATATCGCTAATCATCGGGGAAATGCAAATCAAAACCACAATGAGATATCATTTCACACCAATTAGAATGGCCACTATCCAAAAGACAAGAAATAACAAGTGCTGGTGAGGATGTGGAGAAATATGAACCCTCCTACACTGTTTATGGGACTACAAATTGGTGCAACCACTGTGGGAAGTAGTATGGAGTTTCCTCAAAAAACTAAAAATAGAAACACCATTTGACCCAGTAATCCCACTTTTAGGAATTTACCCAAAGAAAACAAAATCCCTGATTCAAAAAGATATATGCACCCCTATGTTTATCACCACATTATTTACAATAGCCAAGATATGGAAGCAATCTAAGTGTCCATCAATAGATGAATGGATAAAGAATATGTGGTACATATATACACAATGGAATATTATTTAGCCATGAAAAAAGAAAGAAAGAAATCCTGCCATTTGCGACAACGTGAATTGACCTAGAGGGTATTATGCTCAGTGAAATAAGACAGGCAGAGAAAGACAAATACCATATGATTTCACTTGTTTTTGGAATATGAACACAAAGCAAAACAGAATGAACAAAACAGCAGTAGACTCATAGACACTGAGAAGTGACTGGTGGTTACCAAACGGGAGGGGTTAGGGTGGTAGATGGGAGGGCAAGGGGGATAAAGAGGCACAAAAATTCTCAATCATAAGTTGGTCACAGGGATGGTAGTACAACATGGAGAATATAGTCAATGATTCTGTAGTATCTTTCTATGTTGACAGATAGTAACTGCACTAGTGGGGGTGAGGATTTAATGATATGAGTAATTGTTAAACCACTGTGTTGTATATTTGAAACCAATATAAGATTGTATATCAATGATACTTCAATAAAAAAAACTATTCTTTCTGGCATCATTTACATCTAGGAGAAAACAGAGAGACAGTTACTTTAGGAATCACCATGAACTTACACAAATTCAGCACAGAGCAAGGGGAGCAAGAATGTCACTGGATGAAACCCATCCGCTTTAGCTCACCAACTCTCTTTAGCATTTCAATCTGTATCTATCGTTGAACCATACAGTGACTTCTCTTCTTGTAACTGAATGGTTATTTTCTCATCTTCAATCCACTTTTTTAAGACAGCAAACATTTTATTGTTGCTGGCAAATGCCTGCTGCAGTGAACAATAAGTTTATTGGGAACACATAAATCAAACCAAGAATCTCTGATTCCCTCTCTCTCTCTTTCCCCCACTGCCACTATTTTTACTGTGAAATATTACCCACATGTACATGTATAGACTAACAAATAGTTAAAAAAACATATGCTATTACTATTGACAATAGCCAAGAAATGGAAGCAACCTAAGTGTCCATCAGTAGATGAATGGATAAAGAAGATGTGGTACATATACACAATGGAATATTATTCAGCCATAAGAAGAAAACAAATCCTACCATTTGCAACAACACGGATGGAGCTAGAGGGTATTATGCTCAGTGAAATAAGCCAAGCCAAAAAAGACAAGTATCAAATGATTTCACTCATACGTAGAGTATAAGAACAAGGAAAAAAAAAACTGAAGGAACAAAACAGCAGCAGACTCACAGAACCCAAGAACGGACTAATAGTTACCAAAGGGAAAGGGACTGGGGAAGA
>JAQQAC010009376.1:17464852-17508715 GCA_029783875.1 Phataginus tricuspis | reverse complement strand
GTTGGTGGGGGGGGACCTGATGAAGGGGGTAGTTTAATTACCATAATATTGCACATGTAATTGTAGGTTAATGATACCAAAATAAATTGTTAAAAAAAAAAAAGACTCTGCTTCCCCATTTAGAGATCATCACATATCCCAACTTTTATGCTAATCACTTTCTGCTTTCAGTTATATTTTTGCTATTATGCATACATCCATAAATAATACATTAAGTTTTTTTGTTTTTAAATTTCTTTAGTGGAGTATGTTTTGTCCTGCTTATTTTCTTAATGTGTCTATAACACACATCTATATTGTGTGTAGCTGTAATTCATCCAATTTCATTGCCCTGTAAGATTCTACATTGTAAAAATACCATAATCTATTTATCCTTTCTGCTGATGACGACCATTTGGGTTTTGAAATTTATCAACAATGCCGCTGTGAACATTTTTGTATAGGTATCGAGAATATAGCTAGGAGTGAAATTTCTGAATCATAGAATAGGAATATATTGAACATTCCCTTATAGCATTAAACCATCTCCCAATGTGGTTGTACTAATTTAAACCCTCATTCTACATGTGCATTCTTGTGGCTCCACATCCCTGCCAACTCTTGCTATTGTGAGACCATAAAACGTTTTTCAGTCATGTAGCAGCTTACATGCTGTGACCAAATGGTTCAAGGAAAGACAGTTTTTTTGTGTGCCAATTTTTCTATACATTCAAAATTATTTATCAAAAAATCCTTATGCTGAATCCCAGCTGATATTTTAACAAGAAGAGTTCCACATACCACATGCCTAGGTATGTCAAGCTAATAAACAGTAAGACCTGAAAGCCACCCACCTGACATTGTAGGAGCACTTTGAGATTTTAATTTGCATTTCCTGGTCACTGATGAGTATCTTTTCATGTCCATTGGCCACATGGATTTCCCTGCTTGTGAAGTGCCTATTTGCAGCCTTTTACCCATTTTTAGGCTTCTCTATCTTTTTCTCATTATAGAAGTTCTCTAAATGCTCTGAATACTAGTCCTCTGTGTGACAGAGTTGGAATAGGTCTTCTCCCACACTGTGGCTTGTGTTTTCACTCCTTTTACAGTGCTCCTAAATGAAATTCTTAATTTCAATATAATTGAACTTACAAATATTTTCCTTTATGTGCTTTTTTCGGTCATGTTTAAGAAATCCTTCCCTCACCCAAGGCAGTGAAGATAGTCTCCTTTACTGTCTTCCAAAACGTCATCCTTTTGCTCTTCCCATTTTGGCCTTAATCTGATTTGGGTTCCGTTTTCATATATGATTTGTGGTTAGAGATTCATTATCATTTTATTCCATATGGACATCCAATTACCTCAGCACTTTTATTGAAAGAACTTTCCTTTCCTGCTACTCTGCATACCACTTCTTTCATATATTTCTCTATGACCATTTAGGAGCTCTCTATTGCTTGTCTTATTGCCGTACTAACGTCAACCTATCTTAACTCCTAGAGCTTTAGAAACCATCTTGATATCCAGTAGAGGAAATCTTGCCATCTGGTACTTCTTCAATACCTTGGCTACTTTTGTTCTTTTAAAATTTCATATAAATTTTAAATTTAGGCTTTTTTATTTTTTTGTATAAATTTTGGAATCAATTTGTTAAATTACACACACACACACAGGCTTGCTGGAACTTCTCTTGAGATTTCACTGAAAAAAGAAGTTACTGAGTTTTTTAAATCTATAATTCAATTAGCGAAAAATATAATTTTTGCGGTCTTTTAATCTATGAATGTGCTATTTCTCTTCATTGATTTAAATCAATAAAGTCTCTTAATTAAGTTTTGCAATTTGTATATTCTTAGTCAGATTTATTCCTAGATAACTGACTGTTTGATGCTATTGTTAATTGTATGTTTTTAAGAATTTGCTGGTTTATGGAAATACCACTGAAGTTTGTGCACAGGTTTTATATAGAGCTGCCTTATTAAACCCTGATATGAACTCTAATATTTTATCTGTATGTTGTTTGATCTACCAACACAACCATGTCATACGTGAATTATGCCAATTTGCTGCTTCCATTCCAGTCCTCAAAATTCTGTCTTTCACTTGCTGTATTGCTCTGCCTAGGAGCATTACTAAAA
Organism: Phataginus tricuspis; assembly: GCA_029783875.1. Taxonomy (NCBI): domain Eukaryota; kingdom Metazoa; phylum Chordata; class Mammalia; order Pholidota; family Manidae; genus Phataginus; species Phataginus tricuspis. The sequence continues at coordinate 17,506,598 of JAQQAC010009376.1, read as the reverse complement.
TGATGAATTGAAGATGTGATAATGAGCCATTGTCTTTTCTTGAATTTCAAGGGAAACTTTCAATGACTCACCACTACATACGAAGCTTATGGAAGGTTTTGGTTGTCTACAAATTATTTTCCTTTTATCCCACAACTGCTGGGAGTTTTTAGCCACACATGCTAATGAATTTAATCAAGTAGTTTTTCTGAATCTGTGGGGATTACTACAGGATTTATTTTCTCAATTAATTACATTTGATACTCCTTTTTTAAAAAAATTGAGGTAAAACTGACATACTATATTAGTGTCAGGTGTACAACATGACTTGATATTTGTGTACATTGTGAACTGTTCACAATAACACTACCTAACATCCATCACCATCCATAGTACAAAACTACTGATTTTCTAATTTAAAATTTGCATCTTTCATATAAACCCTACTTGGATGATCCTTTTTACATATTACAACCCAGATAAAAGCCTGGCTTCGATAATCAAGTCAAGTCACTAATACTTTGCCCTAAGGGAAGTGGTGTGGGTAACCAGAACTTTTCTCCCAGTTGCGATGAGGAGTTGGCTGCCATCTCTGGCTCTCCTGGGATGTTTGCGAAAGCCTGACCCTTACAGACACTTCTTGGGTCTCGGCTATGGTTTCTTTCCATCCTTTTCACTATAAGTTTTTGTAAAAATAATTTTATATTGAGACATATTACTACCCGCCAGCAGTGTGGCAGGAATGTTAGAGTCTGGATATATAGAGAAAGAAAAGAGTGGAGAGGGGCTAGAGTGCTGAGCCACTCACAGCAGCTCGTAGAAAGGAGCTGGCTGAAAGCCTGTTGTGTTAGCCCAGGATTGCTGCCAGTTCTGGGCCGCAGCTGAGGTGAATCGAAGTCTTTTTCTTGCTTTATTGCTGTAATCCCTGCTGCTTTAGTTTAGAATTTACAGCACATATGGACCCAGAATGCGTCCCTCAGTCCACCCACCAGTGATATAATAGTGGAATTGCCTTTCAGTTTTGCAAAGAGTCTTTCTTGCTCCCTAACTTTCCAGTGTCGCTCCCCACCAAAAAAGTCAGCCTGATGTGATAAAAGTTAAAGTCATATAGCATTTTGACTGTTAAGTTTTGACAATAAACCAATTAAGTTTTACTACCGTCACACATGGTACACAGGCAAGTGAATCATGTAAATAAGGTACAATAAGGTATAAATGAGAGCTAGTAAAATGAGGTTAGTTATGATTTAAAGTTTTGATTAAAAACATACAGTACATAAAACATAGAGCACAAAAGCTCCTTAATACAAATTAGGTCTCATGGGAAATAGTTAGAAAACTGACATATAAATAAGACACTATTTCTACATACAAATTATTGTCTTAAAGGTTGAAACATGAGAAAGTCCACTTGTGCTTTTAGAAAAGTAAGCCTCTTATTAGCATACATGATGATGGTAGAAGTGGTAGTGGTGGTGCCAGCACCATTTCAGAGCAATTGCTGTTAACTTTACTAGCATTATACTACATGTATAAGCAAAAACTCAGGAAAGTGGACAAATCAGCTTTACTTTCATAGCTTTTCCCACTTTCACTAAAACAATTATGTACATTCTTGAATTTTCATTTATTTAACATAAAGAAGAAGATGAAAACATAAATGTCACTCCCTGCTTTAAGACCTTTGGCAATTCCCCATCACTTCCAAAATAACATGCAATTGATGGCAATACAAAACCTTCTTTTTTCATTTGCTTCCTACTTCTCTAGCCAGCCATTCATTCCTCCACTCATCCTCCAGAGTTTGACCAAACCTGATTTGCAGGCCTCACAATATACATGTGTGTGTGTGTCTTACGCTTTTCCCCATACTATTCCCCTGTCTGGACTATTATTTTCCACACCTTTACTAAGATAACCCACCCTTAAGACTTGGCCGTCCCCTCTATGCAGGTGGGACAGAATATCACATCAGTCACCAAACTATATTCTAAAGGTCTGTTTTCTTATTTTTATTCCCTACTACAGTGTAAGCTCTTTATGGCAAGATATTATATATTTCATCTTCAGAGTCCCACTGCCTACCACATGAGTAATTCATCATATTCATTCTACAGATGAAGAAACTTAGGCTCAAATAATTTTCCCAATTTCTTAGGCCAATTAATAGCAGATTTAATATTAGACTCTTAAGACTTCTATATCTCAGTTCAATGCTCTTTCTGTGAGTGAACCCAAAGATACTAGATAAGAAAGAATTAGGCCATTAATATTTAGAATGTTCAAGGCAGACACAGAGCTAAACTGAGTAAAAATAACTAAGCACTCTACACAAGTTACAATAGATTTTCAAGGAATCATAGGTGATAAAAAGAAATAGAAAACTCAAATAGAAAAACACTATCTTAAAAATGAGAATTGCGGTCCTAGCCACGGCAATCAGACAAAACAAAGACATACAAGGCATCCAGATTGGTAAAGAAGAAGTCAAATTGTCACTATTTGCAGATGATATGATACTGTACATAAAAAACCCTAAAGACTCCACTCCAAAACTACTAGAACTAATATCTGAATTCAGCAAAGTTGCAGGATACAAAATTAACACACAGAAATCTGTTGCTTTCCTATACACTAATGATGAGCTAACAGAAAGAGAAATCAGAAAAACAATTCCATTCACAATTGCACCTAAAAGAATAAAATACCTAGGAATAAACCTAACGAAGGAAGTGAAAGACCTGTACTCTGAAAACTACAAGACACTCCTAGGAGAAATTAAGGAAGACACTAACAAATGGAAATGCATCCCATGCTCTTGGCTAGGAAGAATCAATATTGTCAAAATGGCAATACTACCTAAAGCAATCTACAGATTCAACGCAATCCCTATTAAAATACCAACAGCTTTCTTCAATGAGCTGGAACAAATAATTCTAAAATTCATATGGAACCAGAAAAGACCCCGAATAGCCAAAACAATCCTGAGAAGGAGGAATCAAACAGGGGGAATTACGCTCCCTGACTTCAAGCTCTACTACAAAGCCACAGTAATCAAGACAATTTGGTACTGGCACAAAAACAGACCCACAGACCAGTGGAACAGAATAGAAAATCCAAACATTAACCCAAACACCTACAGTCAATTAATATTTGATAAAGGAGCCCTGGATATACAATGGGGAGATGACAGCCTCTTCAGCAGCTGGTGTTGGAAAAACTGGACAGCTACATGTAAGAGAATGAAACTGGACTACTGTCTAGCCCCATACACAAAGGTAAACTCAAGGTGGATCAAAGACCTGAATGTAAGTCATGAAACCATAAAACTCTTAGAAAAAAACATAGGCAAAAATCTCTTGGACATAAACATGAGTGACTTCTTCATGAACATATCCCCCCGGGCAAGGGAAACAAAAGCAAAAATGAACAAATGGGACTATATCAAGTTGAAAAGCTTCTGTACAGCAAAGGACACCATTAGTAGAACAAAAAGACATCCTACAATATGGGAAAATATATTCATAAATGATGTATCTGATAAGGGGTTGACATCCAAAATATACAAAGAACTCACGCACCTTAACAAACAAAAAGCAAATAACCCAATTAAGAAATGGGCACAGGACATGAATAGACACTTCTCTAAAGAAGAAATTCAGATGGCCAACAGGCACATGAAAAAATGCTCCACATCGCTAATCATCAGAGAAATGCAGATTAAAACCACAATGAGATATCACCTCACACCAGTGAGGATGGCCAACATCCAAAACACAAACAACAACAAATGTTGGCGAGGATGTGGAGAGAGGGGAACCCTCCTACATTGCTGGTGGGAATGCAAATTAGTTCAACCATTGTGGAAAGCAGTATGGAGGTTCCTCAAAAAACTCAAAATAGAAATACCATTTGACCCAGGAATCCCACTCCTAGGAATTTACCCCAAGAATGCAGCAGCCCAGTTTGAGAAAGACACATGCACCCCTATGTTTATTGCAGCACTATTTACAATAGCCAAGAAATGGAAGCAACCTAAGTGCCCATCAGTAGATGAATGGATTAAGAAGATGTGGTACATATACACAATGGAATATTACGCAGCAATAAGAAAGAAACAAATCCTACCATTTGCAACAACATGGATGGAGCTAGAGGGTATTATGCTCAGTGAAATAAGCCAGGCCGAAAAAGACAAGTACCAAATGATCTCACTCATATGTGGAGTATAAGAACAAAAAAAAAAAAAATGAAAGAACAAAACAGCAGCAGACTCACAGAACCCAAGAATGGACTAACAGTTACCAAAGGGAAAGGGACTGGTGAGCTGGGTGGGGAGGTGTGGTGATTCTTATCTCACTACACTGATGGACAGTGACTGTAATAGGGTTGGTGGGGGGGACCTGATGAAGGGAGTAGTTTAATCATCACAATATTGCTCATGTAATTGTAGGTTAATGATACTAAAATAAAATAAATTGTAAAAAAAAAAAAAGAATTAGAAAATAGGAATACACACACACGCACACACGCTTTACTTGACAGAAAGAAACACAGGATGGATGAACCGGAGGTTAATAAAAGTGGCTACCTAACAAGGGAAAGAGAACAAGCTAGAAAGGAAGGGAGCGACACCTCTCTAAGAACACCACTGTGTATAATATTTTTTAACTTGGAAGCATGTTAACATTATGGATATTCAAACATAACTCATAATAGTTGAGACAAGTCACCAAAAACTGAATGCAACCAGAAACAAATTAATTCAATTATATTATTTCAAATGAATAACCTAACTACACTCAAGGGGGATAAAACTAGAACTAAATCTTGAATTCTTTTTATTAAGTGTTTTTTTCACAAAGCATGGTTGTAGCAATTTTGAAACTATTTTCTGTATATTATGTGACTGAGCAGATGGGTAAATGCAGTGGAGTTGTGTCTGGGTTTTCACTTTGGATGAAGGAAATACAAACATTAAATGGGAGAGGACAAGGAAGAACTGTGTTGTTTGGATTAAAACTGGAAGTATTAGTATGACTTATAATTTCCTAAAAATATCTTTTTACCTATTTATCTAATTATCTCTCTAATCAAGAACTGAAAGCTCCTAGAAGTAATGAAATCCCAGACACAACAAGCATATCATATGTCTAGATCTTTATTTCTAAATACCATTTTCCTCTAAAATGAAATGGGGTAATTTGAAAGATGGCTGATTCCAGAAGTAGGACAGGAAAGTTGTAAGATGAGCCTGAAATATCTGGTGCCAGAAAATGAGGAAGTGCCTAAAAAACCAAAATGGGGTATGTCTAAAGGACCCAGAAGTCACCTTGAAAGGATACTCCCCGAACAAATCTGGAACAATCTGAGCATCAAAAGAAATAAGGAAAGTAATTGATAATGACCTATTCAATTAAATAAGTATCCATGAGTCTGTGCTCACCATAAATAGATAAATAAAACAAGAAAGCAGGGTGGGCTCTTCTTTATAGTAGAATAGTGGCCACTAAATATAAGGTAGGTGGAACATCGAGTTAGAAAATCTTCATTTTGCAATCACCTTCAAAGACTGTTTAGAACTTTAAACAGACATAGCTTTATGGGTAGTAGACAAGTTTGTGGGGGAAGAAAACAGTAATAAAACAGTTGGGCAGTAAATTATAAGACATTTAAGCTAAGCAGGTAAAGTTGGCAACATAGAAAGAAAGGAATGATAGAACAAAGACTGACTCAAGGGCTTGAGAGAGTGTGACAAATAAAGGAAATCGGCCTTTGAAGAGGTTACAGGGGAACACAGCCCACCTATCCTACTCTTTCCTCCATAACCCACACATGTTTTCTCCTTTCTAGAGTTACAGATAAACCATATACCAATACCAACAAAACACCATAAACAAAGTACAGTACAAAGTGCAACCACATATGTGTCCTTGTGGCAAGTAAAATATGCTGCATGTCGTTTTTCTTATTTAAATTTATACTTGCTTTTACCTTCCCTTAGAACAATACTAATTCTCTATGATAATTCAAATAAATTTAACAAAATAAACTGAAGAAGGCTACATAAATAAGAAATTAACTCCAAGTGTGTGGGTGAGGTCTTCTCACTTTAATTTTATATCATATATCTAAAAATAAATCTATTTTTTAAGCTATACTTCTAATTGTATTTGACTCTCCATAGCTAATTCAAAGGGCTACAAGCTAGAAGGAAAGGGTTATATGATTCTGCTCAGCTGCTAAGTGGAGAGACACAAATCTGTGGAGCCCACAGCTGCTAGACAGACAGGTTTCATCAATGCTCAACCAATAAATTGAGTTCACTTCCTTCTTAGACAGTTACAAAGAATATCTCTGACACTACTGAATATTATTAGTATATAACACAATATATATGCATAAATATGTGATATTATGTTATATATTCATATATCCATATTATTAATAGTTCACAGACACTATGTCAATTTTACAATGACAAGATACAGAGCAACTGAGATATAATGCATTAAAATTATCTACTTCCTATTACCAGTTATACTAATCTTGGTTCTCTTACTCCTGAAATGCATTATCTTTGAAATATATTTGATGTATATGACTCAGATGACAATGAAATATAACTTAAGGTCAAGAACAGAGGAGAATAACAAACAATTACTCCTGACTTGAATAAGTAGCCATGCTTCATCAAAGGTTTTTAAATATATTTACTTTAAGTATTTGGAGAATTCTTTCTTAAGATGAAATCTTATTTCAAAAGTTAAAAAATTTACAAAATAACTAAAAGTGGGACTACTTTGGCTAGAGTGAGCAGTGGAAGCCTGTAGAGTGCCACCTGCTTTTGAGAGCCTTCCTGGCAGCCCAACACACAGAAAACCAATGCTGCATTAAGACTGTAAGTAGAATAAGATCGTATGAAATCGACAATGACAAGTTCATACCAGTAAGTATAAAAAATACGAAATTTACACTTTCAAAAACCGAACTCATTATTATTTACTGAGGAACATGAACCAAGTAAATACAAATTATTTTTAATAAATAACATTTACAAGAGAAGTATAGAATACAGCTCATTTTGGCACTATTGTAAGCTGTTCTTTGTTATTAAGCCCCCAGTTGTTCCTGATATTTAATGTCTTAGATTAACATTTTTATTCTGATGTCCGTATGTTCTAAATACATATGGTACTATGAAGTGATAAGCAGGGATTCAGGAAATAATGTTTTAATAATGAGAATAGCAATGCTGTTTATTTACTTCCAACTCAGGCAAATATAATATAGTTCAAATTTGCTAACTAGGTTATTATATCCTGCTTTTTAATAGTTAATCTATAATTTTTAGGATATTTTTTTTAAAGTCTAGGTTTCCTCCATTTCCTTTAGCTACTGAAAGGAAGCTATCCAATAATCCCTTCCAACTCTAAAACTACTGTAAGTCAAAAACATGTTTCCTCTTGCTACTGTTTGCTTTGGTGAGAGCACAACCCAAGGACATTAACAGTTAACATAGCTATAGTATGACAGAGGAAAGAAGTCTTGCATTTAAAAAAGTAATTTGATTGTATTTACAAAAGAACCTCTATCATTAGTTATTCAACATTTGGATCTGACCAGAAACAAGAGCATGACTTTATAATGCTCTGTTTAAATTAACTACTTAATGTTGTAATGAACATTCAATGGGGTGAGCTCAGAGAATTTTGGAGCTGGTATAATACAAATACTGTTTTTCCCATTTTTTGGTCAATGGACAGATTTTACTGCTGAGTAGTATAAATTTCACTTGCGCTTTAAGAATGTTTACTTAAGCCAAAGATCTTATATCTCAATTATTTTATATTCTAAAACTGAATGTAGTTTAAACCGATGCATTATTCATAAAGCAAAGACATCAGGAAAAACAAAGCTGTGCCCTTCTCTCAAAGCTGTTAAATTGCTAAAACATACCATATTTATGCATGCAATATTTGATTGTGTTTTTCTTAAAACACAAGCTTATTTTTGTCAGATCAAGATATGCCAAAAACTCTACACTAAACATTTTTGCTTATAATTAAAGCAATCATCAATCGAAGGATTGTCACCCATTTTATTTCATCTCAACATAAAAAAAAGTAATTAAAAAAATATTTAAACTCCCTTGAAATGATAAGATAAATGAAAATGTAAGTGCCTTCACATAACAACAGTAAGCTGACCCTTTGGGAAATGGTTGACTTTCTTAATACACGGCATTCAAAGCTCATTCAAAAGTGTTTGTTTAGAATGCAGGTATCAAAGATGATGCAAATGTTCAAGAGAATATTAGAACTTACCAGATGTTCTTAATCCAGCTTTGATGTTTCCAGATTCCCTAAAATAGAAGAATGAAAGTTTTAAATACTTGATAAACCCTTGTCTGCTATAATTTACATTTGCCTCAAAATGTTTTATAAACCTTATAGATTTTTCATTTATCTTTCACAATAACACTGTTTTTAAGGACAAAACAATTTCCATCAAAAGGGAATAGACAATTAATTTAGATCTAATAGTATTTCCACTAAAACTGGTATTGAATCAACAGAAGAATGTTTCAAATTTTTCAGTCAGTGGAGAACAAAAATAAGTCAAAGTGTATTATTATTATTTTGCTATTCACACAGTGTCTTTATTGCACATTAGGTTTTTCATTGTAGTTTGTTTTTCCAACATTTATTATGAAAATGTTCAACATATAGGTTCTATTCACCATTCAGATTCTACAACTGACATTTTGCTTTATTTGCTTTATCAAAAATCCATCTATCAACGGTTGCATTTTTATATAAAAATATGTACATAGAGAACATGTTTGTGAATACAAAGCTAAGTAACTAATTCTTTTTCTTTTTTTTTAATTTATTATTCTTAGTTGGCAGTTTTTCTTTCAACACTTTAATCAGATTATCCTCTCCTCTGGTCTGCAAGATTGAGGCTGAAAGATCTGCTAATAGTCTTAAAGAGGTTCCATTATATGTGACGTGATTTTTCTCTTCTGCTTTCAAAATTCTCTTTGTGTTTGACAATTTGATTATATCTCAGCATGAATTTTTTTGGATTCCTCTTTCTTGAATACCTTTGGCTTCTTGGATCTGGTTGCCCATTTCCTACCGCAAATCTGAGTTGTAGTCAGCCATTATTTTTTTGAGTAAGCTTTCTGGGCCTTTCCTTCTCTTCTCCATCTGGTACTCAATGCCTATTTCATCTGCTTGATGGTGTACCATGTCACATTGGCTTTGTTCATTCTTTTTTCTTTTTGATCTTTCTGACTGAATTATTTCCAATTGTCACTGAGTTCATTTATCTTGTTTGAACTAATCTGTTGACGCCCCTCAAGTGAATTTTTCACATCACTTTTTGTGTTCTTCAGCTCCATGACTTCTGTTTTGTACATTTTAATATTTTCTATCTTTGTTGAAATTGTTCATGCTTTGTTCTCTTGACCTCAGTTAGCATCTTTATGATAGTTCTTTTGAATTTTTTGTGAGGTAAATCATTACCAACTCTTTCCTTAGAATGAGAAGTTGTAGTTCCGATTGCTTGGAGGAAGGGAGCTATGTTGCTGTCTTTGTTTTCCCTCAGGTGTCTAAACTGTCATGGAACTCTGGGGAGCCCCTTAGGAAAACTTGGGGTGCTGGACATGTGAACCAACCCCTTCCCTCCTCTGGGTGAAGCTGAGAGCTAGAAGGTCTCTTCCCAATCGTATGGTACTATGCTGAGGTCAGGGACTCCAGCAAGAGGTCCCGAATCTCTCTACTGGTTTTAGTGATTCTGGTTTTGTGTTCATCTGGGGTGCAGGAGACTTTGATAGTTTCTAGATTTTGCAAAAGAGAATTTGTCTGAGAGTTTCTGTTGAATTGGTGCATTTGCAGGGGGAAGGCAGGGGATCCAATGGCTTCTTCCTCCACCATCTTGCTGTTATCACTCTCAACTTGGCTTTTGTTTAACCCTTGTTGACAGTTCATTGTAGGTAGAATTTTAGATTGGTTATTTTCTCTTAGCATTCTGAAGATGTTTGTCTTCTGGATTCCTTAGTTGTTAATGAAATGCCAACACTCAAACTAGTTTTCATTTCTTTGAAATAGCTTCTCTTTATAGCTGTTTTAATAATATTTCGTCTTTGGTACTTTAAGATTTTTCTTTGTGTCCGTTTTCACTTAGCATGTCTTGTATTTTTTGGGCTTTCTGAATCTGAAACTTGGTGTCTCATAAATTTGGACAAACTCCAAGTCATTATTTTTTTTAATAATTTCTTTGAAAATCCAATTAAATATATATCTGATTTCCTCATTATATCTTCATTCTCTCATAATCCCTTGTTCATGTATTCCATCTTTTTTTCTCTGAGCTATATTTTGGGTGATTTTTCTCAGATCTTGAGTTACTAATTTCTTTTTAACTGTTTAATCTGTTTTTTAAACATTCATTTCAGTTTCTACTTTTATTTTTCATTAAAAACATTTCCAAATGTGCCTAATTTTGATTCTCACATATCAAGTCTTTAATTTCTTAATTCATGTAAATGAATATTTTAAACTATGACATCTTCAATCTTTATGTGATTTCTCATTTTAAGCTCATGTTTACTGGAATTTTACCTGTGAGGATTCTGGGTTTAAAGTATACCCCTCAACAGATGACCTGCATTTGCTCCTTCTAGGTGTTGGATATTACCACCAAACTACATTTTCACGTTGTTTCTTTCTTCTTTTTTTCCCTCTAAAGTCACAGAAGGGGTGTGAATTCAGGCTTCAAACCTCTCAACACAGTCCAGCTTCAGCAGAGTTACCGGGGCCGCTCCTTCCTGGGACGCCACCCCGTCGGTGCCAACCCTTCCCGTCGCCGGCCAGAAACCGAACAAAGGGTCGTCCTGCTGTGTGACGTTGTCAGAACGCACACACACTCTCGCCCCGCAAGCCCGGCGGGAACCGAGTCAATCAGCTACGGGAGTTGAGGTTGCGAACCTCGGAGCACACTCCAGGGGCGCCTCCGTTTCCCCAGGCTGCTCTCGGGCCCGCCCCCCGGCCCGGTCCTCCGCCGGAGGCGAGCGCCGCAGCCCCGTCGCCGCCCGGCCGCGAAAGCCGGTCCTCCCGCCTTACCTCCGCCAGGGAGAGGTTGAGGGGACAGAGCGTGGACAGCGGAGCCAGGAGGGGAAGCAGGAGCGCAGCCAGCGCGGGAAGACGGGGAGGTGAGCGGGCGGCCGGGGCAGGGCAGGGAGCGCGGAGCGAGGCGGCGGCGGCGAAGAGGGTGGGCCTGGGCGCTGCCCCCAGGAGGCCGAGGGGGAGGCAGGGGCTCTGGGACCTCAGCCGGGGCTCGCCACGGCGGCAGGGAGGCAAAGGCGAAGAGCGCGGCCTGGAGCGGGGCGTGCAGGGTGCTCAGCGCCAACCGCCCCGAGCCCGGCCCCGCGGCGCCCGAGGGAGCAGCGACGGCGCCTCCGCGTCCGCCTCTCGGCACGGACCCCGGCCTCGGGGCCGAGGGGCGGGCCAGAGCGCGCGCGCGGAGGAGGGGCCGGACTCCGAGCCGCCGTCGAGGGGAAGAAGGCCTTCCCCCTCAGCCCCAGCCCACCCCAACCTCCCCCCGCGGGAAGCGCCGTGCCGGACCCGGGTCCCCGCGCGGAGAAGCCGCGGCTGCCCGGGCCCCGCCTCCTTTCCCAGCCCTCCCCCCGGGGGTCTCGGCTCCTCCTGCTGGGGTCCGTTGGGTAGCTGCAAAAAACAACTCGCGGCTGTAACTAATTCTTAACAAATGTTTTTCCTGGCAATTATATTAACTTAGTGCACACCACAAATCGGGACCTAAGACTGTTGTAATATTAAAAGATAAAATATCACCAAAGAAAACACAAGCATTGAGTTATCATGATATGTCTTAAGTATTTAATTTCTTGCTTTTCATTGTGTAAAAAACTGCTGATATAATTAAAAATACAAATAAATGCTTAAGTAGCAAAGATTATTTAAATATATATGTGGTGAATTATGGCAAATAGTTGGATTTATTTCCTTGATTTTACTCTATACTAATATATTTGTGACAATGGACTTTGGTTTTTCTCCCTCTGATCAAGTAGTCCTTTAATTCCATCATAAATACCAAACCTAACCTTTTTAAACATGAAACTACACTTCTACCACATTGCAGAAAGTAATAATGAAATATCCAACAACAGTACTACATTCATGTTTCATCTTTGCTGCACACCTCTTTCTTTCTCTGAAGCTGCCCCAACTTTCTTCCCTATTTCTATCTCTAATTTTCTTTGCCAAAAATACACTTATCTCTGTTCCTTTGTTTTGCCGTACAATTTTCCAAATGTCCCTATCTCTTTTCCCTTCAAATCTGCTGCTTGAGAACTATACTCATGGCCTCCAATCTTTGCTCTTACTGCCCAGGCTAGCTTACTAAGAATAAATTCTAACCTCTATAGATTAGCATCATCTTCGACTGTTCTCTTCTCTACTCTATTTATGGTAATCTTAATAATATTATATTTCGATACTTGAAAATCTAAGGGTTTCTGAAGCAGCATCTCATCATCATACACAAAAGGTCTGAAAGAAGCATGAATGTCCACAACAAAGTGGGTTAAACAAGACTACAGGCAGCTTCATTTCAGGGTTAGTTTTGCTGTCAACACAGTTTATCACAAACTTAGGGAAACTCCCCCAATTTTCTGAGCTATTTTCACTTTGGAATCAAGGATAAGAAACTGTTCTTTAAAAATAAAAAACGTTGGTTAGGCTATTGCTTTGTTATGCTTTCTAAGTGATTCTTTAAATTAAATGATGTTATGAAACATGCAATTTGAATGGTACTCCTGAAAGAAAACTAGGCATCATCCTTGACACATGCCCTTTCCTCCACTACCGAATGTAAACAAGGGTGATTCACCACAGGGTCTTGGCTCTCCAACATCCTTCATTATCGTTTAGACTTCATCACTTCTTTCTGTCTTCAAAGTTACTACCTTATTTTATGCCATCATCTTTTCTATGCCAGATTACTGCAAAGCCTCTTCTTACTGGGTATCAATGGCTCCTGTTTGGCCAAAGTAGATTCATCCTCCATAACACAGCAAGATCTTTCTAAAATGTAAGCTTAATCATGTCAATTCCCTTCTTTAAATTCACAATATCCTACTCATTCCTTTGTTATCAACCAGTAAGTGACTAACATCTAACTGTCATGAAGATAAGCTTGGGTGGAGAGTCAGTAGCAACCAGCTCAGGTATCTGAATGGTCCTATCCAACCCCCTACCATCTCCATACCACACAAAGAGCAAAGCAACTGTAACAATGAATGGTTGTTTGGGACAGAAGTAATAGGAGTTATGTGTATGTGTGTGGTGGTAGAGTGTTTTCCTTTTTTTTGCCTTGTACTGTTTTTGAAAAAGTAGAAAGACAATGAAAAAAGTGGTTGAGGCAGGAGTACAAGACTAAGTAGCTTTGTACTCTAGTTTTTAAATTAACCTAGAAAAGTACAAGCCAGATCCTACATTTTAAGGCCAAAGCAGCTGAATGTTAGGAAATAAAAGAGAAGCCCCCGAGGAAAATGTTAAGACCTTTGAGATGTGTCAGCACAGTAGGAGAAAAACAACAAACAGAGTGGCCTCACCCAGAGAAAACAGAAATGACCAAAGCAGGAATGTAACGTAAGCATAATAATGTCTTCAAAGATAGGGAGGAGTTTCAGAAGTTAAATGCAAAAAAGCAGTTATGAAAAAAATCAATGTGAGATAGTAGGAAAAATACAATAGTTTATAATAAAGAACTCAGAGGATGGATTGAAAACGCAACAGCTATAGACCAAGAATACATTTATGCACATTTAAATTTATATATTGATTATACTTACATAAAGGCAAATTTTTATTTAAATTAGTGAGCTGGAACACTGGGTATAATTCTCCCAGAAAGCATTCCTAGGAAAGAGATGAAAAATTAGAACAAACGAGATAAAATTAAGGAGTAGAATATGTGCACATCTATACAACCAGAAACCTAGAAGGAAAGCAAAGACAAAACAGAAGAAAAGAAATATTTGAAGAAGTAATGACAAAAATTTCCCAGATACAGAAATATTCAAATCTTAGAAAGGTTACATAGAGCAGTGAACAGGACAGTTAAGGAAAAATCCACTGCAAAGCATAATAGGAGGATAATTAAGACTGTTATGGATCAAGGAAAAGTAAGAGTTTCTGAGGGAAAAAAAAAGCATACCCCTCCAAAAAGGAAGAGTAACACAGCCATGAGACTTCTCAACATTAATACTGGACAATGGGTGTATTAACTTCCAAGATGAAGTGTTAGAGGAAAAGGACTAAACCTAGAACTTACATGCAACTAATAAACTAGTATTTAAACTGAACAACAACAAAAAAAGAAATTTCAGCAGGAATTTCAAGAAATTCACCACACAGAGACATTATTTGAAAGAAATTTGGAGAAATATAATGCAGTAAGAGGAAAAATAAATTCAAGAAGGAACACAATAAAGCAAGTAAAGGTTGGCTCAGAAAGTGGTTGATTATTGTAATCTAAGTAATCAATGTCTAAAAAGAAAACTAAAGAATGGTCACCCATAATGATCTGGAATTAAAATGCCAGAGAATATTTGCAGATTGGGTAAGAAACAAAATCCAGCAATGTGTCATCTACAAGAGACACACAAAACAAAAGGATTCAGAGAGATTTCAAAAAAAGAGAGTAAAAGATATAACCAGATAAACATGAAGCAAAAGAAAGCAGGGTGGTAAGTTTAATAACAAAATATATTTAAGCTACTCCTCATCCCCCCAAAATATGTACTTCTCACATATGTATGTGCGCACACGTGCATGCATGCACACACACACACACACACACACATATACACGACAAAGGAGAAAAAGAAGGGCATTCTATTCTAGTAAAAAACATAACAGGTCAAGAAGTTTTTGCTTATATTCAGAAGGCTCACATATTCATAAAGTTTAATATGCATCATAGATTAGGACACCAATGTTTCAACAAGTTCTCCATGAAAATCAGTTTTCTTTTTTTTACTTTGAGTAGAAAGAAAAGGAAAGGTGCCCATACCAAAACACCATAGCTAAAGCATTGTGAGTACATAAATACTATACAAGACACATGATATAATCCTGGCTCTAGAATCACAATACCTGAAGTCAAATTTAAGCTCTACTACAAAATGGCTGCATGAGCTTGGGTAATAACCCAACTAATCTGAAACTCAGACTGTTCACCCATGATGTGAAGATACTGTAACACCACCTTACCTAATACACAAGGTTGCTGAGAAAAAATAAGCAAGATAATGTATATGAAGATACAAATAAATTGTAATGCGCTACAGAAATCTGTTATGATATTTACATACGAAAATCTTAAAGTGGTTCCAAAAGTCTTAATGAATTTTTAAAAATAGAGAGGCAAGATCCAAGACATTGAGAGAGGGATCTTGCAACAAATGGTATGAAGCCTGTGCTCTTTAGTGGTCTGTCTCTTGGGCTGTCCCTGTCGTGACTTCATCAATATTTGTGTGACTCCTTTTGCCCTGTGCTGAAAGCAGGCTTAATTCAGTTATAGGTCTCAAAACTGATAAAATGGTCTTGAAGTGGAAAATGGGAAGAAATTATTGGCAAATGAATAAAGATTTGTATCGAACTAACACACAGGAGTACAGCAGGTCTTTTTAAAATCATTCCCTGTCTTAAATCTTCTGGCAACCATGAGTTTTCCTTCCCCTCATGCAGCACATCGATTTCTGAATTAGACTGCAATATTAAATAATTAGTAGATTTACTATGATTGATGTTTTTCATTAGTTGAATATTAGGTTATCAATCAAAATCCACTTGGTTTAGCGTAATAATATTGAAAAAGTGCCAGGGGCTGTTCATCCAATTTGTAGTTGACACAGCACAGATAGTAATGTTGGCATAACATGAGGCTCTCAAGGAAATGCAGTGGCTTACCATGTATGAGACAGACATTTTGAACTGACTGGGACAAGGCTGAGGTTGTCCTAAATAAACGTTGTGGTACCTGTCAGTTCCAATGTTAGGACTCCTTCCAGCAGGAATATGCCATGCATCAGTCTTACCATGGCAGGCAAGAAAAAAATTAATATAAAAATAATTTACCTTTGTGGCTAACAGATTTCATTCTTTTGCCAAAGGAAACATGTTCTAAATCTAGAAACTGTTGCTATGATAAAGCTTGTATTCCCTGAAGAAATTTCTAAATAAATAGACTAAAGTCTTACAAAAAGAGATCAGTCAGCCTTCTTTTTTTTTTTTTTTAATATGAGAACAGTATTACATACACCAAAGTGATCATTCAGGTTTTATAATGGTCTAGGGGAATCACGTCCAGGAGCCCCATTTAATAATGGTATTTATTTTGAAAAGCAAAAAACTATTCTTTTTGATGATGGCATTCTCCTTTATTCTCAGTATTTTTGATTTACACTTGTCAAACTATTAGCTTAGAAAAAAATTTTTACATACTTGCTTCTCCCCATAAAAGTAAATTATTTTTCTCATCATTCCCTATTATATCAATCTAAAGTTGATTACGGATTTACTATAAAATTAATATTTAACAACAAATTCAATGAAAGACATCCAAAAGAAAAGTGGCTTTTTTGCACGGGGAGTAGAAAAATAACAAAATAAAGATACCAAAACAATTTCATAGAGAACAACAAAAATCCAGTGAGTGTTTAGTTATAAAATACTCGGGACACTGGAATGTAGGTAACTAACTAAAGCATCATTAATGTATCAATTCATTGACAAAGTCTTTAAGAAATAGAAGATTAAATATATTTAAAAAATAAAACTGTTTTACCTGTAGCACGATGTGATTGCAAATAATATGATTAGAAGGTATGCCAAGTGAAGCAAAGGGATCACTGTCATAGAAGTTCCCTCAAATTCCAGTTGTCTGGACAGTAGACCGCCTGCCATGAAAATATATTCAGGTAAATAACATTTAATTCCAATATTTGTGTGTGAGTTACAAACACTATTGAAACATTATAGCTTATTGATTGAAACATGTTAAAATTCAGTAAAAGATCAAAATACGTGGATTATAATTTTTAGAATTAAGACGGTAAGATAGATTTACTTCTTCCCACAAATTTCTGGTATGTTTTCCAGTTTCAAAAAAACAAAGTTTAAAACCCTTGACTGTACAAAATCTGAATTATATATAAACCTGTGAAATCATTAATAACTGTAGAAATTGTGTAGTCAGATGACTGCTCCTCCCACATCTCAGTGGAAAACAACCTAAACCCTTGGAGAGAGCTGAGCAAGAAATGCTCTGGGCTCAGAGTTCTAGGCCCAAGTAAAGACAAGGAGGTTAGATGGCCAGTCTTTATTCTATTTTCTTTTAATGGCTTGTAAATTATACATACCATTTCTCTTATTCTCTTTATAACCTGTAATTTTACAAACATCCTTCAGGTTGTATTTTGAAACAATATCAGGAAGTAATCAATATGCTCTCCTTGTAGGACAAGAAATTTAATACATTTACAAAATACCTTTCCTCCTCCTCTGCTTTGCACTGTTGTACTCCTGTCCTACAATCACCACTCACATTGATGAAATCTGGGATGTGTGTTCCTCAGTTTGCTGTTAAAAAAAAGAACAATACCTTTTTTAACTTTAGCAATAAAATATTTTCTGGTCTCTTAGTTCACCATATCACCTTGTCCTTCACTTGAATGATTGTTTGCCTGGTATCACATTTTGGGCTAAAAATTTTTTGTCCCTGAGAACTTTAAACATGTTATTCCATTGTCTTCTTGCATTGTTTTCTTCCTGTATTGCTGATGAGAAGTCTGATGCGAATCCCATTCTAATTCCTTTTTAGGTGATCTCTTTCCTTGTTTCTCTTCCTTCTTTCTTTCTTTCTCCCTCTCTCTGTCTCCCTCTTTCTGGAAGTTCCTCGGGTTTCCATTTTCTCCAGGATGTGTCTAAGTATGTTCCCCCGACTCTAATCAGCCTCTGCCTTTCTGATAACAAGTTATTTGGATAGCATGAAAACATTCAATCATTCATGTATTTAGTGACCACTTGCATAGGGGCACCTTGAAGGATAAGAAAATTCTTTGTTTTCATAGCATGTCAATGCCCTTAATTATTCCAAATATATATTGTCCATCAGTGTACATATTTACCCTTTAACTTGCAGCAATTTGACATGCCCTAGAGAGGGTCAAAATTGTGGTCCCTTTGACCTGTTTTTGTTTCAGGTAAGAGACTAGATTCCACATATGTGCCTAGGGTAGGTTACTGTATAATCAATCTAGTTTTTCCTTTTTCAATTTTAAGATAAGACCTAAGACCCTAGAATAAACTATGATAAGTCAGGATTTGGTATAGGCGTTTCCTATTTGGTGTTCTGATCATGGGCATTTCTAAAACTACCGAAATACAGTCTTGAGGGTGTTGGATGGATAGAAATATGAGGAGAAAGTAATAATATTTCACAATTAGCTAATCAACTCACTGGAGTGGAGTACTTTTAGTTATCCATAGAGATTTACTGCATGTGCTGTTATCAGATTTAAAGGTGATCCTGGCACAAGAACTGAAGGTGCTTCAACTAATTTAGCAGTGGATACTGTTGATCTGAGGAAAGAAGGTTTAAGTCTTGGCTACTGGATTAAGAGATACGTTATAATAAGCAACAGATCATTGGTATATACCATGTACTACTATCTCTAAAGCATGTCCTAATTTTTCATAAATACACAAAAAGGAAAAATAATCCGGGAGACTCAGGGTAGGTTAAGTGATACTTTGACATCACTGGAGGCTTTTTACTTTCTGTGTTCCAAGAGAGTGGCTCCGAGTTGTTTGATTTAGTTGAGTCATATTTGAAAAATTTGGTACCCAAATCATTCTCTATCCACCTCATCCATAAGTCCTGCATGCAAGCTGCGCATACATCTACAAGTGTCATGTGGATATGTTTCACTGTTTTCATTCTCACTTTAGAGGTATATTAGTTAACAGTATTTTCTCTTTCATCTCAATGTAATGTATTTTGTATTTATATGTGTACATTATCATACTAATATTAGTGATTTTTATTGCTGAGATCAGTAAAAATATTTTTTACATGTATATGTAGTCTTTTAATGATATTGGGAATCAGTAACTAAAGCAAATAAACATACCTAGTCATGTTTAGAGTCTTACCTGTACCATTTTCCCCAGCAATTAATTATAAATGATCCATGGAGTCATTTTTCCATCTGGTTTCCTCTGCATTCTATGTGGAAGAAATTCTCCAAAATGTGTGGGGCAGGATTGATGTCCTGTCTTGTGTCTTATAAGCCTGTCTCCTTTTTTGTTATATTTCTTTGGTTTATTCCATGGTTCCTGGGGACTGTGTCCCTGTCACAGTTTTTATGAAAATCCTCACCTAACTTTTAACATGCACTTAACTGAGCCCTTGAAAGGCAGGTTGTGAGCAGTTCCCAGGCCCTTTTTCCATGGTTGGCAATCGCTTAGTGTTAATAGTGATCGTGTTGTTATGTGGGTAGATAAAGCATTTTCACAGAATTTCCAGATTGTAAGAGTGTTGAGTCTAAGCCTTTAGAGAAAATATCAACAATATTTTAAAGGAGAAAAAGAGGAGTTTTTGTATATTGGCTTTTCAGAAGTCGTTGTTTTAAGAGTGACCTTATTAAAATAACCACAAGATGGCATAACTTTTCTATTTTAAAAGTGAAGATCCCTTGGCCTCTCCTTCATCTGCATGTTACAAGTCCTAGCTGCAGCTACCTCTTGAGTTTGTTGTTCATGTGATATCAACCTAGTGGCATCTGTATCACATTTACAGTCTGAGGATAGAGTAACCGATTTGGGAATTCCATCTGTTGAATTAAATCCACATAATAGCTGTAAGTCCAGGGAGAGGAAATCCTGGGGCATAAAACCTCTAAAAACCGAAATCCGTCAAAGGGAGAAATAAAGTTTAAAATCCATTTATTCCTTACAAACTGCAGTCCGGCCCATCTCTCTCTCCTGCTCCAGCAGCAGCAAAACCAGCCCCCCTCTCACCTCTCAGGTACAGATAAGCCCTCCTTGCCCAGGTAATCACCCATTGATATGGAGATGAACTTCTCTCCACCCCTAAGGAATGATGCAAATCCACTAAAGCCATACTTCTCTCCACCCTTGAGCTCCTGTGGATATGCAAATATACTAAAACCAGGCGAGATATTCTGGAAATATTACAGTTTTACCCACAATAGCTCAGCTGGTCACCCAGGCATTTAAGATGAATGTCAGGATGAGGATGTTCACAAGTAGTCTGTTGTGGAGCACAGCCAAACACAGGGCCTCTTTCTTCTCATCTTTATGGTGTTTCTTTAATAAAACATCCGCATATTTCCCCCCCTCAGAACACTACTAAATGTCTACAATTGCTCACATATCAGTCATTTGAAAGTACTAAATTCTATACAAAGACATCTCTGCTTCAGAGTCTGATTTTATCCAGTCTTCTCATTCAAGACAGTCGATTCTAGATTTTTATTAATCTGGTTATCTAGGCTACTAATGTTAGTATGGATCTAGAATGTCAATCAAAAAAGACTGACAATAATTATTCTCTGCCAGCTTTCTGTTACATTCTACAAGGGGAATTTGCCATTCTTAAAATGCCTAAGAAACAAAAAATCAGGCCAAATAGCCTCTAAGTTCATCAGTTATTTTTAAGTCATGAAGCCCTTTTGTTAGGCAGAAAGACAGAAAAGAGGGGGATGAAAAGAGGGTGGGGCCCACCAAGAACTCAGGGAGTTAATCAGATAAAGCCAAAGAGCCTGAAAGAACGCACACAGTTACTGCCTTTTGCAATGTGAGTTCATTCCACATGCCCTGAATCTGAGCTGATCTTGAGACTTGCTCTGGCTAATGCAGGTAAGATAATGCAGATGTGGGACAAGCAGCATGATTAACTTTCTAAAAAATAATGTCAAGGTATGAATAGCATAATAAGAATAGGAGAGACTTATCTCAAGGCTAAGTTTTGAAAGAGAATTGGTAAGTTAGATTCCTGACAAATTCTTTGGTACTCAGCCAACAACCTATCTTAAGGCAAGGCAAGCAGTCTTAATTGATATGTTCTTGGTGCTTGGGGGAGGCCACTATCTAGGAGAAGAACCGGAAGTTTATCCTACAGAATTGTCTAGAGGACTGACTATGGATAATGACACAGTGTCTCTCACTGGACACAGACATCATGAGACTGAGACCCACATCACAAACCTATGCCCCCCCTAACCCTTCCTCTTTATCCCATTCTTGAAAGGCTTAAGACACAGAATGCTAAGCCCTTAAGTGTGCTTCCTGAGGCTGCCTGCACTCCCCTTTCTGTGTATTTTTAAAACACCTCTTACTGCTCAACTTATTATGTTTTGTCTTGTGTTCTTCCAGTGGTGTCTTTGTCACTTTGTTATTTCATTCTATTTTCCAGACTTTGAAGCACAAGTCTTCCCTCTGTCCTGCTTCAGATAAATAGGGAGGGGCTGCCGAGAGCTCTGATACTGAGCTTGCAAGTTCCCATCAGTGAGCTTCCCTTCCTCTCTGCTTTGTTCAAGGAAACCTGCCTTTGCCTACTTGACTCTGGCCTGCTCCTCCCTTAGAGTGAAGTCAAATAAAACTTTTGCTCCGCTTCACTACTGTGTCTCTGCCCTTCAATTCATTGTTGCGCTTCACTACTGTGTCTCTGCCCTTCAATTCATTGTTGCGGCAGGGACAAGAACAGAGGAGAACAAACTCCACCCCGCAACATTTTCATCATAGCTTCAGAGTTCTAGACAAGTCCAAGTGCAGCTGTAACATGGCTTCTGATTAAGAAAGTCTCTTAAGGCTCTTCCTCTGAATTTAGGCAATCCTTCTGGCCTTCGATCTGAGAATGGTGCCCATTTTTTCAGGATAGGATCTTTCATGCTTTCAAAAACATTTTCTGTTTTAAAAGGGGGTAAGGGTATTGGGGAATTCAAGAATATAGTTTAGAAATTAAAATATTACCTAGCCTACTTCTTACCTACATTCAGTCTGGATAAAATTAAGCAGGCAAAGCATTATTTTGTGCCCAGTCACCTACTTTTTCTTTACCTCCTGTTACTAGGTAGATGCCATTTTCCCTCTTCCCTTCATCCTTCTCAAGCACTCCCTGCCCCGTGTTTTCCTCTTCCTCCTCTTTTCCTTTTCTAAGTCCCATTTTCTCAGGTTAGCTAAACTGAGTTTGGTATAAATAAAGTTAAATTGCCCAGTGTTATCTAAATGCTCCCTTGAAGTAAAGGAGAGCTCCTCAAAGTGATGAAGAAAATCTCAATAGACTTTTAAATTGAGAACTTGGGCAATTAGCTTAGGCAAGTATTAGGTACATTTCAAGATGGTGAAGTCACTTAGGTAAAGATTCATGTATTTCTTGCGTCCTAGGGGACCATAAAGTTCTCGAGTTAAATCTCTTTAAAGGAGAAGCACAGGGAAGAGGAAAGACACTAAAAGAGGACCAAAGTGATGGACCTGGGCCTGGATGCACAAGGGGCTGACTGGGAAAAGGTATCTGGGGTCTTTATCCGAGTCAGGGAGGTGATTGTGGACAAGAGGTAGTTAAATAATGGATGGTTTGATATTACAACTTCATATTTCTGCCTATGGGAGCCCTCCCAAAATAAAAATAGAGGACTGTTAGAAAAACAAATGTCTGAGTCCAAAACTGTTAGGCAGGAAAATAGATAGGAGCGGGTGGAAAGAGAAAAAGGTCAGTAAAGCCCCCTAGAAAGGATTCAGTTAACCAGTTAAAACTAGAAATACAGAAAAGACTCAGAGTTAATGAGTTAGTCAGTTAAAGCTCAAAAGGTCAAGAGCAACTTGGTCTTGAATGTTTGAATATTCCTTAGATAAGGAAAAGTGAGCACAGCCCATGTCTTCATTGTGTCAATTAGATCTTTGTAAGATTTACTCTAGCCTGCTAAAAGGCCCACCTATAAACATCATAATAAAGGCAGGGAGAGCTCACCTTAAAGCCAAAATTGCATTTTGAAAAAAACCCAGGAAGTTTAAGAAGAAAGGTTCTTAACATACTCTTTAGCAAACAAATAACTCTGCCCACTTTGGAGGAATGACAGACAGATTGATACGTTCCCAAACCAGGAAGCTGCTATCCTGGGATGGGACCAAAGCAGTAAATTTCTTGGGTTAAGCTAATTTTGCAGAATTAACTAGAGGACGGATAAGAAACTTAATGTCTCATCAAAGATACCTGAGACCATTTAACAAGTCCACACTCCTAGCCCTTTGTCACATTCCTGAAAAATCTTTAAAAGGGGGACCCCCCAACCTTTCAGTGAGCTCCTCTCTCTGAGGTCGCCTGCACTTTCTAAGTACGGAACTTTAACTTTTTTCAACCTTTCAGGGCGCTCCTCTCTCTCTAAGGTCATATGTACTTTCTCTCTAAGTAACTTTAAATAAAACTTTTACTTTGCTCTGTGGATAAAGTGGGGTTCCTATGGCCAGGATCCTCACTGAACTTAAATGTAGCTGGCCTGTTGCTATGCTACCGCTTCCATACCTTTAGGCAATAAGCCATTATTGTGTTAATATAAGGAGTTCCGCCCTGCGCTCTGCCAGAGACTGGGTGGCGGGGCTGCAAGGCTGTAGGAGAGCGGAGCAGAGGCTGGAGTGGTGGCAGGGCCGAGGACAGAGGCCCGTAGGACGTCTGTGTGGGACGGCTTTACAGAGAGGCCCAGAGGATGTCTGTGCGGGACGGCTGTGCAGAGAGGCCCAGAGGTAGAGACTGGCTTGCTGCATCCGAAGCAGCAGTGAAAACACAGACTTCGCTCTGAGTGAACAGGATTTTAGTGACTGACCTGCCACCTGGAAATAAAGTTGGGTATAACCTTTTCACCCCAAGAACCCTTTGCTGTAAATTTCTTTGGTCACAGTGAAACCATAGCGAACTTGCCTGGAGCTGAAACTCATTTGCAAGACAGCTTCACTACTGTGTCTCTGCCCTTCAATTCTTTGTTGTGGCGGGGACAAGAACCGAGGAAAATACACAATGCCTCTCCCCCACCAAATCCAGGGAAAGAAAGAAATGGAGAGCGCTGAGTCCCAGGAAACAGGACTGGCTTACAGGTTTTTCAGGAGGAAAGGGATCAAGTGAGGGCGAGGTTAAGATTTGTAAAACTAAGAAAACTTTTCAGAAAGAGTAGGCAGTCTTTGTCATGGATCTACCACTGAAAGCAGATTGACAAAGGGAAGAGCTTCTGTATTCCACTGGAATAAGTTATTGAGGGGCTGGAACATCAAAAGGTTGGTTTCAGGGGAAAGGAACATGGCAGAGGTATTGGTCCTCACCAGGCCCCAAAGGGTACAGGAGTCAGAAGCGTGGATCATGATTCTATTCAGGAGTCTGGCGAGGGTGTTCTTACAGCTGAAACGGGTGTGGGGCCAGATGGGAAAGTGCCCTTAAGACACAAGTTCTAGAGTATGTTCTGTTTTAAAAGGGTGTTAGGGTATTGGGGAATTCAAGAATTACAAGTTCTATGTAAATTCTGCTCAAATAAGACTGGACAGAACCCACACTCAATCCAGGAATACGTGGTTTACATGGGCAATGGAAATTAAGAGGTTTGGGATATATTTCAAGTCATTATGACATCCTGTTTAAAGTATGACGTTGAGGCTAATGTGCCTGGGTTTGAATCCCAGCTCTACCTCCCACCACCTGTGTGATTTTTTGGGCAAGTTACTTAAACTTCCTCTGCAACATTCTTTCTATCTTTCAAATGCAGAAGTAATACCTAGCTCAAGGGGTTCTTACAAAGATTAAATTATTTCATACATGTTAAATAACTTAAAACATGTGAAATTCAGTAAAGGATATTCTTTTTTGAGATATTTTTACTCTTTGGTGGTTGGTTGGTTGGTTCTTGCTTATTTGTTTTTCGGATTTTTTTTAGTTTTATATCTTTAGCAAAGTAAGGAAAGTTTGCTCCAAAGAGTTTTTTTTTCTTCTTATGAATGAGTTAAATTTTTACAAAATCTGACATATTAATCTACTGGGAAGATCATATTGAATCTATATTTGTGGCAAATGGTGTTATTAATTTTTATAATCCTGAAAAATGCTAGTGAAAGAACCAAACTAGCACCATGACAGGCTTCAGGAATCCTTAGAAACTAGAAGGCCTAAGTTTCAGTTTACATATCACCCAAGGCATGCAACCACCCCCCTTGCCATCCAATTAGGAAAGGCCAAGAGCCCTCTCCCTACATTCCTAAGGATGAAGCCTGCGGGGAAGAGAGAGATAAGACCCCATCACAGAGAGTAAAGATTAACCTGCTGGTCACTAAGCAAAGACCCTAGGCTCGCTCTGTAATTGGTTAATTTCAAAGATACCCCAAATATTGTGATTTGATCCCGCCAAAAGTAACGGATACTCTAGATAACCTGTATGGCTAGAACTATTGTCAATGATGTTGAGTGATTATGATTGGATTACTGTATCCTTGTCCCAGTTTCCTGTAACTCAACCTTCCCAAAGCCCATAAAAATCCTGCCTGCCTTTGTCCGGGGCTCTCAGCTCACCTCCACCACCTAGGTGAAAATGCTGAGAGTCCGAGCTTAAGCCTGTAATAAATGCCCTTTGCTCTTGCATGCGTGACTCGGTCTCCCTAGTGGTCTCTGGTCTCTGAGGATGCTACGATCCGGACATAACACTAGAAACCCTAAATGTCAGAATATAATAATATTTATTAATAGTTTATATATTTATATTTATTAATAGTTTACATAGCATTTCTACATTCATGTTTATAGTTAGAACTGGCCTGTAATTTTCTCTTACTGTCCAATTTGGGTAACAATATCATACTAGCCTCATAAAAGTGGGTAGCTTTCTCTCTTTTTCTCTTTTCTGTAAGAGTTTATTTAAGATAGGGATAACCTGTTTCTTACAAGATTGTTAAATCTCTTCTGTGATATATCTGGTGCCTTTATGAGATGGAAATTTTTAACAACCAACTCACTTTAATTGATAGTATAGAGCTGTAACTCCAGGGGGAAAATATGTTCCCACCCTGGGGCAAATAACCTTTGAAGCTGAAATCAGTCAAAGGGAGAAATAAAGTGGGAGAAACCTGTTTATTGCTTACAAGCAGTCATCTAATTATGCCTGCCCATGTCTCTCCCTACCCCACTGCAAAAGGACCCCGCCAATCCTCTTAGGCCCCAGTGTGTTGCTGAGCTACTTCTCTCCACCCCTTGGAAACACCTATTGATATGGATGTGCACTAAGGCCAGGCAAGTGATTCTGGAAATACTGCGATTTTACCCATATGAGTGAATCAGGTTTTAAATCTCTTCTTTAGCCAACTTGGTAATTTGTATTTTTCTAAAAATGTGTTATGTCGTTTGCTTTTAAATTAATTGTCAAGTTAATTTTCTTGCTTTTTTTAGATTAGAAAAAATCTGGTTTTTATCTGTACTTTTTCCATTCCTAATACTAATTTGTGTCTACTCTCTTTTCTCCTTCAGCAAGCATTTAATGCTCTTTCTACTTACTATTCTTTTAAGAGAACCAAGTTTTGAACTTGCAGTTTAATTCTATTTTAAAATTCTCTGATCATCTTGTTTCTTTAATTTTTATTCTTACCTTTGCTTTTTTTCTTACTCCAAATTTGTTCTTTTCCTGACTTCTTAGGTTGACAGCTTCTTGCTTTATCAAAAGTGCACTTAAAACTACAAATTTTACATCTACAGAACTCTACACCCCAAAGCAGCAGGATACACATTCTTCTCAAGTGCACATGGAACATTTTCCAGAATACACCACATACTAGGCCACAAAAAGAAGCTCAGTAAATTCAAAAATATTGAAATTCTACCAACTCTCAGATCACAAAAGTATAAAAGTAGAAATAAATTGTGCAAAGAAAGCAAGAACGCTCACAAACACATGGAGGCTTAACAACATGCTCCTAAATAATCAATGGATCAATGACCAAATTAAAACAGAGATCAAGCAATACATGGAGACAAATGACAACAACAACACAAAGCCCCAACTTCTGTGGGACTCAGCAAAGGCAGTTCTAAGAGGAAAGTATATTGCAATCCAGGCCTATTTAAAGAAGGAAGAACAATCCCAAATGAATAGTCTAAAGTCACAATTATTGAAATTGGAGAAAGAAGAATAAATGAGGCCCAAAGTCACCAGAAGGAGGGACATAATAAAGATCGGAGAATAAAAAATAAAATTGAGAAGAATAAAACAATAGAAAAAGTCAGTGAAACCAAGAGTTGGTTCTTTGAGAAAATAAACAAAATAGATAAACCCCTAGCCAGGCTTATTAAAAGAAAAAGAGAATCTACACACATAAACAGAATCAGAAATGAGAAAGGAAAAATCATGACAGACCCCACAGAAATACAAAGAATTATTAGAGAATATTATGAAAATCTACATGTTAACAAGCTGGAAAACCTAGAAGAAATGGACAACTTCCTAGAAAAATACAACCTTCCAAGACTGACCAAAGAAGAAACAGAAAATCTCAACAGACCAATCACCAGCAATGAAATTGGATTGGTAATCAAAAAACTACCCAAGAACAAAACCCCTGGTCCAGATGGATTCACTGCTGAATTTTATCAGACATATAGAGAACACATAATACCCATTCTCATTAAAGTTTTCCAAAAATTGGAAGAGGAGGGAATATATCCAAACTCATTCTATGAAGTCAGCATCACTCTAATACTAAAACCAGGCAAAGACCCCATGAAGAAAGAAAATTACAGACCAATATCCCTGATGAACATAGATGCAAAAATACTCAACAAAATATTAGCAAACGGAATTCAAAAATACATCAAGAGGATAATACACCATGACCAAGGGGGATTCATCTCAGGGATGCAAGGATGGTACAACATTAGAAAATCCATCAACATCATCCACCACATCAACAAAAAGAAGAATGAAAACAACATGATCATCTCCATAGATGCTAAAAAAGCATTTGATAAAATTCAACATCCATTCATGATAAAAACTCTTAACAAAATGGGTATAGAGGGCAAATAACTCAACAAAATAAAGGCCATATATGACAAACCAACAGCCAACATCATACTTAACAGCGAGAACCTGAAAGCTTTTCACCTAAGAAAGGGAACAAGACAATGATGCCCACTCTCCGCACTGTTATTCAACATAGTACTGGAGGTCCTAGCCATGGCAATCAGACAACACAAAGAAATACAAGGTATCCAGATTGGTAAAGAAGTCAAACTGTCACTATTTGCAGATGATATGATATTGTACATAAAAAACCCTAAAGACTCCACTCCAAAATTACTAGAACTAATACCTAAATTCAGCATAGTTGCAGGATACAAAATTAACACACAGAAATCTGTTGCTTTCCTATACACTAATGAGCTAACAGAAAGCGAAATCACAAAAACAATTCCATTCACAATTGCATCAAAAAGAATAAAATACCTAGGAATAAACTTAACGAAGGAAGTGAAAGACCTATACCCTGAAAACTACAAGACACTCCTAAGAGAAATTAAAGAGGACACTAACAAATGGAAATGCATCCCATGCTCTCAGCTAGGAAGAATAAATATTGTCAAAATGGCTATACTACCTAAAGCAATCTGCAGATTCAATGCAATCCCTATCAAAATACCAACAGCATTCTTCAATGAGCTGGAACAAATAGTTCTAAAATTCAAATGAAACCAACAAAGACCCCGAATAGCCAAAGCAAACCTGAGAAGAAAGAATAAAATGGGGAATTACACTCCCTAACTTCAAGCGCTACTACAAAGCCACAGTAATCAAGACAATTTGGTACTGGCACAAGAACAGACCCACAAGACCAGTGGAACAGAATAGAGAGTCCAGACATTAACCCAAACATATATGGTCAATTAATATACGATAAAGGAGCCATGGATATACAATGGGGAAATGACAGCCTCTTCAACAACTGGTGTTGGCAAAACTGGACAGCTACATGTAAGAGAATGAAACTGGATTACGGTCTAACCCCATATACAAAAGTAGACTCAAAATGTATCAAAGACCTGAATGTAAGTCATAAAACCATAAAACTCTTGGAAAAAAAATAGTAAAAAATCTCTTGGACATAAATATGAGCAACTTCTTCATGAACATATCTCCCCAGGCAAGGGAAACAAAAGCAAAAATGAAGGAAAAATAACAGCGGCGGACTCAGAGAACCCAAGAATGAATGGACCAACTGTTACCAAAGGGAAAGGGACTGGGGAAGATGGGTGGGAAGGGAGGGATAAGGGGGAAAAACGGGCTATTACAATTAGTACACATAATGTAGGGGGTGGTGGTGGCCGAATACGGGGAAGGCAGTATATAACACAGAAAAGACCAGTAGTGATCCTGTAACATCTTCCTACGTTGATGGACAGTGACTGCAATAGGTTATGTGGTGGGGACTTGATAATAGGGGGAGTCCAGTAACCATAATGTTGTTCATGTAATTGTACATTAATAACAGAAAAACAAAACAAAACCTAAATTTAATTAAAAAATTGTTTTTTCATTTTTCTCATTGTGTATTCTGCACTTTCATGCCGTATTTTTGTTAGGCACTTTGACACCATTATGGACTTTTCTGTAATATCTAATACTATGGTATGAAAATGTGTACATTAAAAGTAAAATACTGTCTGTACTCCATTTCTCTATTTAGCAATGTTTAGTTAAATCACTGCGAAGCTGTCAGTCGAGTGTTCTATCAGAATTATGAGTGGGTGTGAAAGCACTCCACTTTGTGGCTCTGCTGTTCATAACGTGGGCCCCGGCGCCTGGCCCCTTGGCAGGCTTCCGGGACCCAGGTCCTGCGGAGGCCTTGGCGTTAGGAGACTCGGCTCCCCTGGTAAGCCCGGAAGGTGAGCGCTTTCCCGGGTCCGCCCACCTCCTCCCAGGCCGCCCCTGGCCTCCAGGCCCCTCTTACCTGTTCTTCTTGTCCGTGTCATTCAAGCCATTTTCCCCCGTAAACAGAATCTGCTGCACTCTGCCTACTTTGCCCTTACTGGCAAGCCTGTGGATCTTTCGGACATCTTTGCTTTGGATGTGGTCCAGGGCCTGGAAATTGACTCCCAGCAGTCGTCCTCCGCACCAGTACGATGGACCCAACATGGGTTTCTGAAGGGGCTCAAAGGTGACCAGCACTTCAGACCCCGGGATCCAAAAATCCTCCTCATGCTAAGAAAGCCTCAGGCTTCAGGAAACCTCAGCTCCCCTTCGGCTGTCCGCCGCGCAGTACTAGTGCTGTAGGAGCCTACCCAGGGGCCACAAGAGCCTAGAATCCTGTTGGCAGTTAGCACAGAGTAACTGCGGGCAACACAAGCCCAGCCCCCGTGAGGTCACAGTGCCGGGCTCGCAGAGGCCATCAGTGTGGAGAGTGCATGCGCAGGGCCCAGAGAAGGCAAATTTTGGCAGGGGCTTGGCAGCAGAGTTGGGATCCCTTCAATTTCAGTGGCGGTGGTTAGTTGGGAAATTGGCAGGTAGACTAGTCCATATGGAAAAGCTGTGTACTGGTGGGCCTAGAGCAGAGTGACACTTCAGGATGCTTAGTGCCTCCTCCCCACAAAACTCCCCTGATAAACTCCAAATCTCCTTATCCCTCAGTTTTTTTCCTCTTCTACATGTTGCTGGGCCCCAGGTGGTCTCCAAGGATGCAGTAAGAGAACGCAGTTTTCTTGGTCTCAGACATTGTGGCAATGTGTCACCAAGTCATGAGAAAATAATGCACGTTCTCTCATAAAATCTCCAGTAAGCCGTCCCCTTTGGGCAGCCATAGACTCAGAGTTCTTTACTTTTATTTTGCCCCAATTAAATCTTTATTCATCCCAAGATTTATTACTTAAGAACTTTTAAAATAAATGGTTATTCTCTTGTCCTAAATTATGTGTTCTCATCTAGTTTAAATCACTTTATCATACATTAAATTGTCTCATATGATTTCCAATAACACGGATGGAGCAGCCACAGGATATTTATGTAATGAATAAGCTAGGTAGAGAAAGACAAGTACTAAATGATTTCCCTCATTTGTGGAGTATAACAACAGAGTGAAACTGAAGGAATAAAACATCAGCAGACACAGATTCCAAGAAAGGAGTAGCAGTTATCCAAGGGGAGGGCTTGGGGAGGACGGAGAGGGAGGGAGGGAGAAGGGCATTGACAGGTATTATGATTGGTACACATGTTGTGTGTGTGGGGTCACGGGGAAGACAGTGCAGCACAGAGAGGACAAGTAGTGACTCTTTAGCATCTCACTAAGCTGATCGGACAGTGACTGCAATGGGGTGTGTGGTGGGGAGTAGATAATATGGGTGAATATAGCGACCAGAATGTTGCTCATGTGAAACCTTCGTAAGATTGTGTATCAATGATACCTTAATAAAAAAAAAGGGCAGCAAAATAAAAAAAGGTCTCTGGTATGTTTTTTGTTTCTGGGTTTTCTATGGGGTTTGCTTCTTGCCCCAGTACTCAACTTTCTTTGCAAAATATATTCCAATAATCATTACAGCTCCTGAGTTCTCCTCCTTAGTCTTCCTTTGCAGTATTCTCTTGGCAATGTTTACCTCTACATTATTTAAGGTTTCTTTGTAATCACTATGCCAAAGTTAAAAAGAATTCTTGCCTCCCATGTTCAAGGGTGGTAGACTGGAAATCAAGTTGTCAAACGGCCCATGATTTCATCCATCAGGCTGTGTAATGAAACCCCATTAACAAACAGAAACTCTGAAATGAGGCCGAGAGAGCTTCTGGGTTGGTGAACACATCTATGAACTGAGAGGGTGACATGCTTGGGGAAAGCATGTAGACCTTGCTCACACCTTGCTGCCTAGGTATATCTTCGTCTGGCTGTCCCTTTATATCCTTTAGAAGTACATCAGCAATCCTAAATACAGCATTTTCCTGAGTCATTCTAGTGAACTATCAAACCTGAAGGACAGTCATGGGAATCCCCAAACTTGTAGCCAAGTCAGACAGAAAAGCAAATAGCCTGGGGACTTGGGATTTTGAAGTGGGGGCAGTGCTGTGGGTCTGAGCCCCTTAACCTGTGGGGTCTATGCTAACTTCCAGTAGTTAAATGTATCACACTGAATTGCATGACAGTGGGTGCATTTCCACTTTACTCAGCATTGAACATGGCCGTCTCCTGAGTTCTAATATAGAACCTAACAGCAAATTTCCTCCATCCCCTGGGATTCTTGCTTGAATGATAAATCCTGCCTCCCTCTAAAGAGCCTCCACATCAATGAATTCTTGCTTATTCAGTTTTATACTCCATCCCACTTATCAAGCCCCTTAAAATCCAATCCCAGGAGCACCCACCCTGGCTTGTGCCTACTAAGTAGTAGTACACACTAACCAAAGAAAATTGCCATAAATGAAATTTTCTCTATTAGATAATAGAGTATAAAATATATAACTCATAAATGTAAAAGTGATTATTAAATCAATGTTTTGGGAAATAGCAATTTGTGATCTTGACTACACATGTCAGAACACACACACCAAAATGAAGTCCAGATCAAGTAGTGTTTAGCCTTTTCACAAAAACATTCAACCATTACATATTTTTGAGAAACAATCTAAGTGGTATTATTTGATGAGGAAATTTTTCAAACAAGAACCGAAATTATAAAAGAAAATTATCAACACATTTGGCCACATAAAATTTGTGACCAAATAAACTTAGTATTAATGCAAATGGTTTATATGCACACACACATCCCATACATAATTGTGATAGAAATTACACAAGTATTTCACATTTTAAAAAATCATACAAATGCAATTTCATCACCAAAAATGTGTTCCAGCAAAAATCTGTTAACACACACAACTGCTATTTTTCACTCATGGGATGTAATCAGCAGGCAACATCATCTCCTATTACACTTTTAAATATCCAGCTATTTTTCTTCCACCCACAGAGAAAAAGAAAAACTTTTCTCTCAAGTAATAAAAAGTCCACAGAGCTGTTTTAACTCACAAAGCACTGAAACAGAATGTCCAGCCCCACATAAACACAAAAATGACAAAGGGTTCATCAGCTAGGCCAGGCTCAGGAATGGTAGCTTCTCTTTCCAAATTTCATCACTCCTCCCTCAGCTAGGGTAACTGTAGGGGGTAGCAGAGCTCTTATCTGGCTGATCCTATTTTATGATTTGAGCAGTCTGAATCTGGCAATTATTTTAAAACTGATTCTCTCTCTCCAGGGCACTTCTGTACCCACCCTGCTGTTCTCACCTGTAGATCCCTTGACCTGAGTCAGTGCAACCCACTCACTTGGCCTTTTTTTGCCCTCAGCCTCTTAAGGAACCGGACATCCACTTTGGACTGTTAGACTCTTTGCATCTCTACGAGGCCCTTTTCTATGGTGTCTAAAATAGATTCCCCCAGGATGGCTTGCTGTCATGCTTGATGGACATCTGGTCCTTCATAAGCACTCCAGTGGTTTTTGTCAAACACCTGGCTTTGAGTCAAACACCTGCTTCCAGAGCTGCAGGAGATTCCTGTGAAGCTCTCCAAACCCGGCTTTACAGCTCCCCTCTTTGGCCTCTTGGTCACTTGTTTTTCTTCCCCATGAAATGTGTTCTCAGGTTCACAAGAGATTAGCTTTCTACTATGTCACCATACAATGCAATACTGAAAACAGCACAGTCTTTATTATAATTAGACTAAGTTCCTGTTGCAAATGGAGGGGATCACCTTCTTGCCTAAAAGAATGGGGACTCATGAGAGTCTGTCTAGACAAAACCCTCCATTCAAATGTATCAACTCTTCAAATTTCTCTGTCCCCAACTCGATGTTTTTCTTTCAAGCCAAAGATCAGGTCTACATTCCAACATATTTTATTAAACTACCAACTACTTACATGAGGCAATATGCTCATAACTACCTAGATTGAAATAACTCAGGATTTATTTTAAAATAAGTATGAACAAATAGGCAGAAAACCTAAAAATAAAACATGTATCAGTTACCGAGAGAAATCAATTTGAGAGGTATAGGTTACATGTGAAACTCTGGCATTCTGGTAGCTTTGAAAAATTTACAAGTCCTCCCTAGGTCCATTCTTACTAGTTCTGGTTGGACTGTGATTCAAATGAGTCCAGGAGATTGACAATCGTCTCCCCTTTTAAAAACATGCAACTAAAAACCCTGATAAAATTGTTTAAAAAAAATTTTTTTTTCAGCACTCTGAAATCAACTGAAGTCCATAACTAAGAAAAACTATGAAAACCACTCGTTCTGTTAAGAACACTGTAAGCCTGAGGTGTTGTACTCCCAACATCCTACGCCTGGGCTTGTCTCCAGTGACAGAAGGGACCCACTTGACTTGATGCATTTTAAGTTGAAGTGAGAACCTCAGGGGGAAACAACCAGAGTTCTCTAGCCTGAGGCTGCAGTCCTGTTTGGGGCAAACAAGACAGAGAGCAGCTGGGCATTTAACTGCAAGTTATGTAGATGAAGAGAGGTATCAGGGTTTGATAAGGGCGTTATACCCTCCAGATTTACCAGAGGCACGCAGAGCAGAAGCTGAAGCTGATTCAAGCCACTCACACACCCACGGGTGCCAAAGCCTGCACATGCATACAAAGGAGAAGCTAACAAGCCCATTAGAAAGCAAAAACTAGAGCAGAGAGGACAATGACCTGAATGGTGAAGGCACCTGCCGGACCACACGCAGGCCCATCAGCAGAGGGGGAGGCCAGAGTGACAGGCGTTCGCACAGTCCTGCCTGGCCTTTGGCTAAATGCTCACGGGTGATGCAGAAGCGGTAGTTGACTTGGCAGCGAGAGGAGCAAACCATCGTGGGGACACCACACATTCCCTGGAGGCAGATTCTTAAACAACCCGGTGGAGGGAATACACAACCTGTAATTGCTGGGTCACCTGAAACTCCACAAGATTACAATGCAAAGAAATAAGAAAGTGTGAACTAAACATCCCACGCAAATAACAGAGGCTGTCAGGATGGATGTAAAAAGAACCACCTGATAACAGACTTGCACTCAGAATATCTGATCTCCTACCACACAAGACAGACGACCCAAAAGGGTGTATGTCCCTGTAAAATATTTGAACAGACATTTCTCCATACACATACACATGGCCAACAGTATAGAAGAGGATACTCGCATCACTAGTGCTAGAGAAATGTAATAACTCCACAATGAGATACTACTGCATACCCACTAGCATGGCCATGGCCTCATCAAAGAAGACTCTAAGTACAGTAGAAGACATGGAAAAACTGGCACCCTCATTCATTGGTGGCTGGAACATAATACTGTGTGAGTTACTTTGAAAAGAGTTCATCAGGTTCGTAAAAGGTTAAAAGCAAATTACCACATGACCCAGTGATTTCAACCCTAGAAAGCTACCCAAGAGATATGAATGCACACATCCACACAGACATGTATATGCATGAGCATGCACACACACACACAGAGGAAGCAATTAAAAAATGGGGCAAATGAAAATACCTGGTGAATGTGGATCAATAATAATGGGAGTTCCTTGTATTATTCTGATAACACTTTCCTAAGTTTGAAATTACATCAAAATTTAAGAGTACAAAAAATGGGGGTGGGGGGAGGGGGCAAGAATATCACGTGGCAATCTCCCTCTTGAAGACAATATACAGCTTAAAAGACATTACAGAACTGGAGGTGATTTTAATAGAGTAACTTCAATAATATAATTGGGCTGTAAAACAACACAATGTGCTCTAAAATAATTTTTCTATTGAGTTAAATAAATTTTATCTATAAATCCTGTGACAACATGTTCATATTCACAAAATCTGAACAAAAAACACTCATGACTTTCCACTTTAAATATAAGGTAATTTCAAAAGTTCACTTTGAAGGGGACTGAGTTTTTGGTTTCATTTTGCTTCCAATACCAAGCATAATTATGCAGTTATTCAGAAGTTGAAGGATGTTACTTGTCTTCTTAACAAAACACTGCTGCTGTGCTCTGAAATGAAGTTCTGTAGTCAAAGGGATATTAAGGTTTAAAAAAAAAACACGAAAATGCATGTTGCATTTTCAGAAGGTTAGAATCATTCAAGTTCCAATTGTACCTGTACATTTACAATTGTACACACTTAGATTTTAAGCCATTTTATATCTGGACAATCTGGAGCACAATCAAGTGCATCTTAATGAAGTTTCCACTGATGTACTTAGAAATATGATTTACCAACAGCTAAACAGCATCAATTCTTTATCAAAGATAAATAGTACTCTCTGGAAATAAAGACAATCCTTCAACAACTTTACTCCGCTGAGTCAAAATATTTACTAAGAGCTAAAGGAAATTTTATTCACATCTAGTAAAGTAACCAAACATAAAATTATTACTTATTTTCAACTTTAGTAACCGATTGGCATTTCTCAAACAAGCTGTTTTCAATCCCCATAGTTGTTTAAAATTTTTGTATAGGTTACTAATTTGTAATAGATGTTATCATGAGAATAACCGGAATTAGTTAACTGTGACAGAAGACTGACAAAGTGTTTCACATCCTTGAGTGATGCCAAGAATGGGAGAAAAGCATTGCAAAAGGAGAGGACCGCAGAACTACTTAAATTCTCTCATTAAAACCAGCAATACATCCGTTACAGGAGAGTTATCATCTCACTTCCAATTTCTTTCCCTCAAGAACAATTTGAATCTCTTTGGCATCCAAAGTCTCATAGGTCAGTAAAGCTTCCGCAAGGTTCTTATGCTCTTTTGCATGAGTCTTCAAGATATGTTTTGCTCGTTCATAGGAGTCCTAAAATAGAAAAGCAGATATGTAAGAGGTGGAAACTGAGACGCAAAAACTGTGAGAAAGAAAAAAATTTATATGCCTTAAAAAATGTAAAACCTATTCATTTCTATTTATAAAAGATAAAAGCATTTCAAAGCTTGTTTCCCAAAGATAACTCTTTTGTACTTTCAAATGTTCCATTTTTAATCTCAAAATCCATCAGAAAGATCACTGAGGACTACTCAGACAAAAGCCACTTAAAGAAATAAAAGCATACATTTTATTTATCTGCTTTAAAAGGTCTGTGAATATAGAAATGTACTTTTCTATTCAATATATATGTAAAAAAAAAAAAGGGGGGAGATTCCAACTTTTGCATCTTGAGATCTCATCAATTTACACCATTCTAAAGGAACCAGAGAACGTCACAGTGGCACCGTGATTCCACTGCATCAGCATTTCTTCAGCACACCCATATGTCTCAATTTCTCCTCTCACCGCCCCAACCCCAGCAGCCTTTACAGCATGACTAGATTTACACGGTCCCTGCCGAGTGCTCTCGCTGCAGCTGCTCTCGCAACTTCTTTTATCCTAATCTGTGTTGGACACTTCAGGCCAAAGAGCTTGGTTTTGCTTGTTCTCACATGCACACTGCTAGGCACAAACCACGTATTTGTTGAATAAATATATGTGAGGGTGGGAAAACAATAAAGACTCAATAATCAATATCCCCCACTCTAATATCTCTTACAGTTTTGCAACTGAAGTAGAACTGAGTATTTATAATCAGACATAAGCCCTTCTTAGTCTCCTGCCTGAATACAATAAACATCCAGTCTATGACAAGAGGCTTCAACCATATTATTTAAATCATGGTTGTTATGGTGTGCCTATTACCTTTACCTCATACGGTGACCTTTCTAAAAGACAGTGGGTAATTATTATCATTTGGTAAGTGCCCAACAGTTTAGGCACATTATGACTAAATAGATAAATGAACACAAAAAAATATAATCTTACCCTTAGGAGGATTCTGATTTCTTGTTCAATAGCAGATTGAGTTTCTGGACTCAGTCTCCCTGTATCACTGTAGGTCATAACTCCAAGCTAAAACAAGTAGGAACAAAGAAGCTGAACCGAAAAATCCAAAATCACTAATAAATGTAACAAAGGAAGTACTATTTTATACATAATGAAACAAGTATCATGGGGGGCAAGGAGGAAATTCAATATAAGAATGCTTCGGAGGGCAAAGAAATTCTTCTGAAAGGAAAAGACCAAAACAAAAGTGTGATCAAGACAGAAAATGTGAAACTCTAAGTATGGTTCTGAGGACCGTCTGAAAGAGCCCTGGCAGCTACTCCAAGTTCAGAAATGCACCATTCAGGGCTACAGTTGCTTCCCAGAGCCACAGGAATAACGTGGGGAAGAGAAGCAGATGGAAAGGGCAAAAGTGGGCAAGCTCAGCAAGCAGGTCTTTCACGTCGTATGAGTAGAAAAGGCTACAGAACTGGTCTTGTCATTCGGTTACCTCACGAAGTAATAACCTGCTACTGTCTGAGCAGCCAGAACAGAAACAGAATGCTACCATTTTACTGCTCAGAAAATAATGTTTAGTTTAGAATAAGCTGAGTCAAGTCCATTTGGAACAAGAGGGGGAAAGTAAATATTAGCAATTTCTAATGGGAACCTTTCTCACAGAGAGACACTTGGCACCACATCATTTGGTACATGAAGGAAGATTAAAATCAGCTTTTACCTTTTCACTCATTCCAAACTTGGTAACCATCCACTTTGCTATTTTAGTTGCATTATCAAAATCACTGGAAGCTCCTAAAATTTAAAAGTAAATGTAGAACTCAATCTTCAAAAATACCTTTAAGCCAGCAAACACAATTTGAACTAAAGCCACTCTTCATAGCCAACCTGTTGTAATATGGTCAGTTCCAAATATAAGCTCCTCTGCCACTCGTCCTCCCATACTGACATCCATTTGTGCAAGGAGCTGAGCCCTAGTTTCATTCCATCTGTCATTCTCAGGCAACAGGGACACCTAGCAGTTGAAAAACAAAAAATTCAGACAGTTTGAAACACTCGTATTAATAACCAGAATGACCATTTGGCTCTCGTTGCACTACATCATTAATAGCATGATGCTAAAAGCTCAGACATTTAGTAGAGATGGCCATCAGGTGACTGATGACAGAACCAGCAATATGTAAAATACACAAACTTCCTTATAAAGCAAAAGTGAATTTATAAATAACAGACAGGTAATGCTACAATAGGACTGTTTAATCACTAGCTGCACAGAAATGTTTAAAATATCTATAGTTAGAAACATGAAAATGAAACTTGTATTCAATGAAAAAAACCTCTGAAAAACTATTGAGTCAGTAGCTATGATATGTAACTTCTTGTAGGGAGGAAAAGAGCAATTACATATTTAAGAATTACAATTTGCTGTCATTTTGGAATTAAATTTCATAATGTAGTTGCATTGTATCTGAAATATTAAGAAAACATTAGATTAAATTTCACAAGTATTTCTGATTTCATGCTGGTTCAGAAAGTTAAAGAAGAAACTATCAACAAACTTAGGAAGTAGGTGAATTTTCTTTTCTTAAATGTTTTCATTAGCAATTTCCTACATAAGCTTCTGGGGAGCGCTATTTGAAAGAAAAGAAAAATTACAAGACATTACATGTCCCAGTGTTGGCCCCCGCGGCATGATGGTAGCTTTGTTGATTGGCATGGCATCTTTAGTGTAATATGCAATGATAGCATGACCAGATTCATGATATGCTGTGATGGTTTTATTTTTGTTATCGATTTCCACGCTTCTACGTTCAGGCCCTAAGGATAAAATTTAATTAAGTAAAATTTCTCCATTAGGAAGGTATATTAAAATGAATAAAACCCATTTGCTGTGAAGTCATTTTAGAGTAACATGACTTAATATCACTAATAAATATTTTAAACCACAACAATCTGTCAACTGAAAGCCAAAATTTTAAGATAATCTTAATCCTTATATCAAGAGGGAGAGAGTGGAATTCTATTTTCAGAAGATAGACTTGCTATTAACAGGAATGGGATAACCTATTAAAGCCAATTTAAGATTTAAAATTAAAATTAAATAGTGAAAATTAATGAAATTCTTTTATCAGCAGTATTCAACAAGGAGACACACATGGGCAACTGTCCCCAAAGAGTATAATCATATAGGCTACACTTGGTTCTGTAAGAGGCCAAGTGGTACTACTACTTTCAGATATATTTTTGCTTGTTCCTGTACCTTTTTCATAATCGTTTCATAAAAAAAAAGAATTTGTTCTCCAACACCATGAACCATGTTAAGACAGAAAGAAAAGAGAAAACCTACCCATTAGGATTTTATCTTTGGAAAACTCTAGCTCCTTCATGGTGACCATTTCTTTTCCATCAACAGCTGCCTTTAATGCAGCTTGGTTCACAAGATTCTCCAACTCTGCTCCGGAAAAGCCAACAGTACCTCGAGCTATGATTTCTGGATCAACAGCTATGAAGACAAAACACAGTATTAAAATTCCAAAGCATCTAAAAGAAAGCTTTTCACAATGAATTCATATTCAAAAAGAAAAAGAAAACACCTACCAGACCTATAACTTAAAATATTTATCTTAGTGAAACTATAATAACTCACTTTATTAAGGGAAAAAAGCCAAAACTGCTATTAAAATTGCCATTGGGACAAACCAAAAAAGTTCTTAAATTTAAATAATGGTGAAAAACAAAGAAATGTAGAGTTGCCAACATGATTTATAAACCTTCAATTTGACCTATATTGTTACTAGCCTAACAAGAAATTGAAAAATTATACCCATACCCAGAATTTTTCTGAGTTTCATCTTGAAACACTTTGTACAAAAAAGCTGCTCTTATCATAGGAAACATTTACTTTTATGAATTGACTCAACTATCTTTGAAAATATTACAGCTTTAAAACTGTTTTTATTTAAATGGATCCATAATATTTCCATGTGTTTATTTTACACTTTGTTTTTTCCTCTTCTGGCTCCAAAGTGACTACAATTATACCATGAGGTACCTTGCTCATAAACATGTAGGTGCTTTTTCTTATTATTTTATATTCATCTTAAAAACCACTTTCATATTCATCTTCAAGTATTATCTATCTGAATGCTTGGAGGAAAACTTTCTGTATAGACTCAGGATTCGAAATTATAGAACCTCCTGGATATACAATAATTAAGAAATGGACTTTCTTAAAAGGACATATAAATGGGGAGAAAAAAAAGACATATGAAAATGGTCTTTTAAGACAGTTATTAAACAGGGACCACAAACACAGTGGATTGATAGGTTACTATTTTACAGAGACAATGTTTGTGTTATGAAATCAGACTTACACTGATCAAACTTTATTTTATTGAGATACCATTTCAAAATTTCTGTTCGACCTTTTACATCTGGTCTTGGAACTGTAACTTGCATGTCAAAACGGCCAGGACGTATTAAGGCGCTAAAAAGAGAAGACAAAGAGAAAACATAAATGAATGGGCTGACTGTGCTCTAGATCAAGTTAAACAGGACTGACAACCTCAAGAGACAATGGATGGAAGACAATGGCAACCAGAGATTAGGCAGACTTTTGAACATAAATACTCAGCTAGCTCCTTATAAAACTTGGCTGAAATAACAGTTTCAATAACCGTAAGGCAGAACAGAGGTTCATGTAGATATATGTGCGCATCTAGATAGCACACAACCCTCAGAAACAAAGACACCACGTCAGTCAGTCAGGAACAAAAAATCCTATAGCAGTCTTATGAGAACTATACACCCAT
>JAQQAC010009376.1:17441482-17458188 GCA_029783875.1 Phataginus tricuspis | reverse complement strand
GAGAGAGTTTGTCTCTCATAAACCACCACTACAGGATATCTTAAACAGACTGCTCTAGAGGGAAGCACCCCTAAGACTAAAAAGATGTCACCAGAGAAAATAAAATCATAGCAAAGAAAGCAGACCATCCAAATACTAACTAAAGGCAAAGAATAAAACACCTAATATATAAAGAATGGAGGAGGAAGAATAAGAAGGGAGAGATAAAGAAACATCAGATGGTGTTCACAATAACTTAACAAGAAAGTTAAGTTACATTCTTAGATAGTAAAGAAGCAACCCTTGAACCTTTGGTAACCACGAATCTAAAGGCAGCAAGTAAGTACATATCTATCAATAATAACCCTAAATGTAAACGGACTGAATGCACCAATCAAAAGACACAGAGTAACAGAGTGGATAAAAAAGCAAGATCCATCTATATGCTGCTTACAAGAGACTCACCTCAAACCCAAAGATATACACAGACTAAAGGTGAAGAGATGGAAAAAGATATTTCATGCAAACAACAAAGAGAAAAAGCAGGTGTTGTAGTACTTGTATCAGACAAAATAGACTTCAAAACGAAGAAAGTAGCAAGAGATAAAGAAGGACATTACATAATGATAAAGGGGTCAGTCCAACAAGAAGATATAACCATTATAAATATATATGCGCCCAACACAGGAGCGTCAGCATATGTGAAACAAAGACTAACAGAATTAAAGGAGGAAATAGACAGCAATGCATTCATTTTAGGAGACTTCAACACACCACTCACTCCAAAGGACATATCAACCAGACAGAGAATAAGCAAAGACACAGAGGCACTAAACAACACACTAGAACAGATGGACCTAACAGCTATCTACAGAACTCTGCACCCAAAAGCAGCAGGATACACATTCTTCTCAAGTGCACATGGAACATTTTCCTGAATAGACCACATACTAGGCCACAAAAAGAACCTCAGTAAATTCAAGAATATTGAAATCCTACCAACCAACTTCTCAGATCCCAAAGGTATAAAAGTAGAAATAAACTTTAGAAAGAAATCAAAAAGGCTCACAAATACATGGAGACTTAACAACATTCTCCTAACTAATCAATGGGTTAATGACCAAATCAAAACAGAAATCAAAGAATATATGGAGACTAATGACAACAACAACACAAAGACACAACTTCTGTGGGACGCAGCGAAGGCAGTTCTAAGACGAAAGTATATTGTAATCCAGGCCTATTTAAAGAAGGAAGAACATTCCCAAATGAACTGTCAGACACAATTACTGAAGTTGGAAAAAGATGAACAAATGAGGCCCGAAGTCCCCAGAAGGAGGGACATAATAAAGATCAGAGAAGAAATAAATAAAATTGAGAAGAATAAAATAGAAAAAATCAATGAAACCAAGAGCTGGTTCTTTGAAAAAATAAACAAAATAGATAAACCCCTAGCCAGACCCATTAAGAGAAAAAGAGAATCTACACACATAAACAGAATCACAAATGAGAAAGGAAAAATAATGACGGACCCCACAGAAATACAAAGAATTATAAGAGAATATTATGAGCATCTATATGCTAACAAGCTGCAGAACATAGAAGAAATGGACAACTTCTTAGAAAAATACAACCTTCCAAGACTGACCAAGAAAGAAACAGAAAAATTAAACAGACCAATCACCAGCAACGAAATTGAATTGGTAATCAAAAAACTACCCAAGAACAAAAGTCCCGGACCTGATGGATTCACCTCTGAATTCTACCAGACATATAGAGAAGAAATAACACCCATTCT
This sequence comes from Phataginus tricuspis, assembly GCA_029783875.1. Classification (NCBI taxonomy): domain Eukaryota; kingdom Metazoa; phylum Chordata; class Mammalia; order Pholidota; family Manidae; genus Phataginus; species Phataginus tricuspis. Next base: position 17,456,411 of record JAQQAC010009376.1, on the reverse strand, counting down.
CCTTAAAGTTTTCCAAAAAATAGACGAGGAGGGAATACTTCCAAACTCTTTCTATGAAGCCAGCATCACTCTAATACCAAAACCGGGCAAAGACGTCACCAAAAAAGAAAATTACAGACCTATATCCCTGATGAATGTAGATGCAAAAATACTCAACAAAATATTAGCAAACCGAATTCAAAAATACATCAAGAGGATTATACAGCATGATCAAGTGGGATTCATCACAGGGATGCAAGGATGCTACAACATTCAAAAATCCATCAACATCATCCACCACATCAACAAAAAGAAGAACAAAAAACCACATGATCATCTCCATAGATGCTAAAAAAGCATTTGACAAAATTCAGCATCCATTCATGATTAAAACTCTCAACAAAATGGGTATACAAGGCAAGTACCTCAACATCATAAAGGCTATATATGACAAACCCACAGCTAACATCATACTTAACAGGGAGAAGCTGAAAGCTTTTCATCTAAGATCGGGAACAAGACAGGGATGCCCACTCTCTCCACTGTTATTCAACATAGTACTGGAGGTCCTAGCCACAGCAATCAGACAAAACAAAGACATACAAGGCATCCAGATTGGTAAAGAAGAAGTCAAATTGTCACTATTTGCAGATGACATGATACTGTACATAAAAAACCCTAAAGACTCCACTCCAAAACTACTAGAACTAATATCTGAATTCAGCAGAGTTGCAGGATACAAAATTAACACACAGAAATCTGTTGCTTTCCTATACACTAACAATGAACTAACAGAAAGAGAAATCAGAAAAACAATTCCATTCACAATTGCATCTAAAAGAATAAAATAGCTAGGAATAAACCTAACCAAGGAAGTGAAAGACCTGTACTCTGAAAACTACAAGACACTCCTAGGAGAAATTAAAGAGGACACTAACAAATGGAAATGCATCCCATGCTCTCAGCTAGGAAGAATAAATATTGTCAAAATGGCTATACTACCTAAAGCAATCTACAGATTCAATGCAATCGCTATGAAACAACCAACAGCTTTCTTCAATGAACTGGAACAAATAATTCTAAAATTCATATGGAACCAGAAAAGACCCCGAATAGCCAAAGCAATCCTGAGAAGGAGTAATAAAACAGGAGGAATTACGCTCCCTGACTTCAAGCTCTACTACAAAGCCACAGTAATCAAGAAAATTTGGTATTGGCACAAAAACAGACCCACAGACCAGTGGTACAGAATAGAAAATCCAAACATTAACCCAAACATATACAGTCAACTAATATTAGATAAAGGAGCCTTGGATATACAATGGGGAGATGACAGCCTCTTCAGCAGCTGGTGTTGGAAAAACTGGACAGCTACATGTAAGAGAATGAAACTGGACTGCTGTCTAACCCCATACACAAAGGTAAACTCAAGGTGGATCAAAGACCTGAATGTAAGTCATGAAATCATAAAACTCTTAGAAAAAAACATAGGCTAAAATCTCTTGGACATAAACATGAGCGACTTCTTCATGAACATATCTCCCTGGGCAAGGGAAACAAAAGCAAAAATGAACAAGTGGGACTATATCAAACTAAAAAGCTTCTGTACAGCAAAGGACACCATCAGTAGAACAAAAAGACATCCTACAGTATGGGAGAATATATTCATAAATGACATTATCTGATAAGGGGTTGACATCCAAAATATATAAAGAACTCACACACCTTAGCAAACAAAAAGCAAATAATCCAATTAAAAAATGGGCAGAGGACATGAACTGACACTTCTCTAAAGAAGAAATTCAGATGGCCAACAGGCACATGAAAAGATGCTCCGCATTGCTAATCATCAGAGAAATGGAGATTAAAACCACAATAAGATATCACCTCACACCAGTGAGGATGGCCAACATCCAAAACACAAACAACAACAAATGTTGGCGAGGATGTGGAGAAAAGGGAACCCTCCAACACTTCTGGTGGGAATGCAAATTAGTTCAACCATTGTGGAAAGCAGCATGGAGGTTCCTCAAAAAACTCAAAATACAAATACCATTTGACCCAGGAATCCCACTCCTAGGAATTTACCCTAAGAACGCAGCAGCCCCGTTTGAAAAAGACAGATGCACCCCTATGTTTATTGCAACACTATTTACAATAGCCAAGAAATGGAAGCAACCTGTGTCCATCACTAGATGAATGGAGAAAGAAGATGTGGTACATATACACAATGGAATATTATTCAGCCATAAGAAGAAAACAAATCCTACCATTTGCAACAACATGGATGGAGCTAGAGGGTATTATGCTCAGTGAAATAAGCCAAGCCGAAAAAGACAAGTATCAAATGATTTCAGTCATATGTGGAGTATAAGAACAAAGAAAAAAACTGAAGGAACAAAACAGCAGCAGACTCACAGAACCCAAGATCAGACTCATAGTTACCAAAGAGAAAGGGACTGGGGAAGATGTGTGGGAAGGGAGGGATAAGAGGGTAAAAGGGTCATTACAATTAGCAGACATAATGTTGGGGGGGCATGGGGAGGGCTATACAACTCAGAGAAGAGAAGTAGTGATTATATAGCATCTCACTACACTGACGGACAGTGAGTGTAATGGAGTTAATGGGGGGGGACCTGAGGAAGGGGGTAGTTTAATCACCATAATATTGCACATGTAATTGTAGATTAATGATACCAAAATAAAGAAGAAAAAAAAAAAGACAGAAAATGTGAAACTCTTAAGTATGGATCTGAGTACCATCTGAAAGAGCCCTGGCAGCTACTCCAAGTTCAGAAATGCACCATTCAGGGCTACAGTTGCTTCCCAGAGCCACAGGGATAACGTGGGGAAGAGAAGCAGATGGAAAGGGCAAAGTGGGCAAGCTCAGCAAGCAGATCTTTCACGTCATATGACTAGAAAAGGCTACAGAACTGGTCTTATCATTCGGTTACCTCAGGAAGTAATAACCTGCTACTGTCTGAGCAGCCAGAACAGAAACAGAATGCTACCATTTTATTGGTCAGAAAATAATGTTTAGTTTAGAATAAGCTGAGTCAAGTCCATTTGGAAGAAGGGGGGAAAGTAAATGTTAGCAATTTCTAATGGGAACCTTTCTCACAGAGAGACACTTGGCACCATATCATTTGGTACATGAAGGAGGATTAAAATTAGCTTTTACCTTTTCACTCATTCCAAATTTGGTAACCATCCACTTTGCTATTTTAGTTGCATTATCAAAATCACTGGAAGCTCCTAAAATTTAAAAGTAAATGTAGAACTCAATCTTTAAAAATACCTTTAAGCCAGCAAACACAATTTGAACTAAAGCCACTCTTTATAGCCAACCTGTTGTAATATGGTCAGTTCCAAATATAAGCTCCTCTGCCACTCGTCCTCCCATACTGACATCCATTTGTGCAAGGAGCTGAGCCCTAGTTTCATTCCATCTGTCATTCTCAGGCAACAGGGACACCTAGCAGTTGAAAAACAAAAAATTCAGACATTTTGAAACACTCGTATTAATAACTAGAATGACCATTTGGCTCTCGTTGCACTACATCATTAATAGCATGATGCTAAAAGCTCAGACATTTAGTAGAGATGGTCATCAGGTGACTGATGACAGAACCAGCAATATGTAAAATACACAAACTTACTTATAAAGCAAAAGTGAATTTATAAATACCAGACAGGTAATGAATGCTACAATAGGACTGTTTAATCACTAGTTGCACAGAAATGTTTAAAATATCTATAGTTAGAAACATGAGAATGAAACTTTATTCAATGAAAAAAACCTTTGAAAAACTATTGAGTCAGTAGCTATGATATGTAACTTCTTGTAGGGAGGAAAAGAGCAATTACATATTTAAGAATTACACTTTGCTGTCATTTTGGAATTAAATTTCATAATGTAGTTGCATAGTATCTGAATATTAAGGAAATATTTTATTAGATTAAATTTCACAAGTATTCTGACTTCATGCTGGTTCAGAAAGTTAAAGAAGAAACTATCAACAAACTTAGGAAGTAGGTGAATTTTCTTTTTTTAAATGTTTTCATTAGCAATTTTCTACATAAGCTTCTGGGGAGCGCTATTTGAAAGAAAAGAAAAATTACAAGACATTACATGTCCCAGTGTTGGCCCCCGCGGCGTGATGGTAGCTTTGTTGATAGGCATGGCATCTTTAGTGTAATATGCAATGATAGCATGACCAGATTCATGATACGCTGTGATGGTTTTATTTTTGTTATCGATTTCCACGCTTCTACGTTCAGGCCCTAAGGATAAAATTTAATTAAGTAAAATTTCTCCGTTAGGAAGGTATATTAAAATGAATAAAACCCATTTGCTGTGAAGTCATTTTAGAGTAACATGACTTAATATCACTAATAAATATTTTTAACTACAACAATCTGTCAACTGAAAGCCAAAATTTTAAGATAATCTTAATTCTTATATCAAGAGGGAAAGTGGAATTCTATTTTCAGAAGATAGACTTACTATTAACAGGAATGGCATAACCTATTAAAGCCAATTTAAGATTTAAAATTAAAATTAAATAGTGAAAATTAATGAAATTATTCTTTTATCAGCAGTATCCAACAAGGAGAAACACATGGGCAACTGTCCCCAAAGAGTATAATCATATAAGCTACACTTGGTTCTGTAAGAGGCCAAGTGGTACTACTACTTTCAGATATATTTTTGCTTGTTCCTGTACATTTTCATAATCATTTCATGAAAAAAAAGAATTTGTTCTCCAACACCATGAACTGTGTTAAGACAGAAAGAAAAGAGAAAACCTACCCATTAGGATTTTATCTTTGGAAAACTCTAGCTCCTTCATGGTGACCATTTCTTTTCCATCAACAGCTGCCTTTAATGCAGCTTGGTTCACAAGATTCTCCAACTCTGCTCCGGAAAAGCCAACAGTACCTCGAGCTATGATTTCTGGATCAACAGCTATGAAGACAGAGCACAATATTAAAATTCCAAAGCAGCTAACAGAAAGCTTTTCACAATGAATTCACATTCAAAAAGAAAAAGAAAACACCTATCAGACCTATAACTTAAAATATTTATCTTAGTGAAACTACAATAACTCACTTTATTAAGGGGAAAAATCCAAAACTGCTATTAAAATTGCCATTGGGACAAATCAAAAAAGTTCTTAAATTTAAATAACAGTGAAAAACAAAGAAATGTAGAGTTGCCAACATGATTTATAAACCTTCAATTTGACCTATATTGTTACTAGCCTAACAAGAAATTGAAAAATTATACCCATACACAGAATTTTTCTGAGTTTCATCTTGAAACACTTTGTACATAAAAGCTGCTCTTATCATAAGAAACATTTACTTTTATGAATTGACTCAACTATCTTTGAAAATATTACAGCTTTAAAACTGTTTTTATTTAAATGGATCCATAATATTTCCGTGTGTTTATTTTACACTTTGTTTTTTCCTCTTCTGGCTCCAAAGTGACTACAATTATACCATGAGGTACCTTGCTCATAAACATGTAGGTGCTTTTTCTATTATTTTATATTCATCTTAAAAACCACTTTCATATTCATCTTCAAGTATTATCTATTTGAATGCTTGGAGGAAAACTTTCTGGATAGACTCAGGATTCGAAATTATAGAACCTCCTGGATATACAATAATTAAGAAATGGACTTTCTTAAAAGGACATATAAATGGGGAGAAAAAAAAGACATATGAAAATGGTCTTTTAAGACAGTTATCAAACAGGGACCACAAACATGGTGGGTTGATAGGTTACTATTTTACAGAGACAATGTTTGTGTTATGAAATCAGACTTACACTGATCAAACTTTATTTTATTGAGATACCATTTCAAAATTTCTGTTCGACCTTTTACATCTGGTCTTGGAACTGTAACTTGCATGTCAAAACGGCCAGGACGTATTAAGGCGCTAAAAAGAGAAGACAAAGAGAAAACATAAATGAATGGGCTGACTGTGCTGTAGATCAAGTTAAACAGGACTGACAACCTCAAGAGACAATGGATGGAAGACAATGGCAACCAGAGATTAGGCAGACTTTGAACATAAATACTCAGCTAGCTCCTTATAAAACTTGGCTGAAATAACAGTTTCAATAACCGTAAGGCAGAACAGAGGTTCATGTAGATATATGTGCGCATCTAGATAGCACACAACCCTCAGAAACAAAGACACCACGTCAGTCAGTCAGGAACAAAAAATCCTATAGCAGTCTTATGAGAACTATACACCCATCTTAACTGCTGTAAGCTTAGAAGGGTAAACTAGAGTTTTAGGCAATAACAAACTATCAGATCAAATTAAAAGTATGAACAATTTCTATAATAAACCAACAAAATTGTCAAAGTGCAGTAAATTTCAAAAATTGCCCCCCACCTAAAACAATTGTTTCAGAAAATTCTTTTACCAGCTTTACTGGATTACTAACATATAACAGAGTTTAAGGTGGACAATCCAGTGGTTTTTAATATATTCAGAGTTGTGCAATCATCACCACAATCTAAATATTTTCTCTCTCACACACACACACACAAACCCACCCACCCAAAATCCAACCTTATCCACTAGCAGCCCCTCCACCCCTTCTCCACAGCCTTTGGCCCACTAATCTACCTTCTGTTACTATGGAATTGCTTACTCTGGATGTTTCATATAAACAGAATCATGTAATATGTGATGTTTTCTGACGGGCTTCTATCTCTGAGCACAATGTTTTCACAGTTCATCCGTGTTCTAGCATGTATCAGTACTTGACCACAAAAAAAATCCTTTGATACTTACTTATCTAATGCCTCTGGGAAGTTTGTGGCTCCTATGATGATAACTCCTTCATTGGGTTTAAAACTATTGAAAAAAAAGGACACTTTCACTGCAAATTAAAACAGCACATATAGAAATGCTCTACACAAAACTGCTTATCATTGACCTTAACAGCAAACAGGGACTGATCTTTTTTTTTTATGCCCCCAAAAGAACTTCTCTAATTGCTTTTTTAAAAAGGAACAAATGGTAGGCCACTGCACTTTAACAAAACTGCTAATAATAAATCACCACATCATCTGTGATTATGCACCTTCACAATATTTGTTCTCCTTAGGAAAAGCAGACCTGACACAAAAAGCTTGAGCACTAAGTTTTGAAATAATTATGTTCAAGTTTGCCCACTTGAATTATTTGCTCCTAGACTTACCTATTTGGTTCTAGAATGTTTTACTTAATTTTAGAGGGTTTTCTGGCTTCTTTCACAGTAACCCCATCTCTTGCATTTTATATTATGAAAATCAACACAAGCTGTTAATCTACTGCAACCTTCAAAGCTGGTCACAAATTGTGTAGGGGCCAGTGTACTCTCCCTTACAATCCCCCAGGCTACTATTCCCAGCTGGAATTATTGCTTTCCTGTCATAATACAATAAACAAAAAAAAGGTGTAGATATCACCACTTAAGGGTAGTTGGCTGATAAATAAGCTACTCTCTTAGTAATGCAAACAGTATTATACTGGAAATAGCTTATCTTGACTTATTGCACAAGGGACTACTCTGTTGCTTATAAACATAACATTTTTCCTATCTCTTGAATGTTACCATATATGTCCTCATATTCCAAGCACAGAGGAAGATTCAATTACCCATCCATCTCAGCAAGAAGTTGATTTATAGTCTGCCTTGAATACGGATGCATCGGAGATTCAATTCGCTTCCCACCAACAGAATCTAATTCATCAATAAATATAACACAAGGAGCATTTGCTTTTGCTTCCCCTAGGAAAACAGAAACGATTCAAATAACCTTAACGAAATCAACACTTTTTGAACAAAATCATATGAGTATTAAATATTAAAAACCTGTAAGATTGTCAAAAAGCCAACAAAAGATATAAAAGGAGATCTTTTTTAACTGATTGAAGAACAGTGGCCTCAGAAGGAAAAACCTAGAGAATACAGAATGATACCTAAGAAAGACAACTGAGCATTTGCCTCCCCAGCTGTAAAAGCCATATACAATCAATTAGATTTGAGGCTGATTATTCTTTAATTACATATTATAGAATTGATGAAAAAAACGAAACAAACAAAACCCCAGCGTTTCGGCAGACCCTGACCTCATCCGGCATTTCCACTAACTCTTCTATTTGGGAAAAAAAGTACACTTCTGTTTTAGCTCACAAGTAAATTACCTGAAACCTGAACACTGTAATGGCTGTTTCAGCTGATTATCGATTACAATCCAGTAGCAAAGAAAAGGGAAGGGCCCTCTTTCCCTCCAATTAAGAAAACTCAGTCTCACTATGAAAGATACATTCAAACGTACTAAAAAGATTTCTTATACGGCTGGCTCCCACACCCACGAACATCTCATCAAATTCTGATCCAGAAGCATAATAAAAGGGGACATCGGCTTCTCCTGCTACAGCTCGGGCAAGAAGTGTCTTTCCTGTCCCTGGTGGTCCAACTAAAAGAATTCCTAAAAGGAAAAACAAACAAGAATGACTCAAATTATTTAAAAAAAGACATAAACCTTTGATATGAACCTATAAACAAGGAATTCTCAATTAATTTACAGTTTTGGGGTTGAAGGCACATCAGCGACCAGTATTTTGAGACATAGCAAAACACCTTTATGTCTACTAATGACTCACTTCAGGATCTTCTCCATAATTAGTTTCCCTGTATTATTTAAATACTGTTTATGTATCAGCCATAGGCAAGACAGAATCTTGACGGAAAAGAATATAAACTTGTTTATCACTAAACAAAAAGGATAAAAGTCATATAAAAATAGATTAAAAGACTGAACAGCGCAATGTAATGCATGAACCTTGACTTGATAATCTTCCATTAAAAATGTATTTAAAAAAATTCTAGGGACATTTGATAACACTTTAAAAAAATACTGGAAAGTACATGATATTAGGAAATAAGTGTCTAGTTTTATTGGTAGGATAAATTACTCTATTTAGGACAAGGCCCGTAGTCTTAAGTAATGCATAACTAAGTATTTCCATGTCATATAGTTAAAGTCTACAGCTTTCTAACTTTTCCATGTTTAAAAATTTTCACACTAAGTTTTTCATAAGTTAGAATAACAGAATTCTTTGGTTTACAAAGCTTTTTCATTTTTCAGACTATACTTAAAGAAGCAACAAAACTGTATTAGTGGTATATTTTAACATAAACTCTTTTTCAGGAAAGCTCCAAAATACCCTTAAGACTATTGACATGTGATCCCTAACTGGTTTAAATTATCTTTGTATCAATTTCTCTGGTTTTTACCTGAGGATTTTCCCACAAATTTATAAAATATTCCCTGTGATTAGAAAGAATGCAACCATTCCATAGTTTTAATCATACTTTCCATGATGTTATTGTATTGATTAAATAAGTGAGCCCTAAATTAGTGAAGATTCATGCCAACATTTTTATACACTGCTGAATATCCTCAGTAGAGATACTGAGCAAAATAAAAATAAGACTTACATAACAGTGCTCCCTTTACCTCACCAATTCCAAGTGTAGAACTGGAAGCTAGAGTAATGTACATATAAATAAACGAATAATCTTAAATTTATTCTAAGCAAAAAATTAAGCATGTGAGCAATGTCTTGAGATACTAACATGATCATCACAGTGCTAATTTTAGTAACAAAAGCTTGGAAACTTTTAAGGCTCAATATAAATGGTTAGATAAAAAGTGTAATAACCACACAGAAGGACACCACAGAGCCATCACAATCCTGCACCCAATTCCAATACGTAGAATTTTCCCTCATACCAACAAGCAATTCTTTGACACCAGCTGGGTATCTACAATTCAATTCTAACACTACCTACCTGGAGACAGCATCAGATGCCACAAATTATAGGCTCAGATTTACAGGAATGACAGGCTACAGATTGGAGGTCCCTGTGACCTTGTTGGGTTTGATTAATTTGCTAGAGCAGCTCACAGAACTCAGAGAAAAGTTTTGCTTAGTAGATAGCTGGTTTAAAATGATTATAAAATGATGTAACTCAGGAACAACGAGATGGAAGCGATGCAAAGGGCAAAGTACAGGTAAGGGCGAGGGGGTTCCATGCCCTCTTCTGAGTGCACCACTCTCACCGAATTCCACATATTCACCAACCTGGAAGCTCTCCAAACCCCACCTTTTTGGGATTTTAATGGAGGCCTCATTTCATAGGTGTGCATGATTAAGTCACTGGACATTGATGACTGATTCAACTTCCAGCCCCTCTTCCCTCCAGAGGTGGGGGTGGGGTGGGTGGGTGAAAGTGAAAGTTCCAACCCTCTAATCACATGGCTGCTTCTTTGGGCTACCGGCCTTCATCTTTCCATGTTCAGAAAGTCACCTCATTAACAAAACAAAAGACAACTACTGCTTTCATAACTATGAAATTCCAAGAAAAGGAAACTACCATACATTTATTATAAATTATAGTATCACAGTCATTAAAACCCATATTGAGTAACTGTGAGAAAACATCAGAGAAAGCCAAACTGAGGAATGTTCTACAAATTAGCATATACTCTACACAGTTTTCAAATAAAAGATCAGCTCCCCCATCATCCCGGTAAAAAAAAGGCTGAGGAATTTTTCCAGATTAAAGAAAGTCTAAATGTTATGTGTGAACCTTGATTCCTATGAACCTGGGGTTGGGGGTGGGGCAATTCGCTACAAAAGATATTATTGGAAAAAATGCTGAAATTTGAATGATGGTGAATTTTACAATAGTTTTGGATTCATGTTAAATTTCCTGATTTTAATATATTATGTTAAAGAGAACATGTATGGAAATTAGGTAGAGAGATTTTTCCTTATTCTTGGGAAATACACAATGAGATATTTAGGGATAAAGGAGCATGGCATCTACAATTTAATCCCAAATAGTTAAAAAAAAAAGTGTAATGTAAAGGGAATGAGCAAATGGGACAAAATGGAGTATGGAGAGTGTTCTCTACTATTCTTACAACTATAAAGTCTGAAATTATAACAAAATTTAAATTGCCCTCCCCAAAGGTGGTTATAGAACAGTATGTTCAGAATGAGCACTTATTTGTAAGACAGCAATTAAGAACTAAACTTTTAGTCAGTTAAATATGATAAAAATTAAGTTAGTAATATATTACAGTATTTTTTGGTAAGTCATGGTCAAGAGAAGATATCTTACCTTTTGGAAGTTTACCTCCAAGCACAGTAAATTTCTGAGGATTTTTCAAGAATTCAACAACTTCCTGTAATTCTTGTTTAGCTTCCTCCACCTAAAGTTACACAATTTATTTTTCAAATATTTTCAAATAATGATTAGATTATCAAGACAGCCTCTTTGAAAATCATCAATTTAACTGGATATTAGTTTGGCTCTTCATTCAGTGAAAGTATACAAAAATAAATACACACACACACAGAGGTTTCTCCTGACACTTTTTGCCAATTATACAAAGTCTCCTTACATATCCCCCAAAAAACCATTTTTAATTTCTTACATTGTCAATACTTCCTCCAGTTAACTAGGACTGTAATGCTGAAAATTCTAGTTAAATGTCTCAGTGGTATTTAACATAAGCAAAAAGAGTCACCTAGAAAGTTTCAAATCCAGGACTTGTTTGGACTGGTAATAAGCTTCAAGGGCAAATTATGTGGACTTACTATATATTTAAGGATAAGGAGGTCTGTGTTTAAAGTAGTAACATGAATTTGTGATTATGGTATTATATTCATTATAAGGAATTACTACAAAATTACACATGATTTAGTTCCTAACAAATGACAAAGGGCAGTGACTAAAATCAAGCTATACTTTACTGAGTATCATTTTGTAAATAGCTGTGTCAAAGAAGTTTGGAAGATTTAATCCCAACACTATAAAATCTTGCAAAATTGAGGCATTCTTACTTTCTCCTTGCAATGTACATAATTACTAAATATACTTTATTTTGGGATGAGGTCATGTCTGAGTAAAAGCTGAAGAAGACATGCTGATAGTAAACATTAGAAGACATAACAAGGTAGATCTTCACCAAATATTCTGTGCTAATATGAGTAAGTGTTGTAATTGCTATAAAATCTAAATTTACATAGACCAAAGTAATTTGGTCACATTTACCATGATAGGTATACTACAAGGTAGTATCTGTGATCAACTGGATCAAGTCTTAATTAAAAGAGTCTGTATACCAATTCCTTCCTTGCCCAGAATTTATAGTTGTTTATATATAGCTTCTATAAAAATATTAATAAGCGTTTTTACAACTTCATTCATTGCCTTGATCCCTTAGCCCTTTTTTCCTCCATAGATTTTATATAAATTCCTCTACTGGGAATTCTCTTGCCATAGAGGTTTGGGAGAGAAAATAATTTGAGTAGATGATGTTCAATCTGTTTTCCTTTTCTCTGCAATTTACGGTTATCCATTACTTTGACCAAATATTTTGATATTCTTTTAGTATTTGGATACCTCTGAATATTTAAACAAATTATTGCAATAATCCAGCCAAATCTTTTTTTAAACATACGTTTTACTGAAGCTTAATATTCACACAAAAATGCACAAATCATAAATGTATACCTCAACACATTTTCACAGAGTGAACTCCAAATATGTTATCAGCACCCGGCTCTAGAAACAGAACGTACCAGAACCTTCCCAGTTCTTTCTAGTTCCTATGTCGTCCCACCCAAAGGATAATCACTGATCTAAAACCACACATAAATAGTTTGGACTGTTTATGAATTTTATATAAATGCAATACATGTAGTATGTATGGCTTCTTTCACCCAATGTGATGTTTGTCAGATCTACCCATGTTGTTATGTACCCTCACTGCATAGGATTTTATTCTACGGCTGCCACAATACTGTATGTTTATTCTATGTTAGGTGGACATTGAGTTGTTTCTAGTTTTGGCTTAAACAGGGCTGTTAAGAATACTCCTGTGTATGTCTCTAGGTAAGCTCATGTTTAAATTAAATCATTTATACTGGGCCTAGGAGTGGACAGGTTTGCTTTTAGCCATTCATTTTATAAATATTTCAGTTAAGTTTTAATCATTTTATGACAATAACTTCCAAGAACGGCTCCAAGCCTAACAAAAGCCCTGCTTCCCCTTTAAGCTATTGTGTATTTCCTGGAAATATTTCTGTGAAACTTTCTAGAAATCTAAGAAAGGCATGAATTTATTTCTTTATCTATGTCCCCAAAATCTGCTCTGTCCATAGCCTTTCTCTTTTCAGTAAATGACAACTTCACTCTTCCAACTGTTCAGGCTAAAACTCTTGTTGTCACTTTTGACACCTGTTTTTTTCTCATGCCCTACATTCTCTTTCGTCAGGAAACCTTGTTGGGTTTACCTTCAAAATACATATTAACAATCTAACCACTTCTTGTGAACTCCACTGCTATGGTGTCAGCCTAAGCCACCACCATCTCTTGCCTGGACAACGGTAAAGGCCTATTTTCTACCTTTGTCCCTTCTTCAAGATTATCAACACAGCAGCCACAGTTCTCATTAAATTTTATGTCAAACTGCACCTTTCCTCTGCTCAGAATACTTCAATGGCTACCACTTGACCAGAGTAAAAGCCAAAGTCTTAAAATGACTTATAAGACATTATGAATCAGGTCCTGTATTCCTCCCTGATCTCATCTCCAATGACTTCTGCTCACTTGCCTTGTTCACTCCATTCATAGAGAAGTGGCCTTTTCACTGCTCAGTGAGCAAGCTGGCCACATTAGTTTTGCAGGGCCTTTGCTGTCTCTCCTCCTCTGGTTAGGCATGCTCTTTTCTCAGACACATGCATGGTTCACCCCATCTTCCTCAATTCTTCACTCAAATGTCACCTTCTCAATCATACCCTGAACACCCCATTTCAAGTTGTGACCTTTCTCCCAGAACTCGCAATCCTCTTCACCCTGCTCTATATTTTTACCAAAACATCTTACCATTTCTGAAAATTCTCTGTTATTCCCATATGTACCATACTGTCCAATTTCTATTACAATTAAAACATGAGGGCAGAGATTTGTTTTATTTTATCCAGTATGTAAAACAGAGCCTGGCACTTAATAGACACTATTAATATTTATTAAACAAATGGTTTAGCTAATTGGGTATAAACTGGCAGTCATCCTTTCTGTTCTTTCAATACAGATGGGTTAGGTACCAGAGCACAAAGATCAATTAAGAGGAACGGGTGAAGAGAAGTACCATTTACAATGTAACAACTATGTGTCAAGCATATACATTATCTGTAAGAATCTAAAGTAACTTGTTCAAGCCAATGACTCAAAATTAAATTTTGAAATCAGTCTTTTGACTATGAAGTCCACATTCATTCCATTACACCTTGCTGTTTCACAGACACGAAGCCCTGTCATCAAACAACTTATCTTGTGCTACTGTCATTTACCCAGAATATTAAAGTTTCAAATATTTTTGGATGCCACTGTACCTACTGCATAATATTCCTTAATGTAAAGGAAATACACACACTTGTTTTCCTTGACTCACTCTCAACGACTCTACACTACTTCCAGTCACCAAACGTGTTGTAGTTTTTCCCCTAACCAAGCACTTCAGACGCCAGCAGGATGTCCTGCAATTCAATTCAGTTCTGACACAATCCCCCTGGAGAGAGTATCCGATCCTATCAGCAAAGGGTTAAGGACTCAGTCCTACAAGACTTATCCCCCCACCTCCTGCCACACATTCACTTCAGATGCCAATCACGAGTCTATGTTATCTCTGTTTCTGACCAACTGGCTAGAAGCTGGAGGTTCCCAAGACACCTCCTTATGCTCCATTAATTTTCTAGAGTGGCTCACAGAACTCAGAAAACAGGTTAGCTACGGGACTACTGGTTTATTATGAAAGGATATTACTGAGGAATAGCCAGGTGGAAGAGATTC
>JAQQAC010009376.1:17426717-17441472 GCA_029783875.1 Phataginus tricuspis | reverse complement strand
TGGTCTTTCTAGTAGTTACTAGCCCTCACCCAGGAGCCCACCAAGAGTCACACCCATTAGAACAAGAGACACTGTCATCACCCAGGAAATTCCAAAGGACTCAGAAACCCTATGTCAGGAGTCGGGGTCAAAGACCAAATACTAAAACAAAACATGCTCCCAGTGCTCTTATCACTTGGGAAATTTCAAGGCTTTTAGGAGCTCTGTGCCAGGAACTGGGGGCAGAGACAAATACATATTTGGTTTTCTATTATTTCATGCCTTTGGAATCAAATATTGACCATACACAATTATAATGTTTGATGAGGGCAGGAGAAACTTTTTAACTTACTCCTTTAACGTGTTCGAAGGTGACATTTTTCATCTGGACAGGATCTACTGCAGAATCAAGCCCCGTCGTTGTCCGGAAACGGACTAATTGGAAGAAAGGAAATGCTTACAAATTTCACAGATGCCTAAAATTCCAACCACCTTATTTTTCATATGCAAGAAAGGCCCCCAGAAAGGAAATACCTAAGTTCACATACATTAAATCAGAGTGAGGAGTAGAAACTAGGGCTTCTGGGCTTCTAGACCACGTTCAAGGAATAAATGATTCACATTAAAAAGACATATTTGTACTTTCCAATTAAAACTAAGAATTATTTGCTGCTTCTCCTTATAATATAGTAATAGAAATTCAAGTCAATGGTTCTCAAATTCCATTGTGCATAAAAATCACCATAGCAATATGTCTATGCAGGTTCCCAGGCCATGGACCTAGGAATCTTCTCTTTTGTAGATTTAGGGAAAGGCCCAGAAGAGACTGCAATTTTATCAATCACCCTGAATTATCCTGATACAATTGGTTAGAGATCTACACTATGAAATATGTTATCTTAAACCTAGCATAAAAACTGGCGCTGGCATTTAAAAAAAAGGGGCAGTGAACTTTAACAGATTGTTTTACTTATCATGTAGCCTTCTTCCTCTAACAACTGTTTTTAGTTGCCCTCGGATGACATCAGTAATAACATCATTAAGAATAACAAAGATAAGGAGGGGCTCAAGATGGTGGCATGAGTAGGGTGGTGGAAATCTTCTCCCAAAACCGTATCTATTTTCAAAATACAACAAATACAACTACTCCTAAAAGAGACAGAAGACACAGTACAATAGCCAGGCTACATCTACATCTGCAAGAATTCAGCATCTCATGAAAAGGGTAAGATACAAAGCCGTGACCCAGCAGGACCCGAGTACTCCCCACACCCCAGCTCATTGGTGGGAGGAAAAGAATCAGAGTGGGGACAGAGTGGAAGCACAAGACTGCTAAATAACCATCCCTAGTAATCTGTACTGGGAGCACAGATAGACATTGCATGGTGTACTGGATATTAGAGAAACAGAGAAGTAAAATCCGAGATGGAGACTGTGAGTGGGTCACCACAGTCAGCTCCCCTGGGACAAAAGAGAAGCGGGTGCTTTTTAAAAGTCTTAAAGGGACAAGGGCTTAACAGCTGGACAAAATTGTCCTGGCACAAGCACACTCAGCCAAGCAGGCTGGGAATTTTAGCCTCCTGGGGGGTAACCCAGCCCCAAGCCCCTCACGGTGATAAGCAACCTGCCATTCATTCCAGTCAGCCAGTGCTGCAAGCAAACCAGCTGACTGGACACAGCTGCAAAGCAGATGGATAACAGTCGCGCCCACGGCAACTACAGAGTCTCCCCCCAGAGCACAGCGAACCGGGACAGACCCAGAGGCTGGTGCTGGGGTGCACCCGCAGCAAGGTCTGGAAGGCACGAAGGGTTTGCGTTCTTGCAGGAAAAAACACCTGGCACGGCTGTGAACCCCCGCAGGGTTCTAGGCTATCCTGAGGGCTGCCCCACCCATGGCAGCTCAGGGAATTATCCCAGAGACTGCTCCCGGTGTGTGGTTAACAGACACAGGCAGTTGAGAAAGGCAAGGCAACCAGCAAGCACAAAGGGATGTTGACCTCCCAGCTGACACATGCACCACCTGCCTGCGACCACTTCTATTGCCATGAATAGACAGAAGAATCTGGTCCAGTCAAAAATCACCCAGACAACCCCAGAGAGAGGGCCTGGTGAGATAGATATAACCAATCTTCCTGAAAAAGAATGCAAAATAAAAGTCATAACCATGCTGATGGAGCTGCAGAGAAATACGTAAGAGCTAAGGGATAGAGTCCGGAGGGAGATAACAGAAATGAAACAATCGATTGAAGGTCTTAAGAGCAGACTGGATGAGGTGCAAGAGACTGTTAATGGAATAGATATGAGAGAACAGGAATACAGAGAAGCTGAGGCAGAGAGAGATAAAAGGATCTCTAGGAATGAAAAAATATTAAGAGAACTGTGTGACCAATCTAAAAGGAACAATATTCACATAATAGGGGTATCAGAAGAAGAAGAGAGAGAAAAAGGGATAGAAAGTATCTTTGAAGAAATAATTGCTGAAAACTTCCCCAAGCTGGGGAAGGAAATAGTAGTCTCTCAGACCATGGAAGCCCACATATCTCCCAACACAAGGGACCCAAGGAGGACAACACAAAGACATATAATAATTAAAATGGCAAAGATCAAAGACAAGGACAGAGTATTAAAGGCAGCCAGAGAGAGAAAAAACATCACCTACAAAGGAAAACCCATCAGGCTATCATCAAACTTCTCAACAGAAACCTTACAGGATAGAAGAGAATGGCACGATATATTTAATGCAATGAAACAGAAGGGCCTTCAACCAAGAATACTGCATCTAGCACGATTATCATTTAAATTTCAAGGAGGGATTAAACAATTCCCAGACAAGCAAAAGTTGAGGGAATTTGCCTCCCACAAACCACCTCTACAGGATATTTTAAAAGGACTGCTCTAGATGGAAGCACTTGTAAGACTAAATAGATGCCACCAGAGAAAATAAAATCACAGCAAAGAAAGCAGACCAACCAAATACTAACTAAAGGCAAAAAATAAAATCAACTATCCACAAAAGCAGTCAAAGGAAACACAAAAGAATACAGAATAAAACACCTAACATGTAAAGAATGGAGGAGGAAGAATAAGAAGGGAGAGAAATAAAGAATCATCACACTGTGTTTATAATAGCTTAATAAGAGAGTTGAGTTAGATGGTTAGATAGTAAAGAAGCTACCCTTAAACCTTTGGTAACCATGAATCCAAAGCCTGCAAAGGCAATAAGTACATATCTTTCGAAAATCACCCTAAATGTAAACTGACTGAATGTACCAAACAAAAGACACAGAGTAATAGAATTATCCATTCAAAAGCAAGACCCATCTATATGCTGCTTACAAGAGACTCACCTCAAACCCAAAGACATACACAGACTAAAACTGAAGAGATGGAAAAAGATATTTCAGGCAAACAATAGGGAGAAAAAAGCAGGTGTTGCAGTACTTGTATCAGACAAAACAGACTTCAAAACAAAGAAAGTCACACGAGATAAAGAAGGACATTACATAATGATAAAGGGGGCAGTCCAACAAGAGGCTATAACCATTATAAATATATTTGCACCGAACACAGAAGCACTGACATATGTGAAACAAATACTAACAGAACTAAAGGAGGAAATAGAATGCAATGCATTCATTTTAGGAGACTTCAACACACCACTCACTCCAAAGGACAGATCAAAAAGAGAGAACATAAGTAAAGTCACAGAGGCACTGAACAACACACTAGAATAGATGGACCTAAGAGACATCTAACGAATTTTACATCCAAAAGCAGCAGGATACACATTCATCTTAAGTGCACATGGAATATTTTCCAGAATAGACCACATACTAGGCCACAAAAAGAATCTCAGTAAATTCAAAAAGACTGAAATTCTACCAACCAACTTCTCAGATCACAAAGGTATAAAACTAGAAATAAATTGTATAAAGAAAACAAAAAGACTCACAAACACATGGAGGCTTGACAACATGCTCCTAAATAATCAATGGATCAATGACCAAATTAAAACAGAGATCAAGCAATATATGGAGACAAATGACAACAACACAAAGCCCCAACTTTCAGTGGGATGCAGCGAAGGCAGTTCTAAGAGGAAAGTATATAGCAATGCAGGCCCATTTAAAGAAGGGAGAACAATCCCAAACGAATAGTCTAAAGTCATAATTAATGAAACTGGAAAAAGAACAAATGAGGCCCAAAGTCACCAGAAGGAGGGAAATAATAAAGACCAGAGAAGAAATAAATAAAATTGAGAAGAATAAAATAGAAAAAAATCAATGAAACCAAGAGCTGGTTCTTTGAGAAAATAAAGAAAATAGATAAATCCCTAGCCAGACTTATTAAGAGAAAAAGAGAATCTACACACATAAACAGAATCAGAAATGAGAAAGGAAAAATCACGACAGACCCCACAGAAATACAAAGTTATTAGAGAATACTATGAAAATCTATATGCTAACAAACTGGATAACCTAGAAGAAATGGACAACTTTCTAGAAAAATACAACCTTCCAAGACTAACCAAGGAAGAAACAGAAAATCTTAACAGACCAATTACCAGCAAAGAAATTGAATTGGTAATCAAAAAAGTACCCAAGAACAAAACCCCCGGGCCAGATGGATTCACCACTGAATTTTCTCAGTCATACAGAGGAGACATAATACGCATTCTCCTTACAGTTTTCCAAAAAAATAGAGGAGGAGGGAATACTTTCAAACTCATTCTATGAGGCCAACATCACTCTAATACCAAAACCAGGCAAAGACACCACAAAAAAAGAAAATTACAGACCAATATCCCTGATGAACATAGATGGAAAAATATTCAATAAAATATTAGCAAACTGAATTCAAAAATACATCAAGAGGATCATACACCATGATCAAGTGGGATTCATCTCAGGGATGCAAGGATGGTACAACATTCGAAAATCTATCAACATCATCCACCACATCAACAAAAAGAAGGACAAAAACCACATGATCATTTCCATAGATGCTGAAAAAGCATTTGACAAAATTCAGCATCCATTCATGATAAAAACTCTTAACCAAATGGGTATAGAGGGCAGGTACCTCAACATAATAAAGGCCATATATGACAGACCCACAACCAACATCATACTTAACAGTGAGAAGCTGAAAGCTTTTCATCCAATATCGGGAACAAGAAAGGGATGCCCACTCTCTCCACTGTTATTCAACATAGTACTAGAGGTCCTAGCCACAGCAATCAGACAAAATACAAGGCACCCAGACTGGTAAAGAAGAAGTCAAATTGTCACAGTTTGCAGATGACATGATATTGTACATAAAAAACCCTAAAGACTCCACTACAAAACTACTAGAACTAATATCTGAATACAGCAAAGTTGCAGGATACAAAATTAATACATAGAAATCTGTTGCTTTCCCATACACTAACAATGAACTAACAGAAAGAGAAATCAGGAAAACAATTCCATTCACAATTGCATCAAAAAGAATAAAATACCTAGGAATAAACCTCACCAAAGAAGTGAAAGACATACACCCTAAAAACTACAAGACGCTCTTAAGAGAAATTAAAGAGGACACTACAAATGGAAACTCATCCCATGCTCTTGGCTACGAAGAATTAATATTGTCATAATGGCCATCCTGCACAAAGCAATCTACAGATTCAATGCAATCCCTATCAAAATACCAACAGCATTCTTCAACAAACTGGAACAAATAGTTCTAAAATTCACATGGAACCACAAAAGACACCGAATAGCCAAAGCAATCCTGAGAAGGAGGAATAAAACAGGGGGAATTACGCTCCCTGACTTCAAGCTCTACTACAAAGTCACAGTAATCAAGACAATTTGGTACTGGCACAAGAACAAACCCGTAGATCAGTGGAACAGATTAGAAAGTCCAGATATTAACCCAAACATATATGGTCAATTAATATATGATAAAGGAGCCATGGATATACAATGGGGAAATGACAGCCTCTTCAAACAGCTGGTGTTGGCAAAACTGGACAGCTACGTGTAGTAAAGAAAATGAAACTGAATCATTGTCTAACACCATACAGAAAAGTAAATTCGAAATGGATCAAAGACCTGAATGTAGGTCATGAAACCATAAAGGTCTTAGAAAAAAACACAGGCAAAAATCTCTAAACACAAGCAACTTCTTCATGAACTTATCTCCACGGGCAAGGGAAACAAAAGCAAAAATGAACAAGTGGGACTATATCAAGCTGAAAAGCTTTTGTACAGCAAAGGACACCCTCAGCAGAACAAAAAGGCATCCGACAGTATGGGAGAATATATTCATAAATGACATATCTGATAAAGGGTTGACATCCAAAATATATAAAGAGCTCAGGCACCTCAACAAACAAAAAGCAAATAATCCAATTAAAAAATGGGCAGAGGAGCTGAACAGACACTTCTAAAAAGAAGAAATCCAGATGGCTAACAGGCACATGAAAAGATGCTCCACATCACTAATCATCAGAGAAATGCAAATTAAAACCACAATGAGATATCACCTCACACCAGTAAGAATAGCCACCATCCAAAAGACAAACAACAACAAATGTTGGCGAGGATATGGAGAAAGGGAACCCTCCTACGCTGTTGGTGAGAATGTAAATTAGTTCAACCATTGTGGAAAGCAGTATGGAGGTTCCTCAAAAAACTCAAACTAGAAATACCATTTGACACAGGAATTCCACTCCTAGGAAAATACCCTAAGAATGCAGCAGCCCAGAGTGAAAAAGACATATGCACCCATATGTTTATTGCAGCACTATTTACAGTAGCCAAGAAATGGAAGCAACCTAAGTGTCCATCAGTAGATGAATGGATAAAGAAGATGTGGTATATATACACACACAATGGAATATTAATCAGCCGTAAGAAGAAAATGAATCCTACCATTTGCAACAACATGGATGGAGCTAGAGGGTATTATGCTCAGTGAAATAAACTAGGCAGAAAAAGACAAGTATCAAATGATTTCCCTCATATGTGGTGTATAAGAATAAAGAAAAAATTGAAGGAACTAAACAGCAGCAGACTCATAGAACCCAAGAATGGACTAATAGTTACCAAAGGAAAAGCGACTGGGGAAGATGGGTGTGAAGGGAGGGATAAGGGGAAAAAAAGAGGCATTACGATTAGCAGACATAATGTAGCGCGGGTACAGGGAGGGCTGTACAACACAGAGAAGACAAGTAGTGATTTTGTAGCATTTTGCTGCACTGACGTACAGTGACTGTAGTGCGGTGTGTGGTGGGGACTTGATGATGGGAGGAATATAGGAGACATAATGTTGCTCATGTAATTGTAGACTTATGATACAAAAATAAAAAAATAAAATAAAAAAAAGGAAGAAGAAAGATAGTAGGAGTTTGGTAGGGTAGTACAATATTTGAGATAAAGCATGGGGAACTATTACAAAGCTTTGTTACACCTCTCCCTTTCATACTAGGCAGACGTAAATAAGTAAACTGAGCAGTGGCTAATTTCCTCAGAAACAATGAAAAATAGTATCTTTAGGATGGATTGAAATTTTAGAAGCTAAAAAATTAGCAGGCAAAAATATAGGGTTAATAAGAAACCTTCTACATATCAAAAACATATAAGTCAGGACAGCAAATTTCATTCAGGAATTCTAGAGTGGACATTAATAGTTTCAGCCCACTGAATTACTTTTAAAGTACTTATACAGATGAACTTAATAAATAATGCAAGTTAGTTTACAGGAGACTCACTCAGACCTTATAAAAAATTAAGAATAATTACACAGAGGCAATGCATTTCCTATTTTGATTGTTTTACTTAATGCAAGACAGCAATTAAAAGAACAATGAAGAATCACCAGACCTCATCCCACTCCTCCAGCACCCTGCCAATACCAGCTATCTTCCCTGTGCTTGTTCTTTTTTTTTGGGTACACAAAAAGAGGGAGATAAGAAAAAGTGAATCTCAGTATAAAAAGGTTATTCGTAGATGTTAAAACCTCATCTCCAGTTTGATGCCACATTAAAATATATGGGACAACATGCAAATTCTCAGATGAAATCCTGAGCCAGGTCAACTGTTGTTCTTAATTGTACATCAGCTTTTTCTCAAGGTAATAAGTCATAAAGAAAGTAGAGAACAAGGTGTAAAAACTGAATAGTAGTAAAAAATGTAATCAGAACCGCTTAAACTTGACAATATTACTTAGACAGGAAAACTGAGATAATATGAGATTCATTTAGTAAGCTAATTTTTAGTAACTTTAATTTATTAGTGTCTTTGAAATGGATTGGTATTGCTGTTTGAAATTTTTCTACATGTTTTTAATTTAGTAATTAGGTATCACTTCCTAAAACTCAGAAACTAACCAATACTAGAAATTATTCTAACATTTTCACTCTAACATTATCCTTGGAATTTTAAGAAATATTATTTTTGAGAAAAACAAGTAGTAAAACTTGAAGTTGTACAGTATTTGAAGGAACTTTTCTTGTAAGCCATAAAGCAAAGTATAATGTATAATAAGCCTTCTGAAAATGCAGAGGGTACACAATCATAACAGATTAAAACATTTCTTCTTCAATACAAAATACAATTGCAAAGTGACCCAATCTGAGAATTCTTTATTCAGAAATGAAAAGCCTAGACCCAGGGAAACAAAAGCAAAAATGAACTCATAGGACTACATCAAACTAAAAAGTTTCTGTACGGCAAAGGACACCATCAACAGAACGAAAAGACATCCTACAGTATGGGAGATATCCAACAAGGGGTTAACATCCAAAATATATAAAGAATTTACACGCCTCTACACCCAAAAAGCAAATAACCTGATTAAAAAATGGGCAGAGGATACGAAGAGACAGTTCTCCAAAGAAGAAATTCAGATGGCCAAGAGACACATAAAAAGATGCTCCACATCACTAATCATCAGGGAAATGCAAATTAAAACCACAATGAGATATCACCTCACACCAGTAAGGATGGACACCATCCAAAAGACTAAGAACAACAAATGCTGGCAAGGATGCGGAGAAAGGGGAACCCTCCTACACTGCTGGTGGGAATGTAAGCTAGTGCAACCACTGTAGAAGGTTATATGGACGTTCCTTATAAAACTAAAAATAGAAATACCATTTAACCCAGGAATTCCACTCTTAGGAATTTGCCCAAAGAATATAATTTCTCAGATTCAAAAAGATGTATGCACCCCCTATGTTTATTCCAGTACTATTTACAATAGCCAAGATATGGAAGCAACCTAAGTGTCCATCAGTAGATGAATGGATAAAGAAGATGTGGTACATATACACAATGGAATACTATCCAGGCATAAGAAGGAAAGAAATCCTGCCATTTGCAACAACATGGATGGAGCTGGAGGATATTTTGCTCAGTGAAATAAGCCAGGCGGAGAAAGAGATGTGCCAAATGATTTTCCTCATTTGTGGAGTATAACAACAAAGAAAAACTGAAGGAACGAAATAGTAGCAGACTCAGAGACTCCAAGAACGAACTAGTGGTTACCAAAGGGGAGGGGTGTGGGGGGAGGGGTGTGGGAGGGTGGGTGGGACAGATGGGAGAAGGGGATTGTGGGGTATTATGTTTAGTACACATGGTGTGGGGGATCACGGGGAAAACAGTGTAGCACAGAGAAGGCAAACAGTGAATCTGTGGCATCTTACTACACTGATGGAAGTGACTGAATTGGGGTATGAGTGAGGACTTGATAATATGGGTAAATGTAGTAACCACATTGTTTTGTCATGTGAAACCTTCATAAGAGTGTATATCAATAATACCTTAATAAAAAAAAATTAAAAAAAAAAAAGAAAAGCCTAGACCCTAGAGCCAGAAACATCACATCAGTGTTTCCTTTCTCTACGTCTTAGGTAGAGTAACTATAAAAAAGAAACAGGTTTTTAAAAGATTAAAAAAATTAATTAGATAAATAAAAACCTTTACCAGATAAAAATGGGTTTTTAAAAAATCCATAAATGCCAAAGAGCAGCAGAACAAAGAGGATCAGACGAGTTCTTCTGAGAGAATCTGAAAAAGAAAAAGCTTAAGTCGAAAGACATCCATGAGAAACGACAGCTCAGTGAAACACAAATATCAGCTTCCTCATGTGAGGTATTCATATATCTCATCACATCCTATGCTGTAAGTTCTTCTGCATTACAGCCACGATTTCCTTTCAGCACCGTTACCAAAAACCTCATGAAGTCACATGTGCTTCTGTCCTTAGCCATGATTTCTCAGTAGAGAAAGCCAAAAGGGGTCAGCAGGTATTCCCACTCCCACACCACTGAAGTTACAAATGGGATATATGATTGACAACTCTTGGATAAGGAATGAAATGAAAAGCTGGGTAACTGTTCTCCAAGTCACTTAGAGGTGGACTCTGACTTCCTTTCAGATGTTCATTCCAAATACGGGGGGTGTCAAATCAACTTACCATTGGTTTTTTGCATTAGCGCCTGAGCTTTCAGGAAACCCTCTGCAAAACCAGTTTTAAACGCATCTTGGTGAGCTTCAGGTATGTTCTTGGTTTTCATGAGTTTGTCCAAACTCTCAACATCTGTTCCTCTGTCCCGCAAAAGAAACCCCTGAGAACACAAACAACATCAGTACTGGCTGCTTATATAGGTAATGCTCCACCAAAGTATAATGACCACTCACAAAAAAATTCAAATTCTATAATATTTAATTTTTACTGTCAGTGTGAAGGATTAGACTAAGACTCACAATAAATTACTTAATCAATAGCTAGGAATCTAACACCAGCCCCCATACTTGCACAAATCAACTGATATAAAGAAATTCTCTGTAAGAACTCTACACTAAACACTATACAAAACTGTTAATAGGCCACACATTGACTTTGGATTCTAATGCCATGATGGTCACACTCCTTTATCTTTACTGCAAGGAAGTACATTAATTTCTAACTGTTTACTGACACCCTTCATGTACTTTGCCTGTATTAAGTTCTGAAGCTGTAAAGGTAACCAAAGATCTGAATGATTTACGTTTAATGGGGAGAGATACATAAATACCTAAGTTTTTGAAATCATTATGATACGGTAAGTACTAGGTAAGGTAGTAATAGAAGTGAAATACTACCTAAGTCAGTCAGGAAAGGCCTCACAGAGAATAGGGCACCTATATCCCAGGGAATTACAGAGCAGGAACAACTTGACAGAGCCACGAAACAACAGCCTTTAGTGCCCAAGAACTGCAAGCCGTCTTGTATGACAGGCCTTTAAAATGCCGAGAGGAGGAAGGCAGGGGGACAGAGTGGTGGCACATTGAAAGATGAGAACAGAAAAATGGCAGGCAGAGGCCAATGAAATGCCCGTGCCACAGCAGGCATCTGACAGGGAAGCAGAGAAATACAAACATTATGTGAATATATTTTAGACAGACTGGTGGGTGGCTATCTGGAAGCTGGAGTGAAGGTAGCAAAGCTAATGGCAAGGAGACTAAATGAGCCTTTTCTTTAGAGCACTCAAGGCAAGAAATGGTGTAGTCTGTCTATGCAATGGATCTGGGGATGAAAAGAGAGATTAGACAAATTTAAGAGGGTGGAGCAATAGGACTTTAGTGATTAATGGATGTGGGATATGAGAGAAAATTGACAAACCAGTTGGTCATCAGGTTTCTAGCCTGGGTGAATACTATTTATTAACATACAGAACACAAAGCAGATGTACGTTAGGGAAAAAGTCAGAGGGAGATGTCTAATCGAGCAGTAGAGGGACATATTTGGCACCTAGGAGAGTTGTAGGTATAATGATTACACAGGTCATTAATCCTTTATCATAAATGCAAAGATGGGGGAAAATTAATTGGTCGACAAATCAGGTATCGAAGGTTCTCATTTTATTACTTGAGAATTATTACTTTTTGAACAAATAAAGGTCTAATTACCTTCACAAATGATGGTGCTATATGCTGTGTTTCTGCTAATCTTTCAGAGGTGGACTGCAGACGTCTTGTCTTTGTTTTCAATGTTTTAAAACCCCGAGACTGTATGAAAACTAAATAAAATGATACTACATTTATTTCTCATTGTAAATTTTTCTAAGAAAAGAAAAATGCCTATGATTCGAAACTCTGACATCATACTTGGACATTTCGGCTCATAATCTGATTTGTTAACACAAGTCTTTGCAAGACGCTTCAACACACTTGTAATTATAGTCATTCAAATAATAGACTGAATCTATAAATTAACTTTACATTTTCTTGGCAATTTAAAAATAGTAAAAAAAAAACAAAAAACACTGTTCATAAGTATCAAGTAAAAGTCACGGTCTCATTCCCCAAGCCCCAGTTCCTGTACCCAGAAGTAACCACTGTAAACAATTTCATGACTACATTTCTATGTATTGATAGACATGTTCTTTCTATAAAAATAGTATGTAACCTTTTGCGATTGTCCTCTTTCCCTTAACAATGTATTGTGGACAGTTTTCAGAAAAGGTCAGATGGAAATTAACTGTTTTCCTCTTTTTTGTTGCTAAAAATAATGTTGCAGTTAAAAGTCTTGTGCATACTGTCTGCCAGCACATGCAGACTAAAAATGAAATTGTGAGCTTTGAATTGTTTGACACTAAGAAATTGCCCTCTAGAAGACTGTTATCCATTTACATGCCTACCAGTGATTATGAATATCCTTTTCTCCACACCTTTTCAATAATATAAATTTTCTTCATACACATCTGATGGGCAAAAAGCAGTGTCTTGTTTTAAATTACATTTCAGATTAAAAGTGAGGGAAATTTTTGAAAAACTTTTTTATTTACTAAGCACTTTTGATCTTTCACATTTTCATTTTCACTTATAGAGAATCTGAGTGTTACATATCTAATGTTTCATCATGTATACTTGAACCATTTAATGTATGTCTTGTAATATATTAATTTGTATAGTTAATGCAGCTGTATCTTTTAATCTTCAATGTTTTCTGTATTGTTTTGATTAGAGTCCCATCCCCAAACTAAGACTTTAAAGGTAGTCTATTGACTCCATTAATACTTAGAACTTTTTCTTTACAGACCTTTATGTATTTGGAACTTACTTATGATATAAGAAAAGAATCTGATTCCCTTTTTTTAAATACCAAACTTCTTGATTTTCTTAAGTGTTCAGGGTTTTGACTGGGATTGCAATGAATTTGTAAATTTGCCTGCAAATTGACACTGCAACACTACTAAGCCCTTCCAAAGAGGACTGTAGTATCCTCTTATTTAGTCTACTCAGCTCCTTTTCTTTCTTTCAGTGGAGTTTCATACAAATACACATATGCATATGCATGTATATGTTACACTGCATACTTCTTGTCAGGATAAAAGATTTAATGGGTTTTAAAGGAAACTGTAATTAAAAGCTATTGCTAGAATATAAGAAAGCTACTGATTTTTATGCATTTATTTTATGATACGCAAGTAGCCTTTCAGTTGAATTTTCTAGTTAAAACAATCATTATCACCAAATTATAATTTTGTACCTTCCTTAAACTCCTCTCTTTTCTTTTTTAACCACATCACTCAGAACCTCCCAATTACCACTGAACAAAAACGGGTTACTAGATTATCGTGTAATCTAGTATCTCACACTAATGAGAGCCTGATAGATACCCTTAAGAAATTAAAAGTTTCCCTCTTCTCTAGCTTTCTAAGAGTTTTTAGGAAGCATAACAAAACATGTTGTATGCTCTTACATCATACGCTGAAATAATACTGCTTTTCTTCTCCAATCAAGTAATATAAATTAATATACTTCCTAAGGTTAAATCACTCTTGTATTCTTTAATCATATTTAGCACATTTCTAATACTTGGTTTTACAGATATTATTTAGGAATTTTATATCTGTATTATTAAGTGAAATTGATCTATTGTATTATATTTTTTGCTAATATTTCAGTATCAGTAACTTCACAGAATAAATAGGGAAGCCTATTCTATCTTTTTCTTTATTAATAAAGTTTCAAATAACAGGAAACTTCTGATCCTGGGAAACAAAATGTAGCCATAAAACCATCCGAGTCTAGTGCCTTTGGGACAAAGGGATTATGTTTGAAAAGTATCATTTTGTTTATTGGTTTTTAATCAGATTGTTAGTTTGCTCTATTGGTTTTTTTTTCCAAATTAAACTTGTTCTTGGTTTAATTAAGCAAAATTGTTTCTTGCTATAGTATTCATTTAATGTCTATTTTATCCACATTAACGTCTCCTAATAAAAAAAATTCTCAAAATGAATGTTTATTTCCCATCTTTCTTATTTCCTAAGAAATTTATACTATGGTCTTGATATCAGTTTATCCTAAATCCGAAAGTTTAGATATGCAGGTTTTCACTGTAGTTCACTACTAATTGAAATTTCAGTTTGGATTTCCCTTCAGCCACAAGACACTTAGAAATTTCTACATAGGTTATTTTTTTTAGCTATCCTTTGTTATTTGACTACAGTTTTATTACATGATCAGAGAACATGACTTCTAATTTTTAAAAAATGTATTAAGATATTCTTCATACCCTAATACATGCTTTATGTAAGTCTTCCATGAATAGATAAAAATCCATCACTGTTCTTAAGTAATCATCTGTCTATTGCATTAACCATTTCTTCAGTTGATCACTGTCTCCTTGTCTAACTTAATGCCTCCATTTTCCGTGTTTTTTCATGTTTTCCTCAAATATGTGGAGATCATCGCTAATCAATTTGTATTCATAAAGAAGAACACAGTAATCATTACTA
>JAQQAC010009376.1:17408227-17426217 GCA_029783875.1 Phataginus tricuspis | reverse complement strand
TAGGTACCAGAGCACAAAGATCAATTAAGAGGAACGGGTGAAGAGAAGTACCATTTACAATGCATCAACTATGTGCCAAGCATATACATTATCTGTAAGAATCTAAAGTAACTTGTTCAAGCCAATGACTCAAAATTAAATTTTGAAATCTTAGTCTTTTGACTATGAAGTCCACATTCATTCCATTACACATTGCTGTTTCACAGACACGAAGCCCTGTCATGAAACAAGACTTATCTTGTGCTACTGTCATTTACCCAGAATATTAAAGTTTCAAATATTTTTGGATGCCACTGTACCTACTGCATAATATTCCTTAATGTAAAGGAAATACACACACTTGTTTTCCTTGACTCACTCTCAACGACTCTACACTACTTCCAGTCACCAAACGTGTTGTAGTTTTTCCCCTAACCAAGCACTTCAGACGCCAGCAGGATGTCCTGCAATTCAATTCAGTTCTGACACAATCCCCCTGGAGAGAGTATCAGATCCTATCAGCAAAGGGTTAAGGACTCAGTCCTACAAGACTTATCCCCCCGCCTTCTGCCACACATCCACTTCAGATGCCAATCATGAGTCTGTGTTATCTCTGTTTCTGACTAACTTGGCTAGAAGCTGGAGGTTCCCAAGACACCTCCTTATGCTCCATTAATTTTCTAGAGTGGCTCACAGAACTCAGAAAACAGGTTAGCTACTGGACTACAGGTTTATTATGAAAGGATATTACTGAGGAATAGCCAGGTGGAAGAGATTCGCAAGGCCAGGTATGTGGGAAGAGGAAGAACTTCCAATGCATCTCTAGGCATGCTACTCTCTTCGCACCACCATGTGTTCGGGAACCTGCAACACCCCAAATTACTGGTTTTTTTATGGGAGATTCTTTGTGCAGGAATGAGTGATTATTAACCCCATTGCCAGCCCTTGCCTGCTCACTGGAGAACAGGAGTGGGGCTGAGTCCCAAACTTCTAACCACAGCTTGGTCTTTCTGGTAGTGACTAGCCCTCACCCAGGAGCCCACCAAGAGTCACACCCATTAGAACAAGAGACACTGTCATCACCCAGGAAATTTCAAAGGACTCAGAAACGCTGTGTCAGGAGTCGGGGTCAAAGACTAAATACTAAAACAAAACATGCTCCCAGTGCTCTTATCACTTGGGAAATTTCAAGGCTTTTAGGAGCTCTGTGCCAGGAACTGGGGGCAGAGACAAATACATATTTGGTTTTCTATTATTTCATGCCTTTGGAATCAAATATTGACTATACAGAATTATAATGTTTGATGAGGGCAGGGGAAACTTTTTAACTTACTCCTTTAACGTGTTCGAAGGTGACATTTTTCATCTGGACAGGATCTACTGCAGAATCAAGCCCCGTCGTTGTCCGGAAACGGACTAATTGGAAGGAAAGAAATGCTTACAAATTTGACAGATGCCTAAAATTCCAACCACCTTATTTTTCAGATGCAAGAAGGCCCCCCCAAAAAGGAAATACCTAAGTTCACATACATTAAATCAGAGTGAGGAGTAGAAACTAGGGCTTCTGGGCTTCTAGACCATGTTCAAAGAATAAATGATTCACATTAAAAAGATATCTTTGATTAACTAAGTTAATAAAATCCTAGGATATTAAAAATACTAGGGAGGGTATCTTGAAGTTTAAAATAAATATTTTTTGTCAACCGAAAGAATATGATGGGTAGTAAAGTTAACAAAATATGTTGTCCAAAGTACTGGAATGACCAAACAACAGAATCATGGTCAAGAAATTTTAGAAAATGAATGCAGGATCCCAGATTCAAAAAGAAATATGCACCCCTATGTTTATCACAGCACCATTTACAAGAGCCAAGAAATGGAAGCAACCTAAGTGTCCATCAGTAGATGAATAGATAAAGAAGGTGTGGTACATATACACAATGGAATATTATTCAGCCATAAGAAGAAAACAAATCCTACCATTTGCAACAACATGGATGGAGCTAGAGGGTATTATGCTCAGTGAAATAAGCCAGGCAGAGAAAGACAAGTACCAGATGATTTCACTCATCTATGGAGTATAACAACAAAGCAAAAACGGAAGGAACAAAACAACAGCAGGTTCACAGAACCCAAGAATGGACTAACAGTTACCAAAGGGAAAGGGATTGGGGAGGATGGGTGGGAAGGGAGGGATAAGGGGAGTAAAGGGCATTATGATTAGTGCACATAATGTATGTGGGGCAAGGGGAAGGCAGTATAGCACAGAGAAGACAAGTAGTGACTCTATAGCATCCTACTATGCTAATGGACAGTGACTGTAACGGGGAATGTGGTGGGGACTTGATAATGGGGGAAATGTAGTAACCACAATGTTGCTCATGTGACTGTATATTAATGATACCATAATAAAAAAAGAAATTAAAAAAATAAAAAGATATCTTTGTACTTTCCAATTAAAACTAAGAATTATTTGCTACTTCTCCTTATAATATTTAGTAATAGAAATTCAAGACAATGGTTCTCAAAATCCATTGTGAATAAAAATCACTATAGCAATATGTCTATACAGGTTCCCAAGCCATTGCCCTGAGAATCTTCTCCTTTGTAGATTTAGGGAAGGGCCCAGAAGAGACTGCAATTTTATCAGTCACCCTGAATTATCCTGATACAATTGGTTAGAGATCTACACTATGAAATATGTTATCTTAAACCTAGCATAAAAACTGGCGCTGGCATTTAAAAAAAGGGGTGGTGAACTTTAACATTGTTTCACTTATCATGTAGTCTTCTTCCTCTAACAACTGTTTTTAGTTGCCCTCGGATGACATCAGTAATAACATCATTAAGAATAAGAAAGATAAGGAGGAGCTCAAGATGGCAGCGTGAGTAGGGTGGCAGAAATCTCCTCCCAAAACCATACATATTTTTGAAAATACAACAAATAAAATTACTCTTTTAAAGAGAGCCCAGAAGATACAGTACAATAGCCAGGCTACAGCTACATCTGCAAGAATTCAGCATCTCACAAAAAGGGTAAGATACAAAGTCATTACCCGGCAGGACCTGAGTACTCTCCCCACCCCAGCTCACCAGCAGGAGGAGAAGAATCAGAGTGGGAAGGGAGTGGAAGCACAAGATTGCTAAATAGCGAGCCCTAGTAATCTACACTGGGAGCACAGACAGACATTGCATAGTGTACTGGATATAAGAGAAACGGAAAAGTAAAATGTGAGACAGAGACTGCGAGCGGGTCCCCACAGCCAGCTCCCCTGGGACAAAAGAAAAGCGGGTGCTTTTTAAAGTCTTAAAGGGACAAGGGTTTAACAGCTGGACAAAACCGTCCTGGCACACGCAGCCCAGCAGGCTGGGAATCTTAACCTCCTGGGGGGGGTGACCCAGCCCCAAGACCCTCACGATGATAAGCAACCTGCCATTCATTACCCTCAGCTGGCGCTGCAAGTAAACCAGCAGACCTGCCACAGCTGCAGAGCAGCTGGAGAACAGCCGTGCCCACACAGAGTTGCCCCCCAGCGCACTGTGAACCGGGACATAACCAGAGGCTGGCGCTGGAGCGCAGCTGCCTGCACAGACAGAAGAACCCGGAGCAAGGTCCAGAGGACGAAGGGGCACCGTTCTTGCAGGAGAACACACCCAGGATGGCTGGGACCCACCGCAGGGCTCTAGGCTATATCGAGGGCGGCCCTGCCCATGGCAGCTCAGGGGATTATCCCAGAGACTGCTCCCAGTGTTCAGGTAACAGATACAGGCAGCAGAGAAGGACAAGGCGACCAGCAAGGAGGAAGGGACATTGATCTCCGAGCTGAGACATGCACCACCTGCCTGCGACCACTTCTATCGCCATGAATAGGCAGAAGAATCTGGTGCAGTCAAAAATCACTCAGACAACCCCAGAGAGAGGGCCTGGTGAGACTGATATAACCAATTTTCCTGAAAAAGAATTAAAAATAAAAGTCATAACCATGCTGATGGAACTGCAGAGAAATATGCAAGAGCTAAGGGAAGAAGTCCGGAGGGAGATAAGGGAAATGAAACAATCGATTGAAGGTCTTAAGAGCAGACTGGACGAGGTGTAAGAGACTGTTAATGGAATACAAATCACAGAAAAGGAATACAGAGAATCTGAGGCAGAGAGATATAAAAGGATCTCTAGGTATGAAAAAATATGAAGAGAACTGTGTGACCAATCTAAACGGAACAATACTCGCATTATAGGGGTACGAGAAGAAGAGAGAGAAAAAGGGATAGAAAGTGTCTTCGAAAAATAATTGCTGACTACTTCCCCAAGGTGGGGAAGGAAATAAGTCTCTCAGACCATGGAAGCCCAGAGAACTCCTAACACAGGGACCCAAGGAGGACAAAATCAAGACATATAATAATGAAAATGGCAAAGATCAAAGACAAGGACAGAGTATTAAAGGCAGCCAGAGAGAGAAAAAACATCACCTACAAAGGAAAACCCATCAGGCTTTCATCAGACTTTTCAACAGAAACCTTACATGCCAGAAGAGAATGGCATGATGTATTTAATGCAATGAAACAGAAGGGCCTTGAACCAAGAATACTCTACCAGGCAAGGTTATCATTTAAATTTGAAGGAGGGATTAAACAATTCCCAGACAAGCAAAATTTGAGGGAATTTGCCTCACACAAACCACCTCTACAGGATATTTTAAAGGGACTGCTCTAGATGGAAGCACTCCAAAGGCTAAATAGATGTCACCAGAGAAAATAAAATCATAGCAAAGAAAGCAGACCAACCAAACACTAACTAAAGGCAAAAAATACAATCAACTATCCACAAAAGCAGTCAAAGGAAAAACAAAAAAATACAGAATAAAACACCTAACACACAAAGAATGGAGGAGGAAGAGTAAGAAGGGAGAGAAATAAGGAATCATCAGACTGTGTTTATAATAGCTTAACAAAAGAGTTAAGTTACACGGTTAGATAGTAAAGAAGCTACTCTTGAACCTTTGGTAACCACAAATCCAAAGCCTGCAATGGCAATAAGTACTTATCTTTCAAAAATAACCCTAAATGTAAACTGACTGAATGCACCAATCAAAAGACACAGAGTAATAGAATGGATAAAAAAGCAAGACCCATCTATATGCTGCTTAAAAGAGACTCACCTCAAACCCAAAGACATACACAGACGAAAAGTAAAGGGATGGAAAAGATATTTCATGCAAACAACAAAGAGAAAAAAGCAGGTGTTGCAATACTTGTATCAGACAAAATAGACTTCAAAATGAAGAAAGTAGCAAGAGATAAAGAAGGACATTACATAATGATAAAGGGAGCAGTGCAACAAAAGGATATATCATTATAAATATATACGCAACCAACACAGGAGCACCGACATATGTGAAACAAATACTAATAGAATTAAAGGAGGAAATAGAATGCAATGCATTCATTCTAAGAGACTTCAACACACCACTCACTCCAAATGACAGATCAAACACACAGAAAATAAGTAGACACAGAGGCACTGAACAACACACTAGAACAGATGGACCTAATAGACCTCTACAGAACTCTACAACCAAAAGTAGCAGGATACACATTCTTCTCAAGTGCACATGGAACATTTTCCAGAATAGACCACATACTAGGCCACAAAAAGAACCTTAGTAAATTCAAAAATATTGAAATTGTACCAACTTATCAGATCACAAAGGTATAAAATTAGAAATAAATTGTACAAAGAACACAAAAAGGCTCACAAACAAATGGAGGCTTAACAACATGCTCTAAAATAATCAATGGATCAATGACCAAATTAAAACAGAGATCAAGCAATATATGGAGAGAAATGACAACAGCACAAAGCCCCAACTTCTGTGGGACGCAGCAAAGGCAGTTCTAAGAGAAAAGTATACAGCACTGCAGGCCTATTTAAAGGAAGAACAATCCCAAATGAATAGTCTAAAGTCACAATTATTGGAACTGGAAAAAGAACAAATGAGGCCCAAAGTCAGCAGAAGGAGGGACATAATAAAGATCAGAGAAGAAATAAATAAATTTGAGAAGAATAAAACAATAGAAAAATATCAATAAATCCAAGAGCTGGTTCTTTGAGAAAATAAACAAAACAGATAAACCCCTAGCCAGACCAATTAAGAGAAAAGAGAATCTACACACATAAACAGAATCAGAAATGAGCAAGGAAAAATCACTACAGATGCCACAGAAATATATAGAATTATTAGAGAATACTATGAAAATCTATATGCTAACAAACTGGATGACCAAGAAGAAATGGACAACTTCCTAGAAAAATACAACCTTTCAAGACTAACCAACGAAGAAAGAGCAAATCTAAACAGACCAATTACCAGCAACGAAATTGAATCAGCAATCAAAAACTACCCAAGAACAAAACCCCCAGACCTGATGGATTCACCTCTGAATTCTACCAGACATATAGAGAAGACATAACACCCATTTTCCTTAAAGTTTTCCAAAAAATAGAAGAGGAGAGAATACTTCCAAACTCATCCTACCAGCATCACTCTAATACCAAAACCAGGAAAAGACACCACAAAAAAAGAAAATTACAGACCAATATCCCTGATGAACATAGATGCAAAAATACTCAACAAAATATTAGCAAACTGAATTCAAAAATACATCAAGAGGATCATACAGCATGAATAAGAGGGATTCATCTCAGGGATGCAAGGATGGTACAACATTCGAAAAATCCATCAACATCATCCACCACATCAACAAAAAGAAGGACAGAGACCACATGATCATCTCAATAGATGCTGAAAAAGCATTTCACAGAATTCAACATCCATTCATGATAAAAACTCTCAACAAAATGGGTCTAGAGGGCAGGTACCTCAACATAATAAAGGCCGTATGTTACAAACCCAAAGCCAACATCATACTTAAGAGCGAGAAGCAGAAAGCTTTTCACCTAAGATCAGGAACAAGAAAGGGATGCCCACTCACCCCACTGTTATTCAACATAGTTCTGGAGGTCCTAGCCACGGCAATCAGACAAAACAAGGAAATACACAGCATCCAGATTGGTAAAGAAGAAGTCAAATTGTCACTATTTGCAGATGACATGATATTGTCAATAAAAAAACCCTAAAGACTCCACTCCAAAACTACTAGAACTAGTATCTGAATTCAACAAAGTTGCAGGATACAAAATTAATACACAGAAATCTGTTGCTTTCCTATACACTAACGATGAACTAACAGAAAGAGAACTCAGGAAAACAATTCCATTCACAATTGCATCAGAATAATAAAATACCTAGGAATAAACCTCACCAAGGAAGTCAAAGACATATACCCTGAAAACTACAAGACGCCCTTAACAG
This sequence comes from Phataginus tricuspis, assembly GCA_029783875.1. Classification (NCBI taxonomy): domain Eukaryota; kingdom Metazoa; phylum Chordata; class Mammalia; order Pholidota; family Manidae; genus Phataginus; species Phataginus tricuspis. The sequence goes on along the minus strand of JAQQAC010009376.1, from coordinate 17,418,868 downwards.
AAATTAAAGAGGACACTACAAATGGAAACTCATCCCATGCTCTTGGCTAGGAAGAATTAATTGTCAAAATGGCCATCCTGTCTAAAGCAATCTACAGATTCAATGCAATCCCTATCAAAATACCAACAGCATTCTTCAACTGGAACAAATAATTCTAAAATTCACATGGAACCACAGAAGACCCCGAACAGCCAAAGCCATCCTAAGAAGGAAGAATAAAGCACGGTGAATCTCGCTTCCCAACTTCAAGCTCTACTACAAAGCCACAGTAATCAAGATAATTTGGTACGGGCACAAGAACAAACCCACAGAGCAGTGGAACAGAATAGAAAGTCCAGATATTAACGTAAACATATATGGTCAATTAATATACGACAAAGATGCCATGGATATACAATGGAGAAATGACAGCCTATTCAACAGCTGGTGTTGGCAAAACTGGACAGCTACGTGTAAAGAGAATGAAATTGGATCACTGTCTAACACCACATACAAAAGTAAATTCGAAATGGATCAAAGACCTGAATGTAAGTCATGAAATCATAAAGCTTTTAGAAAAAAACATAGGCAAAAATCTCTTGGACAAAAACATGAGCAACTTCTTCCTGAACATTATCTCCCCAGGGCAAGGGAAACAAAAGCAAAAATGAACAAGTGGGACTATATCAAGCTGAAAAGCTTCTGTACAGCAAAGGACACCATCAGCAGAACAAAAAGGCATCCTACCATATAGGAGAATATATTCACAAATGACATATCCAATAAAGGGTTGACATCCAAAATATATAAAGAGCTCACACACCTCAAGAAACAAAAAGCAAATAATCCAATTAAAAAATAGGCAGAGGATCTGAACAGACACTTCTCCAAAGAAGAAATCCAGATGGCCAACAGGCACATGAAAAGATGCTCCACATCATTAGTCATCAGAGAAATGCAAATTAAAACCACAATGAGATATTACCTCACACCAGTAAGGATGGCTAACATCCAAAAGACAAACAACAACAAATGCTGGTGAGGATGTAGAGAAAGGGGAACCCTCCTACACTGCTGGTGGCAATGTAAATTAGTTCAACCATTGTGGAAAGCAGTGTGGAGGTTCCTCAAAAAACTCAAAATAGAAATGCCATTTGACCCAGGAATCCCACTCCTAGGAATTTACCCTAAGAATGCAGGAGCCCAGTTTGAAAAAGACATATGCAACCCTATGTTTACTGCAGCAGTATTTACAATAGCCAAGAAATGGAAGCAACCTAAGTGTCCATCAGTAGATGAATGGATAAAGAAGATGTGGTGCATATACACAATAGAATATTATTCAGCCATTAGGAGAAAACAAATCCTACCATTTGCAACAACATGGATGGAGCTAGAGGGTATTATGCTCATTTAAATAAGCCAGGTGGAGAAAGACAAGTATGAATGATTTCACTCATCTGTGGAGTATAAGAACAAAGAAAAAAACTGAAGGAACTAAACAGCAGCAGACTAAGAGAACCCAAGAATGGACTAACAGTTACCAAAGGAAAAGGGACTGGGGATGATGGGTGGGAAGGAAAGGATAAGGGGAAAAAAAGGGGCATTACGATTAGCGGACATAAGGGGAGGGCTGTACAACACAGAGAAGACAAGTAGTGATTTTGTAGCATCTTGCTACACTGATGGACAGTGACTGTAGTGGGGTGTGTGGTGGGGACTTGATAAGGGGAGGAATCTAGTAGACATAATGTTGCTCATGTAATTGTAGATTAATGATATCAAAAAAAAAGAAAGAAAGATAGTAGGAGTTTGGTAGGGTAGTACAATATTTGAGATAAAGCATGTGGAAATATTACAAAGCTTTGTTACACCTCTCCCCATCATGTAAACTTCCATACTAGACAAACGTAAATGAGTAAACTGAGCAATGGCTAATTTCCTCAGAAACAACCAAAAATAGTATCTTTAGGATGGATTGAAATTTTAGAAGCAAAAAAACTAGCAGGCAAAAATATAGAATTAATAAGAAACCTTCCACATAACAAGAACATATAAGTCAGGACAGCAAATTTCATTCAGCAATTCTGGAGTGGACATTAATAGTTTTAGCCCACTGAATTACTTTTAAAGTACCTATATAGATGGACTTAATAAATAATGCAAGTTATTTTACAGGAGACTCACTCAGACCTTATAAAAATTAAGAATAATTATACAGAGGCAATGCATTTCCTATTTTGATTGTTTTACTTATTGCAAGACAGCAATTAAAAGAACAATGAAGAATCATCAGACCTCATCCCACTCCTCCAGCACCCTGCCAATACCAGCTATCTTCCCTGTGCTTGTTCTTTTTTGGGCACACAAAAAGAGGGAGATAAAAAAAAGTGAATCTCAGTATAAAAAGGTTATTCGTAGATGTTAAAACCTCATCTCCAGTTTGATGCCACATTAAAATATATGGGACAACATGCAAATTCTCGGATGAAATCCTGAGCCAGGTCAACCATTGTTCTTAAATGTACATCAGCTTTTTCTCTCAAGGTAATCAGTCATAAAGAAAGTACAGAACAAGGTGTAAAAACTGAATAGTAGTAAAAAATGCAGTCAGAACCGCTTAAACTTGACAGTATTACTTCTTAGACGGAAAACAGATAATATGAGACTCACTTAGTAAGTTAATTTTTTGTAACTTTATTAGTGTCTTTGAAATGGATAACTATTTCCCTTTGTATTGCTGTTTGAAATTTTTCTACATGTTTTTAATTTAATAATTAGGTATTACTTGCTAAAACTTGGAAACTAACCACTACTAGAAATTAATCTAACATTTTCACTCTAACATTATCCTTGGAATTTTAAGAAATATTATTTTTGAGAAAAACAAGTAGTAAATCTTGAAGTTGTACAGTATTTGAAGGACCTTTCTTGTAAGCCATAAAGCAGCCTTCTGAAAATGCAGAAGGTACACAATTAGAACAGATTAAAACGTGTCTTCTTCAATGCAAAAAACAATTGCAAAGTGACCCAATCTGAAAATTCTTTATTCAGAAATGAAAAGCCTAGACCCTAGAGCCCAAAACATCAGTGTTTCCTTTCTCTAAGTCCTAGGTAGAGTAACTATAAAAAAGAAACTGGTTTTTAAAAGACTAAAAAAATTAGTCAGATAAATAAAAACCTTTACCAGATAAAAATGGGTTTTTAAAGAATCCATAAATGCCAAAGAGCAGCAGAACAAAGAGGATCAGACGAGTTCTTCTGAGAGAATCTGAAAAAGAAAAAGCTTAAGTCAAAAGACAACCATGAGAAACGACAGCTCAGTGAAACGCAAATATCAGCTTCCTCATGTGAGGTATTCATATATCTCATCACATCCTATGCTGTAAGTTCTTCTGCATTACAGCCACGATTTCCTTTCAGCACTGTTACTAAAAACGTCATGAAGCCACGTGTGCTTCTGTCCTTAGCCGTGATTTCTCAGTAGAGAAAGCCAAAAGGGGTCAGCAGGTATTCCCACTCCCACACCACTGAAGTTACAAATGGGATATATGATTGACAACTTTTGGATAAGGAATGAAATGAAAAGCTGGGTAACTGTTCTCCAAGTCACTTAAAGGTGGACTCTGACTTCCTTTCAGATGTTCATTCCAAATACAGGGGGTGTCAAATCAACTTACCATTGGTTTTTTGCGTTAGCGCCTGAGCTTTCAGGAAACCCTCTGCAAAACCAGTTTTAAACGCATCTTGGTGAGCTTCAGGTATGTTTTTGGTTTTCATGAGTTTGTCCAAACTCTCAACATCTGTTCCTCTGTCCCGCAAAAGAAACCCCTGAGAACACAAACAACATCAGTACTGGCTGCTTATATAGGTAATGCTCCACCAAAGTATAATGACCACTCACAAAAAAATTCAAATTCTGTAATATTTAATTTTTACTGTCAGTGTGAAGGATTAGACTAAGACTCACAATAAATTACTTAATCAATAGCTAGGAATCTAACACCAGCCCCCATACTTGCACAAATCAACTGATATAAAGAAATTCTAAGAACTCTACACTAAACACTATACTAAAACTGTTAATAGGCCACACATTGACTTTGGATTCTAATGGCATGATGGTCACACTCCTTTATCTTTACTGCAAGGAACAACATTAATTTCTAACTGTTTACTGACACCCTTCATGTACTTTGCCTGTATTAAGTTCTGAAGCTGTAAAGGTAACCAAAGATCTGAATGATTTACGTTTAATGGGGAGAGATACATAAATACCTAAGTTTTTGAAATCATTATGATACGGTAAGTACTAGGTAAGGTAGTAAAAGAAGTGAAATACTACCTAAGTCAGTCAGGAAAGGCCTCACAGAGAATAGGGCACCTATATCCCAGGGAATTACAGAGCAGGAACAACTTGACAGAGCCACGAAACAACAGCCTTTAGTGCCCAAGAACTGCAAGCCGTCTTGTATGACAGGCCTTTAAAATGCCAAGATAGGAGGAAGGCAGGGGGACAGAGTGGTGGCACATTGAAAGATGAGAACAGAAAAATGGCAGGCAGAGGCCAATGAAATGCCCTGTGCCACAGCAGCCGTCTGACAGGGAAGCAGAGAAATACAAACACTACGTGAATATATTTTAGACAGACTGGTGGGTGGCTATCTGGAAGCTGGAGTGAATGTAGCAAAGCTAATGGCAAGGAGACTAAATGAGCCTTTTCTTTAGAGCACTCAAGGCAAGAAATGGTATAATATGTCTATGCAATGGAGCTGGGGATGAAAAGAGAGATTCGACAAATTTAAGAGGCTGGATCAATAGGACTTTAGTGATTAATGGATGTGGGATATGAGAGAAAATGGACAAACCAGTTGATTGATCATCAGGTTTCTAGTCTGGGTGGATGCTATTTATTAACAGAGAGAACACAAAGCAGATGTACGTTAGGGAAAAAGCCAGAGGGAGATGTCTAATCGAGCAGTAGAGGGATAAATTTGGCACCTAGCAGAGTTGTAGGTATAATGATTACACAGGTTATTAATCTTTTATCGTAAGTGCAAAGATGGGGGAAAATTGGTCGACAAATCAGGTATCGAAGGTTCTCATTTTATTACTTGAGAATTATTACTTTTTGAACCAAGAAAGGTCTAATTACCTTCACAAATGATGGTGCTATATGCTGTGTTTCTGCTAATCTTTCAGAGGTGGACTGAAGACGTCTTGTCCTTGATTTCAATGTTTTAAAACCCCGAGACTGTATGAAAACTAAATAAAATGATACCACATTGATTTCTCATTGTAAATTTTTCTAAGAAAAGAAAAATGCCTATGATTTGAAACTTTGACATCATACTTGGACATTTTGGCTCATAATCTGATTTGTTAATACAAGTCTTTGCCAGACACTTCAACACACTTGTAATTATAGTCATTCAAATAATGGACTGAATCTATAAATTAACTTTACATTTTCTTGGCAATTTAAAAATAGTAAAAAGAAAAAAAACACTGTTCATAAGTATCAAGTAAAAGTCACAGTCTCAGTCCCCAAACCCCAGTCCCTCTACCCAGAAGTAACCACTGTAAACAATTTTATGGCTACATTTCTATGTATTCATAGACATGGTCTTTCTATAAAAATAGTATGTAGCCTTTCACAATTGTCCTCTTTCCCTTAACAATGTATTGTGGACAGTTTTCAGAAAAGGTCAGATGGAAATTAACTGTTTTCCTTTCTTGCTGCTAAAAAAAAATGTTGCAGTTAAAAGTCTTGTGCATACTGTCTGCCAGCACATGCAGACTAAAAATGAAATTGTGAGCTTTGAATTGTTTGACATTAAGCAATTGCTCTCTAGAAGACTGTTATCCATTTACATGCCTACCAGTGTTTATGAATATCCTTTTCTCCACACCTTTTCCAATAATATAAATCTTCTTCGTACAAATCTGATGGGCAAAAAGCAGTGTCTTGTTTTAAATTACATTTCAGATTAAAAGTGAGGGAAACTTTTTTTTTTGGTATCATTAATCTACAATTACATATGCAATATTATGGTTATTAAACTACCCACTTCATCAAGTCCCCCCCCACCAATGCCATTACAGTCACTGTCCATAAGCGTAGTGAGATGCTATAGAATCACTACGTCTTCTCTAAGTTGTACAGCCCTCCCTGTGCACCCCCAACATAACCTCTGCTAATCGTAATGCCCCTTTTTCCCCCTTGTCCCTCCCTTCCAGCCATTCCTCCCCAGTCCCTTTCCCTTTGGTAACTATTAGTCCATTCTTGGGTTCTGTGAGTCTGCTGCTGTTTTGTTTCTTTCAGTTTTCTTCTTTGCTCTTATGCTCCTCATATGAGTGAAATCATTTGATACTTGTCTTTTTCCACTTGGCTTATTTCACTGAGCATAATACCTTCTAGCTCCATCCATGTTGTTGCAAATGGTAGGATTTGTTTTCTTCTTATGGCTGAATAATATTCCATTGTGTATATGTACCACTTCTTCTTTATCCATTCATCTACTGATGGACACTTAGGTTGCTTCCATTTCTTGGCTATTGTAAATAGTGCTGGGATAAACATAGGGGTGCATATGTCTTTTTCAAACTGGGCTGCTGCATTCTTAGGGTAAATTCCTAGGAGTGGGATTCCTGGGTCAAATGGTATTTCTATTCTGAGTTTTTTTGAGGAACCTCCATACTGTTTTCCACAATGGTTGAACTAATTTGCATTCCCACGAGCAATGTAGGAGGGTTCCCTTTTCTCCACATCCTCGCCAATATTTGTTGTTGTTTGTGTTTTGGATGTTGGCCATTATCACTGGTGTGAGGTGGTATCTCATTGTGGTTTTAATTTGCATTTCTCTGATGATTAATGATGTGGAGCATCTTTTCATGTGCCTGTTGGCCATCTGGATTTCTTCTTTGGAGAAGTGTCTGTTCAGATCCTCTGCCCATTTCTTAATTGGATTATTTGCCTTTTGTTTCTTGAGGTGCTTGAGTTCTTTATATATTTTGGTGTCAACCCCTTATCGGATATGTCATTTATGAATATATTCTCCCATATGGTAGGATGCCTTTTTGTTCTGCTGAAGGTGTCCTTTGCTGTACAGAAGCTTTTCAGCTTGATATAGTCCCACTTGTTCATTTTTGCTTTTGTTTCCCTTGCCTGGGGAGATATGTTCATGAAGAAGTCGCTCATGTTTATGTCCAAGAGATTTTTGCCTATGTGTTTTTCTAAGAGTTTTATGGTTTCATGACTTACATTCAGGTCTTTGATACATTTTGAGTTTACTTTTGTGTATGGGGTTACACAGTAGTCCAGTTTCATTCTCTTACATGTAGCTGTCCAGTTTTGCCAACATCAGCTGCTGAAGAGGCTGTCATCTCCCCATTGTATATCCAAAGCTCCTTTATCATATATTAATTGACTGTGTATGTTTGAGTTAATGTTTGGATTTTCTATTCTGTTCCACTGGCCTGTGGGTCTGTATTTGTGCCAATACCAAATTGTCTTGATTACTGTGGCTTTGTAGTAGAGCTTGAAGTCAGAGAGTGTAATTCCCCCTGTTTTATTCCTCCTTCTCAGGATTGCTTTGGCTATTCAGGGTCTTTCATGGTTCCATATGAATTTTAGAATTATTTGTTCCAGTTCATTGAAGAAAGCTGTTGGTATTTTGATAAGGATTGCGTTGAATCTGTAGATTGCTTTAGGTAGTATAGCCATTTTGACAATATTTATTCTTCCTAGCCAAGAGCATGGGATGAATTTCCATTTGTTAGTGTCCTCTTTAATTTCTCTTAGGAGTGTTTTGTAGTTTTCAGGGTATAGGTCTTTCACTTCCTTCATTAGGTTTATTCCCAGGTATTTTATTCTTTTTGATGCAATTGTGAATGGAATTGTTTTCCTGATTTCTCTTTCTGTTAACTCATCGTTAGTGTATAGGAAGGCAACAGATTTCTGTGTGTTAATTTTGTATCCTGCAACTTTGCTGAATTCAGATATTAGTTCTAGTAGTTTTGGAGTGGAGTCTTTAGGGTTTTTTATGTACAGTATCATGTTATCTGCAAATAGTGACAATTTTACTTCTTCTTTACCAATCTGGATGCCTTGTATGTCTTTGTTTTGTCTGATTGCCATGGCTAGGACCTCCAGGACTATATTGAATAACAGTGGAAAGTGTGGGCATCCCTGTCTTGTTCCCGATCTTAGATGAAAAGCTTTCAGCTTCTCGCTGTTAAGTATGATGTTAGCTGTGGGTTTGTCATATATGGCCTTTATGATGTTGAGGTACTTGCCCTCTATACCCATTTTGTTGAGAGTTTTTATCATGAATGGATGTTGAATTTTGTGAAATGTTTTTTCAGCATCTATGGAGATGATCATGTGGTTTTTGTTCTTTTTGTTGATGTGGTAGATGATGTTGATGGATTTTCGAATGTTGTACCATCCTTGCATCCCTGAGTTGAATCCCACTTGATCATGGCATATGGATCCTCTTGATGTAGTTTTGAATTCGGTTTGCTAATATTTTGTTGAGTATTTTTGCGTCTATGTTCATCAGGGATATTGGTCTGTAATTTTCTTTTTTCGTGAGGTCTTTGCCAGGTTTTAGTATTAGAGTGATGCTGGCTTCATTGAATGAGTTTGGAAGTATTCCCAAGTGTGGGAAATTTTTGAAAAACTTTTTTATTGACTAAGCACTTGTGACCGTTCACATTTTCATTTTCACTTTAGAGAATCTGAGTGTTACATATCTAACCTTTCATCATGTATACTTGAACCATTTAATATATGTCTTGTGATATATTAATTTGTATAGTTAATGCAGCTGTATCTTTTAATCTTCAATGTTTTCTGTATTGTTTTGATTAGAGTCCCATCCCCAAACTAAGACTTTAAAGGTAGTCTATTGACTCCATTAATACCTATAACTTTTTCTTTACAGACCTTTACCTGTTTGGAACTTACTTATGATATAAGAAAAGAATCTGAATCCCTTTTTTTAAATATCAGACTTCTTGATTTTCTTAACAAGTGTTCAGGGTTTTGACTGGGATTGCAATGAATTCATAAATTTGCCTGGAAATTGACACTGCAACACTACTAAGCCCTTCCAAAGAGGACTGTGGTATCCTCTTATTTAGTCTACTTAGCTCCTTTTCTTTCTTTCAGTGGAGTTCCATACAAATACACATATGCGTATGTGTGTATATATTACATTGCATACTTCTTGTCAGGATAAAAGATTTAACAGGTTTTAAAGGAAAGTGTAATTAAAAGCCATTGCTAGAATATAAGAAAGCTACTGATTTTTATGCATTTATTTTATGATACCCAAGTAGCCTTTCAGTTGAATTTTCTAGTTAAAACAATCATTATCACCAAATTATAATTTTGTACCTTCCTTAAACTCCCCTCTTTTCCTTTATAAGCACATCACTCAGAACCTCCCAATTACCGCTGAACAAAAATGGGGTACTAGATTATCAAGTAATCTAGTATCTCACACTAATGAAAGCCTGATAGATACCCTTAAGAAATTAAAGTTTCCCTCTTCTCTAGCTTTCTAAGAGTTTTTAGGAAGCATAACAAACAAAATATGTTGTATGCTTTTATATCATACACTGAAATAATACTGCTTTTCTTCTCCAATCAAGTAATATAAATTAATATACTTCCTAAGGTTAAATCACTCTTGTATTCCTTAATCATATTTAGCACACTTCTAATACTTGGTTTTACAGATATTTAGGATTTTTGTATCTGTATTATTCAGTGAAATTGATCTATTGTATTCTATTTTTTGCTAATATTTCAGTATCAGTAACTTCACAGAATAAATAGGGAAACCTATTCTACCTTTTTCTTTATTAAAAAAGTTTCAAATAACAGGAAACTTCTGATCCTGGGAAACACAATGTAGCCATAAAACCATCCGAGTCTAGTGCCTTTGGGGCAAAGGGTATGTTTGAAAAGTATCATTTTGTTTATTGTTTTTTAATTAGACTGTTAGTTTGCTCCATTGGTTTTTTTTTCCAAATTAAACCTGTTCTTGGTTTAATTAAGCAAAACTGCTTCTTGCTATATTATTCATTTAATATCTATTTTATCCACATTAACGTCTCCTATTCTTAAAAAAAAATTCTCAAAAATGAATGTTTAATTTCCCATCTTTCTTATTTCCTAATAAATTATACTATGGTCTTGGTATCAGTTTATCCTAAATCGAAAGATTTTGATATGCAGGTTTTCAGTGTCGTTCACTAGTAACTGAAATTTCAGTTTGGATTTCCCTTCAGCCACAAGACACTTAGAAATTTCTACACAGTCAGGTTATTTTTTAGCTATCTTTTGTTATTTGACTACAATTTTATTACATGATCAGAGAACCTGACTTCTAATTTTTAAAAAATGTATTAAGATATTCTTCATACCCTAATACATGCTTTTTGTAAATCTTCCATGAATAGATAAAAATCCATCACTCTTCTTAAGTAATCATCTGTCTATTACATTAACCATTTCTTCAGTTGATCCCTGTCTCCTTGCCCAACTTAATGCCTCCATTTCCCATGCTTTTTCATATGTTTTCCTCAAATATGTGGAAAGTAACGCTAATCAATTTGTATTCATAAAGAAGAACACAGTAATCATTACTA
>JAQQAC010009376.1:17349026-17407727 GCA_029783875.1 Phataginus tricuspis | reverse complement strand
GTTTTTTATTTTGCTGCTATTAATGTACAATTACATGAGCAACATCATGGTTACTAGACTCCCCCTATTATCAAGTCCCCACCAAATAACACCCCACTATAGTCCGTGTCCATCAACGTAGTAAGATGTTATAGGATCACTACTGGTCTTCTCTGTGTTATACTGCCTTGCCCTTACCCCCCCACCCCCACACCCTCTACATCATGTGTGGTAATTGTAATAGCCCTTTTCCCCCCTTATCCCTCCCTTCCCACCCATCTTCCCCAGGCCCTTTCCTTTTGGTAACTGTTAGTCCATTCATTCTTGGGTTCTGTGGGTCCGCTGCTGGGTTTTTTCCTTCAGTTTTTTTCTTTGTTCTTATACTCCACACATGAGGGAAATCATTTGATACTTGTCTTTCTCCACCTCTCTTATTTCACTGAGCATAGTACCCTCTAGCTCCATCCATGTTATTGCAAATGCTAGGAATCGCTTTCTTTTGATGGCTGATTAATATTACATTGTGTATATATACCACATCTACTTTATCCATTCATCTACTGGTGGGCACTTAGGTTGCTTCCATCTCTTGGCCATTGTAAATAGTGCTGCGATAAACACAGGGGTGCATATGTGTTTCTCCCACTGGGCTGCTGCATTGTTAGGGTAAATTCCTAGGAGTGGAATTCCTGTGTCAAATGGTATTTCTAGTTTGAGTTTTTTGAGGAACCTCCATACTGCTTTCCACAATGGTTGAACTAATTCACATTCTCAGCAGCAGTGTACGAGGCTTCCCATTTATCCACATCTTCGCCAACACTTATTTCTTGTCTTTTGGATAGTGGCCATTCTGGTTGGTGTGAAGTGATTTCTCATTGTGATTTTGATTTGCATTTACCTGATGATCAGTGATGTGAAGCATCTTTTCATGTCCCTCTTGGCCATGTGTATTTATTTGGAGAAATATCTGTTCAGGTCCTCTACCCATTTTTTAATCAGGTTGTTTTCTTGGTGTTGAGGTTTATTAGTTCTTTAAGTAATTTGGATGTTCACCCCTTATCAGACAAATCATTTATGGGTATACTCTCCCATACTGTAGGATGCCTTTTTGTTCTGCTGAGGGTGTCCTTTGCTGTATAGAAGGTTTTTAGTTTGATATAGCCCCACTTAATCACTTTTTATTTTGTATCCCTTTCCTGAGGAAATGTTTCCAGGAAAAAATTGCTTATACTTTTGTTCAAGAGATTTTTGCCTATGTTTTCTTCAAGAATTTTGTGGTTTCATGACTTACATTCATGTCTTTGAGCCATTTCGAGTTTACTTTTATGTATGAAGTTAGACAGTAAACCGGTTTCATTCTCTTACATGTAGCTGTCCAGTTTTCCCGTCACCATCACTGAGGCATTTTATCAAAGAGCAGGATGATTTTATACACATCCACAAATGCACTCGATGACCGTGATCACCTCTTAGCAACGATGACCTGCCTGAAGTGATGCCATTTTTTAAAAACACTTGCCATGTGTTACCACCGAGCCTCTCTGTTCACCTGAACTCATGGCACAAAATCAGCAGGGTTTTCTGAAAATGTTGAAAGGACCCACATCCGGCCAAGGGAGTCAAGAGAAATCAAACCACATGTTCCTTCTGATACCCCTCCTCCCAAAGAAACAGTCAAGGTGAACTTCAAGAATAGTGTTGGGAAAAAAAAAATGTTCCTTAGGGTCAGAGGAGTTACTAGCTGACTGCACTTTCTTGAACCTCACGTTGTTTGGGGCATGAATCAGGGAGCCACTTTCTTCACCTGAGTCACTGGCCTGTAGTGGGGTTCCCTCCCGGAATGGGATTCCCCAGACCATGGACCCTCAGCTGCAGCTGAGGTGAACAGGAGCTAGCACCCGCCCCCCTGTGCTGTCCCTGGACGGAGGCTGGAGGCAGTGACCCCAGTCCCCTTCTGCCTGATGCTTCCTTGGCTTTAGCTGGCAACTTGTTTCTGGGAAGCTGAACTCCCTTCCTGCCTACCCATCCTCCCCTCCCCTTCTCCTGCCCCTTCCCTTACACAGCTAACCACAGTCTGGGAGAAATGCAACCACTTGGTTAAGGCATTGTCCACTTTCTCTCCATACAGGTTTTTCACTTTGTATTTAATAATTTGTAGAGAGATACTTTAAGACTTTGTACACATTCTATTCCTCATCAAACTTTCCTTTCTTCTCAATCTCCTTAAGTCCTTAATCTCCTTCTTTGAGTTGTTAGGTAGATGAAAGTTTTCTCAAAATATTGGGAAAATATCTGGAGAAGCAAACAGTCATTTCATAAATATCTAACAGAACAGCTGGCACAGAGCATAGCTAAAGCAATCTCTGAGTTTTCCTTGGAGGGGAGAAGCCCTGACCTCACAGCCTGGTGGCCTCTTTAGAGAGAAGGGAGAAATGGCGTCCACACACAGAGGCCATCCTCCCCAGAATGTTCTCTTAGGAGTGGGAGATCAACATACACCTTCTTCTATCTGATTCCCTCAAAGCTGTGAAACCTCAGTCACACTTTTGTGGAAAAGGGCAAATAAAAGGCATGAAAATAAGATAAGTGAATATCAGAACTTTCTAGAAAAAAATCTAATTCCAGAGTTTATCTGGAGTCTGCACATTTTTGCTCAGTGCCCTTTGTTGTTGTGCCCAAACTACTTTTTGTTGCAGGTAAAGTCCAAAATGTACGTGGCATGGTATGAAACTGGAAACACGCATTTCAGGAAAATCTTCAACAGGAGTTTTCTTTTAAAAGAGGTTTTCAAGGTTTATTCTCCAGAATATATCAGAAGTTTTTAAAAGCAGAACATATTCTTGTCTAGGCCCCCAGTTAATCCAGATTTCATGGCCTGTAGAAAGCACTAGCTTGCCCCAGCCTTTTACTGACTCTCATGAAGTAATGCCATAGAACGTCAGGGTTTTCATACAGCCTGTCTACCTGTGCATCCTTTTGTTTTGGCAATATAAACTGCTTCATACATTCGGATTAACTTTGAAGAATGTTGAAAATGGCTTGCCTACTCTTGTCTCTCTTCCTCCCTCGCAGGACTCAAGACAGGCACCAGCCACGCCAATGGTCAGATTCCCCAGGCTGCACATCCCCTGAGCTCTGTTGTCGAGGAAGCCAAGACACAGGCTGAACTAACAGAGGTAAGGCCAGAGAGTGATTGACAAGGCCTGGCAGCCTCACCTGGATGTCCACAGGCTAAGCCATTACCATGGTCTTAATGACTACTTTTAAAAAGAGAAAAGAGAGTTCCAACTAAGAAATCACTAGAATTTCACTAAGATAATTGCTTTATTTTTTTTTTTTCTCTTTAAGTTACATAGGCTAGAAGGGAAAGCTAAACCCAGCTATTATCATACTGTTTCAGGAAAGTGTAAAAACTTTTTTTTTCAGTGCTAAGGATTGATAAATATTTAATTTAACTACATTTACTTTGACTAAAGTGATTTTCTCCGTGTAGTCAAATGGTTTTAGCACTCTCTGAAAATGGCTTTAAGCTCTTGGAGTTTTTACTTATTTTTTCTGAATAAATTAGAGCAACCAGTCATTCAGAAGCCCAACAGTAAATGCTAAGTGGAGCCCAAAACCAGACTAGCAGACTACCAACAAGGTTCTACTCTAAAATGCACATTTCATAGTTTTCTTTTAATGTTACCTCAAGATAATAGAGAAGAAAACACATTTTCAAATAATAGCCAAATTGGTATAACAATATGCTTTTTTTTTAAAAGAGGAGATTAGTTGTAATTTACTTACTAATCCAGTTGGTAACATCTCAACTGACTATACAAATTCCCTTGATTATTACCCATGTATGATTCAAAACAATCCTAAATAATTGTACCTTCAGTAATTTTTCACTTCATTTACCCTCCTTCATTTAGTCCATCAGTCAATGGTAGAAACAATTAAATATTGTATTTATTGGACTTCTTAAAAATTTTTTTAAACTGTTGTGTCTCTAATCCTCTTTTTAGGTTCTCAAGTCTGACAATCTTACCATGCAGTGTACTTCTAGCTATTATTTTCATGGTTTTTGTAATACCAACTGAAAGGAAACATTTTTAAATGCTGAAAGGAATAAAAGGATCCCAGAATAGAAGTCACTTAACTATGTGTGAACACCAATTCCCAAATCACCTGTTCAGAAATGTTTTTTAAAATACATCACCAGTTAATTAGCTTATTGTGCTAAACAAATAAACTACATAAAATAGAAAATCATCAGACACTTTGTTAGGGAAAAAACTACATTTAATTTTCAGTGGTAAGAGGTTATTAAAGAAAGAAAATGAAAGCCTGATAAAATGTAAATTACAGTGATAATTACCCTAAAACAGGGATTCAGTTTTCAGTTCAGCTGCCTGAAGTTCCTGGGGAGGTTGCATTATGAATGTACTATTATCTATTCCACTGTTGGCAAAAGACTGTGTCTCTTTTAGCCTTTAGCCAACTCTGGGGTTCTGGTGTCTACCAACAGCACATGCATCCTGATTTTACTTTTCAGAATCCACTTGCACATTTATCTCATTTCATCTCTGTCAGGGTTTTTAGCCCTCCACGAACCCCCCCTGAACCTGCAGAGGAGTGAGGGGAGAGCACACCCCGGCAAGGCGAGGTCGGGAGAGGCAAGTGCCGGCTGTCCGCCCGATCCGCAGCCTCCGCCGTCCCCGGAGACAATCAGACGGGACAGGGAGCTCAGTCAAAGCAGGAACTCGTTTACTGCGGAAACAGCAAGGCATATATAGTACTCATGGGCCAATTAGCACAAAGGTCAGGCACACAGGAAGGCACATCATACAGGTAAATGGTGTCCACGAGCTGATCACATTCATGGAAGACTTGAGTCGCCAATCAGGAGTGGGAGGCAGGCCTAAGCAGAAAATCACCTCCCTTTCGAAAGCAGGCAGAGCACCGCCCTTTGTGCGTCTGGCGGGCGCCATCTTATCAATGATTCAGCATTTCAGGCATTTTCTTTTGGAGTCTAGAATACCCTACATTTCCCCCTTTTTGTTTTTGTATGGAGGTTAGTCACTAGCCAGAGAGGAGCGAACCCTACCGGAGTCACCTTATCGAAGGTGGGACTCTGACGGTGTGGGTGTCAGCATCCAGTAGGCTGCGAAACCTCAATAGGCCAATATATCAGTGGCAGGGGCCAATTAACCTGTAGGGTAAAACTTTATCATGGCTATGGGACTACAGTTTCAACATCTTGATAGTTAAAGCCATTCTCATATGGTTCCCATGCATTGTTGCTCAGGGATTGATATTGTTGCCTAAGTACCATGAGATGTACAGCATTTATCCTATTTTTTTTTAATGAACCCAGTCAGCTTATTAACAACACAAGGACCAAAGGAAAGTAATAGAAAGATAGAAATACTCTTAATTAGGACTGCAGCAAAATAATAGTTGTCTCCCGCAACACAGCTATATCTAGTAATATAACAAGTAGATAGAATAAATCCAAAGGTGCACCCATTGCATTGTTGACACCAATTGCCCCAAGCCTGGGTTATAGGTGCCCCTATAGTCAATATGAACACAACAACAATAAAGGGGGATATCTGGAATCTTATCTCAAAGTCCTCTTTGAATCTGGGTCCTTCGGAGAATTTCTTTAGAGGTGTCCAGGGTGGGCCGGGTGGAGATGGACTCTTCAGTCTCTAGTAAGGTTGTTATGCTTCAAGTCCTCCAGAAGACTGTAAAGGATCAGTCCAGTGGCAGCGGCAGTCAGTGAAGCCAGTCACTAGCAGGCAGAGTGTCCACCAAGGGCGATGTGGCAAGGGCATTTCCTGGAAGAGAAGCACAAGGGGACCCTCAAGAGCGGGCGGTGCTCTTGGGTTTTCCTTTTGTTTTCCCTTTCCCCTGCGCCAGGGACGGGTAAGCATGCAGCTAAAGTGATTACATAGCCACCATAATTTCTTTCTCTGTCTATCAGATAAGGTCTTAGTCTGTTTTTCGGCTGTTTTGGTCTGTTCCTGGGCTTTGGTCATCGCTCACCTGTGGGCAAAATTTCAAATTGCGGGCAGGAATCCAAATTGGATTCGGATCTCCTATAGGAAATACACATCCAAATACCCTGCCCATACTTATCAGTGGGTCTGGTCCTCGCCATTGCCCAGTCAGCTGGTCTTTCCAGCGTACTTCAACTTCGGCATATGGCGTTTGGTTTGTCCAATGTCTCTGAAAAGCCGTTAAGGATAGATCCTTTGAAAAATTTAAAGTAATGTAAGCAGAGCCATTCGCAGTTGGTCGTGGGGGTTTGTTCCCCCTTTTTGTTTTTGTAATAAGTCTTTCAGCGTTTTATTCTGGCTCTCTACTATTGCTTGGCCTTGCAGGTTATATGGGATCCCTGTGGAGTGGCTTATGTGCCATTTATCAAAAAATTCTTGCAAGGCCTTGCTAATATAGCAGGGGCCATTGTCTGTTTTTACTTGGTGTGGTATGCCTAGGGTAGCAAAGCATTGCAAAAAATGGCTTTGAGCATGTTTGGCTCTTTCTCCCATATGGGCAGTAGCCCAGCAAGCATGGGAGTATGTATCAACTGAGACAAACACAAATTTTAGTTTTCCAAAGGCTGCTGCATAGTGAGTGACATCAGTCTGCCCGAGACAATTTGGTTTCAGACCTCTTGGGTTAACTCCTGGGGATTGCAGGGGTGGAACTTGCAGGAATGGTAAACAGGATTTACAGGTCCTAATGATTTTCTTTAAGTCCTTGATGGGAATATGGGGGAATTTGTGATGAAACCCCCTCCAGTTAAGGTGAGTAAGGTCGTGGAGGTCTTGGGCTTGTTGGAGGTCTAGAGTCTGCTGTGCAGATATGGTCTGAATAGCAGAGGACGCCAATTGATCAGCCATCAGGTTCCCCCGGGAGACAAGTCCAGGTAAGCCTTGGTGTCCTCGAAGATGTTGCACAAATATGGGTCTGGATCACCCTATTAACAAGGACCTCACTTGAATCATCAAGGGGGTTATGGGATTTTTATCTAGCCGAATGTGAGAGGACACCAAGGCAAGGAGTAGGTTAACAACATATAGACTGTCAGAGAAGAGGTTCATAGGCTCGTGAATTTTGTCTAGAGCCATTGCAGTGGCATATAGCTCTTTAAATTGAGCCGATCCATTGACCCTCTCGAAGTATTTGTCCTCTCCCAGCTTGGGTGGGGGAAGGATAACAATGGAAGATCCGTCCTTTCCCCCATCAGTAAAAACATTCAGGGCATCAGTGAGGGGTTTACTCAGAAAGAGCTTAGGAGCGGTCCAGTTCAGCTTGGTGAAGGAGATAGCCCATCTATTAGGCCCGTAATGGCAAACAATTTTACCCCAGAAACCAGTCAGGGCATTAGATACTCTATTATGATTTCGCCTGATCCATTCGAAGTCAGACAGACGGTAGGGAACAGTCACATTGTCTGGATCTTTCCCATAATGGCATAGTGTGATGTCTCTACCCTTAATTATGAGGTCTGCCAATTGATCCAGTTGGGCATACACTTGAGGGGCCCCCCCTATCGATGCGTGAACCCATTGGAGGGGATCACCCTGCTGGGTGACAACTACGGTGAGCAACTCTGAGCCAGGGAGAATCCATAGACAGAGTTCGCAGTCAGACTGATACCTGGCCAGTTGGACATTATCAAGTGCTAATTGAATCCTTTTAAACATTTGCTTATGTCCCTCTGTCAGCACAACAAGCTCAGATGGGGTTTTATCTTTTAACAACTCAAAGAGAGGGATAAGGTCCTCTATTGTAATGTGGAGCCAGGGTCGTAGCCAATTAAGCTCCCCTAATACCTTTTGTAGTTCTACCAGGGAGTAGGAGTCCTTGATAGATAGCTGGGGTTTAAGGGGACACACAGAGTCCAGGTGAAGCCTCGCTCCCAGTATTTCAAAGGGAGGCACGGTCTGGACCTTGTTGCTAGACACATGTAACCCCCCTTGTCTCAAGAGGGTTTGGAGCTTCTGGTAGGCAGAGCTCAGCTGTTGGATAGTGGATGCTCCCAAAATAATATCATCCATGTATGCATATAGGACCACTCCTGCCCACTGTTGAAGGGGCTGCAAAACCTGAGAGACATATTGTTGGCAAAAGGCTGGGCTGTTAGCCATGCCTTGTGGTAACATTGTCCATTCGTATCGCTCATCAGGCCCCTGAAAATTGGTGGAAGGTACGGAGAAAGCAAACTTCTCACAATCAGAGGGTTTGAGGGGAATGGAGAAAAAACAATCCTTAATATCAATCACAATGAGGGACAAATCTTTTGGAATGGACGGAATCCAGGGCAACCCCCTCAAGGGCGTGCCCACAGGAACCATCCGCTCGTTGATCTTTCTTAAGTCTTTCTTAAATCCTGTAACATCCTCCACTTGCCAGAGGCCTTCTGAATAAGGACTATTCCATGGGCTCAGGGAAGGTCTAATGTGTCCCAGTTTTAATTGTTCTTGCGTAATTTCTTTAAGTCTTTGAAGCTTAGCTTGTGGTAATGGCCACTGCTCCACCCAGACTTGAGGTCCTGGGAGCCATGTAATGGCAGGGGTTATCGGAGCAGTGGCCTTTAGGATTGGGGGTGCGGCTTCACTCGGGAAAGGGGCATATTAGGTCTTGAAGCCTCAAAGGAAGGGCCTCCCCTATAATCACTGAATCTAGACTTCAGGTTCTTAGAACAACCAAATTGTCGTTGGTATTCTTCTTCCCCCAATATGTCTTCATAAAGAATTTTAGGATCATTGGTAATGTAGACATCGGCTGCTCCTAGAATGTCTTGGCCCAGCAGGTTAGCTGTCAGGCCAGAGGCAACGAGGGGTCTGACTTCCCCATGGTTGCTATCTATGTCTTCCCATTTAAGCCAGTCCTTAGTCTCCTCAGAGGTCGCATTGCCCCCGACCCCTAGTAAAGGGGGTCCCGGGACTAGCCTCCAGTGGAGGGGAACTTCCTCCTTTCTAAGCACAGTTCGGTCTGCCCCAGTGTCAATTAGGCAGCAGAATCTTTTTCCCGATATGAATATGTCCATCTTTGGTCTTACCCCTGGTATTATGGGCACTGTCCAATGGGCCCTGGGGGAATCAGAAGAACTCCTTCCTCCTTGGGCTAACGGGGCTGGAGGTTGCCCCTCCCCTAATTTAAAGGGTTGCCTTGGATGTCAAACTTAGACTTGCAGTCTTTCTGCCAATGGAACCCCTTCCTGCAACTGGGACAGGGTGTCCTAGGTGGGCGCTGTCCCCTCCTGTTCATCAGGGGAGCCCCTTGATTGCCACTGCTATTTTTTGTAGCATGGTCATTAGGGCACTCCCTCTTGAAGTGTCCCATCTGACTGCATCCAAAACAAGTTTGATTTCTCCCCCCTTTGTCTGGGGCTCTGCTCACTGGGGACTGTCAAGTGAGGGCTGCAGTCAAGGCCTCCGTTAAGGAGGCCATTTGTGCCTGCAAGGCGGCAACCAGAGTCTGGGACTGGTGGGCTTGAGTGCCCACATCCTTGGTGGAGACTATCCACCTTTCCATGGACCTATCTTTCAGCCCTGCACAGGCCAACTTGTGGTCAGTAGTCATCCCCTCCCAAACCAACATTTTAACAAATTGGTCCCGCAATGGCCCTGGGGGAAATTTACACTGCAAGTTCTTTTCCACCCTATCTACAAAGGATGGGAGGTCCTCAGTGGGCTTTTGGGTGATTCCGGAAACCGGCAGTTCCAAGGGGCCTTCCTCTAGTTTTTTCCAGACGGCCAGCCCAAGGGCTCTTACTTGCTCCTGATAAGGGGCGGGAATGGCGGCCCGCTGGAGACCTGTAGCAAACTGGTCACTGGTCCCCAAGAGCATCCCAAAGGTAACGGGAATCGGAGGGTTTGCAGATTGGTTTCTCTCTGCCTGGACGTGGCATTCCTCCCTAAAGAAGGCACACCACTTAAGGAACAGGGGACCAGGAAGGACTGCCTTTGTCAAGCTCTTCCAATCCTGAGTAGTACAATGCTGATGAGCTAACCCTTGGAGGATGGTCTCGGCCCACGGGGAATTAGGCCCATCCTCCAAGACTGCCTTCTTTAGTTCTTTGAGTTCTTGGGTCTCCCAGGGGTACCACGCAGCTGGCTTGTTCCCGCCAGGGTTAACATTTACCGGAAATGCCTGATAAGATGGCGGCACCAGCCCGTTCCCGCCAGAATTAATGGTCACCGGAAACGCCGGATAAGATGGCGGCAGGGCGGTGTCAGAGGGCCTCTCAGCAATAGATGCTGATGGGTCGGGGCTGGCCCAGGGATCCATATCCATCCTGGGCAGGGCAGGATGGAGCTTAGGAGGTAGCCAGAGACATTCCTCATCAAAACATTCCCATTCCCTTTCCTCCAGGGGCACAGATGCCTCCTTAGGAGTTGGTTTATCTGGTTCTTTTGGGCATTGCCTATTAGCTCCCTGTTTGCTGGGATTCCTTGCGGGACCCGCCGAGCGGGGAGATAAAGATTGAGTGTTCCCGAAACATGCCTAAAGGGCTGACAGCGTAGTGTACACTCCCAGAGGGGGATCTTCACCCCGGTCTATCTCTCCCTTTCTGATCAGTCGTTCGACATGGTCCCAGGTGGAATAATCAAAAGGGTTACTGACAGGGAACCAGGGGGCTACCCTCACAAAGGTCTCCCAGACTCTTAATGCCTGGGAATCTGAGAGTTCTAACCCTTGGCTTTTAAGCATATATCTCAGCGCTTTAAGTGCAGGTTCATCCTTAGAGGTTGCCTGCCCCATCTTTTCAGGGGTGCACTTACCTTGAACCACGCTTGGCCCGACTCGCCGGTACTTTCGGTTTGTTGACCGAGTGTTCAAGCCCCACGTTAGGCGCCAGATGTCAGGGTTTTTAGCCCTCCACAGAACCCCCCCTGAACCTGCAGAGGAGTGAGGGGAGAGCACACCCCAGCAAGGCGAGGTCGGGAGATGCAAGTGCCGGCTGTCCGCCTGATCTGCAGCCTCCGCCATCTCCAGAGACAATCAGACGCGACAGGGAGCTCAGTCAAAGCAGGAACTCGTTTACTGCAGAAACAGCAAAGCATATATAGTACTCATGGGCCAATCAGCACAAAGGTCAGTTAGTCACAAGCCCTTCACGCAGGAAGGCACATCATACAGGTAAATGGTGTCCACAAGCTGATCACGTTCATGGAAGACTTGAGTCGCCAATCAGGAGCGGGAGGCAGGCCTAAGCAGAAAATCACCTCCCTTTCGAAAGCAGGCAGAGCACTGCCCTTTGTGCATCTGGTAGGCGCCATCTTAACAATGATTCAGCATTTCAGGCATTTTCTTTTGGAGTCTAGAATACCCTACACATCTCATCATAACCTTGAGACATAAAGTAGGGCTTATGATGTTTGTTTTATATCTGATTGGCCAGCCGACTTTCTCAGTCAAGAAAAGCTAAATCTAAGACTACAGACCAGGTGTTCAGATTTCTGGTCCACCCACCACCTCCCTAGCAGCTGTTATACCAGAGGAATCAGAGTGTATAATTGGTTCCTCGCTGGTAGCCCACCGGCCTGGGAAAAGGCATTTTTGTTCTCAGCAAGCAAGCAAGTTAACGCTGACACTAGAGCAGGCAGATCAATTCTTTGCCGAGAGAGATGCACGAAGTGTTACCTTTAGCCCAGAGAGATCTGTTTCCATTTTCTTTGTCCCTTCCATCTTTTTTCTGCTAATCGAAGTAGGACATTTAATTTAAGATCTGGGGAAGGCTTTGGGAAGCTCCTTGACCACCTCTCTGCCACTGGAGGTGTGGTATGGGAGCAAAATAATTTTACAGATGCCTGCTCCTGACAAGTGAGCTTCACAACCAGCTGAACTCAGACCAAGAAAAATATCATGGCTGAATATGCTCACGACCCTGGCAGCTTTGTAAGGTTTTAGATTAGGAAAGAAAATAGAGGAGGCATGGCTCAACAACACAGGCTTATTGGAGATAAACCTGCAGAGGCAGTCTCCAGCAAAGGGCTGAGGCCCCCATCTGCAGAGCGAGGGGGCGCTTTGGGAGGCGGGAAATTTTGCCATTACTCTTTGCTAGGGGTTGCTAAGGGAGGTAACTTTTGTGGTTGGGTTGATAGGGGCCAAGCAGGGTATTCTCATGGCTTGAGCTCAGGCGGGAAATTTCCATTCTTCTCAAAACGGAGACGGTTTTAAGATAGCGGATCTCGCAGGTCTCACGCTAACAGCCTTCGCTTGGGAACCAAAGTGTTGAGTAGGAATTCCAGGAGAGCGATTTTGCTTCCATGTGAGTTGCCTTAGGCTGACTCTAGGGTAAATAAAGACGGAGGTGACCCAACAAGCAGCTGAATCAATCCCACGAAAGACATCAGTAACTCTGGTGTAAGGCCCTTTGGGAGGAGATACGTGTGTAATTTATACCTATAACAGCCACCTCCTCGAATAGGGCAGAGTCTTTCATTTATGGAAGAAGACATGGTAGAGAGTGCCAGGTAATCATGTTAACTAATAGTAGGAGCATTGGGAATAACGGTAAAGGCCACGTGGAGTCATTCTCCTGTCCCAGAGGAGAGGGGAGCTAGCTGGGCTCCCTGTGGTCTCCAGGACTGAGGTATGGAGGCTCCCCGGGGGGCAGACGTGGCCTCCAACCCTCAGCTGTCACCTATCAATGGAAATGCCATCTCCTTGGTGGCCGTATTGTCAAGAATAATATGGTTATTGCTTTGTTTAGGGACAAGAAGCCAGCCCATGGGCACCCACGACCCAGGAGCGCCCCGGGGCCATCACCTTCCCAAGTCCAGCCTGCCGCCAGCATCCCCCGTGCGCCGGTCCTCGGACCAGTGGCAGCCCTGTGACACCCGCCAAGGCCAAGGCCCCCTGCGGCTTCCTAGCCTCGGCCCCACCCGCCGCCCTCCGGCCGCCCCCGCCGCCTCCAGGGGACGAGCAGCTCCCTCCACCACCCCCCGATTTTATCGAGGCACTGCCGGACTTCGTGCCCCCACCTCCGCCGTCGTTTGTGGCGGATCCAGGGTGCGCATTACCTTCGCCGCCCCCTGCCCTCACCCCCGAAGCCGCGAGGCCCCCATTGCTGCCAGGAGGCCTCCGGTTCCCCCAAAGAGGCAGGAGAACCTGGGACCACCCGGTGTGGGAGGGAGCGGGGAGCAGGATTTCATGTCAGATCTCATGAACGCTCTGCAGAAGAGAGGCAACTTGTCCTGAGGGAAACATCTCTGTGTGATCGGTGTAATCATGTCTGACTTCAAGTGCATTTTTGCCACTTTATTTTCTTGATACCTTGTTCATTTTAGATAAAATATTTAAGAATTCAGACTAGAAATGATGTAAACCGCCTCACTGTAGCTCAGGTACATTCATAATCATTAACCTAACACAGAATTTAGAATATCCGCCTAAATGTCCATATCTTTCCTATGTGTTTCCACTTCAGTGGAAATTATCTTCCTTCCAAAGTTAACTAAAACATTTTATGTTCACTTATTTTGTTTGGAAGCATCAAATTAACAAAAGATTTTTAAAAAGAAAATTCCCAAAGATGGTATTTTTAGAAAGGTCAGTGTCAAGATGTCATTGTCACCAAATTATTTAATAAACATAATGGAAGTCCAATCAAAATCCTGGTGAGAATTTTTTTTTGAAGAAACAATCTGGAAAAATAAAAAAATTTTTTAAAGAAGAGAAGTGGGATTCCTTATATTAAAAATTATAAGACTACATTTTATAATAACTAGAAATAGTTATTCCAAAATAGATGCAAAAATCAATGGGACTTGGGCTCTCTTGTCCCCTCCTGGCGTGAGCCAGGAGCTCTGTCTGTCCTCTTATGGTCTCTCTCAATAAAAATCTCCCTGGCTCTCCTAAAAAAAACAAAACAAAACAAAACAAAAAAACCAATGGGACTCAATAAAATGCATGGAAACAGCCAAGGTAATGGGAGAATTCTCCACATAATGCAAGTGATCTTTTGAATCAGTGGAGAAGGTACTATCAGGGTTTGTTCAAGTGTTTTGGAAAACTCCTATTTATGCCACCCAAGCCCAGGTGAACTGTCAGTCAGAGTAAGAGCAATCTTATATCTTCCCCATCTGAGTATTAAAAAAGGCAAATGTGAGCCAGAGTTAACCCTTTACACTTTCCCCTAAGTACATGGTGAATAAGGCAACATCATGGGGGAAAACATGGGTTGTCAACCCCAAAACAGGTGGTTTCAGTGTCACCACAGAACCCTGACAGTTATCTTAACACCTCAGAGAAATCAGTCCTTCCAAAATTATATAGAATTCAATTTTGCCTAAGAATATAAAATCCACAAAACAGATACTCATTCAGTGCAACTGTTTGAACCTCTTCTCTCAATAAATGTTCACTTACCTTGTTAATTCATTGATCATTTATCTAGTAGTATCAGATCAGGTTTTCATGTTTTAGGAATATGTATATATTATGTACGTGTCTTATGTATATAATCTCTCCATCTCTGTAAACCAGCTCCTACTATAGATAATCTTTCAAACAGTTATCATCATTATGGAACAAAAACGTTTTATTAAAGTGTAGCCAACTCTCCAACATCGAAATAACAACTTCAAAAATGCTTATTACACACTTATTCCATTGTTACCAGTCAATACTGGTCTTTTCTTTTGCATAAGTAGCAGTTAAAAAACCCAAGTCCTTTCCTGCCAGTGCACAAAAAGAGTCCGTTCTTCCTCAGTTCCTTGCACAGCTCAGTGTTTTTAACTTCCTAGACTCATGCTTGACCTTCATGAATCTCATCTGCTTTCACTACTTAGCCTTGCCATTTTACATCTTTTTAAGATACAGATGTTTTGTTTTAACCCAGGGAAACAATTTCTAAATGAAAATGGCCAGAGTGAATTGTGCAGTGCTCTGTCTGCCAGTGACGTGAGTTTGGGAAAGACACTCAGTTCCTTTATATTGGTTTCCTTATCTGCAAAAAAGGGCAAATGGTAACATCTAGGTCATAGAATTGTTGCAAGTACAATGCAAAATGTTTATTGCTACACTATTCTTGGCAAATTCTATGAATCAGTTATTCCTTAATATGTAAACCTCTATCAGGATAAGCCAGTTTATTAATAACCTTTACTTGTAAAACACTTGAGGCTTTTAAACATAATATTCTTCAAGGTTGGGAAAAAAATCATAAAATTGGCTTACTCTAATAAACTTTTTTGTTCTATGATTTTATTTGGTTAAAAAAACTTTTGAAGATAAATATAAACATAATGTGCTCAGCTTCAACTCTTCTGTGCAACAAGCATGGTTCAGAATAAGAAAAAATATCAGAATGGCAGTTGCCTATTTACTCCTAAGTGTAAGGTTTTTGAGGATTTGTTTCTTCTATTTCTGTATCCCTAATGCTGCACCTTTCCTCACTGGCTCTGTGTTGGATGATTAATACACGGATTTCTGTCACAAATACGCTCCCTACCATGAGAAGCACAGCGCTGGCCATAACATTAACGAAAGGTCCTTCTAAGTCGTATGGCGTACCAGTGAGACAGGGACTGTGGGTGTAGTCAGAGTAGGGAGAGGGCCTCCGGAAAAAGGAAGGCAGAATATTCGCAGAGAAATGTAACTACATGCAAGGAAACCCCCTACCAAAACTCTGCTAAACATTAAGCTCTAGGGTCATTCTTCAGTAAGATCAATTAATGTTCCCCAGATAAAGAAGAGTAGCACATGTTTTTGTTATGCTAATCATTACTTTAGCATGCTAAAAGACCCAGGCCTATGTGCTGTCTTTCCTCTTTCAGATCTGATGGAGTGGTTTTGCAAACTGGGCAACTAATTTAGCATGCAGACCCAGCTGTAAACAATATAATAAAAGGCAAGAAAGATTTCACCTTAAAGATAAGATTGCACTTAACTTACTCTTTAACAAACAATGCCTCAGCCCACCTTGGGGTCAGGCTGAGCAGGTGGCCTTGTTTCATATGCTCCTAGACCAGGACACAGGTGTTCCAAAAAAAGTCGGGCAGGAAATTCCTTGTGTTAAGTTAATTCTAGATATTCAGACACCACTTAGCAGGTCCACACCCCTAAGCTTTTTTCATGTTCTCGAAAAATCCTCATCTGCCTATAAAACCCCTAGACAATGCCCCACACCTGACTCTCTTGTTCCCTCCTGGCGTGAGTAGGAGAGCAAGGTACAGGCTTTTATTTAGAAATAAAGTGAAAGGACAGAGCTCCCAGCTCATGCCAGGAGGGAACAAGAGAGTCAGGTGTGGGGCGTTGTCTAGGGGTTTTACAGGCCGATGAGGATTTTTCAAGAACATGAAAAAAGCTTAGGGGTGTGGACTTATTAGGCGGTCCTAGAATATTTACAAGTAACTTGATACAAGTAACCTCCTACTCTGTTAATTTCTCCCCCGATACCAGCATCTTGGTCTGGGGGCATATGAAACAAGGCCACCTGCTCAGCCTGACCCCAAGGTGGGCTGAGGCATTGTTTGCTAAAGAGTAAGTTAAGTGCAATCTTATCTTTAAGGTGGAATCTTTCTTGCCTTTTATTATATTGTTTACAGCTGGGTCTGCATGCTAAATTAGTTGGCAAATTTGCAAAACCACTCCATCAGATCTGAAAGAGGAAAGACAGCACATAGAACTGGGCCTTTCAGCATGCTAAGTCAATCTTACACATGATTACAAATGATTAGCATAATAAAAATATGTGCTACTCTTCTTTATCTGGGGAACATTCATTGATCTTACTGAATGACCCTGGAGCTTAATGTTTAACAAAGTTTTCTTAGGGGGTTTCCTTGCATGTAGTTACATTGCTCTGACTGCAAGTATCCTGCCTTGCATTTTCGGGAGGCCCTCACCCTATTGTCTCACTACCTTGGGTGTTTATGAAGCTCATTCTTCAGCTTCGTGAACAAGAACTCCGGCATCACCAATCCTGTACATTCTCGTGTGCCCTGGGTTGACTACAGGTAAGTGCCACATCACCAAACACTTAAGAATTTCACACAGCTCAGTACACCCACGAGAGGGCCTCACATATCCAAATGTGAGCAAGGTTGCCCACTATGCCACATTAAGCTTACAAGATTTCAGAGGAGAAAACCCAAAAGTGCAAAGACGAGATTAATCTAGCCTCTGTCCTACAACAGCCCTGCTGGCGGCGTGACCTGCCACTGGAAAGTTGCAGGTTGGCCCTCCTTCCAGACCCGGCCGCCAGAAGCAGCAGACGGTGCGGCGGGTCACACCCCAAGACGCAGCTGCGAAAACCGTAACCTCCGGGATAGGCAGCAACAGGGCTACAACCGGTTTTAGTCATACTACCGCTCAAATGCTCAGAAAGACAGAAGAGCTCGTGCCTGGAAGTCGGGCGCACAGTAGCATTTCCTGCTAACAGCCAGGCCCCCAAGAGGAGGTCGTGAGGCGCTTCCCCCGGGCCCAGGAGCAGCCTAGCCGCCGCGGCGGCTCTCCGGGCAAGGCGGCGCCCGAGCTTGGGTTCCGCAGGCCCCGCCCCGGCGGCGCAGCCCCGGGGAGGAGCGAGAAGACGCGGCCCGGGTGGGGCCGGAGCTCTTCCTGTGCCAGGTTTCCGGCTCCGGGTCCCGGAGGAAGGTTCCCGGGCCTCAGGGGGAGCTGCAGCCCGGCCCGCGGCGTCCTTCAGACTCGGACCATGGCCTCGAGCTGGTGGCGCTGGCGGTGCTGCGGCTCTTGGAGGCCGGCGGCGCGGAGTCCCGGGCCCGGCTCCCCCGGCCGACCCGACCGGCCCGGGCCGCGCCCCGCGACTGCCGCCCGCGCGCAGGTGAGGCCCCGAGGCACGCCTCCTGGCGCCGAGGTGGCGGCGCCAATGACAGCGGCGCGGCAGAATGAATGGAGCGAGCGGCACGTGCGCCGGCGCGCGGGGCGGGAACCCGGGCCAGCGGGGTGCGGGGGTCGCCGAGGGGTGGGTGCGGGCGGCCGCCTGAAGCAGAGGCGCTCCGCCGCACGCGACTGAGGAGCGGCGTCCTGGGGGATGAGGGAATTTAGGGGCTTGGAGGGCACTGCGGGCTTGCGAAGCATTGGCAGCTTGGGGGGCTGGGGGCTTGGGGAGGGGACTGTGAGGAACTGGGTGCCGGGGGAAATGCTGGGCGAGTGCCCAGACTGCTTCGGGGGTGTGGACAAAGTACCCCAAATGCCCCTTAAGCCCCCAATATCCCTCCGTCCCCAGGACACTGCTCGCTGTCCCGTGCAGGGCGCCCCAGCTTCCGGCCGACCGTCCGCAGCCGTTTCAAGTTACAGCCAGGGCTTCGGGCGCGGGAGTCTGACGGAGCTGTTAGAGCAGGAGGTGCTCCGAGCGCTCAGCGATACGGAGGCCCTGGTGGCCTCGGAATGGGCGGAAACACTGTGGTGGAGCCTGTAGGGCGATGCCAAGGGCGCAGCGGGCTTCAGCGGGCAGTGGCTGCTCGCTTGGGAGGGAGGGCGCCCCAGGTCGCGGTGGAAGGGCCCGGGAAGGAGACGGAACAGTA
This sequence comes from Phataginus tricuspis, assembly GCA_029783875.1. NCBI lineage: Eukaryota > Metazoa > Chordata > Mammalia > Pholidota > Manidae > Phataginus > Phataginus tricuspis. The sequence continues at coordinate 17,389,251 of JAQQAC010009376.1, read as the reverse complement.
AGGTAATCACAACATATGTAGCCTCAGGAAAACCTCATGGTACTCATGAGAAAATGAGAGTGAAAATGGGAAAGAATGTACTAGCATTATATGAAATAGAGTTAAGCTTTCATATCTCATGAAAGGATCAAAGAAGCCCAGGTATCCCTATCCCACATTTTAAGAACTATTCCCTGCCACTATTGTTGCATATGTCTCTCCTCAATGACTCTTGCTTCCATGGAGCATGTATTACTTAACTTTGTTTCCAGACCCCACTAAAATCACGTATTCGTGGTTAATGCTTGGTCAATATTTGTTCAATGACTAGAGATATCCGTATTAGTGTATCACATTATCATTCCACAGTTACATCTTGGATTCATTATACATTTAGCTAAATTTCCTTAATATTTTCATAGATATGTAAATATGTATATAGTTTTATACTATATAATATATATGTGTAATATATATATACATATATACACACATGTACAGACACACACACATATATATGTATTTACAGTGCACGTGGAATTTAGGATTGTGTCTAACTGGGTGGTTATAGAGATCCCTGATTACCATTGTCTCAACAGACAGAGCTTCTTTATGTATAGCATCACTGCTGTTTCTCTGCAATGCCTGGGGAACAGTATTTTTAATGAAGTTTTGATCCCTGCTTCTTAAAGCCCTGCTTCCATTGGCTCATCTTGCAATGATGTCCTCTAAACACTGTCCTTTTACCAAGAACATGAAAGGCAAAGCTCTGCAGTCTCCTCTTCTGCTTTAACCCATGTGTTAATTGCCCACTCCTCTCTCTCTGATTTTCTTCAGTACCTTCTTCAGTGAAAACTGTTCTCAGACATTATCTTAAAAACTGAAGAGAAAAACAGTTCATCTGTGAGATGTAGGCATGTTCTGTGTTATATCACTGTGATCTCTCAACATAAAACAAATCCAACAAATTTAATAAAGGTGGTAAAGTTTCCTCTTAGGAAATATTTAACAATCTTTCCTTTGTTACAATCCTGAGACCAAATATCAAATAAAACTATAGTTGTCACTTTATTTAATTGTTTTCTCACTGTTGTAATACATAATATTTTAATAAATGAACAGTTGGATTGTGTACAACATTCCTACTAGATCTTTTTTTTTGGTGTCATTAATGTACAACTACATGACCAACATTATGATTACTAGACTCCCCCCATCATCAAGTCCCCACCACATACCCCATTACAGTCACTGTCCATCAGCGTAGTGAGATGCCATAGAATCACTACTTGTCTTCTCTGTGTAATACTGCCTTCCCCGTGACCCCCCACACATGTGTGCTAATTGTAATGCCCCCTTTTCCCCCATACCCCTTCCTTCCACCCATCCTCCCCAGTCCCTTTCCCTTTGGTAACTGTTAGTTCCTTCTTGGGTTCTGTGAGTCTGCTGCTGTTTTGTTCCTTCAGTTTTTTTCTCTATTCTTATGCTCCACAGAGGAGTGAAATCATTTGATACTTGTCTTTCTCTGCCTGGCTTATTTCACTGAGCATAATACCCTCTAGTTGCATCTGTGTTGTTGCAAATGGTAGGATTTGTTTTCTTCTTATGGCTGAATAATATTCCATTGTGTATATGTGCCACATCTTCTTTATCCATTCATCTACTGATGGACACTTAGGTTGCTTCCATTTCTTGGCTATTGTAAATAGTGCTGCGATAAACATAGGGGTGCATATGTCTTTTTGAAACTGGGCTGCTGCATTCTTAGGATAAATTCCTAGGAGTGGAATTCCTGTGTCAAATGGTATTTCTATTTTGAGTTTTTTGAGGAACGTCCATACTGCTTTCCACAATGTTTGAACTAATTTACATTCCCACCAGCAGTGTAGGAGGGTTCCCCTTTCTTCACATCCTCGCCAACATTTGTTGTTGTTTGTCTTTTGGATAGTGGCCCTCCTAACTGATGTGAGGTGATATCTCATTGTGGTTTTAATTTGCATTTCTCTGATGATTAGCAATGTGGAGAATCTTTTCACGTGCCTGTTGGCCATCTGAATTTCTTCTTTGGAGAAGTGTCTGTTCAGATCCTCTGCCCATTTTTTAATTGGATTATTTGCTTTTTGTTTGTTGAGGTGCGTGAGCTCTTTATATATTCTGGATGTCAATCCCTTATCGGATATATCATTTATGAATATATTTTCCCATACTGTAGGATGCCTTTTTGTTCTAGTGTTGGTGTCCTTTGTTGTACAGAAACTTTTTAGTTTGATATAGTCCCACTTGTTCATTTTTGCTTTTGTTTCCCTTGCCCAGGGAAATATGTTCATGAAGAAGTTACTCATGTTTATGCCTAAGAGATTTTTGCCTATGTTTTTTTCTAAGAGTTTTGTGGTTTCATGACTTACATTCAGGTCTTTGATCCATTTTGAGTTTACTTTTGTATATGGGGTTAGACAATGATCCAGTTTCATTCTCTTACATGTAGCTGTCCAGTTTTGCCAACACCAGCTGTTGAAGAGGCTGTCATTTCCCCATTGGATATCCATGACTCCTTTACCGTATATTAAATGACCATATATGTTTGGGTTTATGTCTGGACTCTCTATTCTGTTCCACTTGTCTGTGGGTCTGTTCTTGTGCCACTACCAAATTGTCTTAATTACTGTGGCTTTGTAGTAGAGCTTGAAGTTGGAAAGCAAGATCCCCCCTGCTTTATTCTTCCTTCTCAGGATTGCTTTGGCTATTTGGGGTCTTTTGTGGTTTCATTTGAATTTTAGAACTATTTGTTCCAGTTCATTGAAGAATGCTGTTGGCATTTTAATAGGGATTGCCTTGAATCTGCAGATTGCTTTAGGTAGTATAGCCATTTTGACAATATTTATTCTTCCTAGCCAAGAACATGTGATGAATTCCCATTTGTTAGTGTCCTCTTTAATTTCTCTTAGGAGTGTCTTGTACTTTTCAGGGTATAGGTCTTTCACTTCCTTGATTAGGTTTATTCCTAGGTATTTTATTCTTTTTGATGCAATTGTGAATGGAATTGTTTTCCTGATTTCTCTTTCTGTTAGTTCATCATTAGTGTATAGGAAAGCAACAGATTTCTGTGTGTTAATTTTGTATCCTGCAACTTTGCTGTATTCAAATATTAGTTCTAGTAGTTTTGGAGTGAATTCTTTAGGGTTTGTTATGTACAATATCATGTCGTCTCCAAACAGTGACAGTTTGGCTTCTTCCTTAGCAGTCTGGATGCCTTGTATTTCTTTGTTTTGTCTGATTGCTGTGGCTAGGACCTCCAGTACTATGTTGAATAAAAGCGGGGAGAGTGGACATCCCTGTCGTGTTCCCAATCTTAAAGGAAAAGCTTTCAGCTTCTTGTTGTTAAGTATGATGTTGGTTGTGGGTTTGTCTTGTATGGCCTTTATTATGTTGAGGTACTTGCCCTCTATACCCATTTTGTTGAGAGTTTTTATCATGAATGGATGTTGAATTTTGTGAAATCTTTGTCAGCATCTATGGAGATGATCATGTGGTGTTTGTCCTTCTTTTTCTTGATGTTGTGGATGATGTTGATGGATTTTCAAATGTTATACCATCCTTGCGTTCCTGAGATGAATCCCTCTTTATCATGGTGTATGATTCTCTTGATGTATTTTTGAATTTGGTTTGCTAATATTTTATTGAGTATTTTTACATCTACGTTCATCAGGGATATTGGTCTGTAGTTTTCTTTTTTTGTGGTGTCTTTGACTGGTTTTGGTATTAGAGTGATGGCTTTGGTATAGAATGACTTTGGAAGTATTCCCTCCTCTTCTATTTTTTAGAAAACTTAATGCAGACTGGGTATTATGTCTTCTATAAATGTTTGATAAAATTCAGCGGTAAATTCCGTCTGGCCCGGGAGTTTTTTTCTTGGGTAGTTTTTGGATTACCGATTAAATTTCTTTGCTGGTAAGTGGTCTGTTTAGATTTTCTGTTTCTTCCTTTGTCTGTTTTGGAAGGTTGTATTTTTCTAAAAGGTTCCATTTCTTCTAGGTTATCCAGTTTTGTTAGCATATAGATTTTCATAGTATTCGCTAATAATTCTTTGTATTTCTGTGATCTCCATCGTGATTTTTCCTTTGTCATTTCTGATTTTGTTTATGTCCAGTTACTTTTGGAAGTAGAGTTAGAGTCTCGGCACTGACCTTGAGTCCCTGACGCTGCCCCCTGCTGCTTTTTCGACCCAATCTCCTTTCTCTCCCTTTTGGGCCTTTAGCCCCTGTAAGTTGCCGTGTTTCTGTGCCTCCCTTCCTCACATTTCAATGTTGAGTTTCTACATGCCTAGGGAAGGCCATGCCATTTAGCATAATGTTTAATGTTCACATTAAATCTACTGCCTTTGTTGGGCCCATGGACTCACTGAGCCCTTTGTTGAGATTTCTCTGGTCATACAATAATTGGGTGTGTTCACCTCTTCTCGCAAGGCTCCTCTTCTAAAAGTGTATTTAAATTTAGGGCTCTTCTGTTTCTGTCAGACTTGGTACACTTCATATTCCTATGTACCAACAGGAAATGTGTAGCATTTATAAAAGTCTCCCTTCTACTGAAGTGGATATATGTCACAGTTTAGCCACAGTTGACATTTGGAGACAGAATGGCAGTTGGATTAGCAGACAGACTAGGAGGTAAAGAGAGAACATGGGAACAGTCCTGGTGCTTTGCCAGGATCCATCTCAGAACCGTCCTATTAGGTCCAACTATGTCTAGTGTCACAGTTGAGGACTTTTTTTGGAGAGATTGTTGCACCATGTCCGACATGGCTGGGTGCTCCTTTGATGCTCCTTTTTTGATTCCGTGCCCACCAAGCAGCTTCCTCAGGCACGGGAAAGGTGCTTTCCTGGAGAGGGTATGCTCAGTAACCACAAGGAGGGGCCATGGGGCGACGCCATGCCAGCTGTTTCTGACTTGTGTCCACGTATGGTTCGCTATCAACTAATACATAGCCTTCTGGTGTCTGCCTGGGACATATGTATTTTGGTTAGTTCAACTCTCTCAGGGTCTGATAGTCCTTGGGGACAAAGAGCAACAATAAAACCACGACTGGCTCTGCAACACAGCTCTACTACTTTCTGATGTATGTACATTCTCCCAATTTCTCCTTTCGTAGTGTTAACAAATCTTGTAATAGAACAAAAACCAGTGCGTTTTACCCAAAAACCTCTGGGCCAAATTACTTGTCAGTATGTGTTTGATTCTTGCTCAGCATTTTCTCTCTTATTCAACAAGTAAATTCATGGAAGGCAAGGTTGGCTTCAGGGAGAAGACCTGATGGGAAGGAAGTGAACTCAATCGGAATTGGAAATCGGTTACTGGTACTGGTGGTGGTGGCGCAGCTCTCGGGTTGGCAAGCCTCTTGGATTGCTTTGCTGCCCTCCTGGGGCCTGTAGCCTTGCTTTGGAAAACATCGCCTCAAGGTGCTCTTAAAGCAGAAAATCACTTGATTGAATAGATGCTGTGTTGAACATGTACAAGGTTTTAGGCTCTGAGCTAAGAGCTTTGCATATACTCTCTAAATTAATCTCAGTGTCTCTCCATGAGTGAGTATTATCAAAAAGATGTCACAGGGTAACACAGCCAGGAAATGGCATTTGAATCAAGGCTTATCTTCCAAAGGCCATGTTCTTAACAACTTTTATGCCACCTGGTAGTGAAGAGCGTTCTGTATTAGCCATGTGAGTTTAAGTATTCACCTGAGGTTAGAAGTTAGGTCTCAAACTGCCCAAGTATTATAATAAAACACTTAATTCATATGAATTAATTACCCACGAAGGTGGAAAGCAGGAGGTTTAAGTGTCGTACAATCGTAAAATCAAAAGAGGGGTTATCACATGTTTTCTTGGGACATTGTAATTGCCTGGAACATCATAAATGTTTTTACTGGTTTAATGAATATAATGCAGTGGTGGAAAGAACAGAACTCAGACCATCTTCTTTGGCCACTGCCTGCCTGACAGAGTCAACCTTTATTGTCATTTTAATATATCTAAAGCAATATGGGCTCACTAAAGAAAGATCAGAAAATATAAACAGAAAAAGGGATAAAACAAAAAAAACTCTAGCAATCCTATTTATCCCAGAGTAACTGTTTTTAATACTCTGGTTTATATAGTTCCAAAACCTACTTCTGTGGGGGGGTGTATGTGTGCAAAAATTTTAGTGGAATCTCATAATATTCACAGTTATGTAGGTGCTGTTTTCTTTTAATATATCATAAACATCTTTATATCAGTTTTTCAGACTTGACTCTCCTGAACTTCAAGTTCCCCAGCTGTGTAAAATATAAAAGCAAGTGTGAGGGTTGACTAGTGTAAAAGCTCGTAAGACATTATTACTAATGGAATGGGTTAATCTTATGTTTCTTGTGCTAAGTTCATCCTTTTTGTCAAAATCCTTTCTACAAATACTCTAATAAAAGAGTCCTTGCCACATTTAGATTAGTAAATTCATAATTTTTGAACCATCAGTGTCCCTGAACTCATCAGGATTGGCAGTCTGTGTCTTTGGCTCCCCAGCGCCTGTCACAATTCTGGCCCATAGGCGTGCTCGGTAATTGTGGGAACTTTTAATTTGTTGTCACCACCTCTGGATCTTTTAGTCTTCTGTTGTTCTTTATCTTTGATTAGGTTAATATTACCAAAATATGCTCCTGTTTGTTTTTTAACATTACTTATCAAGAAGCCCCACTTCCAAGTATGTTTAGCATCAATAACTTAAAATAGGCAGTGTTTGTAAAAATGTGATCTTCCCTTAAAATTGAAATCTTTTTCCTTTTCACTATCTGGGCTGAGGCTTTGAGATCTTGCATAGTCTTTGTTTTAAACTGACTTAAGGATTTAAAAATAAAGAATGTAAATAACACGTATCTTTACTAGTCTCTGACCAACCTTATTTATATTTTCCGTAATGACAAATACTGTCTTTATAAGAAAGAAACTTTAAGGTTATTTTTTCTAAAAGTTTGTGATCTACCTATAAGGGGACAGCTAAAAGATAAAGATTATATTTATTATGAATTATGGGCGTTTTTATATAATGTTATAAAAAAAGCTCTGCATGAATATAATTACAACTTTTTTAATACTTTTTTTTTATAGATGTCCTATTTTAATCATGTGAAGAGTTTAATGTCTGCCTTTCCAAATATGCATAGTATATCATGGTAAGTTTACAATCCGTATTGTGACTACTAAAATGATTAGCCATACAGCCAGTAAATTTCTAGTGTAAATTATTCTGGGCTAGCCCCAAATTGAATATGTTGTTTGACTAAGTGCCACAATATCTACTTGTGTGATCTCTGCCTTTTCCAAAAACAAGAATATAATAAAATTTAAACTCAACCTAGAACACAGTGAACATAGTTTAGTCTTTCTTTGATTTTTTTCTTTGATTTTATAACCAGGACCTCAAGGACCAAATAAACTATGTATGATCTAGCAAGAATGGAATTCTGTATTTTTTTTTAATTATAATGCCCTTTTTGGATTCATGCTCAATTTCCAACAAGTGGCTTAAATTTTCCATCATCTGACTCTACTGCATATATGTATATGCATATGTGTATATAATTCTTAAAAATGAAACAATCTCGCTTAACAAAACAGCGCTCAGTCTTAACACTGCATGCATTGTGCTGATCCCAGGTTCCCTCATGTGACATCGGCAGCATGCTGTTGTAGTAGAACACGGAGTGGTAACAAATACATCGATCCTTTCAAACTTGGTTGGAGAGACCTGAAAGGTCTGTATGAGGACATTAGAAAGGTAAGGTATTTTTGATGATGCAGAGGCATAACATGGAATTCTTAAAATAATGAACAAACAGTGCAGGCACTCAGGTGTGTGCAATACTATTGCACACTTGATTCCCCAGTGTCAAGTTTCAAATATTTCCTGAGCAACGAGTGTGGGGCAATGTGGAGGATGCAATACACACTACCATCCAGAGAGAGGTTATTGCAGAAGTGGGAGCCTGGAAACGTGGGGCAAGCTGCAGACTTGCCAGCAAGTTCCCCAGCCTTTCCTCTCAGACTCCTTAACCTGCTGCAGGCCAGTGGAAATGCACATCAAGGCCAGACGCCACCAGAGAGGGCTTCTGTCATTAAACGCTCCCATCCTCCCGTAGATTCTGAAATCCTCCCCAGACATGGTCACCTGCCTCTCTTTGGCCTCCTTTCCTCCTACTTCTGTGAAGTGAACGTCCCCCTGCCTTTGCAGAGTCCCTGTCCCTCTAGCCAAGTCAGCCCCCAGCACCACCTCAGAGCTTTGGGAAGCCCCCCAAGGGGCCTGCTCTGCCCCTTTATTCTGGGCTGCCCCCCATTCTGGCTGTGCACAGTCATGCTACCTTACCCTGGGCCTCCTCTTCCAGCCTCTCTGAAATGGTCACCAGTAGCTTCCTCTCCTAAATCCAGCAGACATGTGGGGTTTTATCTGCCTTGACCCTTGAATGTTGGACATGTCGACTGCTCCTTACCCTGGGAAGCTCTTCGCTGGTCTCTGCGCCTCCCTTGCTCTCCTGGTCCACAGGCCGCCCTTCAGTTTGCTCCCTGGTGTCCTCTCCACCTCCCCCCACCCCGCCCCTTTACCTTTGCCCTTCACTGGGGTTCTGTCCCTTCCTCTGTGTCCTTGGTTTACCTGTTTACATACTTAGGATTCCCAAATGAGAAGTCTGTTCCCGATTGAGTTGTGTCTCCTGTACCCACACACCTTCCTACCCCCAGCCCGGGCAGCTCCACGAAGTGTCCATAACCATCTCAAACTTAACTATCTGTGACTCTACTTCCCCCTACTACATGTTTTTTCTCCTGTTTTTCCTGCTTATTGGAAGCACCACCCAGGAACCCGGGAAGGCTCCTGGAATCACCCCCGTCCTTCCCCTCCACATCAGGGGCCGGCTCTGCCTGCAGTCTCCACAGCCTTCAGCCAGGCCACCCAGTTCCCGTGATCCCAGCGTCCTTGCTCCCCATGCCCTGTCTCAGCCTGAGGCTTTGTGCTCCCAGAGTGACCGAGCTCACCTCAGGGGCCCCCTGCACATGGCAATTACTGTCTGGTTTCTGCCCATCGAGATTGTGCTCCCTTGGGCAAGGGGCTCTCTGGTTTCTCTTTGTAACTCTGCTTTTATTACTGTGCTTGGCACCGAGTTGGTCTCTTAGTGAGTTAATGACCTTGCACTGTATTGTGTTCACCCGAGCCTGGCCGAGGGGTCTCTGGGCCCATTCTTAGCTCCTGCAGCTGCAGGGGATCCTCCTGAGTCATTCCCGTGAGTTCCTGAGCAGCAGATACATCAAAAAATGCACCCATCACCCTCCTCTTCATGGCTCAGAATCCTACTAATCCTTTAATCCCAGGGCGAAGCTTGCCTCCTCCATAAAATGTTTGGTTTTTCTAGCACCCATCATCTCTGCCTTCTCTGAAATTTTAAAGCATTTTATATATGGCATTGTTCAGGTTACCACTGTATTGTTCACTGAACATTCATACATTTAAAAAAAATTGTAAGCTATTCCCAGCCAGGCAAACCATGTCTCACACTTACTCTATGAACCTTTGACTCATCTGTGGCTAATTGATGTCTGAGTCAGACTTGCTGACCTCTGTCTCTCCCAGAATGCTGTCTTACCTTCCTGCCCCCAGGGCATAGCTTTGCATCCCTCCCCCTCCCGCCCAACACCCCTGACCTCCTGCTTCATTGGCTCTGGTAGCCAGTGTCTCTCACACTCCCTGTCTTTGACCTCTCCCCTCCTTGTCCCAAGCTGCTACCTACCCTGGTCCTTTCTGTCCAGCTGTCACTGGCCCAGTGTCCCTAGGCCACCTAGTGCTTTCCTCCTCCTTGGAGTCTCTTGGAGGCACTGGAGGCAGGTGGCAGTGTCAACTCTACCACCTAGGCCCCCAGGGCAAGCCACGCATGACATGTCACCCAGCTGCAGGGCAGCCTGGGGTGTGGCCACACTATGTTGGAACCTTTTGCAACTGAGTGTTGGAGTTCTCAGTTGAAATGAACACACTGAAGTCAAAGTTTTATAAAAGAAATCCTATTGACCTTCTTTGCAAGTATGATACCATATTGACACACAGAAATTTCAGGAGCTTTATTTATGACCTTATCATATTATTTATGATACTTTATTTCAGGAACTACTCATATCCACAACAGAACTTAAGGAAATGTCTGAATACTACTTTGATGGAAAAGGAAAAGCCTTCCGACCGATTATTGTGGTGCTAATGGCCCGAGCCTGTAATACCCATCATAATAACTCCCGGTGAGTTATTTATTAACTGTCACTGCTCTGTCATTTTTAATATTTGGCATATCTCCCTTCCCAAGGTTACTGTTTAATTTCCTGTTTGAGAAGCAGCGTGTATTCTAAGATGCCCTTCGTGATGAGTGGTTTCTGGCTTCAAGTCGCCACAGTCACTCTGGAAAGCAACTGCAGCTGCCAATAAAGATTTTAGAATGAATTTTAAAAGCCAAATTAAGTTTTCTAATTAAGAAGTAAGGAATGCCAGGGTGTGTGCTTACATGTGATCATGACGCTCACAGGGCAGTTAGTACAAAGGTTGTAAGGTCATGAGCTATGAGGTGGTTCTGGGTACCACACCCAGTGCAGTGCCTGCTTTCCTCGGATCTTAGGAAACACGCCAAAGAAAAATATTAAAAGAAAGCTTTTGACTGTCAGTCCTCAACTTCTGTGTAATGAATACATAGATAGTCTTAAAATATTGAAACAGCTGTGTTTTATATGAAGGGAAATCTTAGAGGAAAAGGACTTGGCCAGGACCTCACGCCTTCTGCCATCCCCCCTCACCTTTCCCCCTTCCCTCCCCTCTTGCCTTCAGCCGTGCGACGTGGGTCCAATCGTGTGCTCTACTTGGTGTACTCACCATGGCTTTGTAACTCTTCACCATATTGCTGGAGCTGTTCATCCTTGTTTTTTGTAAGTCATGTAACCTATTGATGGAAATTCCAGAAGACCATAATGTACTTATACATTCTCTAGGGTGGTGTATTCGTATTTTATTCCCTTTTCTCAATAGATAGTACAGCTGACCCTTAACACAGGTTTGAACTGCATGGGTCTACTGATAATGCAGATTTTTTTCAATACATAGATTGGAAAACTTTTTGGAGATTGATGACAGTTTAAAAAATATTCACAGATGAATTGCATAACCTAGAAATATTTTAAAAAATTTCAGAAGTTAGATATGTCATCATGCATAAAATATATGTCGATACTAGTCTATTTTATCATTTCCTGCCATGAAGTCAGCAGTAGGCTATTAGTAGTTAAGTTTTGGGGGAGTCGAAGTTATTTGCAGTTTTGTACTGTGCCGGCCGCAGGGGAGGGTCAGCGCCCCTTAGCCCTGAGCCCATCCAGGGTCACCCGGCCTTCTGTGCTCTAGAGCCAGGTTCCTCAGCCTTGACCCCACTGACATTTTGAACCAGCTCAGTATTTGTTGTGGAGGCTGCTCTTCTTTATTTTTCCTGTGTATTGCAGGGTGTCGAGCAGCATCACTGGCCTCCACCCAGCAGATACCAGTACCCCCCAGCTCTTCCAGGCTGATGACAGCCAAAAATGTTGCCAGACACTGCCATGTCCCCTGGAGAGTGAAGACATCCCTGGTTGAGAACCACTGGTCTCAAGAGAGAGTGTGTGTTTATATTCTTGATTTCTCAGATTAATACATACAGTCCATTGCCCTCAGAGCTAATGTGGGGAGGAAACTACTCTTCACTGCTTTAAACCCAGTCAGCTGTTAGCCCCAGAGATGAAAGTGTTTCCAGTTTGCCTTATTGAAACTGTATAAACTGCCGCTTGCTGACAGCATAGGAAAGTATAACACAAAAAAGGCATTGCCAGGTTGGAAAGTAGGTTCCATCCTGTCCTCTCCAGGGGCATGTTTGCTGTGTCCCTGTCCTCCCTGTCAGCGATGGGGGCAGGGCTTACTAAAGGCTCAGTGCAGAGGCAGTTGCATCTGGGCAAGTCATGATTGTGGCATGCATTTGGGTGGCACAGGGTCCTGGTACAGGTACTACCCTCAAGTCCCAGCTTCCTAAGGACCCTTCTGGATCAGGCTCTTGATTGGCTGAATATCTAGTAGTTACTTCCATGCCTTGTAAAGCAAGAAGGGGACCGGGGGCAGAGCTTCTGGAGCCCCAGCCTGTTGGTGATTTCACTTGCTGAGAAGGACTTGAACAATGTGGAAAAAAGTGTTATGGACTTGAGGTCAGGGTCACACCCAGACTCCCAAGTCCAGCAGTGCCACAGAGCCATCCTCCAGCCCAGTGACACAAGGACCCATTGCAGGATGTCGCCTGCTGGCTGGTTGGTGATGGCAGAATGAGAGATACCCGCTCTATCATTTGACAACCAAAGCTTAACAGCATCTATGAGGCCCATCGGACATCATCTTCTTGCTTGTGGCATGTGTATCAAATAGGTGAACAGTAATCCTGTAGGGTATCTTAGAAAACAGAATAGAACAGATACCTTAAATAGCGAGGGGGATTCAGCAAACCCAGTATCTTTCGATGTTTCTCATTCCCCTTTACCAAGCTTTTCAATTGTCCACTGAATGTTCGATGTCGTACCAGAGCCACTGATGTTCGTAGGTCCCTTTACTGGGACTTAACCTGAGGTCTATGGGAGTTAGGGGGCTCTGTGAGCCCCTTAGAATTGTATACAAAATTATCTGTGTATTTGCATTTTTCTGGGGAAGGGTATACATAGCTTTTATTACATTCTGAAAGAGTACTGTGACCCTGCAGAGCTTAAGACCCACTCTTTATTTTTCCTTTCTGTATCCTGGTAAGCATAGAACCTGGGCCGTGAGTGGAGGGTTGCACACAGTCAATGACTCAGACTTGCAAGGTCCAGAACACAAGAGTTCTGGATTCTGAACCAGTTGTCCAAATCCCCCTGCAGGGAAGGCCTCTTGTGTCAGCTGCCATGCCAGCCATCGTTGCTGGAGAGCCTTCAGTTCTCAGCCTCTTCCAGGATTGCCTTGGCTGCAGAAAACCCTCCCACCTGAGGCCAAGCCCTTCTTTCACAAGGCACTTCCGGGGGCTGATAGGTAAAGGGCCAGGCCGGCTCCGAGTGCCCTGCCGTGGCTGCGGCTGTGGACAGGCCTGCATTGCAGGAGGTTCTTCCTCTATCCAGTCCTGTTTCCCCCTCTCCCTCCCTCGGGTGTTGATCCCAAGGGCATTCCTGAGCAGCCCCCAGTACTTGAAACTTCAGGGTCTGCCTCCCAGAGTACCCACCCTGCAGCAGAGTCCAGCAAAACCCAAACAAACCGTTAGTCCAGGCTTACTCTATTCAAGAATCCAGATCAAAAATGAGCTTTATAATACATGGATTCCTATAATATCCTATGAATGCACTCATTGCACACAGCACAGCTGTAGTGTCTAATCTTTCCCAAACAAGCCAAACCTGCCTTGCCCCACAGCCTCGTTGAAGGGCCTGCTCTAATCATTGGTCTTAGTACTGTCATGCCCATGGGACATGTATGTCACTGGTGATGGCTAGGACATTGGGACTACTCAAGTTATATTGGGCAGAGATCTATTAATCTGGATTGTGCAAATAGTCAAATGGTGGTAAATCCCACTAATCCAGTTTACACAGCCAGATGTTTGAGTAGATAGTACAGATTAGAGGATGCAGGTTTCACATTAGTTAGTAGGTCAAGAGTCCAAGTGTGATAAAAATCCCATGTTCAGGAGGTAACTTTTATGACTCATAAAGACAAAGGAAATTGCAAACTGAAACAGGACAAGGTCACTTGAATGATTCATAGGGCCAGGCCACTGACAGCTCTAGAAGCGCCCCTGGCTTCAGTGCATTCCAAATTGTAGAGCCAGCTACTGCTATGACTGCTTATGGGACAGGCAGGGAGGTTGGTGCTGAAGGAAATGTGTCTGTCTTTAACCCAGGAGATGGCACTTTGGATGTGTCCATACTCCTTATTAGTGGGTGTTGAAGTAAAGTCTATAATAAGGGTACCTGCTGAACAGTGGAGACTTGGCTAGGAGAATGGTTATCCACATGCTGGGTGAGATCAATCAAGGCCACGCAAACAGAGAGCATCAGAGAGAGCAAGAGAGCCGTAGGGCTTTGGGGCTTTGAACGTACCAAGTGCACCCTCTTCCAGCACCTGCCTCGCCAGGATGAGGCCGGTTCCATCCAGGAAGGGATCAGCTGTACACTTCCGTTAGATGTGCTCAACTGGAAAAAGCCCATGCTGCATGGACCTGTAGCACCCTATGGAGAAGGCCCTGCACAGAGCCAGGGTGAGGGGCAGGTCCATGGTGGCTCGTTCTCCACATCCCTGGAGGTTCTGAGACTTCCGCAGTGCTCCTTTGACAGCAAGGAAAGAAGCACCAGCGGGAATCTTGCATCATTTATGCAAGGCATATATGCTTTGCAGGCATTCATTTTATCTGGACATAAAGCTGAAATATTCTGAAATATAGGATATCAGTACTTCTTAATTACAACTGCTAATAAATTCACAACTGTTATGATCAAGTTTAAAACCACCATTACCCCAAAGGACAGACTTCACTGTGAGCCTGGTGTGCTCACTGGGGTTTGTGAAGGTGAGCGTCCCATGACCATAGCTGATGACGTCTGTGCTCCCAGGCTTCCCTCCGGCACTCTGCTGGTCCCGAGATGCAAGGTGCCTTTGGTGTTCACATCAATAGCATCCCCAGGGTGCTGGTAAGGAGTCTAGAGAAAGGGAACGAGATTGCAGTGGCCAGAGACAAAGGCCAGGAAACAGAAATCTGAGAAGCAGAGAGTGAGAAGTGTCCAGAAACTCCTTCGGTCCCCATGTGCCACTTGCATGCTGCTGTGGAAGCTGAGACACTTCGAGATGGTGTCAATAGTGAGGACAAACAAGATTTCAGACAGGTGCAATAGAAGCAAATAATTTAAGAATCAGATCACCGAGGAAACATTGAGCATCAACAGAAGAGGCTGGGGAAGATCAGATGCCATGTTAGGTTGGAATATGGCTCCACAAAAGATAGCCATGTCCTAATAATCCTTGGCACCTGTGAGTGATACTTAAGTGGCCAAGAGGGGCCACTTTGCAGATGTGATTAAATTCAGGTTCTGAAGTGGGGAGGGGGATTATTTGATGCGCCCTAAATGCAAACACATGTATCCCTACGAGAGGGGTGGAGGGAGAGTGACACACAGAGAAGGCGACAGGTGCAGCCAGGAGATTGAAGATGGTTGCCCTAAGGACTGGAGAGATGTGGCCACAAGCCAAAGCCTGCCCACAACCCCCAGAAGCTGGAGGGGCTGAGGAAAGGATTCTCCCCCACAGGCCTCTGGAGGGAGCACAGCCTTGCCAACTCCTTGATTTCAGCTCAGTGAAACTGTTGTGGGACTTCCAGCCTCCAGAACCATGAGAGAATTTGTTGCCTGAAGCCACCAGGTGTGTGGTAACGGGAAACAACCACACACCCCATCACTACATTTATAGCACCGCTGTGTAGGGCACAGGCCTGGTGGGGCTTCTCTCTCTGAAGAGAAGGGGTCCGACGGAGCAGTGGGCTGAAGCAGACGCTCCCCACAGTCTCAATAGTGGGAGGACCCAAACTTGTAGCAAGTCAGTTCAGTGGCGGGTAAAGATCCAGTCTTCCTTGAGTGTATGGATGTGATGTGACCTCAGCCCACGCACTCTCCTCAGGCAGCAGCTGGAGTGCAGCTCACTTCCTGAAGCGTTTTGTAGACGAGACAGAGACAAACTGCACTGCTCTCTTAGGCACTGAATGTCTTCCGGACCAAACTGATAGAGTATCCATTCAGGTCCAGGTCCTTGAAAACTCACACAATGAGGCTATGAGGAAAAGAGGGTCACCCTCCTGCACTGCTGTCCGAGGCAGGTGGGCCTTTCTGCTCCCAGACTGTGGAGAGGCTTGGGGCCTCATAGTCACAGACCTTTTAACTGGCCCCCCAAGTTTCTGGTCACCTTTAGGATGGGAGAGCAGCCTCATTCTACTTGCCTGTGGATTAGAGGCAGTGGAGCAGTGAGTCAGTTTGTAGCAAACCCTTCTTAGGAGAAGCTTCGTTTGTCACTCACAGGAAGTCAAATGAACACCCCCATGCCACAGAGCAGTGTTTCCTGAACTTTCTGCATCAGAATCAGCTGTCGTGCTTTTTTTAAAATGCAGGTTGCTGAGCCCATCATTAGAGATTGTGATTCAGTACGTCTGAGGCCTCAGTCTGCATTTTCAGGAACACTGATTCTGATAGGGAGGACAAAGGGATATATAAGAAACACTGAGCTTGTCAGAGTTCCAATAAGCAGAGCAAAACACTTTAGAATTGTCAGAAGAGACAAACCGAAGAACATTTTGAAATTGAAATAGAGCCTTGTTTTGTAGACACTTGAGAATTCTGTATTTTATACAACCTCTAGATTTGGGAATAGAAGTTTTTCTGTCTCTTTTGTTAAACTGAAACCACATTTTAAAATGTATCTGCTTTCCTCATTTGTTGCAAACCAAGATAATCCATTGACAAGGTGTGATTTTCTTTTCAGAGACAATTTCCAACAGGAGTTTGCTTATAATTTGTTTTAAGACTTCATGTTATGTATTAGTATGAATAGGGGGAAACGTATTTTATTTAAACCGCATATAAGCTGAGTGAAGAGTACATGGTGTGTGTGTGTCGGGGAGCGGGGGTCATCACATTACTCCCTCTGTTTTTCTCTCTGAAATTCTTTGTGATAAAAATTTTCTTCTAAATCTAATGATTGGGGGGGGAAACTAACAAATATCCAGAGGGGCTTGCTGAATCATGAATCCTCTTGCAGGTCTGAGGTACAGAGGACACAGCCAGCTTTCTAGACTAGGACCTCCTTCCCTCCTGCTGTCTTGCTGGCTGGCGTTGCTCAGCGCCTCTTCCAGAAGCTGGGACAGTGCGGCAGCCATTTCAGAGCAGAAAGTAGAAATGGTGCGCAGCTTTTTGAAGGCATGACTCAGTCTGGCACTTGGGAGATTTCATCTGAAATACAATGTGAGATTTTTCTGTAATCTCTACATTTTGGTTCCAAACCAGTGCACTCTGCTTTGGACAAACAGTGGCAGTATCTTCCAGATAGAAGCTGACACACATTATAATAAGTCTAATTACAGAGGAAAAGTACATCAGGTAAACTTAGAAGGCATCCAAATGCAGCATTTATCTGATGCAAGGAATGTGTCACAATGCTAAATCGAATTCTAAACAAGAATTTTGATTTAATCAGTCAAAAATTTAGCCGTGCAATATGGCATTTTTATATAATACAGAGTCTGTGAAATTTAAAAATACTTTAAGAGATCTTTGTCTTTGTTTTAATATTTACAAATTATAAAAAAGTTCCCATGTCTCAGTGACCGTTGTCATTTTACTGCCACTTCCCAGCAGAAACCTCTGTCTGCTGACTAATTCATGATATTGAAAGTGGGAAAAAAATGCGTGGGAAAGGCTAGCGGCATGAACAGCTATGCCAAGGTGAGGTGTACTACTGACCAGTAGGAAGCGTGCTACATTTTATTATACCAAAATTCAGTTGAGAAACTATTCTAAAAAAATCACCTCTATATTAAAAACACTTTAAAACTGTACATCTTTTCCTGTGCATTCAACTTGAACAAAATACAGTCCAATTAATTTACCTGAAAATTTAAAGTCCAAACTTCCTACTGTAGGGGGCTGGGCACATCTCACTGGGGAATTGTGAACAAGCTTTTGGAAGTCATCTGAACCTCCATTCTAAAATTATATTTAAACAAGATCAGAAAATGTTCTTCATACTGATTTAGTGTTGGTAGTTAAATTAGCACATTTTTTTATGTAGTTGGGCTTTATTTTTCATTGTTTTCTGCTAAATCTGAGGAATAAGAATGAGCAGATGTTCAGATTAGAGTTTTAAAGAAAAAGCCCAGTTTCAGTATCCTCACTTTTCTCCCCTCTGAGAAATAATGTGAAGATACTTGTAGAGTAAGCTGTTGGATTATGAACCATTTGATTAGCACGTGTGTAAGTCAGGTGTATGTTTTAAGTTCAGAAAATTCAGTTGATTATTTCCCCAGTTTGGTTTTCTTGAAATTCAGTTTTTTTAAATTCCCATACGTGATGATGGAGATAATGTCAATGAATGAGAAGAAACTGGGGAACATTCTGTTTTAAGTATCAAATTCAATTCTGTGTTAAATATGGAAAATAGGAGTTTAAATTTCTAACACAAACATTAAATGCTAATTGGAAGAGAATTTTTACAAAAATCCTCTCTTGGATATTGCGATCTTCTTACTGAATTTCATCTAAGCACTGAACATAGAAACCATTGGTTCTTTGGTAACTTTTTTAGAATGCTTCTCATCTCTCTTCCCATCCACCCCTGAAATTTAACTGTAACCTGACTGTAAACTTGATCCAACTGACCAAAACTGCTGTTACAAAGCTGATTCTTTAGCCTGATGGCCAGACTTCTGAGATGTTTGTCCTTTTTTCATTCTACTTAATATGGTGTACATAGAACATAATCTTGGCAGGGCATCTCATGTGTTTTGAAAATGTTCTCTAAATAGTAGAAATGGCTCTGTAGGGAAGCCAAGGTTTTTAAACAGTTTCTCTTAGAGAAATAAAATTCTCTATCCTAGATCCGATGTCCAGTTTTCACAAGATGATTGCTGAGAAGGTTATAGGCGGCATCTCTGTTAAAAAGCATTGCTTTCTGTTAACCAGAGATGTGCAGGCCAGCCAGCGCTCCATAGCCTTGATCGCAGAGATGATCCACACTGCCAGTCTGGTGCACGACGATGTCATTGATGATGCCTCTTCTCGGAGAGGAAAACACACAGTTAATAAGATCTGGGGTGAACAGAAGGTACGGTCTCTTTGTTTTTTTTCTTAATCCTTCCAACCACATCACACGCTCTGTGGATTGCATTTATTTTTCAGATTTGTCTCATTAAAAAGTGACATATACTTCCTCAAATGTGGTCTTCCAACTTTTGAAATAGGATTTATGTCCTCTCTGGTTACAGATATTTCATAAGACATGTCACAATAGAAAAATAAACTTAGTATTTCTGGTTATTCATGGTTTTATAAAGAATTCCTTGTGGTTATAAGGAAAGGGAGTTTGGTAGTTACACAAAAAAGCATATTTCTTGAGGCATCATGCAGTTTACTTTTGGGCTCAGATTACTCAGATGCTGCTTAATTGCGGAACCATCAATTGACTGCCACAAGGCAAGTCAAACATAAAACTGAGATCTCTCTGTCTCTCAGGAACACTGTTCTACCACAAAAATTTTACCTTTTGAAAATAGCTTTATAATTTTAAAGTGTATTTCCATATTGTTTTATTAGACTATCCTGTAGGGGGGGTATGTAAAATGGGGAGTTTTGCTTGAGGGAGTTTAAGTCACAAGGGTTGACTTAGGGAAATGATAAATAACTGAGGAGAAGCGGCTTGGGAGCAGCCACCGCCCCCCCCCCCCCCCACCGGCCCCACTTACTGAGAGCACCTGTTCCTGCCTGTTTTCTGATTGCCCTTATTAAAAGGAGAAATATATGCTGCTTGTTGCCTTCACATGCTGCTCTTGCTTCAGCACACATGACCTTGTATGATCGAGTCCTGCAAGCTGTGTAAGCCTCCTATTTCACATTGTAGATTTAAAAGGTTTTATGTCTGATTGACAGAATTCCACACATCCAAATGTTGGTAACAAAAAGGTGGAGTTTGGTTTTGGAGCAGTGGCAGGTAGCTTTATGGCCTGTCCCCGCAGTCACGCGTGGCTGCTGTCAGGCAGTTCCAGGGTTCCCCAGGCATTGCCGGAGCCCCGGGCAGGGAGGAGGAACAAGAGGGCAGACCCAGGGGCTCGCAGACGTCCCCTCAGCATCGCCTCTGCCATTGGCCTTTATCAGTGCGGCCGAAGGAGTGTGTTGACTGCTCTCATCTGCCTCTAACGGCTCAAGGCCCGTCTGCCCGAACCCACCGGCCGGTCTCCCCCCATCTTCTGCCTCGCAACCAAAACTACACTGTTACCCATCAAACACCAGTCCCTTGGCTCCTCTGCCCCAAACTTGTTACCTGGCCCGGGTGCCACCTTTCCTCCCCCAGCCAGCCCTATTCTGGTGGCTTCAGAGCAGATGCTGGCACCTTTTGGCCTCCGGGATCCCTGGGGCCAGAGGAGGAAAGATGAGAAAACCTAAAGGTCCAGAGCCCTCATCTGCGAGGGACAGATCTGTGCATGTCTACGCAGAATGAGCACAGTGAGCTTATTGATGGATATTGATATTAAGATATCTTACACCATTTTGTTATACAAAATGACGATCAATTGGTAAACATACTGAACATCATTGAGTTTAGACGCTAGAGAACTGACACAATAAAAACTGAAAATGTGCCAATGTTGAAAATCCTATGCATTAAAATTTCTATGAACTCTAGCATTTGTAATGAATTTCTCTATAACATACCAGTCATGCATATCTTTTTTTTTAATTAAGGTATTATTGATATACACTCTTATGGTTTCACATAAAAAACAATGTGGTTACTACATTCACCCATATTATCGAGTCCCCCCATAACCCATTGCAGTCACTGTCCATCAGTGTAGTAAGATGCCACAGAGTCACTATTTGCTATACAGTCTTCCCCATGATCTCCCCCACACCATATGTCAGTCATGCATATCTTTAAACATGCAAATTAGTGTATTTCATTGCAGCATCTGTTTCAGTTACATATGATTTATAATTAGTTGCAAATACAGCATGGGCATCTACTCAATGTAAAGAAGATTGGGAAATAGTGATTAGATTATCTAGAGTTCAGCGAAAGGAGTATTTTTTCCTAGGAATGAGGGGCAGTGTGATACAGTGGAAAGAGCATTGAGCTTGGAGCCCGGATCCCTTGGTTTAGTTTCCAAGAAAACTAAGCCAAGGAGAAAAGCGTGTATCATGCCAGGTGCATAGGCACTAGGTGTGCTATGTGCTAGCTGAGATAATGCCCAGCCCGCACCACCAAGGAGGTGAGGGAAAAAGTAAATCGCTGATGGAAGAAAAGTGTGAAGGTGCAATAACAGGCAGGCTGTGCTGTCATAGAAGAGCTGTGTGATCAGGCAGGGATTGGAGTGGACTTCCTGGCGCTGCTGGAGCTGATCATGCAAACGAGTCCACTAATTGAAGAAGAAATGGTAAGTGCAAAGGCACCCACAGTGTGGTTTGAGGGGAGAGCATGTGGTCTGAAGGCAGCTGCTCCTGGGTGGGCTTGCGGCATGCAGGTAAAAGGAGGGTAAACTACCTTATGTTGCCAGGCATTCATCGCCACAGTTCTGAACCGGAGAGAGAGACAGGTCACCAGTGGAAGCCAGTCCATTCTAACGATGTCCTGTGTCCATAACTGATCATAACAATCCTGTGGAGGAGGAGGAAGGGAAAAAACTACATCCAAGATGACCCCTCCCTCCCACTTCCCTGTGTATCGTCGAGAAGTCCACCTCACTGTTGGCCCAGTTGTGCTGATTCTTGTCTCTGAAAGTTGTTTTTTTCCATCCTCTTTTCTAGGCTGTTCTGGCTGGAGATTTAATTCTTTCTGCAGCATCTATAGCTCTGGCACGAATTGGAAATACAGCTGTTATATCTATTTTAACCCAAGTTATTGAAGATTTGGTGCGTGGTAGGTGAAGTCCAACTTTTCTTCTTTTTTTGTTTGATCTTGGTATTTAGCCAGGTAATCCAACCATATCTGAAGTGACCCCTGTCCGTCTTCCTAGGTGAATTTCTTCAGCTAGGGTCAAAGGAAAATGAGAATGAAAGATTCGCCCACTACCTTGAAAAGACCTTCAAGAAGACTGCAAGTCTGATAGCCAACAGTTGTAAAGCAGTATGTACGTTCTGTCATTTTTCAAGTTTAAAAAAAAAAAAAGCATTTCTCTTTCTTGGGAGCTAATTCTCCTAGAAAAATTTTCACTGGAGAACCTTAAAATAGCAGCCAGGATCCCAAGAGGTCACTGAGAAAAGAATGACATGTCCAAATAGCAGATAGCTTCTGCTGTGGTTTTCTTTTCGTTTTCTGCCCCGAAGACATTAACTTTTCATTTTTCCTCCCAAGAACTGAATCAAAATAAGCTTTATTCATTCACCCAATCTCATCTCCAAACTATGTAACCTTTGTAACAACTCATTATAATTTCTCTCATGATTATTGTCACACACACTATTTCTGACATTTTACCTATAAAATGTTAATGAAGTGCTATGTTCTTAAACATATTTATCCCGCAGAACATATGTTAGATGGTACTAGAGTTCTTTATCCTTTTTTGTAAGAAATAGATCCTCCCAGCATTTTTACATGAAATAAAAACAAGGTATAAATTGTGAACCACAGCTTTTTCTTTCCCCTGCCTTCTCCCTGGCCTTCCTCCATTCTCCACATAGTTTTCTTTTTTAAAGAAAATCAGTTCATAATATCCTTAATCTGAGAATGAAAATATGGTATTCCATGCTAGCCCAGGAGCAAGGGATAGTTCTCTCCACAGAATCATTCATCTGAGCATGTCTCAGCCTAATAGATATAACAGAGATGAAACCTGGGCAAGTCATAATCCCTTGTAATTAAAGCAACATGGAAGGGAGGCCTTTATAGGGCAAATATAAATTGCCCTGGTACATTCTTAACATGATTACAGTTAAAGAGAGCTTTTCTCGGGCCTCTCAGGTGAAAATTCACTTGCCAATAATGTCTGTGTTTTGACGGGTCGAGATATGTGTAATTGTGAGCCAGAAAAGAAAGGTCCACATTTTGTTCTTAAAAAGACCTAATTGAAGCCCTAAGGAATTATGTAGAGTATGCGGGCCACCATCTCCACCATTTTTCCCTTCTTGGAAGGGCTATTATTTTTTAATTTCCAAGGAATTGCAAGTGAGTGACAGATGAAAATTTGAGAGACACTTGAATTCTAATGTTAAGAGTGAGTGACTTGAGATGTGTGCTGTAAAGCTGTTATGTTAATCCTTCATTGATGTCATGTCCTTGCTGGCCAAACCTCCAGGAAGGCTGAGGCCCCGCTTGGAAGGCACACTGGTGTGCTTAGGGAAGCCTGCTGCTGGTGTCCCTCACTTGAGGCTGCAGTTAGAAGCACTAGCAGGTAGTGGGGCATTTGCAACTGGACACAGTGAGTCACTGTCCACACAAACCGGGTGTCCCTCAGGCACAGGGTTCTAGTTACTCAGTGATCATATCCAACAAAGGGGATGGACCCATGTCACCAGGGAAAGACTGAACTGCGGTCCTTCCCTGTGCTTAGGAGGCCAGAGACATTACAGCACATGTATTCGTGTGTAAAGAGCACCTTGTTCTTCACAGATCAGCAAGTAAACAAAAGATGCGTCTGTAAATGTGGCTCGACCCTTATTAAAAATGGAATGTTTTATGCCCTCCACCAGAAGGCATGCTGGCGTCATCCCAGAATGCCGATTTTCATGGGATTTATTCCTAGACTCCAGAGCTGTTAGAATAGTAAAGCAGAATCACAGTGTGAGCTAAATAAAGTTTCTATATTTAAGATACTAGGGATAGAAATATTCCAGAAGTATTACATATTCAAATATTGCTATTTTTATGTGCTCCTGTATTTATAATGCAAAGACATGTGGACTCCAAAAACTACATGCAAGGCAAATTAGAGATGCCAAAAAAGGGGGGATGAGGAACATTTAAACATCAGAATTATTACAGAGGAACTAATGGAATTCCAAGATGTTATGGGAATTTGAAGGCAATTTATTAACTTATAATTCATTCTACTGAGGACACCATTTCTCCCCACCCCATCCCCCTTTTTAGCCATTCATTTTATTTTTATGCAATGGAAATAGGATTATAATCCAAGAGAGGGGTATCTAGATTGTTTTCTGACACTGATTGATATTAAAATAGAAATAATCTTTGAAAATGATTAGCTATTTATTTATATGGATAGTCATGCAGAATACATTCTGCAGCTTACCAACAGAGGCTCTGACTTGTACTCCAGGAAATCTGATGGGAATGAGACCCAGGTCTGGTGGCCCATCCAGTGTTACTCGGTCAGACTGGCTGAGCTTGGATTTGAACCCAGAACTGGGTATGGTAACGCTGCATCCATTTGTTGTTCTCTTGGTTTTTGTCTGCATTTCTGTTCTCTCCAGAGCTGCATATGGCCTGAAGTCTATGAGCTGTCTTATTACCTAATTTCAAAGCTACAGAGTGCTACCACAGAATTTGTTTCATGGGTCCTATTTCCAGAACACTCTATCAGTTGTGATGTTCTTATCTGGTCTACAAATAGACCTTCTTCAGATTTTGCCAGTTGCCATAATATTGTTACAATAAAAGGGAAAACCGTTTTTTTCTGGTCCAGGGATCCAGGCTAGGATTGCGGTCCCACTGTTGTGAATCTTTAGTCTCTTTTCATCTGGAACATTTCCTGCCTTTGTTCTTACATCGCCTTGGTGTTTTGGAGAGTGCAGGCCTGTTATGTCATTGAGGCTCTCAGGCTGGGTTTGTCTGATATTTCTCAGGATTAGACACAGGTTGTGAACTCCTGGCAGCAATATAGCAGAGGTGGTGCTCTGGGTTCACCTCATCCCTGCCAGGGGCGTGTGAGGCCTCTTCCTCCTATTACTGGTGATGTTCACTTTGATCTCCTGATTAGAGTGGCGTTGGCCAGGCTTCTGCATTGCCAGGTTACTATTTTTCCCTATTTGGGGGAAGTATTTTGAGATCATGTAAACAATTGTTTCTTATCAAACTCTCTGGTTTTTGCATCTATTTAGGATTCTCTCCTGAAAAAGTTCACTGATTACCATAATGTTGGCCAGATGACAGTTTTGTTGATTCCTGCATTCCACCTAGTCAAACTTCTACAAGCAAGTTGACACTCTTATTTTAAGGATGATCTTAACTCTGTGGACTCTTGGATTATTTTATTCTGTGGGTTATAAGCCTTTGTTGTTATTTATTTTAATACTTGATTGTCACATTATTTGGCCAATGAAAAGGGCCCTGCAACCTGGCTCCTAGGTGTTTTTGATCAACCCCTATCACTCATTCAGTTCTTGGTTAGTTTCTGGCAGGAGATATTCCAGGCTCACTTTGCCCTTCCCAGCACTGGGATCTGTCTTTTCTCCAAGAGTCCTGGTTGTTTTTGGTGGAGAATGGTATTTACAAACCAAGATCTGGGCATGAGGTGTCATTGCTCTGGGCCCTCCCAGTGGACAGGGCTAGGGAGTTCGTGTATATATCACATCTGTATGTGGCCATGCATGTATCTGTCTTTCTGTGTCCACCAGTGTTTATTCTGCAGTATTCCTGACTCATTCGCACACTCTGTCTCTCCGTATCTGTAACTCCCTTCCTCAACAGCAAGAAACTTGGCCCCCACTCTCCACAATATATTTATTTGCTCAAACCCAGGATATACCCTAGGACTTTTAAAAATTGGTAACTCCTATCCATGTGAAAAACCTTGTAGTTTAGTATTTGTTTATAGTTTCTTCTGTCTTTAGCCTCAGGATAAAACAGTTGACCCTTGAACAACATGGGTGTTAGGGTGCTGA
Source organism: Phataginus tricuspis (assembly GCA_029783875.1). NCBI lineage: Eukaryota > Metazoa > Chordata > Mammalia > Pholidota > Manidae > Phataginus > Phataginus tricuspis. Next base: position 17,363,602 of record JAQQAC010009376.1, on the reverse strand, counting down.
GCCCTCCCACCATGCAGTCAAAAACCCACATATAACTGTTGACACCCTGCCTCCACCCCCCCAAAAAAACACCATGACTACTAATACCCTAGTGTTGACTGGAAACCTTACCCATATCATAGTTAATACATATTTCACATGTTATATGTGGTATATACTGTATTCTTACAATATAAGCTAGAGAAACCAAAGTGTTTCATCAAATTGTCCCAGATCTCCAAAAAAATTTCCTATATATTGAAAAAAGTCCATGTGTAATTGGACCCCTGCCATTCAAACCTGTGTTATTGAAGATCAACTGTACAAAATTCTGTGTTCAAAAGTTACTTTACTCCCTGTTTCTGTGTGGTTACATTATTATCTGAAATTAGTTAGGTTCTTTTAAATTCCACTTGAGGGGTTCCCTCCCAATTCTTGCTGAATGTGGTTTTTGGTTTTGAAGTGATTGTTGTGTGTGTGAAGTGTTAGCACAGCTCAACTCGGAACTGTGCAGAAATACATCATGGAAATCCTCCCATGCTGATTTGTAGAATCTCCCTTATTTTTTAAATAGCTTCATTGTGTCCCACTGTGGGGAACATACCATAGTTTACTCAGCCAATCCTCTCTACAGGCATTTGGGTTTCCAAGAGTGTACAATTACAGGAATCCTACAGTAACTAAGCTTGTAGAAATGTGTTTTTGTATTGTTGGAGGGGTTCCCTCAGGGCCTATTTCAAAGTAACTGTATGCAGTGGTTAGATAACTACCAAATTTCCCTCCATGTATGTGTTTCCACCAGCAGTTTATGCAAGTATCTTGCCTGTGTCATTCAGACACTAACTCAATGTGTCATAAGACTTTTACATTTTTGCCAATCTGATAGATGAGAAATGAAATCACAGTTTCACTTTGCATCTCTCCTTTCGGAGTGGAGTGGAACACCTTTTCAAATGCTGAAGGGCCATTTTTATGAAGTTATCTGTGTATGTCTTTTGCCCATTTTTCTTGCAAGTGGCTTTCGCCTCTTTTAAAGAATCATTGATATATTAAGAATATTAGCTCTTTATCTGTGATATGTGCATATGTTTTCTCCCAATATTTTCATTTGGTTTTTGACAGCCCATTTTGATACTTTTTATGGAGTGATGGAATTTCAGTAATCACCACATTTTAATAAATAAGACCACAGGACATGCATGTATCTATCAGAAAATCTTTTTAACTCATAGTGGTGCAAACACCACTTCAAAGATAGAGATGCTTGGTAAATCTCAAGTGCTATGCTCCTGCCAGTGCAGACAGTGCTTCCTAATCTTTTTGAGACAAGGCACATAAGAATATTATGAGGGGTGTGAGCCTTCCCCTGAAAAGATGCACACGTGCACAGCATGGCCTGGCTGGGGACCTACTTCTAACAGAACAGTCTGAAGATAGGAGGCCTCTCTCCTCTGATGTGAAACCAAGAAGTGTTCATCTCATGTCAGCATTTCTCCTTTCTGGTTTTTGCGTTGCATTGTTCTCATTTTCCAAGCTGTGGTAAGACAGATTATGCCAGTTCCTAGCTCTGAATGGCTGGTACCTTCGGTACCTCAGGTCCTACCTCGTGAGTGAGCAAACATGAGAGATCTCAGAATAGGAGCATGTAGTGAGGGCTCAGTAATTGTTAGCTCTTATCATCGACAACCACAGAAGAAATATTATGGGATATTATGAGGTTTAAGACAAAAGACTTATAATGTGAAGGGCTCATTGCATGTACTTCATAAATTTTAATTTAATGAGTTTAGAAATAAAAAGTTTTTAAAATTCAGGAAGAAAGTTTGTATCTACTGTTTTGTGTTGAGGAGACAGCACTGGCCCCTCTGGATTGCTTTCTGAGTTCTCTCTCCCTGGAAAAGGGGGTGTCACAGTGTTCTCAGCTCGGCATGGCTGAGGCTGCCACATCTTGCCACACTCATTCTTTCAGCCAAGTTGATGGATGTCCTGACTTCTTTCAAAGTTCCTGACCTGTCTCTCCCTTGGTCTCCTAGATTCTTCAGTTGAGTTGAAAAGGAATCCCTCCCTAGAGGTCAGTACCTGCTAGGGGAAGGTCTTTGCTGTTGACAGCAACTGTGAGTTTATTATTCCCTCAAGTAAGTGGCCACCTGATTTTTATGATGTGTCCCATTTTATCAAGGACGTGTGGCCGGACATTACACAGATTTCATCAAGGTGTCAAAAACATCATCAGGACTGAACAAGTTCTGTGACCTGGCTTTAGAGAGCAGAGGTGCATGGACACGCCCAGGCTCCTGTCTCTGCCTCCAGTGGCTAAGAGGGGAATTCTGAACACTAATAGCAAACCCCCTGAATTATAACCAGCTGCCAAGCACTGCACTGAGGGCTTAAGGCACATCATATGTACTCCTCCCAGACACCCTATGGGGTAAAGTGCTTTGGCTCCTACATTTACAGGTGACGAAACTGAAAAGCACAGAAAGGTGAGGTGACCGTCCTGTGTTGGTTGTCCAGGGCATGGCTGCACTGCTCACTGGCACCACGGCACCATTCTGATGCTTGAGCAAAGCAGCATCCCGACCAGAGGACAGAGGTGGGGGCCGAAGCCAGGGGACAAGGCTCTGTGTCCCCAGCAACCCATCACAGAAGGCCCGGAGTTCCAGGCGGCTTGGCTGTCAGTGTAGACATTTTCTTTTCAGTGAGTAGGTCTCTGCTTCCCCCTTTCAGTTTTACCCAGTCTGTGCTGTATACATGGCTGGGTCTGCTTAGCATATGTAGCAGAGCTGCAGGAAATGCACACAGGTGGCCAGTCCAGCTAGGCTGTTTCTTGGTTTTGAGTTTTTAAAAAAGACTTAGAAATCCTACTTCTCTGCCACTGAAAAAGAGGGGTAAAAGTCTTTGTACAGTTATATTACTTGTTGTGAGAGAACTATGGAGACAGTGGGGCCAGTGAAAATCCTTGAATAATAACAGATAATTGCTATGTGTGAAGCATGAGTCTTGAGGCTATTACAGGCACATCAAGAAAACTGCATTTCAGAAATAGTTGAAATCACCAAAATTATTTAAGGACAGGACTACAAATGGGGAAATATATATATGGCAATATCGTGTACAATTAGATCAGATTAGACAGCCCTTCCCTAAGGGGTGAATGAGTAGAAAACTAAATACAGACAATTGGGCTGGACTACTGAGTGCTGGGAGCCAGCATACTGGAATTTGTTTCTTCTATGTGTCAAAAAGTTTTGCCAGCAGAACTGGTTTAGTTGCAGCTCGGTTTTTCCTATGCAGTGGGAAAGATCAGGTGTTCTTAGAAACTAAGGAAACAGTCTGAAGCTGAAATCCTACCATTAGAAATGCCGTTGTTTTAAACAGTTTGTTCTCCAATGGCAGTATCTGCTGATTGTATGTAATGTGGCCTTGGGCCCCTTACTAACGGGAAGAGGTGGATGACTCCTTCCACGTGGGGTGGCTGCCTTGTTTCTGCCTGCCAGCAGCTTATCTGGGTATTCTCCTTCCACTTCAGGTCTCTGTGCTAGGATGCCCTGACCCAGTGGTCCATGAGATTGCCTATCAATACGGAAAAAATGTGGGAATAGCTTTTCAGGTTAGTCTGCTTCTTTATCAGCATGGGCCTGTTGGTACGGTGGGGAGGGCAGCAGCAACACTGGGATAGTGACATTTTTGCTCTTTTCCTCCTGTCACTAGCTCATCGATGATGTGCTGGACTTCACCGCGTGTTCTGACCAGATGGGTAAACCAACATCAGCAGACCTGAGGCTCGGGTTAGCCACTGGCCCTGTCCTGTTTGCTTGTCAGCAGGTAGGTTTTACAAACCCACTCTGACACACTGCTGTATGGCTCTACATCCCAGGCACAGCTGATGGGAAAGTTTAGGAATAGATGGGAAAGCATTCAGATAAGAGAACACAGATCTGGATCTGATCCTGGCTCTAGGCCTGGGAATGTTGAAGCCTGTCATTTCACTTCTAAGCTGTATCTGTTTACTTATCTGTAAAATTGAGATGATCACAACCTTCCACCCAAGGTTGTTGTGAGGCTTAACTGAAATAATATTCATGGAGATACTTTAAGTGCTATATACATTTAAGGTAGCACTGTATTTCAGTATATTTTGGGCACTGACAAGAGTGTAATTTCTCCATCTTGTCTATAGGACTGGACTTTGGGTGTGCCTTTGAACCCCTTAAAAAGGCACAGGAAGGGCCTGCAAGCATTAGAAATTCTGAAAAATGCTCCAGTTCTCAGAGTTTAATGGGACAGTCTGCTGCTCTCAAAGAGCCTCAGTCATGGCCTCAAAATGTCAAGAAGTCAGTGGAATGCAGTACTAGGATCACATAGTTCCTACTTTCTCCAGATTGTGGGGCTGTTGTCAATTAAGGAAGGAAGGAAAGCCGCCTTTGTGTTCTCCTATGAATGAAAGCTTAGGAAGCTTCAGCAGCAATGCAGCAGCATGCAAGGCAGACATTCCCAGAGCCTGGCGTGCAAGGCAGACATTCCCAGAGCCTGCTCGGGACCCCAGCCACATCACTTTTGGCTGGGCCAAATGTTACTTGAAATAACTGGATGTTGGCTGATATTTGGACATATTTTTAACAGGTTTTCATCTCAGCAATATTTAATTCATTATTTTAGCAAAGCAATATGATGTTCATCACCATGCCATGAAATTAAGAAATTTAAGTAACTTTGTCTTTCACAGATTTTGCCTTTCTCAACATATACAAAGATAAATCATGTCTTCCATAGACCTCAATGATTCCAGTTTGATATTATAGAAACCACTGACCTTGCTTTTGATCAGTTTCTGATCCAAGAAAGGAGAAATCACCTTTTATCCACTATCTAGCTGAGGCATAACCAGGGTAAATCTTCCCTCAAGAGGCTTTGGCCAACACACTAGGGGCTAGCAGTCAGTGGAGGAATGAAGGCTGTGGACAGAGACACTGGAACACTTTATGGAAATCTGTGTCCATATTACCAGGCTCCATCCTGTCAAAGGATGGAGGCAGAGGTAAGAAGTGAAAAGGTAACTGACTCATCAGCCCAAAACTCAGAAAGATATTAATACATGTGCCAACAAAAAATGTGTAAAATCCCAGTATACATTAACGCATGACTGAGGAATATTTGCTTTTTCACTGTTAAGCCACAAAAAAGCAAAGGATTCATGAGCCACATAAATGTCAAGGCAAGCCCGAGATTAGAAAGAGCAGGCATTGGGTACTGTTTATACCACTACAAACATCAGTCTGCTCCACAGAGCCTGGTTAGTGAATGTGGATAAACAAGGTGAGATTCTGCCAGCTTGGGGAAGATTCCTTTAGCTAGGCCCCAAGGTTATGAAAATGACTAAGGAACCTTTCCCTAAAGAAGTCGTCCACTCAAAAGCTTTGGGAGCTATAGTTTTAGAAATATTAACAATTATAAATAATTGTCATGAATTTCATGGTACTAATTAACAGCTGAGTCCTACTTAAACCTTAAGATAACTGAGAATGGAGCCCTGTCTCATTGTTCTACTATGAAATTTCAAAAGAAACTCTTCCTGAGGAAAAAATATGGCAGAGTAGGAAGGTAGGGTGAAACTTCCTCCCACACACACACCAAGGAAGCAACTACAGCAAATACAACTAAGCCTGAAAATGACCTGAAGACTGCAGAGCGGATGACCTGCACCTGGGGAGGAGAAGACCACACTGAGAAGGGTAAAGTGCAGAGCTGTGAACAAGCAGGACCCAAGCCCTTCCCCAATTCCAGCCCTCAGGCAGGAGGAAGAACAGAGTGGGGAGGGGGCAGGCACCCAGAGCTCTGCACACCTGGTCCTGGAGATCTGCTGTGAGAGCATGAGTCCACATTGCATTGGGTGATTCTGGTGATTAACAAGGCTGGACACCAGGAGGAGTTGGAGCAGTCTGGGAGGCTGAGACTCCAGCTGCTTGTGGAGGATGGTCACACTCCCAAGTCCTGCTGACACCTAACAGAGGCAGCAGTTTGAAAGATTTGCCAGCAGCAGCAGGAGGAGTGCCAGAGGGGCAACGGTTGGATGGAACTCTCCCCAGAGAAAGGGTAGGTGGGCAGCACTTCTGCAGCCCTCCCCCAGCCCAACAGGTCAGGTAACTTGGGAGCCCCAGATGCTCCATTGTCCTCACTGGTGGCTCAGCCCCAAGGGACTTTATTGTGTGCAGCTCGCACCCTACCCACTTGGCCCAGCAATGTCAGATTTTGCTGCCTGGCAGGCAGAGGGATGCTCTCCCAGCTGTCTCGATCCTGTCTCAGCTCATTAGGCACTTTCAGGTGCCAGCTTCAAGCACTCCTTCCTTGTGGGCAGCTAAGCCCAGTGCCTTGCCACCACTGTGTGCCCTGCCACTGCTCTAACTCACCTTGCTGGGCGCCTGACCCAGAGCAACCTGACTGCCCCGCCCACCCCAATAACTCTGCAGCTCCGCCATTGCTGCAGGGCAGGCAGAAGGCAGCCCTGACCATAACGATCCCAGCAGAGGCAAAATGCCGACCTCAGCAGACTAAGAGAGACCACTGCCAGCAGACGGAGAGGTAGCCCCACCCATTTCCCACCAAGAGCAACTGGGGCTCCACCACAAAGGAGAACCAGACACTGGAGAGTAGAAAGTCTTGAGCTTCTGGGTACCACAGGATGCCTTCTTCATAAAATCATTACTCAGACCAGGTAGCAAAGCAGATCCATCTAATGAAAAGAGAAACCGTAACAAATGAGGAGGCAGAGGAGTAGCTTCCAAACAAAACAAAAGGATAAGACACCTGAAAGAGGGCTAAATGAAAGGAAATTACCAATCTTCTTGATGAAGATTTCAAAGTAACAGTCATAAATATGTTCACTTATCTGTGGAAAAGTATTGAAGATTTCAGGAAGGACTTCAACAGAGAGACAGAAAAGCTAAAGAGCTCCTCAGAGCTGAAGAAAACAGCAACTGAAATGAAATATACAGTGGAGGGAATAAATATTTCTGCAGGTAGAGGAGACAGTCAATGAGACAGATGGTATTAGAGAACAGGAACACAATGAAGCTGAGAAACAGAAAAAAATTTCTAGGAATGAAAGAATGGTAAGAGCTGTGTAACAACTCCAAATAAAACAATACTCACATAATAGGGATCCCAGAAGGAGAAGAGAGAAACAAAGAGAAAGTCTCTTTGAGGAAATAATTGTTGAAAACTTCCCTAATTGAGGGAAGGAAGTAGACACTCAGGTCTTAGAAGCACAGAGCCCCTAACAAAAGGAACCCCAGGAGACAACACCAAAACATATAATAATTAAAATGACAAAGACAAGGATAAGGAGAGGGTATTGGAAACAGCCAGAGACAGAAAAAGGGTTATTGATAAGGGAAACCCCATCAGACTGTCAGCAGACTCTCAGCAGAAACTTTACAGGCCAGAAGGGAGTGGCATAAAATAATATATTGAAACAGAAGTACTTTTAACCAAGAATCCTCTACCCAGCAAGATTATCATTCAAATTTGAAGGAGATAAAACACTTCTCAGGGAAATGAAGGCTGAAGGAATTTACAATCACTAAACTGGCATTACAGGATATGTTAAAGGGACTTCTTTAGACAGAAATGTTCCTAAGCCTAAACAGTTTTCAGAAGCAAAACCAAATGAATATAGTAGACCATGTACTTACCAACTAAGGATGAAATTAAAACAAAAGTAGTAAAACCAACTATATACAAAAATCAGTCAAGGGGTACACAAAAAGTGAAGATTATGACATCTAATACATAAAGTGTGGAGGAGGAAGAGGATAAAAAGTACTTTTAGATTGTGTTTGAAATAGAGCAATCAACTTAATGTAGACTGTTAGGAAACTATCACTGAACCTTATGGTAACCACAAACCTAAAACCTATAATAGATACACAAAAATTTTTTTAAATCCAAACACAACACTAAAGAAAACTATCAAATAACAAGAGAAGAATATAAGAGAGGAAGAAACGAACAGAGGAACTAGAAAAACAACCAGACAACAATTAATAAAATGGCAATAAGTACATGCCTATCAATAGTTACCTTAAATGTAAATGGACTGAACGCACCAATCAAAAGACACAATATCACAATGGATAAAGAAACAAGACCAATCTATATACTGCCTAAAAGACTCATTTCAGAGCCAAAGATGCACACAGACTGAAAGTGAAGGGATGGAAAAAGGTATTTCATGCAAATAATAGGGAGAAAAAAGAAGGAATAGCAGTACTTGTATCAGACAAAACAGACTTCAAAACAGAAAGATATAAAGGACATTACATAATGATGGTCAGTCCAACAAGAGGCTATAATCATAAATATGTATGCACCCAACACAGGAGTACCTAAATATGTAAAAAAAATACAGAATTAAAGGGGAAATAGATTGCAACTCATTCATTTTAGGAGACTTTAAAACACTCACATCAGTAGACAGAGCAACCAGACAGAAAATAAGGAAACTGAGGCACTGAACAGTACATTCGATCAGATGGACTTAACAGATATCTACAGAACATTCACCCAAAACCAGCAGGATACACATTTTTCTCAAGTGTATATGGAATGTTTCTCTGGAATAGATCACATACTAGGGCACAAAAAGAGCCTCAATAAATTCGAAAAGGTTGAAATTGTATCAAGCAGTTTCTCAGACCACAATGGTATGAAATTAGAAATAAATTACACGAAGAAAACAAAAACCCACAAACACAAGAAGGCTAAACAATGTTCTAAATAATCAATGGATTTATGAGCAAATTAAAACAGAAATCAAGCACTACATGGAGAAGAATGAAAATAAAAACTCAACTGTCCAAAATTTGTGGGACACTGAAAAAGCTGTTCTAAGAGGGAAGTATATAGCAATCCAATCCTACCTCAAGAAACAAGAACAATCCCAAATTAACAGTCTAAACTAAATCTAAACTCAAAGAAACTAGAAAAAGAAGAACAAATGAAATCCAAAGTTAGTAGAAGGATTGACATAATAAAGATCACAGCAGAAATAAATAGAGAAGAATAAAACATTAGAAAAAAACAATGAAACCAAGATCTGGTTCTTTGAGAAAATAAACAAAATAGACAAACCCCTGGCCAGGCTTATCAAGAAAAAAAGGAGAGTACACACATAAACAAAATCACAAATGAAGAAGGAATAGTCACAACAGATACCAGAGAAATATAAGTAATTATTAGAGAATACTATGAAAAATTGTATGTCAATAAATTGGACAACCTAGAAGAAATGTACAAATTCCTAGAAAAATACAACCTTCCAAGACTGACCAAGAAAGAAACAAAATCTGAGCAGACTAATTGCCAACAATGAAATTGAACTAGTACTCAAAAAACTCCCAATAAACAAAAGTCCAGGACAAGATGGCTTCACAGCTGAATTGTACCAAACATTTAAAGAAGAGCTAATACCCATCCTTATTAAAGTTTTCCAAAATGTAGAAGAGGCAGTACTTCCAAAAACATTCTGTGAGACCAGCATCACTTTAATACCAAACCCAGACAAGGACACTACAAAAAGAAAATTACAGACCAATGTCCCTGATGAACATAGATGCAAAAATATTCAACAAAATATTAGCAAACCAAATTCAAAAATACATCAAAAAGATTATCCATCATGACCAAGTGGGATTTACTCCAGGGATGCAGGAATGGTATAATATTCATATCATGTAACACATTAACATGCAACACATTAACAAAAAGAAGGATAAAAACCACATGATCATCCAATAGATGCTGAAAAGAATTTGAAAAAATTCAACATCCATTCATAACTCTCAAGAAAATGGGTATAGAGGGTACATACCTCAGCATAATAAAGGCCATATGCAACAAAACCATAGCCAACATCATACTTAATAGTGAAAAGCTGAAAGCTTTTCCTCTAAGATCAGGAACAAGACAAGGATGCCCACTCTACCCACTTATTCAACATAGTACTGGAGGGCCTAGCCATGGTTATCAGACAAGACAGATAAAAGGCATCCAAATTGGTAAGGAAGAAGTTAAACTATTTCTGTTTGCAGATGACATGATACTGTACATAGAAAATGCTAAAGAATCCACCAAAAAACTGCTAGAATTAGTAAGTGAATGCAGCAAAGTTGCAGGATGCAAAATTAATACACAGAAATCTGTTGCATTCCTATACACTAACGATGAACTAGCAGAAAATCAGGAAAACAATGCCATTTACAATTGCATCAAAAATAAAATACCTAGGAATAAGCCTAACCAAGGAGGTGAAAGATCAGTACCCTGAAAACTACAAGACACTCATGAGAGAAATTAAAGAAAACACCAATAAATGGAAATGCATCCTGTGCTCATGAATAGGAAGAATTAATATTGTCAAAATGGCCATCCTGCCCAAAGCAATTTACAGATTCAATGCAATCCCTATGAAAATTCCAACAGCATTTTTCAGTGAACTAGAATAGTTCTAAAATTCATATGGAAACACAAAAGACCCCAAACAGCCAAAGAAATCCTGAAAAAGAACAAAGCTGGGGGGATTATGCTCCCTGACTTCAAACTATACTACAAAGCCACAGTAATCAAGACAGTATGGCACTAGCCCAAGAATAGACCCATATCAATGGAACAGAATAGAGACCCCAAATATAAAATCACACATACATGGTCAATTAATGAGCAATAAAGGAGCAATGAATATACAATGGGGAAAATATTATCTCTTCAATAACTGGTGTTGGGTAAACTGGACAGCTCTACCTGCAAGAGAATGAAACCAGATTACTGTCTAACTCCATACACAAAAGTAAACTCAAAATGGATGAAAGACCTGAATTAACACATGAAACCATAAAACTCTTAGAAGAAAACATAGGCAAAATCTCTTGAACATAAGTATAAGCAATTTTTTCCTGGACACATCTCCTCAGGCAAGGGAAACAAAATTAAAAATTAACACATGGGACTACATCAAACTAAAAGGCTTCTGTACAGCAAAGGACACCCTCAGAACAAAAAGGCAGCCTACAATATGAGAGAATATATTCACAAATTATTTATCTGATAAAGGGGTTAACATCCAAAATATATAAAGAACTCATATGATTCAATACCAAAAAAACATTAACTCGATTAAAAAATGGGTGGAGGACCTGAACAGACACTTTTCCAAGGAAGAAATGCAGACAGCCAATAGGCGCATGAAAAGATCCTCCACATTGCTAATCATTAGAGAAATGCAAATAAAATTCACAATGAGATAGCACCTCACACTGATTAGAATAGCCACTGTCCAAAAAACAAGAAATAATAAGTGTGGCAAGGATGTGGAGAAATGGGAACCCTCCTACACTGTTCATGGGGATATAAACTGGTGCAACTGCTATAGAAAGCAGTATGGACGTTCCTCAAAAAAAAAAGAAAAAATACTATTTGACCCAATAATTCTACTTCTAGGTATTTAACCAAAGAAAAAAATCCCTGAGTTGAAAAGATACATGCGTCCTTGTTTATTGCTGCATTATATACAACAGCCAAGATATGGAAGCAATCTAAGTGTCCCATCAATAGATGAGTGATTAAAGATGTGTATATATACACAATGGGATAGTATTCAGCAACAAAAAAGAAATCCTCCCATTTGCAACAACATGGTTGGAGCTAGAGGGTATTATGCTCAGTGAAATAAGCCAGGCAGAGAAAGACAAAAACCTATGATTTCACTTATTTGTGGAAAACAAAGCAAAACACGAATTACAAGTAGACCCATAGACACTGAGAAGTGACTAGTGGTTACCACAGAGAGGGGTTGGGGTGGTTGGGTGGGGAAACCGAGAGGGATAAAGGAGCATAAAAATTTCAATCATAAGTTGGTCATGGGGATAGTACAGCATGGAGAATATAGCCAATGATTCTGTAACATCTTCCTATGTTGATAGAAACTTCACTAGTGGGCTGAGGATTTAATAATATGGGTAAATGTTCAACCACTGTGTTGTATATTTGAAACCAATGTAAGATTGTGTATCAGTGATACTTCAATTAAAAAAAAGACACTCCGACTTCCGGGAAGATGGCGACGTGAACACACCGGCAGAAAAATTACTCCCAACATTATACTTATTCACGAAAACACAGCAAATACAACTACTCCTAAAAGAGAGACCAGAATACACAGGAAAGCGCACAGCGTGCAGGTACACCTGAGAGAGGACTCGGCACCCGGTGAGGCGGGTAAGATACAGAGCCACGGCTCGGCGGGACCGAGCGTTCCTTCCCCCCAGCGCTCCGGCGGACACCTACACCTGAGAGAGGACTCGGCACCTGGCGAGGCGGTCATAAAGAGCCCAGCTGACATACGTGACAACTACCAACAACCAATTCTATAGTCATGAGAAGACAGAAGAATATGATACAGACAAAGCTTCAGACAAACACCACCCCAGAGAGAGAATCTGAAGAAATGGACATGCACAGTCTTCCTGAAAAAGAATTCAGAATAAAAGTCATAGCCATGCTGACGGATCTACAGAGAAATGTGCAAGAGCTAAGGGAGGAAATGAGGAAAGACAAAGCAGAAATGAGACAAGCCAACGATGGGCTTAACAGCACACTGGATGAAGTTCAAGACACTATCAATGAAATACAAAACAGGGAACAGGAATACAAAGAAGCTGAGGCAGAGAGAGATAAAAGGATCTCTAAGAATGAAAGAATATTAAGAGAACTGTATGACCAATCCAAACGGAGCAATATTCGCATTATAGGAGTACCAGAGGAAGAAGAGAGAGAAAAAGGGATAGAAAGTGTCTTTGAAGAAATAATTGCTGAAAACTTTCCTACGGTGGGGAAGGAAATAGTCTCACAGTCCACGGAAGCCCACAGATCTCCCAACACAAGGGACCCAAGGAAGACAACACCAAGACACATAATAATTAAGATGGCAAAGATCAAAGAAAAGAGAGAGTATTAAAGGCAGCTAGAGAGAGAAAAAAGATCACCTACAAAGGAAAACCCATCAGAATGTCATCAGACTTCTCAACAGAAACCTTACAGGCCAGAAGAGAATGGCATGATATATTTAACGTAATGAAAAAGAAGGGCCTCAAACCAAGAATATTGTATCCAGCATGATTATCATTTAAATATGACGGAGGGATTAAACAATTTCAAGACAAAGGAAAGTTGAGAGAGTTTGCCTCTCATAAACCACCACTACAGGATATATTAAACGGACTGCTCTAGAGGGAAGCACCCCTAAGGCTAAAAAGATGTCACCAGAGAAAAAAAAATCATAGCAAAGACAGCAGACCATCCAAATACTAACTAAAGGCAAAGAATAAAACACCTAATATATAAAGAAAGGAGGAGGAAGAATAGGAAGGGAGAGATAAAGAAACATCAGACGGCGTTCACAATAACTTAACAAGAAAGTTAAGTTAGATTCTCAGATAGTAAAGAAGCAACCCTTGAACCTTTGGTAACCACGAATCTAAAGGCAGCAGTGGCAATAAGTACATATCTATCAATAATCACCCTAAATATAAACGGACTGAATGCACCAATCAAAAGACACAGAGTAACAGAGTGGATAAAAATGCAAAAGTGCTGCTTACAAGAGACTCACCTCAAACCCAAAGATATACACAGACTAAAAGTGAAGGGATGGAAAAAGATATTTTATGCAAACAACAAAGAGAAAAAAGCAGGTGTGGCAGTACTTGTATCAGATAAAATAGACTTCAAAATGAAGAAAGTAGCAAGAGATAAAGAAGGACATAACATAATGATAAAGGGGTCAGTCCAACAAGAAGATATAACCATTATATATATATATGCACCCAACACAGGAGCGTCAGCATATGTGAAACAAATACTAACAGAAGTGAAGGAGGAAATAGACAACAATGCAATTATTCTAGGAGACTTTAACACGCCACTCACTCCAAAGGATAGATCAAACAGGCAGAGGATAAGTAAAGACACAGAGGCACTGAACAACACACTAGAACAGATGGACCTAACAGATATCTACAGAACTCTGCACCCAAAAGCAGCAGGATACACATTCTTCTCAAGTGCACGTGGAACATTTTCCAGAATAGACCACATACTAGGCCACAAAAAGAACCTCAGTAAATTCAAAAATATTGAAATCCTACCAACCAACTTCTCAGATCACAAAGGTATAAAACTAGAGATAAATTTTAGAAAGAAATCAAAAAGGTTCACAAATACATGGAGACTTAACAACATTCTCCTAATGAATCAGTGTGTTAACGACCAAATCAAAACAGAAATCAAAGAATATATGGAGACTAATGAAAACAACAACACAAAGCCACAACTTCAGTGGGACGCAGCAAAGGCAGTTCTAAGAGGAAAGTATATTGCAATCCACGCCTATTTAAAGAAGGAAGAACATTCCCAAATGAACAGTCTAAAGACACAATTATTGAAATTGGAAAAAGAAGAACAAATGAGGCCCAAAGTCACCAGAAGGAGAGACATAATAAAGATCAGAGAAGAAATAAATAAAATTGAGAAGAATAAAACAATAG
>JAQQAC010009376.1:17234222-17348626 GCA_029783875.1 Phataginus tricuspis | reverse complement strand
GAAAAGAGAATCTACACACATAAACAGAATCACAAATGAGAAAGGAAAAATAACGACGGACCCCACAGAAATACAAAGAATTATAAGAGAATATTACGAGCATCTACATGCTAACAAGCTGGAAAACCTAGAAGAAATGGACAACTTCTTAGAAAAATACAGGTTTCCAAGACTCACCAAGCAGGAAACAGAAAAACTAAACAGACCAATCACCAGCAACGAAATTGAATCGGTAATCAAAAAACGACCCAAGAACAAAACCCCCAGACCTGATGGATTCACCTCTGAATTCTACCAGACATATAGAGAAGAAATAACACCCATTCTCCTTAAAATTTTCCAAAAAATAGAAGAGGAGGGAATACTTCCAAACTCTTTCTATGAAGCCAGCATCACTCTAATACCAAAACCAGGCAAAGACCTCACTAAAAAAGAGGATTACAGACCAATATCCCTGATGAATGTAGATGCAAAAATACTCAACAAAATATTAGCAAACCGAGTTCAAAAATACATCAAGAGGATCATACACCATGATCAAGTGGGATTCATCCCAGGGATGCAAGGATGGTACAACATTCGAAAATCCATGAACATCATCCACCACATCAATAAAAAGAAGAACAAAAACCACATGATCATCTCCATAGATGCTGAAAAAGCATTTGACAAAATCCAGCATCTGTTCATGATTAAAACTCTCAACAGAATGGGTATAGACGGCAAGTACCTCAACAT
Organism: Phataginus tricuspis; assembly: GCA_029783875.1. Lineage (NCBI taxonomy): Eukaryota > Metazoa > Chordata > Mammalia > Pholidota > Manidae > Phataginus > Phataginus tricuspis. Next base: position 17,347,888 of record JAQQAC010009376.1, on the reverse strand, counting down.
CTTAAAGGCTATATATGACAAACCCACAGCCAACATCATACTTAATAGCGAGAAGCTGAAAGCTTTTCATCTAAGATCGGGATCAAGACAGGGATGCCCACTCTCTCCACTGTTATTCAACGTAGTACTGTAGATCCTAGCCATGGCAATCAGACAGAACAAAGACATACAAGGCATCCAGATAGGTAAAGAAGAAGTCAAATTGTCACTATTTGCACATGACATGATAGTGTACATAAAAAACCCTAAGGACTCCACTCCAAAACTACTAGAACTAATATCTGAATTCAGCAAAGTTGCAGGATATAAAATTAACACACAGAAATCTGTTGCTTTCCTATACACTAATGATAAACTAACAGAAAGAGAAATCAGAAAAACAATTCCATTCACAGTTGCATCTAAAAGAATAAAATACCTAGGAATAAACCTAATAAAGGAAGTGGAAGACCTGTACTCTCAAAACTACAAGACACTCCTAGGAGAAATTAAAGAAGACACTAACAAATGGAAATGCATCCCATGCTCTTGGCTAGGAAGAATAAATATGGTCAAAATGGCTATACTACCTAAAGCAATCTACAGATTCAACGCAATCCCTATCAAACTACCAACAGCTTTCTTCAGTGAACTGGAACAAATAATTCTAAAATTCATATGGAACCAGAAAAGACCCCGAATAGCCAAAACAATCCTTAGAAGGAGGAATCAAACATGGGGAATTATGCTCCCTGACTTCAAGCTCTACAAAGCCACAGTAATCAAGACAATTTGGTATTGGCACAAAAACAGACCCACAGACCAGTGGAACAGAATAGAAAATCCAAACATTAACCCAAACACCTACAGTCAATTAATATTTGATAAAGGAGCGCTGGATATACAATGGGGAGAGGACAGCCTCTTCAGCAGCTGGTGTTAGAAGAACTGGACAGCTACATGTAAGAGAATGAAACTGGACTACTGTCTAACCCCATACACAGAGGTAAACTCAAGGTGGATCAAAGACCTGAATGTAAGTCATGAAACCATAAAAGTCTTAGAAAAAAACATAGGCAAAAATCTCTTGGACATAAACATGAGTGACTTCTTCATGAACATATCCCCCTGGGCAAGGGAAACAAAAGCAAAAATGAACAAATGGGACTATACCAAGTTGAAAAGCTTCTGTACAGGAAAGGACACCATCAGTAGAACAAAAAGACATCCTACAATATGGGAAAATATCTTCATAAATGATGTATCTGATAAGGGGTTGACATCCAAAATATACAAAGAACTCACGCACCTTAACAAACAAAGAGTAATCCAATTAAGAAATGGGCAGAGGACATGAATAGACACTTCTCTAAAGAAGAAATTCAGATGGCCAACAGGCACATGAAAAGATGCTCCACATCGCTAGACATCAGAGAAATGCAGATTAAGACCACAATGAGATATCACCTCACACCAGTGAGGATGGCCAACATCCAAAACACAACCAACAACAAATGTTCGCGAGGATGTGGAGAAAAAGGAACCCTCCTACACTGCTGGTGGGAATGCAAATTAGTTCAACCATTGTGGAAAGAAGTATGGAGGTTCCTCCAAAAGCTCAAAATAGAAATACCATTTGACCCAGGAATCCCACTCCTAGGAATTTACCCTAAGAACGCAGCTGCCCAGTTTCAAAAAGACAGATGCACCCCTATGTTTATTGCAGCACTATTTACAATAGCCAAGAAATGGAAGCAACCTAAGTGTCCATCAGTAGATGAATGGATTAAGAAGATGTGGCACATATACACAATGGAATATTACTCAGTCATAAGAAAAAAACAAATCCTACCATTTGCAACAACATGGATGGAGCTAGAGGGTATTATGCTCAGTGAAATAAGCCAAGCCAAAAAAGACAAGTATCAAATGATCTCACTCATATGTGGAGTATAAGAACAAAGAAAAAAACGGAAGGAACAAAACAGCAGCAGACTCACAGAACCAAAGAACGGACTAATAGTTACCCAAGGGAAAGGGACTGGGGAAGAAGGGCGGGAAGGGAGGGATAAGAGGGTAAAAGGGGCATTACAATTAGCAGACATAGGGTGGGGGGGCACGGGGGGGGGACTGTACAGCTCAGAGAAGACAAGTAGTGATTCTCATCTCACTACGCTGATGGACAGTGACTGTAATAGGGTTGGTGGGGGGGACCTGATAAAGGGAGTAGTTTAATCATCACAATATTGCACATGTAATTGTAGGTTAATGATACCAAAATAAATTGTAAAAAAAAAAAAAGACACTCCTAAACATAGAAAGCAAATTTAAAAAAACCTCATTGGCTTTCCTCTACATAAAGGAGTAATGAATAATTCTACTTTCAAATTTAATGGGACAAAGTCAGGGGAAAAAAGGACCACTCCTGCATATTCATTTGTCAGTAATCTGCAAGAGATTGGACAATTACAAAAAAAGAAAAAAACACGGAAAAGGAACAAGTTTCTAGTGCCCCACACCACGGTTGTGTATTTCACTGGGAAATTCCAGTGTCACAAGGCACACACCCTCACCAGGCAGCACTTTTCCCATCTGCACATAAGGCAGCAGGAAAAGGCGCTACAGAGGCACACTGCAGCCCCAGAAAAGGGAACACAGAATGAGGATGAGCAGGAAGTGACGCTGGTCAGGACTTGTTTCCTAAGTCAGACTGATTATTCTGTCTTGTGGCACAAAGGCCAAAAGTTAGTTAAATATTTATAAGTTGTTTTCAAATAAAACATCAAGTTTTTGTTAGACTCTACTACAAATTAAAACTGTTTAAAAGGGATTCTTGTCCAGAAATCTGTCAAAAGATTTATGGGGCTAAAATTGACTTTGGGTAGAACAAGTTCCAAAACTAACAGAGCAGTATCTCCTTCTAATGAAGAGGCATTGTTTTTATAATCTGCAAAGGATTTTCTTATGCATTTTCTCTAATCTGACAATTCCTCTTTGTAGTATGGATTGTGTCCATTCTACAAATAAGAAAGTGATGCTCAAACCTGGCCAACTTTAAACATCTGGTAAACAGCACAAGAGGCAGTTAAATGCTCCAAGTCTTTCAAGACCAGAATTCGTCTTCCTACGCAGTATCATGTGATTTGACTCCCAGTGCTAATGTTAAGCACTGGTACCCAGTCATCTTGCCTGAACTGCAGTAGGTCATCACAGAGAACACGGTGGTGTGCCCCGGCACCAAACATGCACCGTGGACACTCAGTCTGTGTCGGCTTTCATCATTTGTAATTAACCTACCCACTGAGTGGAGCTGTAAAATGTTTATCATCTTTTTCCTTAGGTGGGTGAATTTTGTTTGCAGATTAGATTAGTCTTTGAACTTTCCTGTTTGGGAAATGGGAACACTGGCTGAGTCTCACTGCACTGATACAAGCAACCTTGGGAAACTGCTTTTCTAACATTGCACAGTGGGTTGCCTTGAAATTGGAATTTGTTGGACCCAGCAACTTGACAGAAACTCCCTCTTTGGGGAATTCACTATTTTTGACATCTCTCTGAAGGGTTTTCTCGATAACAATTGGTATAGAGATTTAAGCAAAGTTTCAGGATTTCTGGAGAGGTCCTGGTGATGGCAGTGTCCTTCCATGTATATGTGTGTACATGTTTTCTGTAAGAACAAAAACTTCATGTTAAATCTTTAAAGAGTATATAGGTTGGATTTTAAGGTCTTCAGAAACAAAATGGGAGATATCTTTTTCTTTTTTTTGTGAAATTACATTAATTCTCAAATATCCGTTGAAAGATCTTTTCCTTTCCTCTGCTGCTTTTTCTCATTTTTAAGTCGCCAGACCTTAAATGTCAGCCTGTAGTTGTGCTGTTGCTGTGACTAGCTGGTGTACAGTCACCCGAGTTCTGTCTCTGTAAGCTCACTACAGTTGATTGGTCACCTTTGTACTTTACTTTATGGACAGATTTCATAGAATTTCATTCATTCACAAGTGGTTTTCCTACTCTTAAAAAAAGCCTCTGGGCAAACAAAAATTTTTTTCATATTTCTCACTAAATCTGCCAGCAGGCAACTCTTCTGTTGTTTCTCATTTCTTCTCCACATAAGGGGACATGGCCCTTATTTGATAAGTCACATGAAGGGGACATGTGCCTAGGGGAAGAATTTGATATTTGCATATTAAAACTGCATACAGTACATGTTTTGAAGGAAGGATGTAGTCACAGTGAAGGGCAAATTTTTTTTTCAAACTTTGCTTTCTCAATGTTTTTTATAGTAAAAGGAATCAGAGAAACCACCCTATCAGCACGTTTTACCACACTTGGTGTTGCAGAAAAAGCTCCTATACCATAAATAGGGCAATTTTACCAGATGTCCAGGGCATGAATCCATCAGCTTTGAGGATACAGCCTTTTCGAAGTCCAATTTTGGAATGTGGTGTTCAGAAACTTAAATTCCTACTTGATTTGACTTTTCATCCCTAAAATTGATTCCTTTGAGCTTTTCTGATTTTATTTTCTTCTTAAAAGACCATGAAACAAATGACTGCTTTTAAGAACTAACCAGTTGCTGGCTCTTCAGATCTTAATAAGCATGTTAGCAACCTCAACATGTGTAGAACTTTGTTCTGACACATATTTTTCCCTGAAAGGAACATTCATAATTCCTCATCTGCTGTCATCTGGTTGAGGTCGTTCTATGTGTGCCCTGTTTCTCCTTCTAGGGTGACTAATACTGTGATGGTGGGTACAGGACTTCAGGCTCCCTGCCAGGGAAAAATTGGCGACTGCTCTAACGCTGATGTGTCCAAGACCAAACCTACCATCCTACCTCTTACTGTATGGAACCACGGGCTGTTAGAGCTAGTGGATTCACTTCATGTAGTCCGGCTCCTTCAAGATAACGATGAGGCGGCTAGGGCCCACGGGGTTAAGGGGCTCACTCAGCTGTGGCAGCACTGGGACTAGAGCTCGGGTCTAGAAAATGAAGTGATTTGCTGTCCTAGCTTCCTCGGTCTGTTAACAGGGACAGTTCTCCTCAGTTGTAGCTAAGTATTGTATAGATTGTTATCTTCGGTGCATTTTGTATCTGTTTTCTTCTTTCCTCTTAGTGCCTCCGCTTAACTCTGGTCTTTTTTCATTTACTCCAGTAGCCTGACTGGTATCTCTATCTCTTGTCTCCTCTAGTTCACTGGTTCTCAACCTTGGCTGCATGGGGATTTTTTAAAATTCTGATGCCCAGGCCAAACCCCAAGACAATATAATCAGTCTTTGGGCACAGATCCAGGCAGCTGTTCAGTGAGTCTTTCCTAGTGATGCCAGTATTCAGTAACCATTGGGTACCACTCCCCTATCCGCCCTACCAGCTGCTGAGGCAGCGCTCTGCTCCTAGTACTCTCTGCTCGGAAACTGCAGTAGCTTTCCAGTGTCACTCAATGTAGTACTAAGAGGAGAATGCCTAATTCCCATGCTCATCCTAGTCCAGTGACTCTTGGAAGTGTGGGCAGAGACCAGCAGATTCAGCATTACCAGGAGCCCTGTTAGATATGCAAACTAAGGCCCCACCCCTACTGAATTAGCAGCTTTGGGAGAGGTCCAACAGGCCTCTGGTGGTTCTGCTGCAGTTTGAGAAGTTTGAGAGCTGAAAAGAAGCCAATGAGGGGATTTTAAAAAGGTACTCTGTTCCTTTCCTCTTTCTTAGTGCTGGACCAAGGATAGAACAGAACGTCAGAATGGATAAGGGTCACCAGCTGCCTCTCCTGTGCACCAACTCAGTCTCTGGCATGGAAACTGGGCATCTCTTAGCTCTGCTTCTCTAACTGCTACAATTTACTGTTCCCCCACATCATCTAAACATTTAATAACCTTTTTGCTTTTCCCTATTGTTATAAATTAGTGTTAAAATATTTGATTCTCCCAAGAGCAATAAACAGATTTTGTTAGTTTCCAGAAATGAATGCTATGATAATGAGACGGTTCAGTCTGCCAGGAGATGTGGACAGAGCTCGACAATATGTATTACAGGTAAGATTATTTTAAAAAGAAAAAAGGCAACATCAGGTACAGTGTGGCAAAATCTTCAAATAATATGCCATTAAGTTTTAGATACAAGACCAAGTTTGGCCAATTCTAGATTTGAAAAAACAGAGAAAAAAATTCATTTTTCTTCTACAATTCTTCCCAGGGATTCTAATTTAAAAGGTCTTGGGTAGGGTCTGGACATTAATCTTTTTTTGAAAACCACCCAAGTGGTCCTAATGTGTAGTCAGGGCTGAGACCCATGGGTTTGGAACCAGTCTTCTCCACACCCATCAGGAGCATCATCGTTCTCCCAGTCACCCAACCTTGCCTCCTTATCCTGGCCATAGCTCGACTATTAGAATAGCCTACTCAAAATTGGTCTTTCCTAGTCCATATATAACTGTCGTAAAGGTGTGACTAAAGAAAAGGTAACTTAAAAAAATTAAACCAACATAGGCCAACTAAACTGTTTTACCTTAAGAGGCTATGCACCTCTTCAGCTATATTGCCGTGTATCCTCACTTTTCTTTTGAAGCCCGATCTTTTTGTGTTTTTCCAGTTTTCATGATTATTGAGAATAGCCTGTTCCCAAGATCCAAATCCAAAGTCATTTGGAGCCAACAGATCTAATGAATGAGATGGAGTGAGCAATTTTTAGTATGCAAATGTGGTCTGAGACCTATGGTTAGTCCAAACTTCAAAGGATACCAAATAATTATCTTCCAGATTTCCAAAAAGCAAAACCCCTTCAAAGGAAGTATTTTATCCCATGCTCTATGCTATTAGTCAGTAATCTGATATGGGCTACCACCTTTTTGGAGAGTAGTTTGGCAGTACTATTAAAAGCTCAGTCTGAGAGAGGGCTGTAGCTGGTAAAGAAGCTGGTATGCCTGGGAGAAGTTCTGGAGTCAGAAATGTTACTACTGAAGGCTGCAGTGGGACTGAAAAGAGGGAAATTGTTGCTTTTACACAAAGCAGTGAGGTTCCAGCAGGCCTAGACAGAAGTGCACTTAGGAAAAAAATGCACAGGAATGTTCTCTAAACAAATTTTCCAAAGATGTCAACGTTCTGGCCTCCCCTTCACCCACAGAGCTCCTAGTCCCTAATCCCTCATTAAACAGAAATGGACAGCTAGGATTTACTTACTTAGTAAGATTACTAAGTACATGATTAAACGTGCTGAATGAAAAAGAGTAAGACCAAAATAAATAGGAAAAATACAAATAGGATTAAAAAATAGTGCATTCATAAAACAAGAACAGGAAAGACAGTATTTTTTTTAAACAGTAAGAATGAGCTTTAAGAAATTTTAAACAATTGTAAAAAACTAACTCCAAAGAAGGACTGGAATGTGAAACTGAAGAAGTATTCTAAAATATAAACAGCAAGGCTAGAAAAAAGCTCATAAGAGGATCAGTACAATCATGTAACAAATATCTGATAAAGATCAAAAAACAATCAAGGAAAAAACTGGTCACCTACAGAAGGAAAAGATAAAAACTGGCTGAGTGTAAACACTGGATGCTGGAAGGCAGTGACCACAGACTTCAAAATGATAAGGAAATACTTTAAACCTAGAATTCCATACCCAATCAAACCACCCATTAAATATGAAGGCAAAGGTCATTATCACACTTAACTAAAAAATTAATTTTTAAACACATTTTCTGGGTAAAGTGTGGATGTTTGGCAAAAATGTGGAAACACCAAGAAAGAAAGATGTAGGTACTAAAACCAGTGGAAAGGACAAAAGAGTTGACTGAGAAATCACACTGGGAGTACAGTTGTACATTAGAGCTAGAAAGCAGTGAGTTTGTACTGAACAGAACGATTATGGCACTGGAGTGTCAGGAAACAGAAGCTCCTTTCCCAAAGAGGAGGAGAAGCAGTTACATTTAGAAGAGGACTCCCATACAATAAGGCATAACAAACAAAAGTGTCATATTTTGTGTCAATTGATAAAGTTTAGAAAGTCAGCAGCCTTTGAACCATATTAGGAATATTGAGACAGAGGGATCATTAACGAACCATGGAGAAGGCTATCAAATTACACTGACTTGATTCTGCTATAAATATTTTTATCATGGAAGTATTAGCATTCAGCATTTAGAAAGAACCAACATGGGTACAGAATAGGATGCAAATCTCTACAGTGTGAAGGTAGAGTGAGAGGAAAGAACAGAAACCCTGGTATCCTCATCTTACACATAGCAGATAAACTCAGAAGTTGGTGCTACATCATGACAAAGGTAATCATCAACAGAAGAAAAAAAGACAGGAATATGATAATCAAATTAGGAGGCATATGTGGACCAAATCCTCATCTTTCTAAGCAAAAAAGCAATAGATAGTAACTAAAATAGATAAGACAAACCAACAAAAACAACTAGTTCCTTTGGAGGAAGGAAACATCATCGTAACCTCATCTGCACCTTTATTATGTGTATGTTGTATTTTTTAAGCTTTCACTTCAGATTTTTCACTTAGGAATTTTTATATATATAAACTTAAAAAAAAACTAAAAGGGAAATTAGCATTTGATACTGAGTTAGGTGCTTTGTATGCTAATAGAATAAAAATTTGCTTCCATCTGAGAAAAGGACCTCAAAAGAAGTGGGCCACAGAAGCCAGAACTATGACTTGGAGCAAGAACATCAGAAACACAGTTTGGCCATTTACTAACCTGATCTAGGTTCTAATTCTTTACAGTAGGAATTTCAGAGCTGATCCAGCAGGTGACGTGCATCTGTTCTGTACCCACAGAGTGATGGTGTGCAGCAAACAGCCTACCTCGCCCAGCGGCACTGCCACGAAGCAGTGAGAGAGATCAGCAAGCTTCGACCATCTCCAGAAAGAGATGCCCTCGTTCAACTTTCAGAAATTGTGCTCACAAGAGATAAATGACCATTCTTTCTCTTGTTTCTGGCAGCTATTTTACCAGACTGTGCCTAAAGTATTTTGTGGAATATACTATGCTTCATGTGCAGATAACCAAAAATCATTTAAAAAAAATCATTTCAGCCTTACTGGTGGGCAATTTTTTTTTTTATTGGCAAAGTTTTTCAGAAAACTTTTTAAATGTAATTAAAGCATCTGTATCTGTCATTCTAGTTCTGTAAATTCTAGTTGAGTATCTTGATGGTTTTATGTGGTATTGTTTACACTGTTAATATCCACATGTAAAGCCATTACAGAAATAAATAATAAAATCGAAATGGTTTGTTTCACCATGGGAGTAAAGGTCACAAAACCGTGAAGTCTACATTTCAGTCCACATTAGGTTTTAACAGTATCCAAAATTTCATATAGGAGAATGGTTTATTATAAAAGACTGTACATAAAATTTAGACAACAGGTTATATACACAAAACTAAGGACATTCCACTTGGAAAAATGAAAGTTGATAGCTGGTCACTAGTGATACCGAAATCATGTTTAAAATTAACGGGGAGAATGCATATGCAACAGTCACATTGAGTTGGTAGCAATAATGGTCTTTAATTTTCAGAAACAAATGTTTTGCACTAGTCTTACCATTTACTGTGCTGTTTAAAAGCCCAATACATAACTGATGTGAAATCCAAACAAATCTTCAATACACAGAAACCCACATTCGAGTGCTCTATAATATCCTAGGCAATATAGAACTATACACAGGTAAGAAAACAATATCCCTCTAACCCTCAAAAGGAGACAAAGTGCATGTATTGCATTTCAATTATGTCAAAAGATAATACAAATCTATTGGTCAGGTATATCCCTGGCTTACTAATATATGACCCATCTTTTTTCCCAATTAGTTTATTTTAAAAATCTTTTTCTGTTGCTAGTGCCAGGTAATGGGTTAAATAGTGCCTATTCAAAACTCAGCAGCACCCACCTCTACAAAAAAAAATACGTAAAAGATAATTTCCTTTCATTGAACCAGTATACAACAGTCCACTGGAAAACGGAAGGACTCAGCAATCCTTGGGAATTTTACTTACAGAATGTGCACACTTTGGACACATTTCCTCAGCACTGAAAAGTTACTTTAGAAAAGGAATTTAGTCTACTGACTTGTAAATAACCATCTCAGATCTTAAATCTGCAAAAATCAGCCATTGCTGTTGGGACAGGTTGAGATAAGGCTAAAATTTTTTTCCAGGATAATATATTGAGAAAACAGAACCAAATTCCACAATAAATCAGTATCTTTTATTTATTTTTTAAAGCAAACAAGTGAAGGAAAGGACAAAAACCTTTTGTTCACTTATTTATGAATGGAAAACATTTATAATGTAAATTCACTCATTAAAAAACTTAGGTACAAATTACAACATTACAGTTAACCCCTTTTTTGTTAGTTTTGTTTCACAAGGAGACCCTCAGAGACTCAATTCATTTCAATAGATTTAAGTATGAGTACTCCAAGTAAATATTACACAAACTGGAAGCATCTTGGATTTTTAAAGTATATTTCAATACATAAATTTGTATGCATGCTTTAAACAAATAGTATATTTCAAGAATGAGTCTAAAAAGCATGACCAGCACCAGCATTTTAAGTTTTCTGATTTTAATATTAGTCTGACATAGCGTTAGTAACCATGCTGCACTGAAACATGTAATGGCACAATTGGAATCATTTGTTAAATATTATACCCTACACCCCCACAATATTTAGGCTGGTCATAAAGTTAACAATGTAAGTATATAAAGCATAATCAGTTGTGGACAGCCTCTTGTATAAATTGCCATTTAGCAATACACAAACTGTCTCAAAGATGTATGCTTATAGGTAGACATTCAATTATACCAATAAAAGAGCATGTCCTAAAAATATTTGAAGACAATTCTGTTAACCGTAATAGTCCCACAGTATGACTGAGTAATAATAACCTACTTTAAAAGCAAAAAAACAAAATTTAATCAGTATAGTGCATGATTGATTCAACATAGTTCCCAGGGAATAGACCAGTCACTCGATTGCAGACTCCTTCATACCAGCCATCATCGTTCTTCTTTATTACATAAATGATTGCACCCTCCATAAACGATAGCTCATCATCCTTGTCTTTTGTATAGTCATATATTGCCACAACTATGGAGAAAAGAGTTGAAATATCATGTGAGTGCATTATATCCAACATTTTAAGTTTTTTAATGTAATGTCAAGTAAAATCTATAGTATAACAAACCCAACTATTTCTATGAATATTTTTAACTCTTACATTGATAAACATAGGTAGGGCAGTGGCCAACCATGTGCCTAAATCACTGGCTTGGTCTTAGGGATAATTTGACCATCTGATTAGACTAGATAAGGCAGTAGTGTCTACCAATCTATTTAAGAAGGAATTTTAGGATTTACTAGATGTTTCATTTGTTCAAATATCAACTAAGTACCAACCATATGAAAAACATTTTTGAAAATGAGTATTGGGCAAAGGTACACAGCCAGTCAGTAAACCAAAGAACAACCCAAGATATCTAATATGAAAATACACTTCATACTGCTGGTAAATATTCAATTGAAATCCTATTAAGCCAGGTTTTATTCATCATGTGATTCATAAAGAAGATTATTAAAGGCTTTTAACATAATCCTACTAAATCTCAATTCATTGATTTAGACTAAGTGGTCCTCAAACAAAGGCCCATGGCCAAATCTAAAACATTGCCTGTTTTGTAAATAAAGTTTTATTGGAACCTGGTCATATCCACTCACTTGTGTATTGTCTGTGGCTGCTTTTCAACTACAATAGTTGTGACAAGAGACTGTATGGCCAGCAAAGTTAACAGTGTACACCTGAAACTAATGGTCAATTATACCTCAATTTTATAAAGGTTAAAAATACTTAATCTGGCCAAAGACAAATACCAAATTATTTCACTCATTTGTGGAGTATAACAACAAAGCAAAACTGAAGGAACAAAACAGCAACAGACTCACAGACTCCAAGACTCTAGAGGTTACCAAAGGGAAGGGGGTGGGAGGGAGGGAGAAGGGGATTAAGGGGCATTATAATTAGCACATATAATGTAGGGGGATCACAGGGAAGGCAGTATAGCACAGAGAAGACAAGTAATGACTAACATATTACTATGCTGATGGACAGTGATTGCAATGGGGTGTGTGTGTGGGGGGACTTGATAATATGGTGAATGTTGAAACCACAATGTTGCTCATGTGAAACTTCATAAGATTGTGTATCAATGGTGCCTTAATTAAAAAAAAAATACTTAAGCTGGTCTTTCACAAAAAAATATGTGATGACCCCAGGTTTAAGACTCATTATTTCAACTTGTGAAGATAAATTTCTTAATCCTGCCCTGTTACCAAATGTATATAAAGCTAGTAGAAAGTCTCATTGTATTATGCTCAAATTTGTCAACTTATATATAAATAGTCCCACTTCACTAGTTACTTAAATTTGCTTTTTCAAGCCAGAAAATACAGGGAAAAGCAATTCAAGAAGATTCAATTTTATCACCTTCATAATAATTACAACATACCTCTCTATCTGAAGGTACATGAGAATCTAAATGTAGAGTAAAATATTCAAGAATTTCTGAACAATATGTCTAATATTTACTGCTTAAAACATAAAAAAGGAAAAGTAGCCAATTTACTTTTAGCCATGTATTCAAAACACAGGCAGGAGAATATGCCACACATCTCAAGAGCTATAGCTACTAGCTTAAAATCCATTAATCCAATAAAGCCAATGGAAGGGAGTACATTTCAAAGGCAATCAAATGTGACCAACCATATTACAAGCATTTTTCAGAATGCCATACAAATATAGATTTTAAAATAGCACAGAATTGGAGGGGAAAAGGCAAATTAACTCTAAAAACAGGATTTGTTTCTTTCCCACCATTTCTTAATAGATTAATTATAGTGAATGTCAGGCAATTTAGGTAAATTTGGACATTGGAGTTATACATAATTTTATGAAATGAAATCTAGTGATTATCTTCTCTTTTACAGATCACTTAAATCAAAACCTTAATCATGCTTTTTCTCATGATGTCCTAATACATTTTTAAACATTTAAATATGAAAGGTTTCTAATTTTATTGTAAGAGCTTAGAAATTTTGTTTTAAGTCTTTACTACTTATGTGACATTAGTAAGTCATCTGACTTCTTTTCTGTGCCTTAGTTGTTTCATCTACAAAATGCAGACAGACAAGTTAATCTCCTGCGGGAAGCATGTTATTTGAGAACAGCTCATCTAACATTATATTTTTAATTTAAAAAATAAAGAATCCTCTCTTTATATTGGGAACATATAGGAATTAAGGCTTAACTAAAGCATCTTAGCTGGTAAGGCTATTCAAAAGGTTCAGAAATTGGACTAGTTTTTTTATAGCTCTAAAATTCTATAGTTAGGTTATCTGACTTACACCATATTCAATGACTGTATCTTACCTTTCTCAATGTAATTCTTGGGGGCCCAAGCAGGATCCCCATCTGCATATGGATCATTATACTGAACTACTGCAGCCTCCTCATCTTCATAATCCACTGGAGGTGGTGGAGGTGGAGGTGGAGAGTCATCAAACATGGGAATGTCATCTGGTGGAGGTGGTGGTGGTGGAGTTGGACTATCAGCAACTAAAGAAATTCAAATATTTAATTTGAATCAGAAATTAAACTAAATGAAAATTCCTGAGTTAACAGAATTCAAGAAAGCTCTAAGTCATATATAGCATGCACTATAGTAAAACATGCAAGGATTAGAAATAAAAGCTTCGAGTGTTAAAGCTTCTACAAATCTTAATAATTTTGTAATAACAAAATAAGCACAATAAGGATATTAGGAAGTACTACAAATTAATGAATGAAGGGGGTTAGGGGAAATGTCTCTTTTTGTAAGGATTATAGGAGTAAATTAATTTCCTTATTCTGAGGAGCAAGTCAGAACAAATACCACTCTTTAATTAGCCTAACCCCCTAAATAAGCCTTATATCACATTTGTCATTCAGACTATAGTCAATGTTATTAATATTACATTAATGGTTTGATAACCATTCATAGTGCATATTCATATCATGATATGGGGTTTTAGTTATCTTCAGTTCCCCAGAGACAAGTCTCTGGTGCATATATATTTGTTTATTTTTATTTAATTGGGAAAAAGAAAAGTTGGTGGTATTAGGTATGCTCCTATGTGTAGGTTTTCTATTTAAATTTTAAGGTAAAATAAAAAATAATTCTAAGCTAGTAGAAAGTCTCACTTAATATTTTTTGAAGTGTATGCATTCATAATGTTTTTAATGTAGAAAGCAAGTTAAGATTTTTGCATTAATGCCAACAAAACATAAGCATGGGATGAGGGAAAGCCTAATCCAAAAGATCCAATTTTCTTGGAATAAACCCACAACAAACATTTTAAAAATAAACTATTGCAGGAAGATGAAATTTTTTTTTAAAGAGGAACTTATACCATGCAAAACAATAAAAATGACTCATACCTCAAATTCTAGATGGCTGTGGTATGTGAATTTATGTAATTTAATATGTATGTAAAGGTATATAAAGAGTGAAATGAGAAAATGTCAGTGCTCACTTAACTATTATAAAACTAGATAACAAATGTTCCAAATACTAAGGAATTCAAGGCTGGAACACAACTAATAATTAAATTTCTGATCCACAAATTCCTTTAAGAACTAAGACATGAAAATGCTTTGATACAAACTGATAAGAGGAATTATATAGTATCTTCAGGGGAGAAATTCTTAATACCAACATCTAACTCAAATGCCAATTTCTGGGACTACTTAATATGATCAAAGAAAGCAGTCATAATCTACTTGTAATAACAGGTTTTAAAGTTTACTCCACTCTATTTGGAATAAATGTGCTGAGAATATAACCAAGGGATTCAGATTTAAAGCACATGCAAATAAAAGCCCTACCCCTACTTCCATAACCACTTCAATTCTGTCATTTCTATTTTATCCTGTTAGGGGATAAAAAAGACTATTAGAAAACAAATCCTGCATGGTTATATTATTCTGATAGCTATCAAACAGGTCTATAACTTACTTTTCCATTGAATGCCTGAACCCATTTTATTTTTGCCCATACCTTCTCATAAAGCTTTCTTTTATTATTGAGAGAAGAAACTGGTATGAATCCATCCTGACATCCAAGAACCATAGCTCATATCCTAAATCAAAGTGTGTATACTTGATTTATATATAACTTACTGGCCTATTGTTTTCACTCAATTGTTTTTATGTCCAACTGCTGTCTGTGAATCTACATAGACTTATCTTCAAGTTATATACACAGGGGCAGCAGTCTGGTCAATGTAATTCTCTGTGCATAATACTTTGTCTAACACCGTGTGTAGTTAGTTCGAAAAATGTTTTCTGATGTTAATCATAAACGGATGTAAACACACTGCTGACTTTTAAAGAGGCTCATGTCTTAAACTGAAACACATTATAACTAACAGATTAACTGCTACATGTATTCATTATCATCAACTGAGGGCCATTAGAAACTGAATATTTAAGAGAAAAAAGAACACAGAAAATTTGTACCTAATTAAACATTTAAGATACTAGTATGCAGTTTATCACCAATCTTCCTTAAGATGCTTTCAAAGAAAACAAATGCCAAATAAAGTTGGGCATTCTGCAGCACAAGGAGAATTAAATGACTCAAGTTGATATGTTTGGGGGAAAAGAACTAAAAAATGTACCATGGGCTTCCTTAGCAAAGACCATGCATGCCTAAAATTATGTTCATTATTAATAATGAGTGTTTAAAAAATTACCAAAATAGTCAATGAGCTTTAGACCTGTTAAATGTATGTTTATAGTGACTATTTAAAAATATTTCCTAAAAATTTTTGGCTCTAAGGCAGTTCAAAAGGTTGAACTGGCTAAGTTTTTAAACTCTTGCAGGTTTAATTTTTAAGTTCTTACAGTATTAAGGACCAGCAATTTACCAGAATTCACTTATTTTTAAAATTAAGACCCTTATTTTTGTATGTTCAAACACACGTTTCAAACAAATGTTAAAAGAAGGGTAGTTTACACTCAGAAATGTCAACATTCTGAAACTACAGTGTTTTATAAAAAGCCCATTAAATCATACATTTCTCAAAGGGAAGGACTTTAATTAGACTATTTATATTCTTCCCAGAGCCTAGCATATGACATTGAATAAACAAATATTTGACTGCAGGAAGCAAGGAAATGCGGGGAGTAACACAACAGGGTCAATAAAAGCTGAACAATGGAATCTGCCACAATGTATTCTCCTGAAAAATGGGCTAGTCAAGAGGGTTAAATTTATTCAGGCCATTCTGAGATTTATTTGCATGCTACTGGTCCCAAATGAAGTAAATTACTAGACCACTTACCATGTTACTCTCAACAACTGCTTTGGCATAATATAATTCAGTAATAGTGGTATTTTTCATTTTGCCAAATACATTATGATCAGGCAGTTAGGATTTTACATTTTCCAAAACCTCAAAGTAATCAGGTAGTAATATAAACTACTCTATCCAAATTAAATCCATACATTCAAAAGAATTTCCAAAAATCACTGAGCCTGACCTTCCTTCAGAGAAGACCTAAAGCTGACAGATGTGCACATTCAAGAACCATCCTCAGGGGGCTGCATGCAGCCAAAATATGAAGAGGGCCCTATATAAATTATCATCTTAAATGTATATATAGCATGGATGCAGTTTACTTCTTCTTGCCAATTCATTTTTATTCTAACAATGAGTCTTTGCAGAGGTTCAACATTACTTAAGTTTAAAAATCTGAGGCTACAGCACTTTTTCCAAAGATTTTTTTCTATTTAATTGGGAAAAAAAAACCTGTCCCAATTGAATAAGAGGGACAATAGAAAACAAAATGTTTTCTAATTCTCCTAATAACATAGCATCTGAACTTTTGTGTTTGATTATGCTTTCCTTAAGAATCTATGAAGATCAGATTTCATGTTTTAGAGATCATGTAAATATATAAGAAAATGCAGTTTTCAAATTTATATGGGTCAGTAATCATGCATATGAGAAAAAACTGAAGACCGTGCTCTTCAGTTTCAGTAACATATCTGCACCTATTTTTCAAGATAAGATTAGCTTCTCAATAAAAGTAAGGAAAATGATGACTCATCAGCCATGCATGCTATAAGAAGGCAGCCTCTACCCTTTGATAGCTCAGTTTTTTCAAACTTACTGTTTTCCTGCACCCTGGCCACGAAGCCTGTGAGAGGTATCTGTGGAGTCAACTGAGGCATAGGGGGAGGGGGTGGAGCAATGGAAACTGGTAGCAATGGAAACAACACAGTATGGGGGAAGTAAAACAGATAAAGGAAAGAAAAGGAAACAAACAAAAAGCAGAAGTCAGTTACAAGGACCACAAACATAAGTATGCAAAGAACAGTTTGCAAATGAAAAACAAAACAAAACAAAACAAAACAAAAACCTGCAGAACCTTCTCTAAGTTCATTTCTCAAGAGCAAACCTAAAGCTGAGTTGTGCTTAGCCAACTGGTTAATTTTACCAAAAAAAAAAAAAACAACAAAAACAAAAAGAAAACCCAAGTACACTTAGTTTGAAGATTTAAATTTACTATCACATTCACTTTCATGCAATGAAATTTTCAAATTCTAAGGAAAGACTTTTAAAAAGTAGATTAACAGAAATACCAAGGAGGCTTCCTGGATATTTTATCTTTGCTGTTATCTCTCTATCTTAATGGTATGTCTACCTTTAAGATAATGTTGTCAAGTGGAACTGAAATAAAACAAATGTGGAATAACTGTGTGTTCCATATATAAATATTATTCACAGGTTTCCTTTAAAAAAGTTATTATATATCTAAATTTGCACAGCTCTCGAGGATAACCCTTGTTTGTGAAAGTGACCTTCTTTGATTACTGTTCTGAAATAGAAATTACTCTATGCAAATAAGTGCATAACATATTAACCTATTGTTAGATCAAGTATCCTAACAAATCATCAGGTAGCTGGAAACATATTCCAACTTCTTTCTGGAAAGGACATAATTTATAGGAAATTGATACCAAATGCTCATGTTGGCAACAATGTATTAAGAATTGTTAAACTAGAAGTGAACACTAATATGTTTACCACTCTATCTCATTTGAATGAGATTTAATGGCCAAAGAATCCTCAGAAAAAATCAGTAAGAACAGGTCACAAAATTCAGTTTACTGGTAGTCTTCTAGTAACAATAAGTTGACAAAGGAAAACAATTTATTGATAAAAGGGTCATTTAACCAAAAGGCTGTTTCAATTCATCCCATCTACAAATTTTGTTGGTAAGCATAAAAATATGAAAGGGGTTTACTGTTTAAAGAAGCAATAACTTAAAGCAATATATATGCATTAATACTCATTGTAAGGCTAAAAATAACTCACTTCACTATGAAAGTTGTCCTCATTCACTGATACTCTCTATATAGAAGGCTCTTAAATAAAATGTATGTTTTGATTAAAAAAAAAAAAACTCCCACAAACCTAAAAAAATTTTTTAAGAAACAACCCTTAGTAACTAGACATGCTGGTTAGTACATAAAGAAAAAGAAAAGCTATGCTGAGACAATACTAATCATTACCACCACGTTTAGACAGAAGGGTAAATATGCACATCAAAACACTAAAAACACTTACATAGTACTACTGCTACAACACCAACAGTAACTTAGATTGAAGGATAATTAATTTGACAACACATAATAACATATTTAAAATCTGAGGCCAGATTTACAACAGCCAAAATATATTGACATTCAGTAAACGTCTTGAGAATATGCTACCCATCCAAGTACTGTAAAAGTAAAACTACACAAACATGTATTAGGTGAAGAGTCACCAAAAATCCTGTATGCAGAGTAAACTAAATGTCCTAGGGAAAGAAAAATAAAGAACATAAGATGGGATCTAAAAACGCAGAATATGAAAAAAAAATTAAAAGTTCATGAAACTAGCAAGGTTAATAATCAGATAATCTGTGGAATATTTAGATGCTCACTATCCTTCAAAACCAAAAGGAGACCAGGGAAAATGTGAGGTGAAGTTCCAACTGGCAACGTTTCTTAGTAGCTGGGATAAAATTTTACTTTGGAAAAGGGCTGTATAAGTTCGGGGATTATCTGTGAATTCTGACATTCATTTCTGCTCAAGTATTTCTCAATTCTTAAAGAGTTATTTTTGCTTGAACCACAAATAATCTCTAACTCAAAAATTTAAACAAAAAACGAGAACGTTCTCCTTAGCTTTGCTTTAAAATGCATGTTCAGAACATGCATTATAAATAACTTAAAATTAAAACCAGCTTCCTTTGTTAACATGGAGTATTCAGTGTTTTTAGGTAAACAAATATAACGTGTATCTTTAGAAAGTTGCTACAAAAGCCACATGAGACAATATTTCAGTCTGCCCAGTGATCACTGTCAATAATACAGAATAGGGTCATTTTCAGATTTACCTTTTTTTCCTTTTTGAATTAAACATCTTAATATAGAAAGTGAATTAACGACCAGCCTAAGCAATTCAAACTTCCTGACATTTTTTTTAATGCCAAAACTTCTTTCTAATCTTCTCAGCCTTTAAACATTGATTGCAGTTAGTGTTGAGATGTGCAATTTGAGGTGAACAGAATGAAATCAAAAGAAAATCCTCCCCATGTTACAATTATTAGAGACAGAATAAGCAGGCATCACAAATGTTTTTTAATGATTTTGAACTCATTTCAGTACAGGTTAACAAGCTTAAAAGTGATAGCCAGCAATTTTGTTAAGGAAAAATTTTCACAACTGTTTTAATTTTACCATTATTGAACTGTCTCAAACATACCAATAAACATAAATTCATCTTTATTAAATTCATGGTTTTTTTCCTCTAGTTTTACTTATAGTAACAAAAATACTACTAAATTATCAGTTAAATTTTAATATGTAAATATACTTGGCAAGTCTGCAATTTTTGGGGAGAAAGTACTATTTTTAAAATGGTATAATTCAAGGACTAACTTCCTAAAGCAAAAATAAACATGAAACAGCATGGTTTCAATTGTTGTCTATCACTGGCAAGAGTAAAGGTTTCAAATAATTTCCTTCAAAAGGAGCTCCACTATTGCTGTATGCCTGCAAAGCATAGCTTACTTGAATTCTGAGAATAAAGTGGACCTCCATTAACATGAGGCTGAGCAGAAAATTGAGCAGTCACACAAGGAGTTCGTCTGTATCCACCAGAAGATGTCGAGGAAGTGGTAGAGTTGTGCCGAGAAATCTGCCTGGTCATTGTGCCATACTGGGAACCAGGAGCTGAGCCCGGGGCTGCTGGAAAGAATTAGTTAAAGGCAACCAAAAAAGAACTTGAGCATTTTATGTCACTTCCGATGGTAAAACAAAAACGGGGGTCTCTGTAAGAAATATTTATTACTTTTCAAAGCCCAAAGAACAAAATAAAGAGAAAAGTAAAGATAAAATACAAATAGCTCTATCTCTGAAGTTACAAAACATAAGGAAAACTGTGGAATGCTGCAGAAGTAATTAAGTACCATTCTGAAACCTTCTAATTTATCATAATCCCAAATGGTATTTTGCTAGTATAATTTTTTCTATATCATTTTACAATGCATAGCTTTTATATGTAAACTATGTCTCCCCAACAAAATGAGTTCCCAAAGATCTGAGGTGGAAAGCATCAGTTTTTAGATGTAAATATATTATTATCTGGTTTAAAACTTTTTACTTTCTAGTGCCAAATTTTTAGAAGGACAGTATAAGAATCTATTCAAACAATCCAAGTTAAATTATAAAATTTAAACAGTTAAACATATTTCCACATATACTACTACATTTACTTGAATGTATTATTAATTATTACCAATGTATGTTATAGAATTATTTTTCTGAGACACACAATTTCTACTTTCAAATCACTTATGTCAGATTTGTTGTGTATCTCCAAACTTTTAAGAATAGCATACCTTTCCTTATAATTTAAATTTTTGTAACTGACAAAGAAAAAATTTTAGAATGTAGGGTTATAAACATTTTAAGGCAGCTTTGTGTAGAAAATCCATTATATTTCTCTATACTTAGAGGGGTTTTTTCCATACTACACCCAAAGCAACCTTTTTTTTTAAACTATCATGCTTACCTAAACTGACTAAAGTATTAATAATACTTAAAATTTTATTCAATGCCATCTTTACAAACATTTCTGAAGTTTAATATTTAAAAGGTTAATAAAGTTCTAAGCCTCTAAAGTTACATGTACTTTCCAAAGGAAACTTCAGGATTAATATTATCTTATTTGTCCACCCAAAACATCTAACCATGATTAAGTAAAAAGACAGCATTCTAGATTATTTTCAGTCAGGTGTCTAACCTCTTCTAGAGGTCATACAAGTTAGTAGACATAACTACACAGCAGAGGTTGCTCATTAAAATAAATGCTAATATTTAACATTTTGTTAAATAGGTAATCACTAATAATTTCAGTCATCTACATGCTCATTTTCTAAATAGACACATATTTTTTAAATAACAGTCTACTCAAGATCACAGAGATTCAAAATGGCGGCGTGAGAAGTGAGACAGAGAACTCCACCTAAAACCACAGATAGTGTGAAGATACAGTTAATACAACTAACCCTAAAACAGCAATAGAAGAAGGCTGCACCAGACTGCATACACACCTCACAAACAGAGTAGGCCTCACAAAACGGTCACGTACGAAAGCCTTGATCCAACGGGACCCAAACCCTACCCCTACCCCAGGTCACCAGCAGGAGGAAGACAAACAGAGCGGGGAGGGGATGGAAGCCTGGGATTGCTGAACACCCAGCCTTGGAGATCTGCTTTGCAAGCAGAAATCTACATTATGTGGTGCTCCGGAGGATGGGAAGCTGGGACAGGAGGAGTGCTTGAGAGACAGATTCCGGCCATTTGTGGAGGACGGAGTCCACATCCAGCCGCTCTGGGACAAGGGAAAGGCAGGTGGTCTGGTCTGACAGGCTTCCTAGCAGGAAGAGGGCTGCTGAAGGGGCGGGGTTCACACGGAGCTTGCTGCGCAGGAGAAGAGATAAGGGGACAAGGTTGTCTGGGTGCACTCTTCCCAGCAGATTGGTAACTTTGAGGAGCTTCAGGTGTTCCACCACCCTAGCTGCCTACTCAGTTTCAAGGACCCCACTGTGATATGCAGCCTGCGGAGCCTTCCTCCTGGCCTAATGGCACCAGCTCGCAAAACAGCAGTCACTACACTGGTGTCAGGCCAGTCAGAGGGAGGCCCCCCGCCTACAATAGCTGCACATGCAAAGCACAGAGCCTTACACCTGTGTGTTTGGCCCACTGACTCTGATACAGGAGACGGGCAAGGCACATGGGAATCAGGAAACAGATCTTTCCTCCTGCCAGGAACCAGCTCCAATCCCCAACGACCCCCATATTCACTCTAGGGGATAAGAAGCTCCAGAGACTGCAGCTTCTGGGCACTAGAGGGCACCGCACAGAAATATGAAATGTCAAAAGAATATGGTTCAGACCAAAATCTCACAAACGCCAGAAAAACTGCCAAAATAAATTGAACTCACCAACCTTCCTGAAAGAGAGTTCAAAACAAAAATCATGAACATGTTTATGGAGGTACAAAAAAATATTCAGGAACTCAAGAACGAATTCAAGATGGAGATATAATAATTTAAAAATTCCACATCTGAAATGTAAAATACAATGGAGGGATTTAAAAGCAAGATGTAGTAGAAGAAAGGGTAAATGGAACAGAAATTAGAGAAGAGGAATACAAGGAAGCTGAGGCGCAGAGAGAAAAAACAAATCTCTAAGAATGAAGAATATTGAGAGAATTTGTAACCAATCCAAACGGAACAACATTCACATTTTGGGGTACTGGAAGAAGAAAAAGAGAGAAAAAGGGATAGAAAGTGTCACTGAGGAGGTAATTGCTGAAAACTTCCCCAATCTGGGGAAGGAGACAGGCTCTCAAGACATGGAGATGCACAGATCTCCCAAACAAGGGACCCACGGAAGACAACACCAAGACATAGAATAATAAAAATGGCAAAGATCAAGGAAAAAGACAGACTTTTAAAAGCGGACAGAGAGAGAAATAAGATCATATACACAAAAAAACCCATCACGCTATCATCAGATTTCTCAACAGAAAACTTGCCAGAAGGCAGTGGCATGACATATTTAATGCAATCAAGCAGAAGGGCGTCCAACCAAGAATACTCTAACCAGCAAGGTTATCACTTAAATTTGAAGGGGGATTAAACAATTTTCAGATAAGCAAAAGCTGAGAGAATTTACCTCCCAGAAACCACCTCTACAGTGCATTTTGGAGGGACTCCTATATATGGAAGTATTCCTAAAACTGAATAGATGTCACCCAAGGGCTAGACAAAGAGTACAGAATATGATTAATAACATACAAAGAATGGAGGAGGAAGAAAAAGGAAAAAAAAAAAAAGAATCTTTAGGTTGTGTTTGCAATAGCATACAAAGTGAGTTAAATTAGACTGTTAAATAGTAAGGGAATTACCCTTGAACCTTTGGTAGCCACGAATCTAAAGCCTGCAAAGGCAATAAGTAGTTATCTATTGATAATGACCCTAAATGTAAATGGTCTGAATGCACCAATCAAAAGACGTAGAGTCACTGAATGGATAAAAAAACAAGACCCATCTACGTGCTGCCTACAAGAGACTCACATCAAACCCAAAGACATACACAGACTGAAAGTAAAGGGATGGAAAAAGATATTTCAGGCATCTAATACGGAGAAAAAGGCAGGAGTTGCAGTACTTTTATCAGACAAAATAGACTTCAAAACGAAGAAAGTAACAAGAGACAAAGAAGGACATTACATAACGATAAAGGGGTCAGTCCAACAAGAGGTATAACTATTATAAATATCTATGCACCCAACACAGGATCACCTACATATATGAAACAAATAATAACAGAATTAAAGTGAGAAATAGAATGCAAGTCATTCATTTTAGGAGACTTCAACACACCACTCACTCCAAAGGACAGATCAACCAGACAGAAAATAAGAAAAGAGACAGAGGCACTGAACAACGTATGAGAACACACGGCTCTAACGGACATCTACAGAAAACTTCATCCAAAAGCAACAGGATACACATTTTTCTCAAGTGCACATGGAACATTTTCAAGGATAGATCATATACTAGGCCACAAAGAGAGCTTCAGTGAATTCAAAAAGATTGAAATTGTACCAACCAACTTCTCCAATCACAAAGGTATGAAACTAGAAATAAATTACATAAAGAAAATGAAAAAGCCCACAAACACATGGAGGCTTAATAACATGCTTCTAAACAATCAATGGTTCAACGACCAAATAAAAACAGAGATCAAGCAACATATGAAGACAAATGACAACAATAATTTAACACCGCAAAATCTGTGGGACGCAGCAAAGGCCATGCTAAGAGGGAAGTATATTGCAATACAGGCCTACCTCAGGAAAGAACAATCCCAAATCAACAGTCTAAACTCACAATTAATGAAACTAGAAAAGGAAGAACAAATAAGGCCCAAAGTCAGTAGAAAGAGGGACATAATAAAGATTAGAGCAGAAATAAATAAAATTGAGAAGAATAAAACAATGGAAAAAATCAATGAAAGCAAAAGCTGGTTCTTCGAGAAAATAAGCAAAATAGATAAACCCCTAGCCAGACTTATCAAGAAAAAAAGAGTCCACACACATAAAAAGAATCAGAAATGAGAAAGGAAATATCACTACAGACACCACAGAAATACAAAGAATTATGAGAGAATACAATGAAAAATTATATGGTAACAAACTAGATAAACTAGAAGAAATGGACAACTTTCTAGAAAAATACAAACGTCCCAGGCTGACCCAGGAAGAAACAGAGAATCTGAATAGACCAATTACCAGCAATGAAATTGAATTGGTAATCAAAAACTACCTAAGAACAAACCTCCTGGACCAGATGGTTTCACTGCAGAATTTTATCAAACATTTACTAAAGACCTAATACCATTCCCCTTAAAGGTTTCCAAAAAAGTAGAAGAGGAGGGAATACTCCCAAACTCATTCAACGAGGCCAACATGATTCTAATACTAAAACCAGGCAAAGACATCACAACAAAAGAAAATTACAGACCAATACCCCTGATGAACATACATGTAAAAATACTCAACAAAATATTAGCAAACCGAATTCAAAAATACATCAAAGAGATCATCCATAATGATAAAGTGGGATTCATCCCAGGGATGCAAGGATGGTACCACATTCGAAAATCCATCAACATCATCCACCAAATGAACAAAAAGGACAAAAACCACATGATTATCTCCATGGATGCTGAAAAGAATTCGACAAATTCAACATCCATTCGTGATAAAAACTCTTAACAGAATGAGTATACAGGGTAAGGACCTCAACATAATTAAGGCCATATATTACAAACCCACAGCCAACATTATACTTAACAGCGAGAAGCTGAAAGCTTTTCCTTTAAGATCAGGAAAAAGACAAGGATGCCCACTGTACCCTCTTTATTCAACATAGTTCTGGAGGTCCTAGCCATGGCAATCGGACAACACAAAGAAATAAAAGGCATCCAGATTGGCAAGGAAGAAGTCAAAATGTCCCTGTTTGCAGATGACATGATATTGTATATAAAAAACCCTAAAGAATCCACTTCAAAACTACTAGATCTAATATCTGAATACAGCAAAGTTGCAGGATACAAAATTAATACACATAAATTTGTTGCATTCCTATACACTTAATGATGAACTAGCAGAAAGAGAAATCAGGAAAACAATTCCGTTAACAACTGTATGAAAAAGAATAGAATAAAATACCTAGGAATAAACCTAACCAAGGAAGTGAAAGACCTATATTCTGAACACTACAAGACATTCATGAGAGATATTAAAGAAGATACCAATAAATGGAAACACATCCCATGCCCATGGATAGGAAGAACTAATATTGTCAAAATGGCCATCCTGCCTAAAGCAATCTACAGATTCAATGCAATTCCTATCAAAATACCAACAGCATTCTTCAATGAACTAGAGCAAATAGTTCTAAAATTCATATGGAACCACAAGAGACCTGGAATAGCCAAAGAAATCCTGAGAAGGAAGAAATAAGTGGGGGAAATCATGCTTCCTGACTTCAAGTTCTACTACAAAGCCACAGTAATCAAGACAATTTGGTACTGGCAGAAGAACAGACCCATCGACCAATGGAACAGACTAGAGAACCCAGATATAAACCCAAGTATATATGGTCAATTAATATATGATAAAGGAGACAGCCTCTTCAACAGCTGGTGTTGGCAAAACTGGAGTTACATGTAAAAGAATGAAACTGGATTATTGTCTAACCCCATACACAAAAGTAAACTCAAAATGGATCAAAGACCTGAATATAAGTCATGAAACCATAAAACTCTTAGAAAAAAAAATAGGCAAAAATTTCTTGGACATAAACATGAGCAACTTCTTCATGAACATATCTCCCCGACAAAGGAAACAAAAGCAAAAATGAACAAATGGGACTATATCAAACTAAAAAGTTTCTGTACAGCAAAGGACACCATCAGTAGAACAAAAAGGCATCCTACAGTATGGGAGAATATATAAATGACATTTCCCATAAGGGGTTGACATCCAAATTATATAAAGAGCTCACGCACCTCAATAAACAAAAAGGAACTAAGCCAATTAAAAATGGGAAGAGGAGCTGAACAGACACTTCTCCAAAGAAGAAATTCAGATGGCCAACAGGCACATGAAAAGATACCCCACATTCCTAGTCATCAGAGAAATGCAAATTAAAAGCACAGTGAGATATCACTTCACACCAGTTAGGATGGCTGCCATCCAAAAGACAAACAACAACAAATGTTGGCAAGGATGTGGAGAAAGGGGAACCCGCCTACACTGCTGGTGGCAATGTAAAATAGTTCAACCATTGTGGAAAGCAGTATGGAAGTTCCTCCAAAAACTCAAACTAGAAATACCATTTGGCGCAGATATTACACTCCTAGGAATTTACCCTCAGAATGCAGCAGCACAGTTCGAAAAAGACATATGCACCCTATGTTTATCGCAGCAGCATTTACAATAGCCAAGAAACAGAAGCAACCTAAGTGTAAAACAGTAGATGAATGGATAAAGAAGATGTGCATATACACAATGGAATACTATTCAACCATAAGAAGAAAACAAATCCTACCATTTGCAACAACATGGACGGAACTAGAGGGTATTATGCTCAGTGAAATAAGCCAGGCGGAGAAAGACACGTATCAACTGATTTCACTCATCTGTGGAGTATAAGAACAAGAAAAAACTGAAGGAACAAAACAGCAGCAGACTCACAGAACCCAAGAATGGACTAACAGTTACCAAAGGGAAAGGGATTGGGGAGGATGGGTGGGAAGGAGGGGATAAGGGGGAAAAAGGTACATCACGATTAGCATGTATAATGTAGTGGGGGGACACAGGGAAGGCAGTATAACAGAGAAGACAAGTAGTGATTTTATAGTGTCTTAGTACGCTGATGGATAGTGACTGTAATGGGGTATGTGGTGGGCACTTGATTATAGGGGGAGTCTAGTAACCGTAATGTTGTTCATGTAATCGTACATTAATAACAGCAAAAAAAAAAATCACATACATATTTTTTGGTCTAAACAATTTTTGGTTTTTCTTGTATTTGAACTTTATAAAATAGCATCTGGGACTGGGCTTTATTAAACTCATCATTATGTTTCCAAAAAAAAACCTAGCAGTCTACCAAAGGAGTTTGTTATGAAATATGCAAATTAAGTCAAATCACTCCAATGGTTATTATGCAATCTCACCTAGCACAGTGTTCACTGGGAGAAGTCGTGGAGGAGGTGGTACTGGTGGGGCTCCAGAAGAAGGGACAGAAATGTTTTCTAATAAAATATTTTATAATTCAGGTCAGAGTACAAGAAAGAAAACCAAACATTCTCAAACAGTAAAAAGTACAATGTTTTGGAAAGAAGAGTCAGAAAAAAAAAAGGAGACAGCCATATGAAAAGCATGTTCAAACGAACATGAATTTTACTAGGTAAAAAGGCCACTGAGTTCATACCTGCATTAACTATAAGATACACCTGTTCTTATGAATAGCTTTTTCTCCTTTTCTGATAAAATCCCTGAGAAGCAGACAATTTTTCCCTAACAGTTTTCATTATCATACTTACTATTAAAATGTCTATTTTAAACACTTTTAAGTCTTCTTTTCATTTACTAAAAGAAAAAAAATCAAGGGACTGATTTAATGCTCTGGAAGGATTTCTTACATTTGTATATAAATGTAAAAAAGTAACAGAACTTTTTCTACTTGGATCCCATTTTTAATTCATGGCTTTTTATGAAATATGTATTGAATATCATATATATATAATGAAGTCACAGAACAAGCTAAAGCCAGAGCTGAGATACTAGCCTACGAGCCAACAACAAAATTCACTGATATATAAATCACATTACAGATGCTAATCCTTTGGCTGGAGTAGCACAATATTGATTTTCTCTTGAAATAATAAATACCATTCCTGACTAGTGTCCCAGGCAAGTATTTCTAATGGAAAATGGTCAGAAAGTTATTTAATAAAGCTATTTAATATGCTTTATGTATAAGGAGAAACAGCTGGTAAAACTCTGAAGACTATGTGAAAATCAATCTAAAAATATTTTTAAATTTGTTGTTAGCATTTATTCCAGCAAGCAATCATGTGAATTTAATAAATAATATAACTAAAGTAGTTCAGAACTCTATAATAAAGCTCCTAAGTACTGCCACGTATTAAAATAAATCACTCAGTAACATGCCTGGTCCAATGGTGGGTGGTGAAGGTGTAGGCACAGCAATGGGAATGCCAATACTGCTGCTTCCGCTGTTTTCTCGACTTCCACTTCCTCCACTACTCCCACTGCAAAGAAAAAATTGTGAAAAAAAACAGTTCTAGAGATTTATCCAGAAACTGCAATAATCACTTTAAGGCCACTAAATTCTCCTGTTATGATGTGTACATGTGTGTTTTTGTGTATATGTATATATATATATATATATATATATATGTATATATATATGAAACAAGAGGTTTTAAAAACTATTTCATACAAATTTTAACCCTAATACTTGAAGTGGTTCTTCTGTTTCATTTTATTTCTGAATCCACTGGAAACCAATATAATAGTATGATAGTAAACAACTACCAAAAGAGATCATCCTATTGAGAAATGAATGACCAATAAAATCTTATAGAACAATCATTCAACAGAAGTTTATTTAAAACCTACCATGAACAACAGGGAACAGACATGAACTACATTGCCATGGAGCTCATATCTGAGAATGGGAAAACATTAGAATATGATGTGATGGATGTCACAAAAAAGAATATACAAGATGCTATGGAAATTAATAAATAAGGTAAGCAGTTTTAGTCTGGATTAGTATGAAAACCTCCATTTCAAAGGATGGTGATGAAATGGAAAATTTCTGGAAAATCAGCAAAATGACAAAAACAGTAGCAAACTTTCAGCATGGGGTGTTCTAGAATAGTCAATACTGTTAAACTTTAACCAATTCCCGATTCAAATTCCTATGGCTTTAGTGTCCTTTAAGGTACACAACCTCACACTATCCAGTTCTTTTCTGGATCTACATGTGTGCCCTTGTATATGTATGCACACATGTAGACTCAGGCTTCACATTATGTTTTAAAATAAATTATCATGGGCTAAATAAGCCAGAAACTCAATGATACAGAGACCTGCTCTGCCTAAACTTTTTTTCTTCTCCAGTATAATCATTGTATAATTATATTATTACATTTCAATGGAAGAAAAAGGTGTTTATGTAACAAAAATAGTTTTGATGTGAAAGCTTCTACTCCCTCAAGCCAGGTAAGCAATGCCCTGCTTTGCACCACCACTGCATCATAGACATATGCATATTTTGCACCTATTATGCTCTTTTACAATTATTGGGTTATGTGCCTTTTTTCTAACATGGGGGTTGGCAAACTACAGCCCATGGGCCAAATCTGGCCCGTGGTACATCCAATTTTTAAGAATGTTTTCTACATTTTAAATATTTGGATTAAAAACTGAGAGGCATAATATTTCATGACAATATTAAAATTATATGAAATTCAAATTTCTATGCAATATATAAAGTTTTACTGGAATACAACCATGCTCTTTCATTTATATGTTCATGTCCATGGCTGCTTTCATGCCATAATGACAGAGCTAAGTAACTGCAACAGAGACGATATGGTCCACAAATCCTGAAATATTGACAATCTGGCCTTTTATTAAAAGATCTGTGGATCCTGGTCTAACAGAATGAGCTTCTGTAAAAAAGAACTATACTGTATGGGTATATCCCAAGTATCTAACAAAGTAATTCTTAATAATTGGTTGTTGAGTATGATTAAACTACTTCTACCACAGAGAAAAACCATGCTTTGATATAATTCAAAAAACAAACAACAAACAACTTTCATCCTCACTGAACTTGACCTGATGCAGTAACTGCAGGTATCAATACAACAATTTATTATTTACTAACACTATCAATAAAAAGTCATCAATTACATAGAGAATTTAGACTTTGATGTACCCTATTTAACTGAATCCCTAAAAATGATTTTGCTAAGTTGTATCTTAATATGCAAACTTAAAAGTGAAAGTGAAGAGAGGTTCTTTGCTCAAGTTATTAGGTCAGAGGTAAAACTCAAGATAAAACAACACATTTGTCTGACTTTATAAAAGTACCCAAAAATAGAGTGGCACCTTCTGGAGGGAGAAGAAGGCTGAGGAAATAATTAGGAAAGAACTGGAGGGGGACTTCTGGGCTGCTGGTAATATTCCATTTTCTCATCTGGGTGATGGTTACATTAGTATGTTCAATTTGTGCTAATCTATCAAGTTGTATACTTCATAATGTGTATACTTTTTCTAAATGGGTGTTATGCTCCTTAACCCAGTTTTTAAAAATCCACTGGGTAGTTGACTGTTAAATCTTTTTAAAAAATAATTTATACAATAACACATTCTAGTGCATCAACTCACTCAAGAATTCTTCCTCACATCTAAGCTGTCTTTCCTCTAACTGCTTAAAGTTTAAATCTTGTTCTGTATTTCAAATTAAATTTTTAAATCTTGTGATATTTACCTTTTATACAAAAATCTTTTGGATTTTGATCTTTTAAAAAATATTCTTTAGCCTTTATCCAAATACAAGTGTGCCCATCAAAGAACTAACAATCTGCTAATAGCATAATCACCTATTAAAAATATCTAAAAAACAGAAGTTATGACACAAACTTCCAGGAACATACACGGTATTATTCCCCTCAGCATTTACATTCTATACTAGCATTAGGGTAGTACTGCACTCTGCAGCTTCACATAAGACTGTCCCCAGTCAAGAACCCCCCTCTCCGAAGCTCAAAGGCTTAACCTTCAGGCTTACCTGTGTGTCCTTGGTCTCTGATTTAAAGAAGCTGTCCTGCCTGGACTATGCTGACTTCCAAGCCTAGCAGGACTTGTCATGTAGTCATTAGGAACTGTTGGGGGTTTAACAGGTTCCAGGGTTTTGTAAGGAGTATTCCGTCTAAACAAGTTTAGTAAGAGAAGAAAGAAAAAGTAAGAAAGATTAAATAGTACTTCCCCACAAATTTGTGATTGTCTCTTTGCAACTAAGTATAACACAAGTTTTTAAAAGAAAAGCTTTAAGAATAAAATTTTAAAAACATTCTTAACTGGGGTATATAATTTTTGTTACGTTAACACAAAAACTAAAATTTGTTAGCCTTTTCTTAGAAAAACCATAGGAAAGGATAATTTTAAAGTTCTAACCTTATTTCTGAAAATAATGGTTATAATTTTTTAAATGCTTGATAGTACCAAACTTTGAAATACACATTATTCCTATAACTCAGTCACCCACAAGCCTCTGTCTTTGTAAGTTATGGAAGCTAAATGTCTCCTCTGCAATTTATTCCTACCTCAATATGGAAATAAATGGACAAGTATATACTGATCCTACATGTAATGCCATTAGTTTCTCAATAAATGATTTTAACTTTTTAACTTTCTATTTAATAACTTCATAGGTTTTTTTCCAGAGGCAAGGGGTTTACAGAATGAAAATGGAAACTAAGATTCTCTAAAAATGTTAAGTGTTGATCCATTATTATAGAATATGATTTGCTACCCCTCCACCAAAAATAAGGTATGTAAGATTTCCTATGTTAAGATGAGCAATCTTCCAGAAATGCCTTACCCATTATTCAGTATTTTTTACTGCATTGAGAAGTGAGAAGGAAGAAGCCAACAACTTATCTTTTCTATTTCTTTAATTGGCCCTTCCACAAAGCTCAAGCATGAAGGGTCCTAAGGTTTCAGCAGAAGTCTAGATGAAGAGTACCCAAGGCTCAAGCGCCAAGTAACACAGCTACCACGCTGAACTACACAAAATAGACCACTTACTCGAAGTTCTGTATTATAAATATGATAAATACATATGAAGGCAAGGCACTGTATGGGATCCTCTGGTCATTTCATTTGAAATAAACTTAGATTTACATATTTTCTTAAATGGATTTGAAGATAAAAAAAGGCTCATTTACACATATATGAAAGAACTTTTCCAGAAAAGACTTCTGGAGAAAATATAAAATAGGTATATTCATTTTTGATTCTATTCAAGGAATTAAGAACCAAAATGGATTTGTAAGAGGTAGATTAGATCGTATTAAAAGTGTCCCAAGCAGGGTCCATACATTAACTGAAGTCACAGAAACATCTTTCCTTTAGCACAGGAGTTTTCCTGTACAATGTTGTTGAATTCTTACCCCAACGTTCCCCGGCCTGACATGGGAGGACTTGGTGGTTTCTGAGTAGGAGGATTTGTTCTCGACAGTGTGCCAGTTCTTGCAGGCTGGTTATTTCCATGCTAAAATGTGGAAAGAAAAGCTTTTATTTTTGTATCATATTGTTCTCTTGGTGTTTTGACACCCTGTATTATTTTTTTTAATATCAGAATGTGAAGTAAGGATTCCCAGACAGTTTTAAAAACAGACTTTGGTACTACATTTGAAAAAGTCAAGAAACCATTGTACTTGGATTTCCTAGTTTGTGCTATTCATACCAAATTACAATGAAAAACAGGTGAGATTATTGGATTTTATACATTATTTTATTGTTAAATGTATCTACCAAAATCAAGCTTATCTGCATTCAAATATGGGGTTTCCACAAAATTTTTTAATGTGTACATGAATATAAACTACAGATCTCAGTGTCAATTTGCTAAGATATTCAACTGAAAAATTGCCTTTATCCTAGTAATTCAGTAACAAAGTCATGTATGATGTCTGGAAAACCTAATTGTAAGTCAATAAAAGCAAGGCAACTATCAAAAAATAAGCAAAGCAATAAATGTTAGCAAAATTAATGTTCCTATATAAATGCAGATGTCAATATATCCTTGATATATTAACATATCCAAGCTAAATGTTGCTGATTTGAACTGAGTTTGAGTATATTTCATCTACATAAATCCTATGGGGGAAAAGCAGACAGACATAGGAAGAGTTTTCAATATTTTAGTGGCTCTGCAGCCTCTATCAATATAGAGGGAATACTGTGGATCAAATGATAAGTAACATCTCTTACCTTGGCTTTTAGCCACTTTACGATGGCAAAAAAAGGGGGGAAAAAGTAAAAATTAATTCTAAATAAGTTACATCTGATAGGACAGGTTTACATTTACAGTTATTCAATTCATGTTAATAAACTTCTTACCCAGCCATATTTCAAATATTTTGTAAAGAAAAAGATATTCATAACAGTAGGGAAATATTCATGTGTTATCATATATTTTTATGAATACATCCATAAAGATACCACCACTTAATTATGCTAATCTTACACAGGTCCAAAAATTTCTTAGGTCAGTACTTTATCCTATGGAACTAATCTCACAGATGATAAACAAACTTTGATTTAAACATAAGGCTACTTTAACATATCAGTATACAAGACCTAATGCTTTACTGAGGTAAGAGCATTCCCTAACGGTAGTATATAGTATTTCAAAATGTGATAAACTGCAAATGCTGAAATTAAAAATCACAGGTTGCTTCCAAATTCAGAAAATGACCTAACACCTCAGTGTTTGACAACAAAATCACAATGAACAGTAATAGCTTAGTGAGATTGTAAATAAGGAACAAACAAGCAGGGTCTGGAAACCTATTTGTAACTTAATGAATTCAAATCTAAGCAAGCCAACACTACTAGGAAGGTACAGGTTGCTTTATTGCTAAGTTTTCTTCTAAAGCAGTTTGCCAAAATGGAAAACTGAGAAAGCTGCTTCAATCCTAAAGGCTACTTCTATGAAAGATAACATCCTACATATGAAATATGTACATAGGAAATAATATGAACATCTGTACACATGAATAATGTGAAATAATGTGTACAGTCCTAATGCATCACTACTTGTACTATATACTTAAGAAAAAATATCTTTCTTCAGGATGTACAATCTGCTTTTGTATAGCTTTTTGGGAGATTTCAAGTTCTTTTCATAAAATCTACATTTCTAAATATGTATTTTCAGGTGACCATAAAGGCAAAATTATGAAAATAATCCAGAGGAGGAATGTACTATTGGCCCTTGAACAACATGGTTGAACACTTACATGGATTTTTTCAGCAAATATATCAGAAAACCTTTCAGAGATTTATGACATTTAAAAAAAAACATTTTCTGTTCTCCATCTTACTTTACTGTAAGAATACAATATGTAATACATATGTACACACAAAATATGTGTTAAACGACTGTTTATGTCACCAATAGGGCTTCCTTCTGGTCCACAGTAGGCTATCAGTAGTTAAGCTTTTGGGGAGCCAAGTTACATGCAGAATTTTAACTGCATAGGGGACTGGCACCTGTAACCCCTACATTGTTCAAGGATCAACTGCACTTTGTCTTATATATATTCTCATTTCTAGAACCTGTGCCAGAATTTTAGTATTCTTTAATGTTTGTTTAGAATGAAACTGCTCATTTTTGCCTGGAAACTTCTGGAATTCTACTAGCTGCTATATTGCACACCTGAATTAAGAAATTAAACTTTAATAATATCATTACCCTTGAAGATGTACTGATGTAGTAATAGCATTACAA
The DNA here is from genome assembly GCA_029783875.1 of Phataginus tricuspis. Lineage (NCBI taxonomy): Eukaryota > Metazoa > Chordata > Mammalia > Pholidota > Manidae > Phataginus > Phataginus tricuspis. Next base: position 17,312,588 of record JAQQAC010009376.1, on the reverse strand, counting down.
CACACAAAATACTAATCTAAAGTAACTTAGAAATATTCTAAATAGGACCATACATCTTCACTCATTTGTTGTTTAAAGTGACAAAGAAACAAATGAAAAAATTACTTCCTTATTTATAATCTAGCATTCAAGTATAAACTGATTCTAAATGAAAGAACGAAAAGAGATTTTGAGAATGAAAATTTTGGCCGAACTCTGCCATTATGCAATGGTACATAAGCTCAGTCTCCTCTATTAAGTGTGTATGCATACACATATTAGGGTTGAGGAGCATTAGAAGCAAATAATCCCTATTATTTTACATTTCAAAATAGTACCATTGTAAGCAACCTACAAAATTTTTCCACTTAAATGTCCCCAAAACTACACTTTTTATTTCCTTAAGATGTCACTTCATTTCCTTAACATTCATATTTATGGACAAGCCACTTTACCATTTCCTTGGAATCTTAGGTTGAAAACAACAGAATTCTCTTTTATTCCTTGCTATCTTCTGGCCCTCAATAAATCATAAGCTTTGCATACCACCGATTCTACAAGTCTGTAAGCCAATCCTTTCTTTGATATGACTGATTAGCTTAAAATTGGAACCTTTAAAAATATCATTCCTTTGTACATATTTTGAAGCTTCACTGTGTCCACTAACATAATGTAAAGACTCGTAAATCACATGGCCTTTTTGAGGCTTAAAAACAAACATCTATATGGATAATCCTTGGAAAATTATAAACCAGGCTATAAGGCTGTTAATTTTTATTACTGTTTATCAAAAAATAAATTTAAATGTCTCTGCTAAGTATTCAGGACTTCTCTATTCTAGCTTACTTACACACCTTGTGCTCCCTAATAAGGTTCATTCTCCTTTCTGCATATATACTCTGATAGTTTGTCTATGCTAGGATTCCATTATCTATACCTTCCACATTGTTTCAAAAACTCAAAGCAGACTTACCTTTAGATTTTTGTTCCATATTTTTAATTCCTAAACTTATGTGTGCCATCTATTTCACAGCATAAAAGGCATTAACATAGTAAACATTATTTAAATTAAACAGTACAAACGCCAAGTGCCAAAACACTAAAATTTGTATCACAAAACAAGAAAAAATGACGGAATATTAATCTAAGTCTAGAAACCTTAACATAAAACTTGGTAGCTATAAGAAGAAATATTATATATTTAGATAAATATTTTAAAAATCTGTGTCTTTTTAAAATACCAAACCACCAAAGTCAAAGCCTAATAGCCATATGAATATTTGCCAATATATAAGAAGCTAATTTCTTTAACAGAAAAGGAATTCTTACAAATTAGCTCAAAAACAAACTTCTAAATAGAAAAGTAGTCAAAAGATAAAACAATTCTAGAACTGTAAATAAGGATAGTGTCTCCCTATATTTAAAACACTAATTTTAAAATAAATTAAAAATTTTCCTTCTCATAATGTGGCCCTGGCATTGGTTCTTTAATGGGTAACCCAATTTCTAACCTTCACAGATCTCTACAGTCCTCTAGAAATTTTAATTAAGTCAGCAATGATCTTTTAGAGAAATGAGAAAACTAGAGAAATAAAGTAGCAGTAAGACTACTAGGGAAAAAATAACTGTGTGTGTATTTGTGTATGACAGAAACAAAATATGAACAAATATGCCACATATCAGCTTCCAACACATTGTTTTCACAGACCACCCATCCTCCTACCCCTACTCACAAACATATTTTAAAATAGCCTGTACAATATGAATGGTCTTAATGTCACAGAACAGTACTTTAAAATGGTTAAATGGTAAATTTTACCTTAGGTGTATTTTATCACAAAATAAGTTTAAATACCCATGTCTAAAATGATCATATTACAAAAAGCACATTGCCAAAATTGACATCTGTGTACTTCTAGTGTATATTATGCTACATTTACACCTTGCATGTGTGTGTATGTATGTATGTGTGTATACATATGATGAAACACTTGAATTTTGTCATCCAAAATTTCCTTTAAATTTAGTTTCATTATACTCTGCTAAGTACTAATGTAAGTGTTATACTAAGTACTCTATGTTTGAACTGTTAAATACTATTATTAGTGGAGGAATAATATAGGATATTCACTTAGAAGACAGTAATTTTTTTTTATGACAGTGTTTTGCTTGGGAAGGATGATAAGTCAAGATTAGGTAAAAGGGGAGGTGACAGCCTCTTCAGCAGCTGGTGTTGGCAAAACTGGACAGTTACATGTAAGAGAATGAAACTGGATTATTGTCTAACCCCATACACAAAAGTAAACTCAAAATGGATCAAAGACCTGAATATAAGTCATTAAACCATAAAACACTTAGAAAAAAACAGTCAGAAATCTCTTGGACATAAACATGAGCAACTTCTTCATGAACATATCTCCCAGGGCAAGGGAAACAAAAGCAAAAATGAACAAGTGGGACTATATCAAGTTGAAAAGCTTCTGTACAGCAAAGGATACCATCACTAGAACAAAAAGACATCTTACAGTATGGGAGAATATATTCATAAATGACATATCCGATAAGGGGTTGACATCCAAAATACATAAAGAACTCACACACCTCAACAAACAAAAAGCAAATAATCCAATTAAAAAATGGGCAGAGGACATGAATAGACACTTCTCCAAAGAAGAGATTCAGATGGCCAACAGGCACATGAAAAGATGCTCCACATCGCCAATCATCAGAGAAATGCAAATTAAAACCACAATGAGATATCACCTCACACCAGTGAGGATGGCCGACATCCAAAACACAAACAACAACAAATGTTGGTGAGGATGTGGAGAAAAGGGAACCCTCCAACACTGCTCGTGGGAATGCAAATTAGTTCAACCATTGTGGAAAGCAGTATGGAGGTTCCTCAAAAAACTCAAAATAGAAATACTATTTGACCCAGGAATCCCACACCTAGGAATTTACCCTAAGAATGCAGTAGCCCAGTTTGAAAAAGACATATGTACCCCTATGTTTATCGCAGCACTATTTACAATAGCCAAGAAATGGAAGCAACCTAAGTGTCCATCAGTAGATGAATGGATAAAGAAGATGTGGTATATATACACAATGGAATATTATTCAGCCATAAGAAGAAAACAAATCCTACCATTTGCAACAACATGGATGGAGCTAGAGGGTATTATACTCAGTGAAATAAGCCAAGTGGAAAAAGACAAGTATCAAATGATTTCACTCATATGTGGAGCATAAGAGCAAGGAAAAAAACTGAAAGAAAAAAACAGCAGCGGACTCACAGAACCCAAGAATTGACTAACAGTTACCAAAGGGAAAGGAACTGGGGAGGATGGGTGGGAAGGGAGGGACAAGGGGGAAAAAGGGGCATTACAATTAGGAGATGTAATGTTGGGGGGGCACGGGGAGGGCTGTACAACTCAGAGAAGACAAGTAGTGATTCTATAGCATCTCACTACGCTGATGGACAGTGACTGTAATGGGGGGGGGCCCGATGAAGTGGGGAGTTTAGTAACCATAATGTTGCACATGTAACTGTAGATTAATGATACCAAAAAAAATAAAATAAAATATTTAAGAAAAAAAGAATTTCATCTTCCCATGGGATTCTGTTCAGTCTCTGTTTATTTTTACATGAATGTCTATCATTTATTGTAAGACAACCACCTATAAAATAGAGTAGGCCTATCTAAACCATGGGACTGCATGTGGGCAATTATATGTGCAAGTGAATTTTCCTGTGGCAATAAATATGGTGTAAAAAATTTTAAATGAACCAATAAACAAATAACAGAAAATTCCCCCAGTAACAAACAAACAACAACAACAAAAAATTATTAGGTAAAAGGGGAAGAAGTGAGTGTGAGCCTGAGTATGCATGTGTGTGTGTAAATATATATATATACACAGTTCTGTGGCATTAAGACCATTCATGTTGTTGTACATATATATATATATAATCCCAAACCAGGTAATAATACAAAAGAAGTTCCTCCAGACTCTTAGGATTCAACTCCTGTATATCAATCTAGTCTAAAATATCTTAAATTAAAATTGAATTTAAGCTCTTATACAAGCCTAGTCTCATCTTTGGGCAACTAACAAGAAATAAAAAAATGACTTCTTCTACATTTGCAAAGTGTTACAACTTTACATATAATTTCCAAGTGAAGGGGACAACATAACAGTGAAGGGGAGATTCCAAGAGTCCCATAGAAGAGTAGAATAAAGGTGAGTGTTGTCTGCTATATTCCCTTGAATAAGAACCCCAGATAATTCAGAATGCAACATATCCCACAATAGCTCCAGTCAGACAAACCAATTAGGAAAAGCTTCAAGACTCCAGCTGACTCCTAAAAAATGTTTATGAATATGCTGAAGAACAGAAACAAATTCAAATAATGGTCCACTAGAAAATGGACTACCAAATTTCAGAGGAACAGTTTATCCTGAGTAGAGACAGAAAAAGAATTCAGGTAATTCTGGATGTTTGTAAAATAACCCAGAGGTACCTAAAAAGTTGACAGGCTACAGGTATCCATATAGAGCAGCTAATTCTGCCATGCTAAGAAGGCAACACATGATATCTTTTTCTTAAAAGTCTGTTGGAGTGGTAGTAGTACACAGAACAAAATTACACACAACTTTTATTTTTTACAAATTGCTGGGATTACATCCACATCCACACCCACACAAATGCAATACTGTGTATACATATTTAGGAATAAAAGGTTTAAAGTAATTGGGTAGGGGTGGAGGTACAGGGAAATTGGCCATGACTGGCTGAAAGTGGGTGATGGAGACATGAGGGCTCAACAGAATGCTCTCAGCTTTTGTGTGTGTGCTCGAGGTTCTCCATAATAACATGATTTTTACCTAAAAAAAAAAAAGGTTTAAAGTATTTATAAATTACTTTCTAAACCAAACCTGGAAAGCACATAGTTTTTATTTTTAACTACTCATTCAGAGAATTCAAGATGGCAGCATGAGAAGTGAGATGGAGAGCTCCTCTCAAAATCACAAAAACTACAAAAATATACTTAATTAATGGGAACAAGAAACTTAAAACAGCAACAAGAAAGAAGGCTGAACCAGACTGCATACACGCCTCAAGAAAAGAGCAGACCTCATGAAACAGGGTAACGTACAAAAGCTTTAATCTGGCGGAACCCAAGCCCTTCTCCCACCCCAGCTTACCAGCGGCAGGAAGAGAAACGGAGGTATAGAGTAAGGGGTGGAAGCCTAGAACTACTGGACACCTAGCCGCGGAGATCTGCTTTGTGAGCAGAAACCTATAGTGTGTGGTGCTCTGGACGTTGGGGAGCTCGGACAGGCAAAGTGCTTGAGAAATTGACATTCTGGCCATTTGTGAGGAAGAGGATCCACATCCCGCAGCTCTGTATCAGAGGAAAGGCAGGAGTCTGAGAAGCATCCTAGCAACAAGAGGGTTGCTGAAGGCTCGGGGTTTGGGTGGAGCTTGCGGCATGGGAGAAGGGAGAGCTGGACAAGGTTAAGGTTGTCTGGGCACACTCTGCCCAACTGGTTGGGAACATTGAGGAGCTTCAGGTGTTCCATCCTCCTGGCTGCCTCCAAGGCCCACCACTGTGAGACCCAGCCTGCCGAGCCTTCCTCCTGGCCTGCTGGCACCTGTGCGAAAACCGGCAGTCACTGTGCTGACATCAGGCCAGCCAGAGGGAGGCCCTGTCTACAACAGCTAGAGACACAAAGCACAGAGGCTTACACGTGTGTCCTTGGCCCACTGGCTCTGACACTGGAGATAGACACTGCAGATGGGAATCAGGAAACAGATCTTCCTTCATCCAGGCACCAGCTCTGCTCCCCTACGACCCCCAACCTCACCCTAGGGGCTGAGCAGCTCCAGAGATAGGAGCTTCTGCACACTAGTGGGCATCACACAGAAAAATGAAATGTCAAAAGAACATGGTTCAGATGAAAATCTCACAAACCCCAGAGAGAGGGTCAAATGAAACCGAACTCACCAATCTTCCTGAGAGTTCAAAATAAAAATTATAAACATGCTTATGGATGTAGAGAAAAATATTCAAGAACTCAAGAATGAATTTAAGTTGGAGATTCAATCATTAAGAAATTCCATATCTGAAATGAAACATAAAATGGAGGGATTTAAAAGCAGATCAGATGTAGTAGAAGACACGGTAAATGGAAGAGAAATTAGAGAAGAGGAATACAAAGAAGCTGAGGCACAGAGAGAAAAAAGGATCTCTAAGAATGAAAGAATATTGACAGAACTGTGTGACCAATCCAAATGGAACAATATTCGCATTATACGGGGACCAGAAGAAGAAGAGAGAGAAAAAGGGACAGAAAGTGTCATTGAGGAGGTAATTGCTGAAAACTTCCCCAATGTGGGGAAGGAAATAGTCTCTCAAGCCACTGAGATGCACAGATCTCCCAACACAAGAGACCCAAGGAAGAAAACATCAAGACATATAATAATTAAAATGGCAAAGATCAAGTATAAAGACAGACTTTTAAAAGCAGCTAGAGAGAGAAAAAAGATCACATACAAAGGAAAACCCATCAGGCTATCATCAGACTTCTCAATAGAAACCTTTCAGGCCAGAAGGGAGTGGCATGAAATGTTTCATGCAATGAGGCAGAAGGGCCTTGAACCAAGAATACTCTATCGGGAAGGTTATCATTTAAATTTGAAGGAGAGATTAAACAATTCTCAGATAAGCAATAGCTGAGAGAATTTACCTCCCACAAACCACCTCTACAGGGCATTTTTGAGGGACTCCTCTAGATGTAAGTATTCCTAAGGCTAAATAGATTTCACCCAAGGGATAGACAAAGAGTACAGAATATGATTCATAACATACAAAGAATGGAGGAGGAAGAAAAAGGAGGAAAAAAAAAGAACCTTTAGGTTGTGTTTGCAATACTATATGAAGTAAGTTAAGTTAGACAGTTAGATAGTAAGGGAATTGCCCTTCAAATTTTGGTAACCATGAATGTAAAGCCCGCAATGGCAATAAGTACATACCTATCAATAATCACCCTAAATGTAAATGGTTGGAATGCACCAATCAAAATACACAGAGTTACTGAATGGACAAAAAAACAAGACCCATCTATATGCTGCCTACAAGAGACTCACTTCAAACCCAAAGACATACACAGACTGAAAGTAAAGAGATGGTAAAAGATATTTCAGGCATCTAATAGGGAGAAAAAAGCAGGAGTTGCAGTACTTGTATCAGACAAAATAGACTTCAAAACGAAGAAAGTAAGAAGAGACAAAGAAGGACGTTACATAATGATAAAGGGATGAGTCCAACAAGAGGATATAACTATTAGAAATATCGATGCATCTAACATAGGATCACTTACATATGTGAAAGCAATACTAACAGAATTAAAGGGGGAAATAGAATGCAATGCATTCATTTTAGGAGACTTCAACACAACACCCACTCCAAAGGACAGATCAACCAGACAGAAAATAAGAAAAGAGACAGGGGCACTGAACAACATATTAGAACAGATAGACCTAACGGACATCTACAGAATACTCCATCCAAAGGCAACAGGATACACATCCTTCTCAAATGCACATGGAGCATTTTCAAGAATAGATCATATATTAGGCCACAAAAAGAACCTCAGTAAATTCAAAAAGACTGAAATTGTACCAACCAGCTTCTCATATCACAAAGGTATGAAACTAGAAATAAATTACTTAAAGAAAACAAAAAAGCCCACAAACACATGGAGGCTTAATTAATGCTCCTAAATAATCAATGGATCAATGACCAAATAAAAACAGAGATCAAGCAATATACAGAGACAAATGACAACAATAATTCAGTACCACAAAATCTGTGGGATGCAGTGAAGGCCGTGCTAAGAGGGAACTATACTGCAATACAGGCCTACCTCAGGAAAGAAGAACAATCCCAAACGAACTAATTAATGAAACTAGAAAAGGAAGAACAAATGAGGCCCTAAGTCAGTAAAAGGAGGGACATAATAAAGATTAAAGCAGAAATAAATAAAATAGAGAAGAATAAAACAATAGAAAGAATCAATGAAAGGTGAAGCTGGTTCTTTGAGAAAATAAACAAAACAGATAAACCCCTAGCCAGACTTACCAAGAAAAAAAGAGAGTCTACACACATAAACAGAATCAGGAATGAGAAAGGAAAAATCACTACAGACACCACAGAAATACAAAGAATTATGAGAGAATACTCTGAAAAATTATATGCTAACAAACTGGATGACCTAGAAGAAATGGACAACTTTCTAGAAAAATACAACCTTCCAAAGCTGACCCAGGAAGAAACAGAAAACAAGAATGGACCAATTACCAGCAAAGAAATTGAACTGGTAAACAAAAAACTACCTAAGAAAAAAACTCCTGGACCAGATGGTTTCACTGCTGAATGTTATCCAACATTTAGTGAAGACCTAATACCCATCCTCATTAAAGTTTTCCAAAAAGTAGAAAGGGAGGGAATACTCCCAAACTCATTCTACGAGGTCAACATCACTCTAATACCAAAACCTGGCAAAGACACCACAAAATACCCCTGATGAACATACATGCAAAAACACAAAAAAATATAAGGAAAACAAATTCAAAAATACATCAAAATATCATCTATCATGATCAAGTGGGATTCATCCCAGAGATGCAAGGATGGACAAAAACTACATGATCATCTCCATAGGTGCTGAAAAAGTGTTCGACAAAATTCAATATTCATTCATGATAAAAACTCTCAACAAAATGAGAATAGAGGGCAAGTACCTCAACTATTAATAAAGGCCATATATGACAAACCCACAGTCAACATTATACTGAAGAGCGAGAAGCTGAAAGCTTTTCCTTTAAGATCGGGAACAAGACAAGGATGCCCTCTCTCCCCACTTCTATTCAACATAGTACTGGAGGTCCTAGCCATGGCAATCAGACAACACAAAGAAATAAAAGGCATCCAGATGGGCAAGGAAGAACTCAACCTGTCCCTGTTTGCAGGTGACATGATATTGCACATAAAGAACCCTAAAGAATCCACTCCAAAACTATTAGATCTAATATCTGAATTGAGCAAAGTTGTGGGATATAAAATTAATACACAGAAATCTGTTGCATTCCTTTACGCTAACGATGAACTAGCAGAACGAGTAATCAGAAAAACAATGCCATTCATAATCACATCAGAAAGAATAAAATACCTAGGAATAAACCTAACCGAGGAAGTGAAAGACCTACACCCTGAAAACTACAAGTCATTCTTAGAGAAATTAAAGAGACACTAATAAATAGAAATTCATCACATGCTCTTGTCTAGGAAGATTTAATATTGTCAAAATGGCCATGCTGCCTAAAGCAATCTACAGCTTCAATGCAATCTCTATCAAAATACTTTCAGCATTCTTCAATGAACTAGAACAAATAGTTCTAAAATTCATATGGAACCATATGAAAAGACTCCGAACAGCCAAAGCAATCCTTTATGCTCCCTGACTTCAAGCTCTACTACAAAGCTACAGTAATCAAGACAATTTGATACTGGCACAAGACAGACCCATAGACCAGTGGAACAAAATAGAGAGCCCAGATATAAACCCAAGCATATATGGTCTGATACAGGAGCCTTGGATATACAATGGGGGAAATGACAGCCTCTTCAACAGCTGGTGCTGGCAAAACTGGACAGCTACATGCAAGAGAATGAAACTGGATTACTGTTTAACCCCATACACAAAAGTAAACTCAAAATGGATCAAAGACCCAAATGTAAGTCATGAAACCATAAAACTCTTGGAAAAAAATATAGGCAAAAATCTCTTGGACATAAACATGAGCAATTTCTTCATGAACATATCTCCCCAGGCAAGGGAATCAAAAGCAAAACTGAACAAATGGGATTATATCAAACTAAAAAGCTTCTGTACAGCAAAGGATACCATCAGTAGAACAAAAAGACATCCTACAGTATGGGAGAACATATTCAAAAATGACATATCCAATAAGGGGTTGACATCCAAATTATATAAAGAGCTCACGCACCTCAACAAACAAAAAGCAAATAAGCCAATTAAAAAATGGGCAGAGGAGCTGAACAGACACTTCTCCAAAGAAGAAATTCAGATGGCCAACAGGCACATGAAAAGATGGTCCACATCCCTAGTCATCAGAGAAATGCAAATTAAAACCACAATGAGATATCACCTCACACCAGTTAGGATGGCCACCATCCAAAAGACAAACAACAACAAATGTTGGTGAGGATGTCGAGAAAGGGGTACCCTCCTTCACTGTGGTGGGAATGTAAATTAGTACAACCATTGTGGAAAGCAGTATGGAGGTCCCCTAAAAAACTCAAAATAGAAATGCCATTTGACACAGGAATTCCACTCCTAGGAATTTACCCTAAGAATGCAGCAGCCCAGTTTCAAAAAGACATATGCACCCATATGTTTATCGCAGAACAACTTACAATAGCCAAGAAATGGAAGCAACCTAAGTGTCCCTCAGTAGATCAATGGATAAAGAAGATGTGGTATATTTACATAATGGAATATTATTCAGCCATAAGAAGAAAACAAATCCTATCATTTGCAACAACATGGATGGAGCTAGAGGGTATTATGTTTAGTGAAATAAGCCAGGTGGAGAAAGACAAGTATCAAATGATTTCACTCATCTGTGGAGTATAAGAACAAAGAAAAAACTGAAGGAAGAAAAACAGCAGCAGACTCACAGAACCCATGAATGAACTAACAGTTACCAAAGGGAAAGGGACTGGGGAAGATGGGTGGGAAGGGAGGGATAAGGGGGAAAAGGGCTATTACAATTAGTACACATAATGTAGCGGGGGTGGGGGTAGCGTGGGGGCATAAGGAGAAAGCAGTATAACACAGAGAAGACAAGTAGTGATTCTGTAACATCTTCCTACGCTGATGGACAGTGACTGCAATGGGGTATGTGGTACGGACTTGATAATAGGGGGAGTCTAGTAACCATAATGTTGCTCATGTAATTGCATATTAGTAATAGCAAAATAAAAAGACAAAAAAAAGCAAAAGGAGTCAGGAAGCACACAGACTAACTGCTGACCCTGGCCCTGTCTGAGGAGGGGATGGGGCACTGGGATGCTGATGTTTTGTCGTATATGCTGCTGCATTTGGTGAATCCTGTATGATCAGAATGCATGTGTTGCTTGTGTAATTTTTAAAAAGAGAAAAACAAAATCAAAATGACCAAGAAATATGAATAAGCATATACTTATAACAATAAAGTACTTAACTGGTAAAAAAAATATATATAAATTCATTCAGTGTTATAATATCGGGGGGGGCACAGGGAACGTAGTATAGCACAGATAAGACAAGTAGTGACTCTATAGCATCTTACTACACTGATGGACAGTGACTGTAATGGGGTATGTGGTGGGGACTTGATAATGGGGGGAATCTAGTACCACAATGTTGCTCATCTGATTGTATGTTAATGATAGCAAAATTAAAAAAAAAATTATTCAGTGCTGAAAACAAGACCTGGTATTCATAATACAAATTTGTGTTAGTCCAGTAGTCAAATGGCTAAATGAATAGCCATTTTAAGTTTCATTATCTTCTACAATATAGTCTATTCCACTAGTAAAATTCTGTCCCAAGCTTATTATAATACATAACTAATATTAATAAATATTCTATGAAAATTGTAATGCTAATTACTAGCTGAGAATCTACTAATTCTTTTCCAAAATTATCTTTATCAGCATATATCCTATTCAAAATACTTATTGGATAAATTATTTCAAGTTAATATAATAAAAAAATGCTTACCTTGACACCATGGCCCACATCATCCAGAACCGTATAGTCAATAGGTTTCCGAATATACCTTACAGGGCGCTCCATATTTGCTGGTGCTATTATTTTGTGAGTTCTTGATGTATTCTTATTTGTCGTCAAAATACCAATTTCTCTTCGAGCCACTTTCTCTTTATGAATGTCCACGGTCTACATTTCAAATTTGAACAAAGGAAGAAAGTATTATTAGGCATAGTAAGTAATATATATATATTATGTCCATGTATATATATTAGAACATATACAGGTTGGACCAGAAGGCTGTATCACATGTCTTTTTCCCAGTAGATACCACCTTTCCCTTCAAAATTCAGTGTATTAATATCCTCAAGGCTTAAAACAGGGAATATCTAAAGGTGATTAAGAGCACCAAACAACTTTAATGGATATGATTCCAAAACCATTCTCAGGAAAGCAATTTTCTTTCCTGAAAACTTGTGTGTGTGGAAAGGGAAGAGGTTCCTGTTCTAAGCAGCTTATAGTTTATTTAGTGGAGATGCAGACCAGAAAAAAAATCAGTGATTACAACACAATGAGGTTAAGTGCTGTAGTGACACATGCACAGCTTATATGAAATTACTCTAAAGGTGTTCAGACTAAGAGGTTGAGAAGGGTTCACTTTAAGTCTGTATAAAATAGGTAGCTTTTTAAAGATGAGTAGAAGAGGCAAATAGTGAAATTATTCAAGGCAGAAAGAACTGCATGTTGCAGACAAAGGTATACAAGAAAAGGTGATAAAGCACAGGCTACAAACTGGCAGCACGCAAGTATACCTAATATGGCCTTTATGGCTTAAAAAAATTTTTTTTGTTTAATTGCCAACATTTAAAAACTAGATTGTAATCAGCACATGAGAAATAATTATACAACTGCTGAACAATTTAAACTTTCTCCTAATGGTAATGGGGACGAGTAACAAATTTACACTGAGTGATATCATCAGATCTGCATTTGAATAGTTCTCTCTCACAGAGGTGTTGAGGATAAACAGAACAAAACGACTGGCAGTAAGAGCAGTTAGGAAGCAGTTATGGTAGTCTAAGTGAAGAAAGTAAGGATGTGAACTGAACTTAAGGGATGTGGATTGTCAGGAAACAAAAAACAAAATTAATGTTATATTTAAGACTGTCTTTCACCAGAATTGTAAAAACTGATTGGGAAAGAACCTGTAATCAAGTATGTCCTTCCAACTTCAAAACAAGATAAAGGAAGACAACTGTCCTGGGTGTCTAGCATTTTTGGCACATCTTGCAACAAAAAGCACTGACTCCCTTTATTGTGGACATTTATATTATGGTAAATGGCCTTAGAACATAGAGTGTCTTTTTGGAGAGCAAAAAGGCAGGTTTCTTTACTGCCCAGTATAATAGCCATAATGTCAGCCCCAGGGCAAAGGTCAGGAAGGCTTTTTACCCATTATAGAAGATCTGGTGCCCTCAGCAGGGTGTTCATTTCCTGTAATGCACCCAACTCTGTGCACAGGCATCACCTGGCTCTCTTTGCAGTATCCTGTGGAAATGGGGGTAGTTATCTGGCACAAATGCTTACACTCTGGTTAGTGCTCTTGCTATATATAATGACATCCTTTTCTGATCCAAGAATCTCATGCCTTCTAATTTTATCAATGAAATTATAGCAGGCTAGCTTATTAGCTTGCATGAAGGGTAAAATCTCAAACATTTCTAAATGTTTGACAACTTTGGCAGTGAGAATGGAATGGTGACAGAAACAAAGCTTTCCAGAAATGGAATGAAAGTCCAGTTGATTGGAACTGAGAGAAATCCATGGATATCATGAATGAACATGATGACCAAATTGTATGGTCAACTAGGCAATGAATGGGTCCTCCACTTTAATGCCTGTTAATGAAGCTGAATTGAGGAGGTCACTTCAGGCTAAGTAGGTTCAAAGACAGTAGCATGAATGGTGCCCCAGTTACTGTCAACTCTCCACCAAGTTAACAGTCAGCTTCAGTACAATTAGTACTAAGATTTGTCTGGTAGAATGAAGGGCGAGAACACAAGGTTCTGTCCGACGTTATAGAAAAAAATGTCTACAATGGGAAAAAAAAACCCTAAACCACTGTGGTCAGAACCAGGAGAATCTTTAGAACTTTGGCTGTGTGCTCAGGAGATGTGGGGGTGGAGCACATAATAGTTGTTATAGCTGGCATAGCCCTCCAGCAGTCTAGTCTGTCTGGCAACATTCAATCTATTGGAGATGAGTAAAAGGCCTCAGCATTTTTTGACATCGGGTATTCCCTGCTGTAAGAAACCTTTGGCACCTTTGGGGAAACCACACTTAGAAAAACTCCCCCAGTATTAACTAGTCTTCAGGCTCTTATGCACTGTTAGCCCTGCCACCCTTAGAGAATTCTCCTAGTCCTTATTTTGAAATCAAGCAAGAATTGAAGAGATGCTATCTTGACAATGGAGCCTGCATTAGGTAGACTCCTAAAAACAATGATGCTGCTGTGCAGATCATGCCCAAGTCATTCAAAGAGTATAAATCCATGGCCCCCGCCAGACAGCAATGTGGCTGTAGCTGCTGAATCAAGGTGTTCCCAAATAAACAGATAGCATCAGTAATGACAATCTAGCCACAGAATAGAGAGTTTGGAGGTAAACCAAAAACACCACAGATTTATCTGGTTGATCAATGGCAACAGCACTGAAAACTCAAAGTAAATGTACCTTGTTTACTCATCCCCAAGGGGGAATCGAAGACTAAATATACCTGGGGTATGCTAGCTCACTCTTGGTAAGAGGATGCAAAAATTTAATGGCTCGTTAGATACAGAGCCCACATCACCTTCACACACATCTGTGGAGGGAGAGGGTACCTCCTTTCAGTTACAGAGGTTTGGGTAGCATTCACAGTGGGGAAGAGAAACTAACATGTCCTTTGAGATGGGGCTCTCTGCACCAATTCAATTTTTATTACTGTTGTGGCTTTTACCACTGACTGTAAAATTGGCACTGGCACTGCACTGACACTTTACATGTCTGTACTGGATGCTCCTAAATGCCAGGGGGGATTATTCCAACTTGGAGAAGCCCATGCAAAAAAGGACTGGTAGCTTCAGCACCCCACAATCCTTATCACCCCTTTGATTACAAGTCTCTGTGCAAGAATAATTTCACTGTCTGTAGCCTCTGGCAAGAAGAGCAGCCTCCACTAGAGGCATCCCTAGGGTATGGATTCAGTGCCTTCCTGATATAGCCATCAGGTTACCCACCTTTTGAAAAGTTTCCCATTTGGGAATGGGTCGACTCAAACTCAGTAACTAACAAGGTAGTAGGGACCTAACAAGCCTCTCCTCTTACCACATGGAAATGGTATATCTAAAAATGCAGCCAGACTGCCTCTTATGGCACCCCAGCCTTATATGAAAGAGTGGCAGCTACCCCTTTGAGAAATTTCATCCTCCATTCTATTACCCAAACCAAAGCTGCTGACTCAATGAGGCTCTGGATTCACAGAGGATCCCCCAAATGTCTGAGCCTGGTTCAATAATAATTCAACTAAGCGGAAACCCTATGGCATCCAGTGGGCTGCCAAGATGTTCCACCTCAGTGCCAGCTATACAGGATTGCAAGTGGGTGTGGTTGTTTTGTTCTGTGGGCAGAACTCAAGGATGAATTATCCCCTTAATAAGCCTTTTTATATTTTTACTGACTGGGGCTGTTACAGATGACCTAGGTGTTTGGTCTGTCACTTGAAAAAGTACAGACTGACATATTAAAGGCTGTTCACACACTGTGGAGACAAATGCAGTTGTTGATCGTAACATCTGGGTCATTAGTGTAATGGCCCACTGCCTGATGAGAACTGGAATCAAGCTGCTGCTGAAGCCCCACTGTCCAGACTGCCATCACTGCTGCTGGATTCATTGTCATACCAGCCTTGTCAACACCTGTACCATCATGGGACAGATACAAAGTAAAGGATCCTATGCTGCTGATGCAGAGGCAACCACTGCATCCCTCACTTGTAACTCCCATTTATTTCACAGTAAGAAAAAGACCCATTTACCTCACAGTGAGCGAAGCCATATTACCCGCTACTGGCAAATTGGCTACATCAGGCTTGTGATCCCCCACCTCTCTTCAGATTATCAGTGGTGACTTACTGCTGATGGCACTTTCAGGTTTTGGTATTGCTATTCACTAGCCCAATCAGCTGACAAAAGCCACACCACTGTTACCCTTGACAGTAATCTGTATCATGGTTTTCACTTTCCAAACCATTTGCAGTCTGATGATGGTATGCTTTTATCCCGAAAGGCACTAACAATGGGCTGCTGTTAGTCAAGGTGCTTGATGACCTCCCACACTCCCTACCATCCAAAAGAATCTTGCATTGCTGAGTATTGCAAATGCCTCCTCAAAAATCAATTCAAAAAATTCAAAAACAAAGAACTAGGGTCAAAAAAGGACAAAAGATCTGAAAATCAAAACCACAATGAGATATCACACCCTAAATTAGGATGGCTACTACTAAAAAAAAAAACAAAACAGAAAATAATAAATGTTGGCAAGGATATAGAGAAATTGGAACACTTATAAATTGCTGGTGGTAATATAAAATGGTAGAGCTGCTAAAGAAAATAGTATAGTGCTTCCTCAAAAAATTAAAAAGAGAATTATCATATAACTGCAATTCCACTGCTGGGAATGTATCCAAAAGAACTGAAAGCAGGACCACCAAAAGATATCTGTACACTCATGTTGAAGGCAGCAATATGCCCAAGAGCCAAAAGGAGGAACTTACCCAAGTGTCTACCCGTGGAAGAACACATAAACAAAATATGGCACATACATACAATGGGATATTATTCAGACACACTGGAATGACTGCCTTCAGATAATCCCACCAAAAACAAGCACTAGATTCAATTATTTGTACTGAACTGGGAGCCCTAAGGCCTGCCAGCTGTCCAGGAGGCAACACTGAAGAAACTGTCTGCCTGTACTCCCTGACTTAATCAAGTCAGTGCTATCGGGGAACAGGTGGAAAAGAACTGTAAACACCACATTCTTCATAGGAGTACTTGTACAGCATTAGCTTACCTCCCTCCAGAAAATGTGGTGAATTGCACCTTAGGAGTGGTCACAAGGGACCTTCTTAAGCAAGTACAAACAGATCACGTAGCCCACAGACAACTGTAATCTCTTCTGAGTAAGACTATTCATCTCACGTCATCCCCAGTCTTCATGGAAAGCCAAGTTCTAGATAGCTGAAGTTCTTTCTGTATTTTTCTTAAACATCATGGTGTCCCAACTTGCCTTAAAAAATCATGTTTTTTACCCTTCCTATTTTCTGACACAATATATAGGATTATCCAGGACACTGTTTCAAATTACTTGAAAATTTTTTCTCTTAATCTACTCTCTTCACAGTCTCCCAATTTTAGGAATCATGAAAGTCCAAATCATAACCCCTCCGGCAATACAGAACCTTCCATATGGCAGTGTGAGTAAGGTAGGAGGAGGGGAACAGGCTTGGAACATTTGTGTAACAGCATATGTTATGTTCACCAAGCCAAAGTTAGCTTTTTCAGGGAGACTAAGTCCTTAATCTACTCCCTTCTTGAATTTCCTTACTTTCAACACTTTTTTCTTCACTGTTTGATAGCAAAAGAAGCAGTCTGATATGAAGAAAATTAGTTTTCAATTCTAATATACTAGAGGATAACAAAAATATTCTGGAGTTGCCCTTAGTTGAGCAGGACTAGAAGGTCCAGGTGATCACCCTACAGCAATTTCTAGACCTACTAAGACTGGCTGAAAACTACTGCTTTAAAAAAAACACGCAAATGTGAAATCAGAAAACCTAGGTTTGAATACCAAACTAGTTGTAAAATTTTATACAAGCTTTTAAACTAAGATTTTAGTTTGCCTATATAAAATGGAGATGGAATATTATTAGAATCTGTACTACTGCTTGATACAAAAAAAATCTAAAATATTTTAACCATATCTGAACCTTTTCCTCAAACTACATAATCCAAAACCCTGCAATTAAAGTATTTCTAAAATATATATGAAAACACAGACTTACCACATTGTGCATGAGAAACAATGTATGTTGAACCTGGAGGATATTATGCTAAATGAACTAATAAGCCAGGCCCAGAAAGAAAGAAACTGCATGATCTCACATGTAGAATCTAAAACAATCAAACACATAGAAGGAAAGCAGAAGGTGGCTCCAAAGGTGGAGTAGTAGGGAAACCAGGGTATCCTAAAAAAGTCTGAACACACAGAAGCAGAGTAGAAGGTGGTTTCCAGAGTCCAGGGTGGAAAATGAGATGTTGTTACAGTTATACGGGTTAAGGAAGTATAGAGATTTAATATACAGCATGATGAATACAGTTAATAATACTGCATTGAATGCTGGAAATTTACTAAGAGAGTAAACTTCAGGGGCTTTAATTGTGTGTACACACACAAAAGTAACTGTGAGAAGATATGTTAATAGCTTGACTACAGTAATCATTTCACTATGTATATGTTTACCACATAATGTACAACTTAGATATATACAATTTTTATTTTAAAAAGTAAAAGAAGAAAGATGAATAATGTGAATTCTGTTCAAATCTCCAGTTTCGCAACTAGCTAGGAGATTTTGGAGGACTCCTCAGAGCCAGTCCAGAGCCAGTCTAATGACCATTAAGGTTCTAGAAGCTTGAAACTCAAAGATTCCAAGAAAACAAGCCCTAAAAGCTAGAATTCATTTGAAATAAGAAAGCAGATCTTACAGATGTAGACATCAATAGAACAAACTAGAGAAAAGACTGAAGTCCAAAGGTAAGTTCTGATAAATGAAGATCATGCTTGATGATTTAGCACCTTAAGGAGAAGTAATAAAGTCAAAATATAATGTATATGAGATAAATTTGAAAGTAATGGATAGAATTAACATGTTTAGGGGATCACCTTTTAAAGCATAAATAATTATTGAAGATCATATATATATAATTGAAAGTTTACAAAATACAAGAACTAAGTTTAACACAGAACAGTGTTTCTTCTGTTTACTGCCTAAACATCAAATAATAGTAAAATAGCTTAACAACCCCTGTCCAGTTTTGAAATTATGCAATGGTTCATAAAATGTCTTAACTTGAAGGAAGTCTTCACATTTTAAAAACAATTTTTTGAATTTTAGTATTTTATATTGCACTTTCAGCACATAAAATGAAATTGTA
Organism: Phataginus tricuspis; assembly: GCA_029783875.1. NCBI lineage: Eukaryota > Metazoa > Chordata > Mammalia > Pholidota > Manidae > Phataginus > Phataginus tricuspis. The sequence goes on along the minus strand of JAQQAC010009376.1, from coordinate 17,293,507 downwards.
TTGCAATGGGCTGGTAACAAAGACATGGCTGCAGTAGTTTAATACAAAGTAAACAAGGCCTTTGAATTTGGATAATATAAAAGGCATAAATAATTGAGCTAATCCAACACAACTAGAAAATCCTTGATACTTAATATAAGTACAGATAATATCAATGAGTTGTGAGAGAGAATAATGGCAATGGAGAACATAAGATCATCAACAGAAATATTCTACCCTCACCAAAATGATAACACCCAATAAAACTGTAGGAAACTTTCTCCCCATCCAGTTATAAAGGAAGAAATAAGTTAACAGTGAAATATGAGTTTAACAGATTAACTGGGGAAAAATGTATGTGACTTTCAAAGCCATGTACAGCACACCCCCACCTATTCATAAAAATACATCTCTCTCCCCTACTCCCATCCAATGCAGTATTGATACCAAATCCTCCCAAACTGATCTACAGTTTGTCTTCCAATAAAAACTCTAATAGGATTTTTTTATAGTTTCAAAATATATATTGAAGTCAAAGGGGAAAAAATAACTAAGACATGGTTTTAAAAAAAATGAGAAAGGCAGACCTGCCCATGGAGATCTATTATAAAGTCATAGTAAATAAGATGGTATGGATGAATTCAACAAAAAAGAGAACTCAGTATTAAATTCATAAGAAAAGTAGACATCTTACAGTGACAGCACAGTGGGAAAGAATTCATTATTCAAATAGGACCAACTAGTTTGCCATATGAAAGAAAACACACTAAAAATGGATCCCTATTTTTCACTATGGGGCGCAAAACCAATTCCAGATGCATTAAATAAGTGGCATATTTATACTTGAAATACACATTGAGAATGACTAACTATGTATGTAATACAGATAAACTGCAGAAACCTAATGCCAAATTAAAAATACAAGCCATGCTAGGCTACTAACAACATGAATCTATTTTTATTAGACCTAAACGTGAATAAAATTAAACTGTTCAGGGATACATATACAACTCATAAATCTTTTTAAAGGGCAAGGAAATAATAAACATCCCCTCGGGGCTCTGCATTGAAGCATACAGGTATAAGATGCAGAACTGATCATTTTCTAGTTAACTGGTGGTGAATTCACAGATGCTTGTTTTATTATTACAAATGTTGTAACATACATTATACTTATTCTTCTGAATGTATTAAGTATAGTTTTTCAAAAGTTTTTGTTCGCACAAAAAGTGCAAGTGGAGAACAAAAAAGTGATTATTATTCCTGGAGCAGCATCAGAAGACTCCATAAAAGAAATCTCATTTTAGCCAGCCATACTTGGCAGGCCAAACAAAGAAAGGAGGATGGGGGCAGAGGAAAAGCCAAGCAGAGGGAACAGCATAAGCAAAGGCAAAGAGGCATGAAAATACAACACCCACTTAGAGATTAAAGAAAAATTTAAATAGCATGAAAAAATTAAACTCTACTTTTATTGAGTTATTAAAGAAGTTAGAAAAACAAATTGATAATTTCTTTTTAAATGGTGAGGAAGCCCATTATAATATGAGCAGATTAGGAACTGAATAGGTAAAATAAATTTTATGGGAAGCAAAATTTCTCAAGGAATGATTAAAATATTGTAAAAGTGGTTCTATTTAGAAAGGAAAATATTTCTTAAAACAAATGTTAAAATAAAACAAGTAGATACATTTCTTATTTATATTTTAAGATACAATTGTTTAAAACCACTGTATAGAAATAATGTTGTTTTAAGTATGTTCTCTTTCCTTTCCCTTACCAATTTGGGGGTTAAAAAAAAAAGGAAGAAAAGAAAACATGCTTCTTTTAAAGATCCTCCAGAAAAAACCCTTTCAATTATCAAAAGACAGAAAGGCAGGCAGGAAAGAAGTATGACACAGCAAAACTACTTTATATTTCACTTATTTTCTAGAATATCTTATTAGAAGGCCTGCCACTGCCAATACAGGGAGGGCATTATAGGTTTCAAGCAAAGAACCTTATATATAATAAAGCACAGTAAATGTTTGCTGAAAGAGCAACTACAGAATGAAAACTGAAACACTTTGGCCTGAATTAAAAAAAAGGAGAAAAGTCTGAAAGGGATAGAAAAGTGTAAGTCCTGAGAAAAGCCACACAGAGAAAGCCTTCAGCCAAGAAAGAGACAATCTTTGTCTTTTACTGCTTATTTGGACCAGACTCTGGAAATGGCCCTATGCCCAAAATTCCGTGTTACAGATCTTTGTTCAGTAAGCTTGAAACAAGTTCCCAATCAACTGTGAAGCTAACTTGATTCAGAATGACCTATATACACACTATAAACTAATCTATTTAGAACAGATGAGCTGCAAAATAAGACTGATGGAAAAACATAATCTTGGATCAGAACTATTCCAAAATATTTTATCCTGGGAAAAACTGGATCTGTCACTAACACTGCGACCCACAGTGAATTTTTTAGTACCACCCAATGACATTTTTCTGTCTCTTCCCCTCCTGCTTAAGAATTTAAGACATGCTATAGAACACTCCATATGGTTCCACCTCAAAACAACGACTTGTGCTTAATTTATTGATACTATTTTTGCTCCAACTGGATCTAAGGTAAATGTGAACTTTTAAGAGACCATTCAGATCACAGTTTATCTTCTGAATATCAGGCCATGAATTTGTACCTAATCCACAAACTAGTACTACTACTAAAAATATTAACATTTGTTTTAATAATTCATGAGTGTTTCTCCCTTCTTAAAACATAACATATTTAAGCAGCAGACTCAAATACCCCAAGAAGGGACTAGTGGTTACCAAGGGGGAGAGTTGGGGGAAGGGGGGTGGGGAGGGAGGGAGAAGGGGATTGAGGGTTATCATGATTGGTGCACATGGTGTGTGTGGGGTCATGGGGAAGACAGTGTAGCACAGAGAAGACAAGTAGGGACTCTGTGGCATCTTACTACACTGATGGACAGTGACTGCAATGGGGTATGGGGGGGACTCGATAATAAGGGTGAATGTAGTAACCACCATAAGAGTGTATATCAATGATACCTTAATAAAAAAAGATAATAATAAAAATAAAAAGATAACATATTTAAAAGTCTGTAGAAATGTCAGGCATTATAGCCTAATAACTAAGAGCACAAGTTCAAGACCGAGATTGCAGACTTAGAAGTAGACTCTACCACGTACCAGCTGCATGACTTTGGTAAATTACTTAACCAATCTAATCCCTGAACTTTCTTATCATAAAAATGAGACTTAAAAACAAACAAATTATATCAACCTCACATGGTTATTATGAGGATTGAATGAGTTAATGTATATAAAGGATTTTCAACAGTGTCTGCATGCAATAATAATTAAACATCAGCTTTTATTATTATTGTCTGTTCCCGTTCCCCAATCCACATTCAAGTGTTTAACTCTTGAGTTTATTAGATTAAACCAGTTAAAGCTTATAGACAGTAATAAATACAACTCATAAACAATTTTAGGAATTAAAAATTATTGCTTAGTTCATTTAAGATACAGAAGCTATATGGAACATAACAAGAAGTGCAAATCACTATCACCAGAAAAGAAGAGTTAAATACAACAATTTGAAAGGATCTGGATTATACTCAATAGTAGCCCTTTCTGAGCCTCCTCATTTCTTTCACATTCATCTTTGGACTATATCTGGCCCTGTAATTCTTGTAGTAACAGTCACATTTGGGGATATTTACACAGAGAGGATATTTAAAGGTACTAATTGGTACTTCAGATTAAATTTAGAGCATTGAGTACTAATTTTTCTCCCACCTGAGACTTCACCATAATTACTGTCAAAAAATTAATTTTGTATATATAAATTATTATATATATTTATAGAGATATATACAATTTTTTCCTCCCCAGAAGGATAAGGGGAAAAAAAGAAGAAAAATCAGTGGATAAGTACTTCCAATACATCTTTGAATATCAAAAAGCAAGTGGAGGTGCCTAATTGATCAAAATAGAGAGCAGCAGCTAGAACCCAACACACCTGTGCACAGCAACACAATTTATCCTAAAAGAAAAAAAAAACAAAAAAAACTTGAGAAGCTCCAAATTTGGAAGGGACAGGTTCTATAGACTATAAAAGTGAGGAACAGAATCAAAACCACCATAAGATACCACTTGACATCCACTGGCATGGCGATAATAAAAATAATTTCAGTGTTTGCAGGTGTCTTGCCAGTGGGTTTCAGTGCCTGGCAAGTTCACTATGGATTCAGTGTGACCAAAGAAACGACAGTAGAACGTTCTTGTGGTGAAAGGGTTATTCCCAACTTTATTTCCAGGGTGGCAGGTCAATCACTAGAATCCTGTCTACTCAGAGCGAGTCTGCATGCAGCAAGCCTGTCTCTGCCTCTGGGCCTCTCTGCCCACACAGCCGGCCTCTGGGCCTCTGTCCTCGGTGCTGCCAGCACTCCAGTCTCTGCTCTGCTCTCCTGCAGCCTTACAGCCTCGTCACCCAGAGCACTGGGCAGAGCTCTTTATATAAAATCAAGAGCAACGTATTGCCCACACGCGTGTAACTGAGCGAGCCAACCAGGGCGAGGTGAGAATCCACACAATGGGGTTGTAGATATATTTTTTTTTGTAGCTATATTTTAAAAGAGCATTTATTATTTAGAGATGCATATTAAAATATTAATAACTGACATAATATAATGTCTGGAATTTGCTGCAAAATAATCTGAGACAGGAGAGGAATCAGGAAGTTGGCAGGAAAGTTGATAATTTTGAGCTGGATAAATACTAGTTCACCTGTGGATAAAGTGAAGTTTCCTGTGGCCAGGATTCTCACCTGGGCCTGGTTGGCTGGCTCACTACACACGTGTGGGCAATGTGTCATTACTGACTCTCTATAAAGAGCCCTGCCCAGTGCTCGGGGCGACACGGAGACATGGCTGCAAGAGAACAGAGCAGAGGCTGGAGTGGTGGCAGCACCAAGGACGGAGGCCCAGAGGATGGCTGTGTGGGCAGAGAGGCCCAGAGGCAGAGACAGGCTTGCTGCATGCAGACTCGCTCTGAGTAGACAGGATTCTAGTGATTGACCTGCCACCCTGGAAATAAAGTTGGGAATAACCCTTTCACCACAAGAACGTTCTACTGTCATTTCTTTGGTCACACTGAATCCATAGTGAACTTGCCCGGGGCTGAAAACCATTGGCAAGACATCATCATACTAGTTCTATACTATTACATATTGTGGGAAAGTTGGGGTTCCTATGGCCATCCTCACTGAACTTAAACCACCTGATGATGTAACTGGCCTGCTGCTAGGCTACCACTTCCAAACCTTTAGGCAATAAACTATTATTGTGCTATATAGAGAGCTCGGCCCAGTGTTCTGGGCAGAGACAGAGACACTAGTGCTTGACCTACCACTGGGAGAACAAGCTGGGTAATAAACCCTTTCACCCCAAAGAACGTTTTGCTGTCGATTTCTTTGGTCACATTGAATCCATAGCGATCTTGCCCGGGGCTAAAACCCGTTGGTAAGACAACTGGCGAAAGTCGGCACGGTTCACTGTTGACCAAGGAAAAAGACAGGCTACCCTTATGGGACGGGTGTTTCAGTGGGCTGCACCTGTGAATGGGGAGACAGTGGATTGTCCCCCAATGGGTATGTGGTCTGAGGTGGCTTGCCTCCTAGAGGACTTGGCCCCATCCCAGGGCTGCAGGCAGGTTGAGGTGACACCTGAGGCAGTAGCAGTGGCCCCTGGTATGGCAAGTAAATCCTTTGAGAAACAGAATGCCCGTGAGGCAGCGGGGACTGTGGGTTGGATGCTTCTCACAGTATTAAAAAGCTCTACAGAAGAGACCCAAGAAATGACAGCACAAGAATGAGAGCTGCAAACTTCTGTGGATTCCCAGAAAAAGGAAATGGCATTGATGCGAGAAGCAGCACGAGACTGCAAGCTGCAAACTTCTGTGGATTTCCTGAAGAGGAAAATGGCATTGATGCGAGAGGAGATGGCACGAGAATGCCAGCAGCAAGGTGACATTGGAGAGGTAAACAATTCTTTACCGAATGAAACGGCAGCACTACAAGGTGTTCTGAAGAAGAAACAGGCCATCAAGGAAAAAGACGAACTCCTGAGGGAAGCACAGGGGGAGGTGGCACGAGAACATCAGCTGCAAAGCACTGACGTGAAGGTAAGAGAGCTTCTGAAGACTGAGGTAGCACTGCTGCAAGGCACAGTAGAAAAGGTAAAGGTTCTAGGAGAGGAGGCACTTGGGGGAGGGGAGAGAAAGGTGCCATCAGCCCCAGAAATGGAGGAGTTGGGAATGATGAAGGGGTGGTGCTGGAGGCACTGGACCCTCCTGTATTGAAAGCCCGTCCAGTGGTTGTAAAGAAAATAAAGACCCAGTAGCTGAAAGTTCCCCAAGGAGAGGAGAAGCCCCTTCCCAAGGTCATGGAGCACTCTATGGTCCGCCCCTATACTCAGGATGAGCTGGTGGATTTGGGCTCCTGGTATAGGCAGAAACCCTCGGAGTCAATATCAGCTTGGCACATGCGTCTGTGGGACTTAGGGGTGGATGGAATTGTTCTGTCGGGATCAGAGATGGGAAAGCTGGTTTCCCTGACAGTGCAGCCTGCCTTGAGGCAGCAATTACAAAATGCACATCAGACCCCAGGGAGTCACTCCCTCCTCAATTGGCTCATGAAGGCACTTCATGCTGTGTGGCCTAATCAGGGTGATCTACCATCCTCTCCTGTTAGATGGCAGACATATGCTGAGCTCCAACAGGTGTTACGAGAGCTAGGCATAAGAAATGCCACGTATAGTCCAGAGAATTATGGCCCAGATGAAGAGATTTTCACTACCGGGATGAGAAATATTGTACTTCAAACAGCTCCTACATCCCTCTTTGGGTCTCTAGTGGCCATTCTTTCCCCTCACTTAGGGCATGCAATAAGTGAGGTGACACGTACAGTAGCAGACTTAGGAGAGGCTGAAGCAATGAAAACTCGGAAAGAAATAAGACCTGTCATTCACAAGAAGAATTTACAGGGCCTCATGAAGGTTATGAGGACCCAGATGTGGGCTGATTGAATACAGGCAGGAGTAGGTGGAAGGAAATTAGATGGGAAGTCAAATAAGATCTTACTAGAACTATGGCAACAGCTGAAACCAGACCAGCAGTTCCAACCATTAAGACCAAAGAGGCAGAGGTCAGAGACAGAGCCACAAGCCTGGCCTGTGTGTTTGCAGAACTTCCTGTTGGAGAGCGAGCCAACCTCACTTGAGCCCACACAGGAAGGTGATTGGGGAACATGGTTTGACTGAGGGGAAGGTCGAGGTAACTGCCCTCAGGGACCAGGTGGGGACCAGAGGCCACATGTTGAAACAGCTATCCATAGGTCCCCAGTGAACATACAACGTGTCCTTGCTCGGGTGGGCACAAGGGCTGAATGTTCACTGATTTGTGGTAACCCTGGGACCTCCACTATCATAGATGGATACAGGGGGAAGGCTATCAGAGTGAAACAAGCCCAAATCCCTTTGGGAATAGGGCATCTACCCCCAAAAGAGTATACTGTGTATATATCTCTTATCCCTGAGTATATATTTTGGGGATTAATATCCTGCAGGGTCTATGGTTGCAGACCACTGCAGGTGAGTTCAGACTGAGAGTACGTGTGGTGAAGGCAGTTCTGAGGGGAAATGCTAGGCACTCACCCAGAGCTTTGCCTGTGCCTCGGCAGGTGACTAATACCAAACAACACAAATTGCCTGGAGGGCATAAAGAGATTGGAGCAACTCTCCAAGAGCTGGAAAAGGTGGGTGTTATAAAGCCCACCCACAGTCCTTTCAATTCCCCAGTGTGGCCAGTAAAAAAAGCCGAATGGCTCCTGGCCTATGACTGTAGATTACAGAGAACTGAATAAAGTCATACCCCCAAGCATGCTGCTGTCCCCTCTACTGCAGGCTTGATGGATACCCTCAGCCATGAACTAGGAACATACCATTATGAGATAGATCTTGCTAATGCCTTCCTTTCCACTGACATTGAGCAGGAAAGTCAGGGACAGTTTGTCTTCATGTGGGAAGGATGGCAATGGACTTTCACCATCCTCCCACAGGGATACCTCCACAGCCCCCCATCTGTCATGGACTTGCAGCCCAGGACTTGGCTACATGGGAGAAAACACCAACGGTGAGGCTGTACCATTATACTGATGATGTCATGCTCAGGGCACCCATTTTACTGGACATACACTGCAAGAATGGGTGCGACAGCTGGGAATCAAATGGAAGTTTCATGTGCCATACAATCATACTGCCTCAGGCATGATAGAGAGGCACAATGGCTTGTTAAAATCTGGACTAAAGTCAGATACCAACAGTCTGCGGTGATGGTCAGTCCACTTATGGACCGTGCTACAGCGTTTGAATGAGAGACCCCAAAAGGGAGCCCTGAGCCCGTTAGACATGTTAACACATATGGCTACCTCCCCTATAAAACTGCAAGTACAAACCAAGGAAGAATCACTGAAGCTGAGGTTCGGCCACCAGAATAACATCTTGCTGCCAGCACCAACTGCACTGAACCCCAAGACTCCATTGAATGGATATGGCCTTGGACCTTTCAACACATGGACCAACGATGGCTGGCTCTCCTGGCACCTTGGGGACAAGGCCTGGAAGCTGGTCTCTAGGTATTCCTGGAATAACTGCAGAGTGGCCGCCAAAGGTCACAGTAGTATATCCTGAATGGCCAGAAGGTAGGAGCATCTTACCGGGGAGTTTTGTTTTATCATTATGGCCAGGGCATGGACCTCCAGTAGCACTATATATAGACCCTTCAGTTAACCCCACAGGGAAAGGAGTAAACGTATGGTATTCTAGACCTGGTAGGGACCCCCTTCCTGCTACAGTCCTATCACAGGACTACTCTCTTGCATGCATCCTACCTGACGGACAAGATTTGCCTATGTTGGTGGCATTAAAACATGTGTCTTATCGCCGATAAAGTCTTTGTGGATTGGGAACTTCCTCTGGCTTGAGGATTATTATAATTTTTGTTATTAGGAACCTCCTCTGGCTTGAGCGTTATTATAATTTTTGTTACCTGTATCTTAATTTTTTATTATCTCTAAGTTGTTATCCTGTTGCTATTGTGGAATCTGGTTACAGTGCTCCAGCTTTCTCGCACAGGGACCATTGCAGAAGATTGAAGGCATATAGACTGTAAGGTGAGAATCCTGGAGGGGTGGAGTGTGGGGAAGGTGGGGTTCCTATGGCCAGGATCCTCACTGAACTTAAACCACCTGATGATGTAACTGGCCTGTTGCTAGGCTACCACTTCCACACCTTTAGGCAATAAGCTATTATTGTGCTATAGAGAGAGCTCGGCCCAGTGCTCTGGGTGGTGGCAGAGACGCTAGTGCTCAACCTACCCCAGGGAGAACAAGCCAGGTAATAAACCCTTTCACCCCAAAGAATGTTTTGCTGTCAATTTCTTTGGTCACATTGAATCCATAGCAAACTTGCCCAGGGCTGAAACCCATTGGCAAGACACATATGCACAAGTTACAAATTTCCTAACATACAAAGTTGAAAAAATAGACAAAGAATACATAGAGAAGTAACCATTTTACCTGCCAAATTTATGAAATAAAAATGATGAATTTGTAGCTTCCTGTGTGTGATTAAATGACTCTTTTTCTGAAATCTCCATTCTAATTACCCTGTCCTTGTAAGAAATTAATTGGACTCGTACAAATTGGCAAAGCAGCATTCGGTTCAGAAAAGCCTAAACAGTTCTAGGAATTAAAGCCCGACATTGTAACAGACCTGTGTTTTATTCCAAATACTTCAACACTTCCTCTCTTTCACTCATTTCCCTTCTTCATTTCCCTGGCTTTTCATCAGCACCCCATTAAAACTAACACCTGCATTTTCTCTGCTCATTTCAGTGTGTCCATTCCCTCTCTATCCCAGACCTCTCTCCAAAGACAACTAATGTGAAACTCTTAAACCATAATCATATTTTCAATAATTTAAACCCCTACGTGTCATCAAAAGGTTTTTGTGTGTTTCATAATAGAGAACTGTCAATGTTCCTCTTCTGCAGAAATCTTGTGGAGCTTCAAGAAATAAGAAAAGCAGAATCAAAACGACTGGCTTCACTTCTTTTGCAAAGGGCAAAGAAAGTTTATATTCAAATGACAATATTATTAATGTAAGAGCATCACACATTTTGGTGATTTAGACCCCAGGGAGGGTTCACCACTTCGAAGTGCTTCTTCCGCTTAAATGTGCAGGTGCAGTACTATCTGCAGTCACTTGATTGCACCAGTAGGGATGCGCAGTCTCTCAGGTTAATGGGGCAGCTGCTCAAAGGTTAGTCCAAGCTAACCACTCATTCTGGTACCCCTTTATCTTTGCCACAGCAGAGGTGTAAGTGAAGGAAACAAGGATGGGAGCACAGAGTCATGATTCAACTACTTGAAACAATAAATATTCAGTAAGTCCTTCATTTCTTGTCAGTTTTCCATTATTTGGAGCCACTAGGAACTGGACCATTCTGACCATTTTTTTCAACAGTATTCAGTGTTTACATCAACTAGGAATGGTAGAAGCCTCTTTTTGAGTACTGTGCAGCTTTGCAGGCTGCTTCCTGCCCGAAGAGACCCAAGATCACTGTTAAGTCTGCGTCAGTCATGGGCCTTTTTTTTTTCTTTTTCTTAGTCATGAGCTTCTTTAACCAAGCATACAGATCCTTTGCCAGATTAAGCCCCATATATGGGTCTCTTGTTTTCTGATTCCTATCAGTTCTACATCCCTAATTTTCTTTTTCAGACAGGGTTCTCAGAATCACAACATTGCTTTCTTGCTCTCAAGACTTCATAGGAATATTTTTAGGAAGGATTTATATGAAGAATAAACTATGATCCATTAATAATAAGAATTCAGATTGGAGACAAGGAAGAAGAAAACCCTTGAAAATTATAAAGAATAGTAAAAATTAAAATAATAGATATACTGGAATTTGTAGTTGACGAAGTCTCTCAAAGAGGTGGACACTAGGAAAGAAAATGGCACTAAAGTATTAAATATGAAAGGCCTAATATCTGAATAGAACATCCAGAACAGAGAGTATAGTGAAAAAGAATTTATCAAAGAAGTAACTATATCCCCAAAACATAGCATGATATCTCCAGACTGAAAGGGCCCACCAAGTGCCAGCACAATATACAAATCTCCCTTGACTTACAATGTGGTTGCAACCCAGTTAAACCCATTGTAAACGGAAAAAATTGTAAGTTAAGATGCATTTAACACACCTGAGCCACTGACCCATAGCTTAGCCTAGCCTACCTTAAATGTGTTCAGAACACTTAAATTAGCCTACAGTTGAGCAAAATCATCTAGTACAAAGTCTATCTTATAAAGAAGTGTTGAATATCTCATGTAATTGACTGAATACTACCCTGAAAGTGAAAAAAGAGTGGTTGTTTGTGTAGAGAATGGTCTTAAGTGTGTTGGTTGCTGACTCTCATGATCATGTGGTTGACTGAGAGCTGTGGCTGCCCAGCATTACTAGAGAGGATCGTAAACCATAGCGCTAGCCTGGGAACAGATCAAAATCCAATCTCCAAAGTACAGTTTGTATGCATATTGCTTTCACACCAAGACAAAGTGAAAAATTTTAAGTCAAAACATCACAAGCTGGGGACCATCTGTATTTTCCAAAGACCAATACCAAGCTATATCCCTATGAAACTTCAGAACATTGCAGTTAAGAGAGAATATTCCAGAAGTTTCCAGAGAGAAAAGAAAGTTACATACAAAGGATCTGTAGTAAGAGATACATCAGACTTCTAAATGTCAATATGAGAATCTCAAATAAATGAACTACTGCCTTTAAAATTGAGGGAATGGACAGGATTAAAGATGGCGGCGTGAGAGGTGAGACAGAGGATTCCTCCTGAAACTGCATATAATATGAAAATATAATTAATACAACTAATCCTGAAAAAGAAACAGGAAAGAGGGCTGCACCAGACTGCATACACCTGGAGAAAAGAATAAACCTCACAGAACACTGTAACATACCAAAGCCGTGGTCCATCAGGACCCCAGCCCTTCCCCGACCCGAGCTCACCAACAAGAGGAAGAGAAATGGAGCAGGGAGGGAGTGGAGGCCTGGGACTGCTGAATACCTAACACTGGAGATCTGTTCTGTGAGCACAAACCTGTATTTCATGGTGCTCTCGTGATTAGCGGGGTTGGAAAGCTAAGACAGGAAGAATACCTGGAAGAGACTTGAAATTCCAGCTGCTTGTGGAAAGCAGAGATCCATATCTGGCTGCTCTGGGACAAAAGAAAGGCAGCAGTCTGAGAGACTTCCTAATAGCAAGAGAGCTACTAAAGGAGCAAGGATTGCACAGACCTTAGTGCTCAGGAGAAAGGACAGGTAGACAAAATTGTCCGGGGGCACTCTCCCCAGCAGGTTGGGAACTTTCACAATCTGCAGGAGCTCCAGCCCCGACTGGCTATGCAGCTTGAAGACTCCCTCCATGATACGCAGCATGCTGCGCCTTCCTCCTGGCCAGCCCCACCTTGTTAGGGAACAGGCAAATGCTACCCTGGCATTAGGCCAGCCAGAGGAAAGCCCCACCTAGAGCACCTACTGCAAAGCATACAGGATTATACCTGTGTGCTCGGCCAACTGGTTCTGGCAGGGGAGCACGAAACAGCTCTTTCCTCCCCTCAGGCATGAACGTCGCTCCCCCAACATTGCTCCAGAAGCTAAGCAGATCCACAGAGTAGAGCTGATGGGCACGAGAGGGCGCCACATTCAAATATGAAACGTCAAAGGAACCTGGTTCAAACCAAAATTATAAATACACCAGAGAAAGACTCAAATGAAATAGACCTCGTGAATCTTCCTGAAAGAGATTTGAAAATAAAAATCATTAACATGCTCATAGAGGTACAGAAAAATATTCAGGAACTCAGGAATGAATTCCGCACTGAGATCCAATCATGACAAAACACAGTATCAGAAATGAAACATACAATGGGAGGTTTTAAAAGCAGATTAGATATGGTGGAGGAGATGATAAATGAAATGGAAATTAGAGAAGAGGAACACAAAGAAGCTGAGGCGCAGAGAGAAAAAAGGATCTTTAAGAATGAAAGAATATTGAGAGAACTGTGTGACCAATCCAAATGGAACAATATTCGCATTATAGGGGTACCAGAAGAAGAGAGAGAAAAAGGGATAGAAAGTGACTTTGAGGAGATAACTGTTGAAAATTTCCCCAATTTGGGGAAGTAGAGAGTCTCTCAGCCATGGAGGTGCACATATCTCCCAACACAAGGGACCCAAGGAAGACAACACCAAGACATACAGTAATTAAAATGGCAAAGATCAAGGATAAGGACAGACTATTAAAAGCAGCCAGAGAGAGAAATAAGATCACATACAAAGGAAAGCCCATCAGGCTATCATCAGACTTCTCAGCAGCAACCTTATAGGACAGAAGGGAGTAGATGATGTATTTAATGCAATGAAGCAGAAGGATACTTTATCCGGCAAGGTTATAATTTAAATTTGAAGGAAGGAAGGATTAAACAATTTCCAGAGAAGCAAAAGTTGAGAGTATTTACCTCCCACAAACAATCTCTACAGGGTATTTTGGAGGGACTGCTATAGATGGAAGTGTTTCTAAGGTTTAACAGCTGTCACCAGAGATAATAAAACCACAATAAAGAAAGTAAAACAGTTAATTACTAAGCAAATGCAAAATTATATCACCTACCTCCAAAGTCAAAAGGGAAAGACAAAGAGTACAGAATATCATACCTAATATTTAAAGAATGGAGGAGGGAGTCTTTCAAGATGGCGGCGTTAGAGGTCAGAGGGAGAGCTCCTCGCAAAACCACAAACTGTACAAAAATATAATTAATACAACCTCGGAACAGCAACAAGAAAGAAGGCTGAACCAGGCTGCAAACAGACCTCAACAGACCAGACCTCACAAAAGAGGGTAACGTACGAAACTTTAATCTGGTGAGATCCAAGCCCTTCACCCACTCCAGCCCACCAGCGGGAGGAAGAGGAATGCAGCGGGGGAGTGGGCAGAAGACTGGGACTGCTAAACACCTAGACCTGGAGATCTGCTTTGTGAGCAGAATCCTATAGTGTGTGGTGCTCTGGACATTGAGGAGCTCGGACAGGTGGAGAAATTGACATTCCGGCCATTTGTGGAGGAGGATATCCACACCCGACCACTCTGTGTCAGAGGAAAGGCAGGCAGTCTGAGAGGATTCCTAGCAGTGAGAGGGCCACTGAAGGGGTGGGATTTGCATGGAGCTTGCTGTGTGGGACAAGGGAGAGCTGGACAAAGTTGTCTGGGCGTGCTCTACCCAGCTGGTTGGAAACTTTAAGGAGCTTCAGAATCTCCATCCGCATGGCTGCCTACTCAGCTCTGAGGCCGCCACTGTGACACACAGCCTGCTGCACTTTCCTTCGAGCCTGCGGGAATGGTTTCCAAACTGGCAGTCACTGTGCTGGCATCAGGCCCAATAGAGGGAGGCCATGCCTACAACAGCTAGAGACACAAAGCACAGAGGCTTACACGTGTGTGCTTGACCCACTGGTTCTGACACTGGAGACAGGCACCGCAGACAGGAATCAGGAAACAGATCTTTCCTCCCCTCAGGCACCAGTTCCACTCTGCTACGACCCCCAACCTCAATCTAGGGGCTGAGTAGCTCCAGAGACGGGAGCTTCTGTGCACTACTGGGCACCACACAGAAGTATGAAACGTCAAAAGAACGTGGTTCAGGCCAAAATCTCACAAACCCCAGAAAGAGGGCCAAATGAAACCGAACTCACCAGTCTTCCAGAAAGACAGTTCAAAATAAAACTTATAAACATGCTTATGGAGGTACAGAAAAATATTCAAGAACTCAGGAATGAATTTAAGTTGGAGATTCAATCATAAAGAAATTCCATATCCAAAATGAAACATACAATAGAGGGATTTAAACGATTAGATGTAGCAGAACAGACGGTAAAGGGAACAGAAATTAGAGAAGGGGAATACAAAGCAGCAGAGGCACAAAAAGAAAAAAGAATCTCTAAGAATGAAAGAATATTGAGAGAACTGTGTGACCAATACAAACGGAACAATATTCGCATTACAGGGGTACCAGAAGAAGAAGAGAGAGAAAAAGGGATAGAAAGTGTCATTGAGGACGTAATGGCTGAAAACTTCCCCAATCTGGGAAAGGAGATAGTCTCTCAAGCCACTGAGATGCACAGATCTTCCAACACAAGAGACCCAAGGAAGAAAACATCAAGACATATAATAATTAAAATGGCAAAGATCAAGGACAAAGGACTTTTAAAAGCAGCTACAGGAAGAAAAAAGATCACATACAAAGGAAAACCCATCAGGCTATCATTCGATTCTCAACAGAAACCTTACAGGCCAGAAGGGAGTGGCATGATATGTTTAATGCAATGAAGCAAAAGGGCCTTGAACTAAGAATACTTTACCCAGAAAGATTATCATTTAAACTTAAAGGAGAGATTAAACAATTGTCAGATAAGCAAAATCTGAGAGAATATACCTACCACAAACCAACTCTACAGTGCATTTTTGAGGGACTCCTATAGATGGAAGTATTCCTAAGACTAAATAGATGTCACCCGAGGGAAGAAAAAGAGTACAGAATATGATTCATAACATACAAAGAATGCAGGAGGATGAAAAAGGAGGAGAAAAAAAGAACCTTTAGGATGTGTTTGTAATAGTATATGAAGTAAGTTAAATTAGACTGTTAGATAGTAAGGAATTGCCCTTCAACCTTTGTTAACCACGAATCTAATGCCTGCAATGGCAATAAGTACATAGCTATCGATAATCACCCTAAATGTAAATGGTCTGAATGCACCAATCAAAAGATTTAGAGTTATTGAATGGATAAAAAAACCACCCATCTATATCCTGTGTACAAGAGACTCACTTCAAACCCAAAGATATACACAGACTGAAAGTAAAGGGATGGAAAAAGATATTTCATGCAATTAATACGGATAAAAAAGCAGGAGTTGCAGTACTTGTATCAGACAAAATAGACTTAAATACAAAGAAAGTCAAAAGAGACAAAGAAGGATATTACATAATGATAAAGGGGTCAGTCCAACAACAGGATATAACTATTGTAAATATCTATGCACCCAACACATGATCACCTACATATGTGAAACAAATACTAACAGAATTAAAGCGGGAAATAGAATGCAACGAATTCATTTTAGGAGACTTCAACACACCACTCACTCCAAAGGACAGAGCAACCAGACAGAAAATAAGTAAAGAGGCAGAGGCGCTGAACAATGTATTAGAACAGATAGACCCAACGGACATCTACAGAACACTCCATACAAAAGCAACAGGATACAAATTCTTCTCAAGTGCACATGAAATATTTTCAAAAACTGATCATATATTAGGCCACAAAAAGAACCTCAGCAAATTCAAAAAGATTAAAATTGTACCACGAGCTTCTCAGATCACAAAGGTATGAAACTAGAAATAAATTACTCAAAGAAAACAAAAAAGCCCACCAACACATGGAGGCTTAATAACATGCTCCTAAATAATCAATGGATCAATGACCAAATTAAAACAGAAATCAAGCAATATACAGAGACAAATGACAACAATAATCCAACACCATAAAATCTGTGGGATGCAGCAAAGGCAGTGCTTACAGGGAAATATATTGCAATACAGGCCTACCTCATGAAAGAAGAACAATCTCAAATGAAGAGTTTAAACTCACAGTTAATGAAACTAGAAAAGGAAGAACAGATGAGGCCCAAAGTCAGTAGAAGGAGAGACACATTACAGATTAAAGCAGAAATAAATAGAATCGAGGAGAATAAAAGAACAGAAAGAATCAATGAAAGCAGGAGCTGGTTCTTTGAGAAAATAAACAAAATAGATGAACCCTTAGCCAGACTTATCAAGAAAAAAAGAGTCTACTCACATAAACAGAACCAGAAATAAGAAAGGAAAAATCACTACAGACACCACAGAAATACCAAGAATTATGGGAGAATACTCTTAAAAATTATATGCTAACAAACTGGATAACCTAGAAGAAATGGACAACTTTCTAGAAAAATACAACCTTCCAAGGCTGACCCAGGAAGAAACAGAAAACACGAATGGACCAATTACCAGCAAAGAAATTGAAATGGTAAACAAAAAACTACCTAAGAAGAAAACTCCTGGACCAGATGGTTTCACTGCTGAATGTTATCCAACATTTAGTGAAGACCTAATACCCATCCTCATTAAACTTTTCGATAAAGTAGAAGAGGAGGGAATACTCCCAAACTCATTCTACGAGGCCAACATCACTCTAATACCAAAACCAGGCAGACACCACAAAAAAAGAAAATTATAGACCAATATCTCTGATGAACATAGATGCAAAAATACTCAACAAAATATTGCAAACCAAATTCAAAAATACATCAAAAATATCACCTATCACGATCAAGTGGGATTCATCCGAGGGATGCAAGGATGGTACAACATTAGAAAATCCATCAACATCATCCACTACATCAACAAAAAGAAGGACAAAAAACACATGAATTATCTCCATAGATGCTGAAAAAGCATTCAATAAAATTCAACATTCTTTCCTAATAAAAACTCTCAACAAAGTGAGTAGAGAGGGCAAGTAACTCAACATAATAAAGGCCATATATGACAAACCCACAGCCAAGATCATACTTAACAGCGAGAAGCTGAAAGCTTTTCCTTTAAGATCTGAAACAAGGCAAGGATGCGCACTCTCCCCACTTTTATGCAACAGAGATCTGGGGGTCCTAGCCACAGGAATCAGACAACACAAAGAAATAAAAGGCATCCAGATCTGCAAGGATGAACTCAAAGTGTCCCTGTTTGCAGATGACATGATATTGTACATAAAACACCCTAAAAAATCCACTCCCAAACTTTTAGATCTAATATGTGAATTCAGCAAAGTTGCAGGATACAAAATTAATACACAGAAATCTGTTGCATTCCTATACACTAATGATGAACTAGCAGAAAGAGAAATCAGGAAAAAAATTCCATTCACAATCGCATCCAAATGAATAAATACCTAGGAATAAACTTAACCAGTTTTATACCCTAAAAACTACAAGACACTCTTAACAGAAATTAAAGAGGACACTAATAAATGGAAATTCATTGCATGATCTTGTCTAGGAAAAATTAATACTCTCAAAATGGCAATCCTGCCTAAAGCAATCTACAGCTTCAATCAATCCCTCTCAAAATACCTACAGCATTCTTCAATGAACTCGAACAAATACTTCTAAAATTCACATGGAACCACATGAAAAGACCCCGAAAAGTCAAAGCAATCCTGAGAAAGAAGAATAAAGCAGGGGGAATTATGCTCCCTGACTTCAAGCTGTACTACAAAGCTACAGTAATCAAGACAATTTAGTACTGGCACAAGAACAGACCCATAGACCAGTGGAACAAAATAGAGAGTCCAGATATAAACCCAAGCATATATGGTCAATTACTATATGATAAAGGAGCCATGCATATACAAGGGGGAAATGACAGCCTCTTCAACAGCTGGTGTTGCAAAACTGGACAGCTACATGTAAACTGTATTACTGTCTAACCCCATACACAAAAATAAACTCAAAATGGATCAAAGACCTGAATGTAAGTCATGAAACCATAAAACTCTTAGAAAAAAATATAGGCAAAAATCTCTTGGACATAAACATGAGTGACTTCTTCCTGAACATATCTCCCTTGGCAAGGGAAACAAAAGCAAGTGGAATATATCAAAGTATCTTCTGTACAGCAAAGGACACCATCAGTAGAACAAAAAGACATCCTACAGTATGGGAGAATATATTCATAAATGACATATTCGATAAGGGGCTGCCATCCAAATTATATAAAGAGCTCACGCACCTCAACAAATAAAAAGCAAACAAGCCAATTAAAAAATGGGCAGAGGAGCTGAACAGACACTTCTCCAAAGAAGAAATTCAGATGGCCAACAGGTACATGAAAAAATGTGCCACATCACTAATCATCAGAGAAATGCAAATTAAAACCACAATGAGATATCACCTCACACCAGTTACGATGGCCGCCATCCAAAACACAAACAACAACAAATGTTGTTGAGGATGTGGAGAAGGGGGAACCCTCCTACACTGCTGGTGGCAATGTAAATTAGTTCAACCATTTTGGAAAGCAGTATGGAGGTTCCTCAAAAAACTCAAACTAGAAATACCATTTGACACAGGAATCCCACTCCTAGGAATTTTCCCTAAAAATGCTGCAGCCTAGTTTGAAAAAGACATATGCACCCCTTTGTTTATTGCAGCACTATTTACAATAGTCAAGAAATGGAAGCAACCTAAGTGTCCATCAGTAGATAAATGGATAAAGAAGATATGGTACATATATACAATGGAATATTATTCAGCCATAAGAAGAAAACAAATCCTTCCATTTGCAACAACATGGATGGAGCTACAGGGAATTACACTATGTGAAAAAAGCCAGGCAGAGAAAGACAGGTATCAAATGATTTCCCTCACGTGTGAAGTATAAGAACAAAGAAAAAACTGAAGGAACAAAACAGCAGCAGACTCACAGAACCCAAGAATGGACTAACAGTTACCAAAGGGAAAGGGACTGGGGAAGATGGGTGGTAAGGGAGGGATAAGGGTGAAAAAGAGCTATTACAATTAGCACACATAATGTAGCAGGGGTCCGGGTGGGGTGAAGGGATACGGCGAAGGCAGTATAACATGGAGAAGGCAAGTAGTGATTCTATAACATCCTGCTACGCTGATGGACAGTGACTGCAACGGGGTATATGCTGGGGACTTGATAATAGGGGGAGTCTAGTAACCATAATATTTCTCATGGTATTGTATATTAATAATAGCAAAATTAAAAAAAAAAGAATGGAATAAGAAGAAAAAGGAGAAAAAATGACCTTTAGATTGTGTTTGTAAGTGTAATAAGTGAGTTAAGTTAGACTCTTGGATAGTAAGGAAGTTAACCCTGAACCTTTGGTAACCATGAATCTAAAGCCGGAATGGCAAGTACATATCTATCAAAAATCACCCTAAATGTAAATGGTCTGAATGCACCAATCAAAGACATACAGTCACTGAATGGATAAAAAACAAGACCCATCTATATGCTGCCTACAAGAGACTCACTTCAAACCCAAAGACATACACAGACTGTAAGTAAAGGGATGGAAAAAGGTATTTCAGGCATCTAACAGGGAGAAAAAAGCAGGAGTTGCAGTACTTGTATCAGACAAAATAGACTTCAAAACAAAGAAAGGCACGAGAGACAAAGAAGGACATTACATAATGATAAACGGGTCAATCCAACAAGAAGATATAACCATTATAAATATCTATGCACCCAACACAGGAGCACCTACATATGTGAAACAAATACTAACAGAATTAAAAGGGAAAATGGAATGCAATGCATTCATCCTAGGAGACTACAACACTCCACTCACTCCAAAGGACCGATCAATAACACAGAAAATAAGTAAGGAGACAGAGGCACTGAACAACACATTGGAACAGATGGACATAACAGACATCTACAAAACTCTACACCCAAAAGCAGCAGAATACACATTCTTCTCAAGTGCACATGAAACACTTAAAAGAATAGATCATATCCAGGGACACAAAAAGAACCTCAATAAATTAAAAGACTGAAATTGTACCAACCAGTTTCTCAGACCAAAAAGGTATGAATCTAGAAATAAATTACGCAAAGAAAATGAAATATCCCACAAACACATGGAGGACTCACAAAATGCTCCAAAATAACCAATGGATCAACGACCAAATTAAAACAGAGATAAGCAATATGGAGACAAAATTCAACAATAATTAAACACCACAAAACCTGTGGGACGCAGCGAAGGCCGTGCTAAGAGGGATGTACATTGCAATACAGACCTAACTCAGGAAAGAAGAACAACCCCAAATGAACAGTCTAAACTGACAATTAATGAAACTAGAAAAGGAGCAATAAATGAGGCCCAAAGTCAGTAGAAGGAGGGACATAATAAAGATTAGAACAGAAATATATAAAATCGAAAAGAATAAAATAATAGAACCAATGAAAGCAAGAGCTGGTTCTTTGAGAAAATAAACAAAATAGATAAAACTCCTAGCCAGACTTATCAAGAAAAAAAAGAGAGTCTACACACATAAACAGTATCAGAAATGAGAAAGGAAAAATCACTACAGACACCACAGAAATACAAAGAATTATTACAGAATACTTTGAAAAATTATATGCTACCAAATTAGAAATCATAGAAGAAATGGAAAACTTTCTAGAAGATTATCCATCATTATCAAGTAGGATTTATTCCAGAGATGCAAGGATGGTACAACATTAGAAAATCCATCAACATCATCCACCACATCAACATAAAGAAGGCTAAAAACCACATGATCTTTTCCATAGATGCTGAAAAAGCATTTGACAAAATTCAACATCCATTCATGATAAAAACTCTCAACAAAATGGGTATAGAGGGCAAGTACCTCAACATAATAAAGGCCATATATGACTAACCCACAGCCAACATTATACTTAACAGTGAGAAGCTGAAAGCTTTTCACCTAAGATAGGGAACAAGACAATGATGCCCACTCTCCGCACTGTTATACAACATAGTACTGGAAGTCCTAGCCACAGCAATCAGACAACACAAAGAACTGTGTGGACTGCACTATGACAGCCACTGATCACATTTGGCCTTAAGCACTGGAATATGGCTATTCCAGAGTTAGATGTGCCTTAAGTATAAAATATACACTTGGCTTTTGAAGATTTTGTGTGATGTAAAGAATGTATAATATGTCATTAAAATTATTTATACTGGTGACATAATGTATTTGATATACTGGGTTAAATAAAATACATTATTAAAATTTAAAAAATAAAATAAAATTGAGGGAAATAGTATTCTGTCTAAAACTAAGGGCAGTACAGTATAGTGGTAACAAGCAGACTGCCTGATTCAAATAATGCCATTTAATAGCTGTATGATCCTGAACAAGGCATATAACTTCTTTGTGTATCAGTTTCTTCATCTGTAAAACAAATTAATCCATAGGTGTTCATGTGTATAGAAGCCTGATAGTGTGGCTCTAGTGAGGAAAACTGTGTATAGAAAGGGGTGATAACTTGGCTTTTCATCATAGTCTCTTAGGCAGTATCTGACTAGCTTTCAACTACATTTGCATACTATTGAAGGAAAGAAGGAAACTGTGAAATGAAGCCCAATTGTAAGTCAAATACAGATTAATATATATATGCCTTTAGCTCAAATGAAGACAGCCAGAAAAACAGAAAATAAAAATTTTTACTGTAAGAGAACCACCTTGCCAGACAGTCAGGAAGGGAGGCAGGTCATGTTAAGAGCTTCTTGGTCTGGTTGAGCAGCAGAGTAAAACGAGGACAGGCTGGGTCAGATTAAAGAAAGATAAGAGCAAAATAGAGTGTTCCAATAGAGAAACTGATTTTTAATCAGTTAAATGATAAGCTTTTTCAAATATCAGATTCACTGAGATTTTAGGCATTTTAAATTTAAAAATAGAGAAATAAAACTGACAGACTTTATTATTAAAATTCATTAATAACTTGCTACCATAAGGAATGCCAACTAGCACAATATGGCAGATTTGATAACCTGAAAACTCTCCCACTAATAACTATGTAAACATGGTTCTTAGACTGTGACAGAATCTTTTACAACTGCATAGTCCAATGCTAAAGAGAATGAAGAAAGGCCAAGGCAAGTACGAAGGGAAGACTAAAACTCAGGGCAGAAAACATGAAGGAAGCTACTCTATAGGGGACTTCTGGCCACTAAAAAGGGGCTTGGGACTATTATGTCAAATGGGAACAAAAACATAAGGCCTCAGCTTGCTGAAGGTGGGAAGTTAGAACTGATAGGGCAAAAGGGACTTTATAGGTGTGATTAAATTAATAAGGATCTTGAGATAGAAGATTGAGATTACTGATTTGGGCTCATGTAATCAGCAGGGCCTTTATAAAGGAAAGAGGAAGGCACAAGAGTTAGTGCTGATCAGAGTGATGCCATATGAAAATAATTCAACTGGCTATTACTGGCTTGAAGATGGGGGAAGAGGCCATCAGCTAAGAAATGCAGGAGGCTGAGAGAAACTGACAAAAGGCAAGAGAATATTTCTTCTATAGAACATCCAGAAAGAACACAGCTCTGCCCATATCTTCATTTTGGTCTAGAGAAACCCATTTCAGACTTCTGACCTTCAGAATGCGAAGACAGTAAAGTGTTCTTTTAGTCAATAATGTTTATGGTAATTTGTTACAGCAGCTATAGTAAACTAAAACACACACAACAGGAGGAAGGGGGAAGCTGTCCAAGATAGTTCCCATGAAGTTTTCAATTTCAAAACTTTAGATAGTTCTGGATTGAGGGTATCCCTATTACACCTGACAGAACAAAACTGTCTGGGAATATGCCTTCAATATAGTTTATCAAGGGTATTCTCCTTAAACTGGACACAGATCTCAAAGATGAGAAGTTAAGATGGGCTCACAATCAAAATTAATAGAACATGTAAGGAAATAACTCACCATAAGGAAGAGGCAGTATACATACATATGCATACACATATGAGTGCACACACATTAAGGCCTCCAAAGAATGTTAATCCAAAAGAGAATGTTAATTTAGAAGACAAGTAAGAAAAGAAACCAAACAGAAGACATGAATAAAAAGTACAAAATAATGGTGGTTTTGTTTGAATCCAAATATATCAATCACTACATTAAGTGTAAATGCAATAAATGCCCAAGTTAAAATATCACATTGGTTTAGTTTTATTTTTTTAATTCAGTATGCTTAGAAGAAACAAATCTTTAAAAACAGGAAAAGTTGAAAGTAAAAGAATGAAAAGATACATTCTAATATTAATATGTAGTATATTAATACCGAGCCCAAATAAAGGATTCCTAGAGGTAGAGAGTTTTCTATTCCATAAAAATGCTGTATTTTATAAAAATTATTTTCAAATGACTATAAGTACTCAATAAAGGTTTTATAATTTATACTATGTGCTTTTCAAAGAGAACAACCTAAAAGCATTAGAGAAGCTGCTTACAAGCCAAGCTGGGTGGGGGAACAACTTGAGAAAAAATGAACACACGCAAACATACATAAAACTGCTGGTGGCTAGAAAGGAAACCAGCTAAAAGGAGAAAAAAAAAACATTAAAAATAGGCTTATAACAGTGATTCTTCCTGTCTCCATTCGGATTTTCAAATATTTCAGAGCTAAAACTGAGAGCTAAAATGTGTACAATTTGTTTTCAACAGAGAGGATTATTTTAGAAATAAGCTCTGCCATAATTAAATATATTTATGTCTTAGAAGTTCTCAAGTACCACTTGGAATTCAGAAGACAAAGATTTTAAATAGGAAGTGATCTTAGTGACAAAATACAGCAAAATAAATTATTCCCGATTGGTGAAGAAGATATCCCTATGACAGTTAATTCTGATGGTCTCTTACAAAACATTTTTAAGGGTGTTATGCCTTGACATATATATGCCAGATTTTTTTACAGCTTCTTCTGTCTTTAAATACTATTATGGATTCACAGACCCAAAACTAAAAAAATTAAAAATAAAAAAATACCCATAGGAAAACTTAAAATGTAAACAATGTTTTTTTTTTAAATTATGACAGTGGGGGTGGTTTTTAAATAAGAAGCTATTCCTCCAAAAAAAGAATCACCTTTTAACACCTGAATCTAATCATGAGGCAACATTAAACATACCCATAATGACATTATAGAAGTTGAATGGCCAATAATTTTCAAAAGTATCAAGGTCAGCTAAAGTCAAAGAAAGACTAATGAATTGTTCCAGATTGAAGAAGCCTAAGGAGGAGACATGATAACTAAATATTTCTGAACTGTATTCTTCTATAAAGCTATTGAAACAACTGGAAAATTTAAATGGAATTTGAGGATTAGATGGCAGCAATATATTATTGTTAATCAACTGATTTTGATGACTGTGTTGTGGTTATACAGAATGTACTTGTATGTAAAATATATACTCCAAAGTATTCCAGGGTGATGGGGGCATCATAGCAGCAAGTAATTCTCAAAAGTTTCAAAATAAAAAGTTCTTTGTCCAGTACTTGTAATTTTTCTCTCAGTTTCAAATTGTTCCCCCAAAAATGTCTTAAGTCATCTTTATTACTTAGTCATAAAAATAAAAACAGATTTTTCAAGTTCACTGATTCAGAGATATTTAGTGATCAGTGTTCCATTAATTTATGGAGGAAAACCAGATATGATTTCTCTAAGAGAATACAGTGATTTGTTTTTTTTTCAATCAACTGAAATTAAAAGCATATGGTCCCATTCTAAACTGTGACAAATTCTCTGCATCATGTTCCTCTAAAGAAAATCTGACTTATTTTCCCTTTTATTTGTTGAGTAAATAGAAGCATACATGCTAGGCAATAGGAATACAGCAGTGATCATAAAAGATCTCTATGCAAGGCAGATACTGAACAACAGGACAAATAACTATATAATTCTAGTAATAAATGCGACAAAGGGAAGCCATAGGATACTATAAAAACAGCTAACAAAGAAGCCTAATAATATGCATACAGGTGGAAAGTAGAAATAAAGGACCATTAGGGGAAAACCATCCTTTAATAAAAATTAGGGTTAAGAACTCAAGGATGACTGGGAGTTAGCCAGGTGAAACAGGTCTGTAACAATACATGCCAGGATACCAACACGGCAGAGAGCATTTATTATCCCTGGAACTCATAAAGTCCAAGAACAGTTAGTAGTAAGGAATAAGGCAGAAAATAAAAGACAAGTGCCAGGCCTTTAAAGAGCCTTAAATGCCATTAACGATTTTAAGAGTTCTTTCCTTGTAGTCACTTGTTTTCAAACTTTGTTGTTCAAACATAATTTCATGTTGACTCTTACATAGAATCTCAATATATAATATAAACAAAAGTAGCACTGTTCTTACATCCCGTGCTCATGGATAGGAAGAATTAATATTGTCAAAATGGCCATCCTGCCTAAAGCAATCTACAGATTCAAAGCAATCCCTATCAAAACACCAACAGAATTCTGCAACGAACTAGAGCAAATAGTTCTAAAATTTGTATGGGACCACAAAAAACCCCAAACAGCCAAAGTAATCCTGAGGAGAAAGAATAAAGCTGGGGGGATTACACTCCCCAACTTCAAGCTCTACTACAAAGCCAAAGTAATCAAGACAATTTGGTACTGGCACAAGAACAGACCCACAGACCAATGGAACAGATTAGAGAGTCCATCTGATATTAAGCCAAGCATATATGGTCAATTAATATACAATAAAAGAGCCATGGACATACAATAGGGAAATGACAGCCTCTTCAACAACTGGTGTTAGGAAAACTGGACAGCTACATGCAAGAGAATGAAACTGGATTATTGTTTAACCCCATACACAAAAGTAAACTCAAAATGGATCAAAGATCTGAATATAAGTCATGAAACCATAAAACTCTTAGAAGAAAACATAGGCAAAAATCTCCTGACTATAAACATGCGCAACATTTTCCTGAATGCATCTTCTCAGGAAAGGGAAACAAAAGCAAAAATGAGCAAATGGGACTACATCAAGCTAAAAAACTTCTGTACAGCAAAGGACACCATCAGTAGAACAAAAAGCATTCTACAGTATGGGAGAATATATTCGTAAACTAGATATCCGAAAAGGGGTTAATGTTCAAAATATATAAAGAACTCACATGCCTCAACACCCAAAAAACAAATCACCTGATTAAAAAATGGGCGGAGGATATGAAAAGACAATTCCCCAAAGAAGAAATTCAGATGGCCAACAGGCACATAAAAAGATGCTCCACTTCGCTAATTATCAGGGAAATGCAAATTAAAACCACAATGAAGTATCACCTCACACCAGTAGGATGGCCAACATCCAAAAGACAACAACAAATGCTGGCGAGCATGCGGAGAAAGGGGAACCCTCCTACACTGCTGGTGGCAATGTAAACTAGTTCAACCATTGTGGAAAGCTAAAAGTAGAAGTACCATTTGACCCGATTTACCTGAAGAATATAAGTTCTCAGATTAAAAAAGACATATGCACCCCTATGTTTATTGCAGCACTATTTACAATAGCCAAGATATGGAAGCAACCTAAGTGTCCATCAGTAGATGAGTAGATAAAGAGGTGGTACATATACACAATGGAATACTATTCAACTGTAAGAAAGAAACAAATCCTACCATTTGCAACAACATGGATGGAGCTAGAGGGTACTATGCTCAGTGAAATAAGTCAGGCAGAGAAAGACAAATACCAAATGATTTCCCTCATTTGTGGAGTATAACAAAACAAAGCAAAACTGAAGGAACAAAACAGCAGCAGACTCACAGACTCCAAGAAGGAAGGGTCTAGCGGTTTCCAAAGGGGAGTGGAGGGGTAGGGTGGGTGGGACGGGAGGAAGAAGGGGATTGAGGGATATTATGATTAGTACAGTGTGGGGAGAATCATTGGGAAGACAGTGTAGCAAAGAGAAGACAATTAGTGACTCTGTGGCATCTTAATATCCTGTTGGACAGTGACTGCAATGGGGTATGGGGGGGACTCGATAACATGGGTGAATGTAGTAACCATACTGTTTTTCATGTGAAACCTTCATAAGAGTGTATACCAATGATACCTTAATGAAAATAAAAAAAATAGAAGTAGCATTGTCCTGTCTAAAGTATAAAGAGAACACATTAGAATTTCACAAACTGAACCTCCTTATTTACCTACATGAGGGCAGGACAAAAACAAGCAGCTGTTGAAGAGAGGGAAGAAAATATCAGAAATAATATATAATGGGTTATGTTAGCCAGGCTTCCAATTAGAAAAACTGATGAAACATTCCAATCAGAATAGCTCAAGGAGCATTTGTATACAAAAACTAAATACAAGAAATGATGAGGGATAGGGGAACAAAACGGGGGGTACAGGAACTAGTATAAGCATCATGAATGGTACCCCTGAATCCAAAAGAATAATAGACAGGAGAGATCACCAAAAATGGAAGAAAAGTCACATAGGAAAGGCCAGCTTGAGAGGAGTAATGACTTGTTTTGGGACACAACCAACTCACAGGGGAGAACCCAGAGAAATAAATATTCTGAGCTTACCTTCCACATTGCTTCCAATTTGTGTTCCACCGTGGTGGCACCCAATGTGAAGCCAGAAGTCACAGATGCCCACTGACAAAATCCACAGTAAAGCCTCCCGCGCAAAGACCAGGGGAGAGAGTGTACATCAGGAAGATCACACAGAAGTTACCTGTCATACAGGAGAATGCACAGAAGTACTAGGAAAAATCAAATCTAGCCTTCTGGGCCCATGGAAAAGGTTCCCCTGAGCAAGGATAATGAAACTGAAGCCTAACAAATGAGCAGGAGTTAGCCAGGCAGAGGAAAGAGGGGAAACAGACATTCCAAACAAAGTGATTTGCCACTATGAAGATACACTGCTAAAAGAGTAAAAGAATTAGGATGTTGGAAGCATGGAGTATGAGGAAAGAAAGGGAAAGGAATGAAGCTAGAGAGGCAAGGGGAGACAAGATCATGGTTGAATCAACAACCATGGTAACAATCTAGCCTTTATTCTGAAGGCAACATTTAAGGATTGACATGGTATCATCTGATAGAGGAGGGTGTGGGTTTTTAATAATAGTAATAGGCACAGATCTTTTTAATGGTACAAGTCAATTCTCTCATTTCTTGGTGGAATAGCTTTTGCCTGTTTTTTTCACAAGAACTGCAAGGCAGAGTGTGAATGTGGAAAAGAATGCAAACACTGGTGAATACCTAATTACAAGTTCTAATCCACTTCAACTTTTTTTTCCTCTTTAAATTCTCCACACTGACTTTTTTAGGGAACACAGAGGAAAACTTTTGAAACTTTTCCATTTCACTAGGGTACATTCATTTTGCTTTAAAATAGAAAACTTTCTAAAAACAACACTGACACCTCTGCCCTGTTTGCAAAGGACTATGGATTTTCAAAAGGGCCACAGTGATAATTCAAAGATTTCTGGATGTACTCCTTGCTGGCCCTGTGGGAGACACTGAGGATATGGTGATGCCCAGAACAGACGCGGCTGTCATCATTAAACTTAACCTCTAATAGAAAGAACAGGCATTAAATGAGTAACATGTAAACATAGTTACAAATTTGTTATGTGCTACAAATAAAAGCAACAAGAATGAGGTGAAAAGAAACATGCTATTAGATTTAGAACAAAGGTATCATTGCTGCCCTTTGCAAAAGCAACATCCATGGAGTGGAAGAGACAAAATTAAATCACAAAGGATTGCAGCATATGCATGTTTGGAGGAAGAAGATGCCATGAGATGACAGAATCAAGAACCTGGGCTGTGAACAGTCAAGAGAGAAAAGGTACTACCTCAAAGGGTATGGTAGGAAAAACAAACATACTTGCAAGTTGGCAGGAAGGGGGGAGTGCAAGAGAGGTTGAATGTAAGACAAAGCATTGATGAGAGAGATTATGACCAATAATGCCAGCATTTTATATCTGTGTGTTAGACGTAACTGCTTTATGTGCAATTCTAAAAAATCTCCAAGATAAGAACTACTGTCCCAATTCTGCATATGAGAAAACTAAATTTAACGAAGTTAGGTAATCTGAACAAATCACATCATGGGGGAATGAGGATTCACACCCAGGTCCTTATGACTTCAAAACACATCATACCATACCACACTGCCTTATTCATTCAACAAACCATTACTTTTCAAACCATTTCTTAAGTGGCAGGTACTATGTATTGAGGATACAGAGATGAATTAAACATGCTCTTTACCTCTAAAGAGTGAAGAAGTGGAGACAGACATATACCTAAGTCACTGATAAAAATATAAAGTGGAGATGCTGAAGATGGCGGCGTGAGCAGGGCGACGGAAATCTCCTCCCAAAACCATATATATTTCTGAAAATATAGCAAATACAACTATTCCTACGAGAGAGACCAGAAGATAAACAGCCAGGCTACATTTACATCTGTGAGAACTCAGCATCTCACGAAAAGGGTAAGATACAAAGCCATAACCTGGCAGGATGCGAGCACTCTCCCAACCCCAGCTCACTGGCAGGAGAAAAAGAATCAGAGTGGGGAGGGGGTGGAAGCACAGGACTGCTAAACAACCAGCCCTAGTAATCTGCACCAGGAGCACAGACACACATTGCATGGTGTATTGGATATTAGAGAAACAGAAAAGTAAAATCCAACACGGAGACTGCGACCAGGTCCCCACAGCCAGCTCCCCTGGGACAAAAGAAAAGGGGTGCTTTCTAAAAGTCTTAAAGGGATAGGGGTATAACAGGTGGAAAAAATCATCCTGGAACACTCAGCCCAGCAGGCTGGGAATCTTAAGGAACTTCAGGCGCCCTAATCCCCTGGAAGGGAACACAGCTCTGAAGCCCCTCACGGCGATAAGCAACCTGTCATTCATTTCCCCCCACCGGCACTGCAAGCAAACCAGCTGACCCACCATTGGTGCAGATCAACCCGGGAGCAGCCCCACCCACAGGAACCACACAGTCTTCTCCCAGCTCGCAGCTAACCAGGCCGGATCCAGAGGCTGCCACCAGCATGTACCTGCCCACCACACATACAAAAAGCGGGCACAAAGTCTGAAAGGCACGAAGGCACGAAGGGATGACGTTCTCCATGGAGAACACACCCAGAGCGTCTGTGACACCCAGCAGTGCCATAGGCCATCCCAAGAGCCGCCCCACCCACTGGAGATCAGGGAATTAACCGAGAGACTGCTCCCTGTGTGCAGGGAACCCACACAGGCAGCAGAGAAGGGCAAGGCGACCAGCAAGCAGGAAGGGACTTTGTTCCCCCAGCTGACACATGTGCCACCTGCCACCGATCACTTCTATTGCCATGAAAAGGCAGAAGAACCTGGTCCAGTCCAAAATCACTCAGACAACCCCAGAGAGAGGGCCTGGTGAGATAGATATAACCAATCTGCCTGAAAAAGAATTAAAAATAAAAGTCATAACCATGCTGATGGAACTGCAGAGAAATATGCAAGAGCTAAGGGATGAAGTCCAGAGGGAGATAACAGAAATGAAACAATCAGTAGAAGGACTTAAGAGCAGAATGGATGAGGTACAAGAGACTGTTAATGGAATAGAAATCAGAGAATAGGAATACAGAGAAGCTGAGGCAGAGAGAGACAAAAGGATCCCTAGGAATGAAAGAATATTAAGAGAACTGTGTGACAAATCCAAACAGAACAATATTCACATAATACGAGTACCAGAAGAAGAAGAGACAGAAAAATAGATAGAAAGTGTCTTTGAAGAAACAGTTGCTGAAAACTTCCCCAAGCTAAGGAAGGAAATAGTCTCTCAGATCATGGAAACCCACAGATCGCTCAACACAAGGGACCCAAGGAGGACCAAGACACATAATAATTAAAATGGCAAACATCAAACACAAGGACAGGGTATTAAAAGCAGCCAGAGAGAAGAAAAAAAGATCATCTGCATAGGAAAACCCATCAGGCTCACATCAGACTTCTAAACAGAAACCTTACAGGCCAGAAGAGAATGGCATGATAATATTTAATGCAATGAAACAGAAGGGCCTTGAACCAAGAATACTGTATCCAGCAAGATTATTATTTAAATTTCAAGGACACATTACACAATTTCCAGATAAGCAAAAGTTGAGGGAATTTGCCTCCCACAAACCACCTCTACAGGCTATTTTAAAGGGACTGCTATAGATGGAAGTACCCCTAAGGCTAAACAGATGTCACTAGAGAAAATAAAATCACAGCAAAGAAAGCAGATCAACCAAATACTAACTAAAGGCAAAAAATAAAATCAGCTATTCAAAAAAACAGTCATGGGAAACACAAAAGAGTACAGAATAAAACACCTAACATATTAAGAGTGGAGGAGGAAGAAAAAGAAGGGAGAGAAATACAGAATCATCAGACTGTGTTCATAATAAGCATAATACGTGAGTTAAGTAAGACAGCTAGATAGTAAAGAAGCTACCCTTGAACCTTTGGTAACCACGAACCCAAAGCCTGCAATGGAAGTGAGTACATATCTATCAATAATCACCCTAAATGTAAATGGACTGAATGCACCAATCAAAAGACACAGAGAAATAGAATGGATAAAAAAGCAAGACCCATCTTTATGCTGCATACAAGAGACTTACCTCAAACCCAAAGACATACACAGACTAAAAATGAAGGGATGGAAAAAGAATTTCATTCAAACAATAGGGAGAAAAAAGCAGGTGTTGCAGAACTTGTATCAGAAAAAAACAGACTTCAAAACAAAGAAAGTAACAAGAGATGAAGAAGGACATTACATAATGATAAAGGGGGTAGTCCAACAAGAGGATATAACCATCATAAATATCTATGCACCCAACACAGGAGCAGCGACATATGTGAAACAAATACTAACAGAATTAAAGGAGGAAATAGAGTGCAATGCCTTCATTCTAAGAGACTTCAACACATCACTCACTCCAAAGGACAGATCAACCAGATGGAAAATAAGTAAGGACACAGAGGCACTGAACAATACACTAGAACAGATGGACCTAAGAGACATCTACAGAACTCTACACCCAAAAGCAGCAGGATACACATTCTCCTCAAGTGCACATGGAACATTTTCCAGAATAGACCACATACTAGGCCACAAAAAGAACTTCAGTAAATTTAAAAAGATTGAAATTCTACCAACCAACTTCTCAGATCCCAAAGGTATAAAACTATAAATAAATTGTACAAAGAAAACAAAAAGGCTCACAAACACATGTAGGCTTAACAACATGCACCTAAATAATCAATGGATCAATGACCAAATTAAAACAGAGATCAGCAATATATGGAGACAAATGACAACAAGAGCACAATGCCAAAACTTCTGTGGGATGCAGTGAAGGTAGTTCTAAGAGGAAACTATATAGCAATCCAGGCCTATTTAAAGAAGGAAGAACAATCCCAAATGAATAGTTTAAAGTCACAATTATTGAAACTGGAAAAGAAGAACAAATGAGGCCCAAAGT
Organism: Phataginus tricuspis; assembly: GCA_029783875.1. Classification (NCBI taxonomy): domain Eukaryota; kingdom Metazoa; phylum Chordata; class Mammalia; order Pholidota; family Manidae; genus Phataginus; species Phataginus tricuspis. Next base: position 17,260,220 of record JAQQAC010009376.1, on the reverse strand, counting down.
CAGCAGAAGGAGGAACATATTAAAGATCAGAGAAGAAATAAATAAAATTGAGAAGAATAAAACAATAGAAAAAAATCGATGAAACCAAGAGCTTGTTCTTTGAGAAAAATAACAAAATAGAGAACCCCCTAGCCAGACTTTAGAGAAAAAGGGAATCTACACACATGAACAGAATAAGAAAGGAAAAATCACAACAGACACCACAGAAATACAAAGAATTATTAGAGAATACTATGAAAATCTATATGCTAACAAACTGGATAACCCAGAAGAAATGGACAACTTTCTAGAAAAAGATAACCTTCCAAGACTCACTTAGGAAGAAACAAAAATTTAAACACACCAACGACCAGCAACAAAATTGAATCCGTAATCAAAAAACTACCCAAGAACAAAACCCCTGGGCCAGATGGATTCATCACCAAATTTTATTAGACATATAGAAAAGACATAAAACCATTCTCCTTGAAGATTTCCAAAAATAGAAGAGTAAGGAATACTTCCAAACTCATTCTATGAAGCCAGCATCACTCTAATAACAAAACCAGAAAAGACACCACAAAAAGAAAATTACAGACCAATATCCCTGATGAACATAAATGCAAAAATACTCAACAAAATATTAGCAAACCGAAATCAAAAATACATCAAGAGGATCATACACCATGATCAAGGGGATTCATCCCAGGAATGCAAGGATGGTACAACATTCAAAAATCCATCATCAACAAAAAGGACAAAAACCACATGATCAGCTCCATAGATGCTGAAAAAGCATTCGACAAAATTCAACATCCATTCATGATAAAAACTCTCAACAAAATGGGTATGGAGGGCAAGTACCTCAACATAATAAAGGCCATATATGACAAACCCACAGCCAACATCATACTTAACAGCGAGAAGCTGAAAGCTTTTCCCCTAAGATTGGGAACAAGACAGAGATGATGACTCTCCTCACTTTTATTAAACATAGTACTGGAAGTCCTAGCCACAGCAATCAGACAAAACAAAGAACTACAAGGCATGCAGATTGGTAAGGAAGAAGCCAAACTGTCACTATTTGCAGATGTTGTGATATTGTACATAAAAAACCCTAAAGAATCCACTCCAAAACTACTAGATCTAATATGAAAATTCGGCAAAGTTGTAGGATACAAAATTAATACACAGAAATCTGTTGCATTCCTATACACTAACGATGAACAGCAGGAAGACAAAAAAGGAAAACAGTTCCATTCAAAATTGCATCAAAAAGAATAAAATACCTAGGAATAAACCTACCAAGGAAGTGAAAGACCTACACCCTGAAAACTACAAGACACTCTTAAGAGAAATTAAAGAGGACACTAACAAATGGAAATTCACCCCATGCTCCTGGGTAGGAAAAATTAATATTTTCAAAATGGCCATCCTGCCTAAAGCAATCTACAGATTCAATGCAATCCCTATCAAAATACCTACAGCATTCTTCAATGAACTAGAGCAAATGTTCTAAAATTCATATGGAACCACAAAAGACCCCGAATAGCCAAAGCAATCCTGAGACGGAAGAATAAAACAAGGGGGGATCTCACTTTTCAACTTCAAGCTCTACTACAAAGCCACAGTAATCAAGACAATTTGGTACTGGCACAAGAACAGACCCACAGACCAGTGGAACAGAATAAAGAGTCCAGATATTAACCCAAACATATATGGTCATTTAATATATGATAAAGGAGCCATGGATATACAATGGGTAAATGACAGCCTCTTCAACAACTGGTGTTGGCAAAACTGGACAGCTACATATAAGAGAATGAAACTGGATCATTATCCAACCCCATACACAAATGTAAACTCGAAATGGATCAAAGACCTGAATGTAAGTTATGAAACCATAAAAGTCTTAGAAATTACACAGGCAAAAATCTCTTGGACATAAACATGAGCAACTTCATGAACATATCTCCCTGGGCAAGGGAAACAAAAGCAAAAATGAACTAGTGGGACTATATCAAGCTGAATAGCTTCTGTACAGCAAAGGACACCATCAGTAGAACAAAAAGACATCCTACAGTATGGGAGAATATATTTATAAATGACGTATCTGATAAAGGGTTGATATCCAAATTATATAAAGAGCACACACACCTCAACAAATAAAAAAAAATAATCCAATTAAAAAATAGGTAGCTGAACAGACAGTTCTCCAAAGAAGAAATTCAGATGGCCAACAGGCACATGAAAAGATGCTCCACATCCCTAATCATCAGAGAAATGCAAATTAAAACCACAATGAGATATTACCTCACACCAGTTAGGATGGCTGTCATCCAAAACGCAAACAACAACTGTTGGCGAGGATCTGGAGAAAAGGGAACCCTCCTACACTGCTGGTGGGAATTTACATTAGTTCAACCATTGTGGAAAGCAGTATTGAGGTTCCTCAAAAAAATCAAAATAGAAATACCATTTGACCCAGGAATCCCACTACTAGGAATTTACCCTAAGAATGCAGGAGCCCAGTTTGAAAAAGACATATGCACCCCTATGTTTATCACAGCACTATTTACAATAGCCAAGAACAGAAGTAACCTAAGTGTCCATCAGTAGATGAATGGATAAAGAAGAGGTGGTACATATACACAATGGAATATTATTCAGCCATAAGAAGAAAACAAATCCTACTATTTGCAACAACATGGATGGAGCTAGAGGGTATTATGCTCAGTGTAATAAGCCAAGCCGAGAAAGACAAGTATCAAATGATTTCATTCATCTGTGGAGAATAACAACAAAAGAAAAAACTGAAGGAACAAAATAGCAGCAGACTCACAGAACCTATGAATGGACTAACAGCAAAGGGAAAGGGACTGGGGAGGATGGGTGGGAAGGGAAAGATAAGGGGGAAAAGGGGCATTACGATTAGCATACATAATGTGGGGTGGGGAGGCATGGCGAAGGCAGTACAACACAAAGAAGACAAGTAGTGATTCTATAGCATCTCACTACGCTGATGGACAGTGACTATAATGGGGTATGTGGTGGGGAGTTGATAATGGCGGAAGTCTAGTAACCATAATACTGCTCATGTAATTGTACATTAATGGTACCAAAATAAAAAAAAGAATGTACTATATATACACAATGGAATATTACTCAGATAAAAATGGAAACCTTGCCATTTAAGACAACATGGATGGACCTAGAGATGTTGTGCTAAGTGAAATAAGTCAGACAGAGAAGAAAAAACACCATATGATTTCACTTATATGTGGAATTTGAAAAACAAAATCCCAGAAACAGACTCATAAATACACAGATCTGCTGGTTGCCAGATGGGAGAGCAGTAGAGGGATAGGCAAAATAGGTGAAGGGGATCAAGAGTATAAACTTTTAGTTATAACACAAATAAGCCATGGGGATGAAACGTATAACATGGAGAATATATAATATTATAATAATTTGGTATTGTGACAGACTGTAACTACATTTATGGTGACCATTTTGTAATGTACATAAAATGTCCAATCACTATATTGTACATCGGAAACTATTATGTCAACTACACTTCAGTAAAAATAAAGAATACAATCACCAAAAGAAATGTTTTGAGATTATTCACCCAAACCTGCATTTCACAGTGTTTCCTTTATGCATAGAAAACCTGCAAGTTCTGTTGGGGGTTGCACCTGGAAGTGTGGGACTGTCTACAACCTACCTGTAAATATAAACAAGGCACATATTTTAGAAAGATTTCCATTAATAGCATTAAAAAAAAAGAAATTTCAATTATGTCAATGCTAAATATTCTAAAGAATTATCCATTTCAGAAATCTACTTATGCAATATACTACACTTCAAGTATCAGTACATGGAATGTAGTTTAAAGGAACTTTCCACAAACGTTAAGTTTTGACAGGGCAGCAAAAACTGTTTATATAACAAATTGACAAAGCAGTCCTCGAAATTATACAAATTTCAATATAAAAAAAATTAAATTGCAGATTCAACTACAAAACAAATACATTATCATCCCTTGGTTCTTATTTCTTTCAGGCCATAAAACCTCAGATTTGATTATCTGTTGTATAATAAGGAATTTATTGGCCTTTGTCCCTGGTTCCAAGGAGGGAGCTTCTAGCGCCTGGAATTTCCCAAGTGATAGTGGTACCTTTGTGCTACCAAGATGGCTCAGAACAGGGATGATTGCCAGAAAGACAAAATTTTTCTGGACAGAGCCAGAGAGTCAGTGTTTTAGGCTTTGCAAACCATATGCTCTCTGACATAACTACTCAACTATGCCTCTGTAGTGGTGAAAGCAGCCACAGCAATATATAAACAAAGTAACATTCCATGTCACAATAAAACTTTATTTACAAAAATGGGGGATCGAACTGGGTTTAACCCACATGGGTCATAGTTTAAATAATCTAGTGCACTGATCAGTATTCAAGTAAACATAAAATATTTAAGTCATCTGATGGCATAAACCTGTAGTACCAAAACAGCCTGAGAGACAAAGATTTGTGTATTTTTTTAAATAAAAAACTAAATGTAAATATACACACACATACATATTTTGATGATACAAATATTAGCTACTATATATATTTCAATGATACAAATCATACACTAGCCAATGTATGTATTCTAATGATACAAATCACACATTCACACAGTTTTTATTTATTTATTTATTTTTAATGGGAAGGGAAGGGGAGGGGAGGGGAGGGGAGGGGAGGGGAGGGGAGGGAAGGGAAGGGGAGGGAAGGAGGGAGGATCAAAGTTATGCCAGAAATCTTCAAGGTTTAGTCCCTGGACTCCCCCAAACAATTTTATGCTTTGAAGTATGTTCTTATATTCAGAGAAGAATCTGTATTCTATATTAGTACACCTTTACTGTAACTTGTTCTATAAATTTACCTTGTTAATAATAACCATAACTAAAGCAAGAATGCTTCATTTATCTGAATAAAATGTATTCTTCCTCCAAAAACAGGTGTGGAAACTTGCCCTGAATCATTTGATTGTTGGACCTTATTATTTTCAAGAAAAATGGGAAAGTTAGCAACTGGTTTGGTCATATCAGTCTTAAAAAAACAAAGTTAAAGATAAAAATTACCATTTCCTAGTAGGACCCTGGCAAGAAACTTAAGGAATTTTTCATGTTTTACTCACGATTTTAAGGACATTATATAATTTTATAATGTTCTTTTTTAAATAGTTTTAATCCACATAATGAAGGTGAAAAGAATCAATCTCATCCAAAGATTTACACAAATATAAAGTCATACCCCACTGAGAACTGATTTGTTATGTATTAATCTCCTCATGGTGTAACAAGTTACTATAAACTTGGTGGCTTAAAACAGAAATTTATTCTGTTACAATTCTGAGGGCCAGAAATCCAAACTGAGTTTTACAAAACTAAATCAAGATGACAAAATGGCCACACTCCTTGGAAGGTTTAGGGAGAATCTGTTTCCTTTCTTCTTCCAGCTTCTGGTGGCTACTGGCATTCCTTAGCTTGTCAGCACATTATTCTAATCTTTGCTCTGTCATTTTGATTTCTGCTCTTCAGTGCCACATCTTCTTCTGCCTACCTTTTATGAGGACATTTGTGATTATCTTGGATTATCCAAGGGTACTGTAAATATGACCTCCGCACCTCAAGATCTTTTCACTTGTATCTTCAAAGCCCCTTTTCTCATATACAGTAATATTCACATTTCCAGGGATTAGGTCTTGGATATCTTTGGGGGCATTACTCAATATATATAGTTGATCTTAGAAATATTAGATGTGTATATAAACCCATTAGAATAATAAATAGGGCAGTTAAAATATTTTCCTCATGGCATACCAGTCCATCAAATGAGTGCTACCAAATGCTCCTAGCCAGTGGGTACTAACTCAACACAGCATGCTTTCTAATTCTAAGTGACACTCAACAACCTGCATTATATCTTCTTGCCATTATTTCAAGTTTTGATAAACAGCTTATGTCTGTAATAGCTGACAAAAAAATATAAAAGCAATAGTGTTAAAGTGATGTAACTGCTAGATTAGTTTGCTAGGGCTGTGTATTGTTTTATTAAAATATCATTGATATACAGTTTTATGAAGGTTTCACATGAGCAACATTCTGGTTACTACATTCACCTGTATTATCAAGTCCCCCCACATACCCTATTGCAGTCACTGTCCATCAATGTAGCAAAATGCTGTAGAGTCATTATTTGTCTTCTCTGTGCTATACTGTCTTCCCAGTGGCCCCCCCATACCATGTGTACCAGTCATAATACCCCTCAATCCCCAACTCCTCCCCTTTTGCAACTGCTAGTCACTTTTATTTAAGAGTCTGCGAGTCTGCTGCTGTTTTGTTCCTTTAGTTTTGCTTCATTGTTATACTCCATAAATGAGTGAAATCATTTGGTATTTTTTTTCTCTGCCTGGCTTCTTTCACAGAGCATAATTCCCTCTAGTTCCATCCATGTTGTTGCAAATGGTAGGATTTGTTTTCTTCTTATGGCTGAATAATATTCCATTGTGTATATGTACCACCTCTTCTTTATCCACTCATTTACTGATGGATGCTTAGGTTGCTTCCATATCTTGGGTATTGTAAATAGTGCTGCGATAAACATAGGGGTGCATATGTCTTTTTGGATCTGAGATCTTGTTGGCTTTAGGTAAATTCCTACAAGTGGAATTCCTGGGTCAAATGGTGTTTTTTAGTTTTTTGAGGAACCTCCATACTGCTTTCCACAAGGGTTGAACTAATTTACATTCCCATGAACAGTATAGGAGGGTTCCCCTTTCTCAGCATCCTCGGCAGCATCTGTTGATTCCAGGGCTGTGTATTTTTAAGGGCATGACATAGTAAGCTTTTGATTTCAGAGGTATCTATTCCAAAGACCCATCTCAAAGACTGGGTCTATTGCCAGCTGTATTACATAGCTACTAGCAAAACAACCAGATAAGGAACCAGGTTGCCCCAATCATGAAGTTTCCCTTTTAGAAAGCTCTAGGTAACTTAGATAACTGGCTGCTTGGGTGACTCTACTTTTCCTCATTTTTTCTACACCCTGATTTCTGCTCTTATGCTTTAAATTCACCAATAAGGACTTACCCAGCAAAACCCTAGGCTCTCTGCTTTTAGACCCTAATAAAGGCAGAGTTCCTGGTCCACACTCTCTCCCTCTTTCTCTACCTTCCAGCTTATGGTGTGGCCCTCATGTAGCCCTTGGGCATGCTATGTACACTCCAGGACCTGTGAGTAACAAATCTTATTCTTTAAAGTTCCCTTTGAAGTTCCCTGATGGTTTTGCAGAGATTTTCTCTGAATCATAATAAGAACCACAAGGCCTGGTCCAGTAACAAAATTGGCCCAAGTAGTTGAGGGAATGTCTGTGGGGCTCCTATGAGTAATTTCAGGCCAGGTGAGTGTCTCAGGCACTCCTAGCCAAGGACATCACAATAGGCTTCCATAAGAGTAAAAAGACCGGGTCGTTTAAAGAAACAAATTTATTTTCTCATGATGTTGGAGGCTAAGAAGTCCAAAATCAAGGTGCAGCAGGGTTGGCTTCTTCTGAGAAACTCTCTCCTTAGCTTCTAAAAAGCTCTCTTCTCTCTGTGTCTTCACATGGGCTTCTTTGTATGTGTGTCCATATCTTTTCCTCTTATAAGGACACCAATAATATTGGATTAAGGCCCATCTGTTGATCTCATTCTAACTTAATTACCTCTTGAAAGACCCTATCTCCAAATAGTCACACTTTATTATGCCACTGGATGTTAGGACTTCAACATATAAATTCCGGGGGAACAAAACTCAACCCGTAACATGTGCCAAAGAAAAGTAGATGCTTAATCTTAAAACTCATGAAATATCCTTAAGAAACTGGTTGAAGAAACCTAAAACCAAAAGGAACAGGCCATCAGGGATTAGCAAAAGTCCCTTGATACCATGGATAAGGACACCAAAAACATCAATAAAGCCAGTAAGGATGGACCAAGAATTGTATAACAATGGCCAGAAGAAACTGTATGTGTTTGTATTTTTCAAACAAATACAAAGAAACTTGTATTTTCCAAACAAATTTGGAAAAAAATTTTTTAATGGAAGCATGATGGCCAGTGCACAATATTGGGAATGCTTATTTTATAAACTAAACTAATAACCCCATAACACAATGGTTCTCCAACTATGGCCCAAAGACCCATAGGTTCCCCCAGATCCTGTCTTTTCTAACTATGTATCTGTGTGAAGCCAGACTTTTCTTCATATACTTCAACCAAAACAAATCACATAGACTAAATGGAAAACCATGTATGAGACTCCAGCTCATCTTTCATTAAAGACATTAAAAACATTTGCAGAAATGTAAAACAGTGCCACTCTTCTCACAAATTTTTGTTTTTGTTAAGTTATTTTTCAATGTTATTTGTATTAACATGCAATGGATTATTTTACTGTTAACTGGGTTAATTAAATATTCTCATTTATCAGCTTTAATTTCTGATATGATTAATATTGGAAGATCTGCCCACAAAGATGAAAGCCCTTTAGATCCTTAATAATTTAAGATGTTATGGGAGCCTGAGAACAAGATGTCTGAGAACCCAGAGCATTAATTCAGTTAGAATGTCCATTGCAGAAACCCATTCTATCTCCCCAGTGCATATTCTAACTAACTTGGTTTGCCTAGTTATACAAATCTAGTTCAACTGTGATAAATGAGGCAATTTGTCAATAAAACCTTAAAGCCTAAGCATTTATGCACCTAATAACATTGCTTCAAATTAAAAACATAAAATAAAAAATGATAAGGAGGCAAAGAGAAAGAGACTAGTCCTAAAATATAGCTGGAGATTACAAGATACCTTCCTCAATAATTAACAGAACAAATAGACAGAAAATCAGTAAATATACAGAAGTATTGAAAAATATTATCAACTTGACCCAATGAGATTTATAGAACATCCCACCCAACTACAACAAAATACACATTCTTCTCAAATGCTCACAGAACATTTACCAAGATAGACTATATTCTGGGTGATAAAACAATTTTTAATAAATTTGAAAGGCCAGTTTAACACTGAAATATAGATATTGAAAGAACACTTAATGATTATGTAATTATATTGGAAACCAATAGAGGACAGATCCTTTGAAAATCTCAAAATGTGTGGAAACATTCCAAATAGCCCCTGGCCCAGGGAAAACTAGAAAAGCATAATCTGAGTGAAAATAAAGCACAAGATATCTAAATTTGTAAGACAGAGATAACACTATTTCACGAGAAATTTATAGACCTACAACACAACTATATTAGAAAATAAAAAGGCTCTCAATGACCTCAGCTTTTACCATAAGTGAAAGTAAGAGTAAATTAAGCCCAAGGTTAAATTAATCCCAAAATAAATATACACCTAAAGGCCTTCCTAGTGAGAAAAAACCAGGTCCAGGTGGCTTCATCAGTGAATTCTACCAACCATTTAAAGGAGAACAAATATGAATTCTACACATACTTTACCACAAAACTGAAGAGGAAGGAATACTGTCCAACATATTCTTTAAGACCAACATTACAGTGATATCAAAACCAGACAATGGCATTACAAGAACACTACACACCAGGCATTCTCAGGAGCATAGAAGCAAAAGTTCTTTAAAAAATTTAGCAAATTATGTCTAACAATCAATGAAATGGACAATATATCACACTTAAGTGGAGTTTATTCTAGGAAAACAAGGCTGATTTAACGTTTTTTAAAAAATGCAATTCACCACATTAACAAACCAAAAGAATTTATGATCATGTCACCAAACACAAAAAGAGCAAGATAAAATCCATTCCTGATAAGAACTCTCAGCAAACTAGCACCTTAAGGGAACTTCCTAAACCTCAAGTATATTTCTGGAAAACTTACAGACTATAATCATACATAGCGGTAAAAAACTGAATGCTTCTGACTAAGATAGAAAGATGACAACAATATCTAATTTATAACTACTCCTATTCAATAGTGTTTTGAGCTCCAAACTAGTACACTAAGGGAAATACAGAAAAAGACAAACAGAAATGGAAAGCAGTAAAACTATTTACAGACAATAAGATCTTCTATGTAGAACATCCAATGGGATCCATACAATAGGTACTCTATTAAGTGACTTTAACAAGGATACAAAATAAGAACATACATTATTTTTCAGTACAGACAAAAATGATCAAGATGAGATTATAAATATAATAACATTTACAATAGCATCAAAAATTTGATAAACTTTGGAATAAATCTGACAAACGATGTATGTCTTAAATACTGAAATCTACAGAAACCATATGAAACTATGCTAAACAGCAATAATCACTGGGGAAGTGGAAATTAATACCACAATAAGATACTACTTCACACCTATTAGAATGGTTAACATTAAAGAGACTGACCACAGCAACTGTTGGTAAGAGTGTGAAGCAACTAGAACTCTCATATAGTGCTTGGTAGGAAGGTAAAATGATGCAATCTTTTTGGAAAAGGATTTGGCTATAAACTTGGTTATATAAGTAAACAAACATCTAATGTGACCTATCCATTCTACTCAGAAGTATTTAATTTACTCAAGAAAGAAAAAAACATATGAAGATTTGTACACAAATGTTTATAGTAGTTCTATTTTTAATAGGCAAAATCTGAAAATAATCTGATGCTTATCACATATGAAATGTTAGACAAAATGTGACCAATGTAACAGTACTCAACAATAAAAAGAAGTGAACTATTTTTATATACAACAACATGGATGAATCTCAAAATAATTATGGTGAGTAAAAGAAGCCAGACAAAAAAATAGTATATACCATATGATTCCATTTATATAAAAGTCTAGAAAATGTAAACAAATCCATGTTGAAGAAAGCCTAAGGACAGGGATGGAAAGGAGCAATAACAAATGAGTATTAAGAAATTTGGGGGGTTGTTCATTATCATGAATGTGTTGATGGACTCATGGGTAAAATGTGTATCAAAATTTATAAAACTGCTTTAATTATGTGCAATTTATTTTATCTCAAAAAAGTTCTTAAAAAAAGACCAAAATAAATGATGATAGTTGTACAACATGAATACCCAAGAACTATAATACTTAAAGCCAGTAAATTCTGACACAAAAAAGAAGAGGTTTACTGAACTCAAAGCTGACGCCGAACATGGTAATAGTCAGTATGAAGATGACCAAAGAATCCATATTTCCAGGCTATCTACTTTTTGTCATGTTAACTGTTCAATATATGGTAATGTAAAGCCTTTTACAAGATGTTACCTGTGAGATATGATTGATGGAAGACTCCATTCTCCGGAGCTGAGAGGCCTGGATATCCAGCAGCTGGAGAACATTGTTGGCCAATGCATTTATTTGATAAGCAACACTAGCTAGGGATTGGGTTGTGTAGGCTTTGGTCTCTTCTAAAGCTTTTCTCTTGTCTGTAGCCTAAAATAAGAACAAAAACAACCAATTTAGGTTAACATTCATTAAATATATATTTTATAGAAAGGCAGGCAGAGTTATAATTGTATTTTCTAATAGAGAAACCTAATTAAATAAAAAAGAAAACCTCATCAGACCACTCTGATGATAGTATCAGGACACTAGTGAAACCATGACAGAAATTCCCATATGCCAGAGGTCAATCAACTGTCATCAGAAGCACACAGTAATGGTTGGTCCTAAGTCACCTAAGTCATCTCTCAACCACCAATTTATCATATTATATCTCTAAAATCTTATGTCAGCCACAAGCTCCCAACCCACTGTTGGGAGTTTAACTAAATTACTCCGTAATATTGCTGCTTTGTCATCAGTTTTGTAAATAGCTCAGTGGCTGGCAGAGGCCTTGAACTGACACCAGTTTATCCCCTTAGTACATGCCTTATATAACAGCCTTCTGGGTCACAAATAAATGTAAGACCCTGTCATGACTCCCCCAGTGCATCTTTTGATAAACAGTCTCTCCTGCCTCCCAACTCCTTCCCCTTTGGGCCCCTTAAAAAAGACCGCCATGGAACTTATCAAAACCCTATTCTTTTTGGTTTGAGTTAATCAATCCAGCCTTAGCCTGGGAACCCCAAAGCATTCCACTTGGGGACCCTAATGAAGTCACATGCCCCAGGTCTTGCTGCTTACTCTCTGCCTGGACTCTGCATTAAACTCCTTGTACATCCCCTGGAGGCATGCTGTATACCTCCTCCAGGACTTGTGAGTAACAAACTCCTTTATTTCATTTTCCCTTGTCATCTTTTGTTGAACCTTGGCTCACCATACAATGACACCCCATTGCTTCTACTTAATAAATGTTAGTTTGAGCCCCTCCCCCCAAAAAATCACAATACCCACTAACAATGATATAGGCTAAGTACACTCCACCTTTTCCATATTTACAGTAATCACCATCTGATACCAACCTTCCTGTTATCCATTATGGCCAAGCCTCTCATTTCAACAGAAACTGTGAAACTTATGAACCAAACTCCTATACATAACTCAGTCAGGTGGTGAGAAAAGTTCTGAGACAAAGTTGCAAAGTTCAAAAATAAGTGATAAACTCTGTTTAAAGGGGGAGAGGGGGCAGATGGGCCAGCAACTTGTATCACAAAGGGTAAATTATCTAAAAATGAAGAAAAGAGCCAAGAATTGGTAGAAGAAAATAGAATAGAGATCTGACAGACAGTTCATAAAAAAAAAGCAATGCAACCACTCTTAACCATTTGAAAAGACCTTCACTATAGAAAAGAAATGCAAATGCAAACTAATAATACATATACTTCTCATCTATCCATCTGACAAATACCCAAGTCTAACATGGTACTTTACAAAGTTATGGAGAAAAAAACTCTGATACACTGCTGGTGATATCAAGCAAAATTATACATGATTTATTTTTAGTCCCAGTAATTTCACCTATAGGAATCTCAAAAAAATCAATGGCAAAAATATATATGCAGTTATTCATTATGACACTATTTCTAATAATAAAAGACTGGAAAGAACCCACATAACCATCAACCAGGTACTGGTTAAATAAGTAATGGTATCTCCAAATAGTGGAGTAATAAGGAATACTGCTGTAATAAGGAATGTTGAGGAATGTCCCTATTACCACAGCACCATGACCTCCAAACACTAAGGTGAGAAAACAACATGGGAAAAAAATGTTTAATACAATACTACTATTAATTACATGTGGGGGAAGGGGTAAGTATATTGGAGGGACTATGGATAGAATCCTTTGAACATATCTTGTTTTATAAAATTTGTTTTTGGAACTATGTAAGTAATTTACACAATTATGAAACAAAATTAAATTTTATAAAGGAATTTCCAAAAATTTTTATAAAAATTAATCAAATGAGCCTGTGCATCCAATTAGCTGCTTAACAGGAGGAAATATTCTAAAAGTGACTTCCACACACAATTTGATTGCATATTCTTAGTGGGATTTATCCTTAGAACAAAAATAATTCAAAGAGGAAAAAAACTAAAACTATTTTCAATCACTTTATTGCTGATGGTAGTTTTGAAATTATCCTGAGACTGTTATTTGTGTAATGTGGTATAAAACAAGTCATTCATACATTCATGACACTGAGATCAGATTACTGGCATGGCTCAAAAGAGATTCTACTGTTAAGAATAATGAGGTTAAAAAACCTGTAGTTCTGGATTTAAACTAAAAGCATCAGTTTGAACCTAATTTTTATCTTGTCTTATCATATCAATATCCTAGCTTTGCCCAGTGAAAAGGCCTAATGCAAACCATGGCAACTACATATCATGACAGTATTGTGTACCTGAAATTTGTTAAGAGTAGAAGTTAAATGTCCTCATCACAAAAAAAAAAAGATAAATAGGTGATGGATGTGTTTACTACATAAGAGCAATCATTTTACAACATGTGCATATACCAAATCATCATGATGTATATTGTAAATTTCTCACAATTCTACTTGTCAATTACACCTTGACAAACCTGGTAGGAAAAAAGAAGAAAAGGCATAAAAATAATGTCTAGGAGAATTCAAGATGGTGGCATGAGAGATGAGATGGAGAATCACAAACAGTACAAAAATATAGTTAATTAATACAACTAACCTGAAGACACCAACAAGAAAGAAGGCTGAACCAGACTGCATACAAACCTCACGAACAGAGCTGACCTCACGAAACACGGTAATGTATGAAAGCCAAGCCCTTCCCCAACTCCAACTCACCAGCAGGAGGAAGAGAAATGGACCCTGGGGCAGGGGTGGAAGCCTGGAACTAATGAACACCTAGCCCTGGACTTCTGCTTTGTGAGCTGAAACCTACGGTGTATGGTGCTCTGCACATTGGGGAGCTCGGATAGGCGGAGTACTTGCGAAACTGACATTCCGGCCGTTTGTGGAGGAAGGGATACACATCTGGCAGTTCTGTGTCACAAGAAAGGCAGGTAGTCTGAGAGACTTCCTAGCAGTGAGGGGGCTGCTGAAGGGGCGGGGTTTGGGAGGAGTTTGCTGCATGGGAGAAGGGAGAGCTGCACAACGTAAAGGATGTCTGGGCACAGTCTGCCCAGCTGGTTGGAAACTTTGAGGACCTTAAGGAGCTCCATCCCCTTGGCTGTCTACTCAGCTCCAAGCACCCCACTGTGACACACAGCCTGCTGCACCTTTCTTCTAGGCTACCGGCACAGGTTTGCAAACTGGCAGTCACTGTGCTGGCATCAGGCCAAACAGAGGGAGGCCCCGCCTAAACAGCTGGAGATGCAAAGCACAGAGGCTTACGTGTGTGTGCTTGACCCACTGGCTCTGACACTGGAGACAGGCACCAAAGAACGGGAATCAGGAAACAGAGCTTTCCTGCCCCCAGGCACAAGCTCCACTCCCCTAGGACCCCCAACCTCACTCTAGGGGCTGAGCAGCTCCAAAGACTAGAGTTTCTGCACACTACTGGGCACCACACAGAAATACGAAATGACAAAAGAACATGGTTCAGACCAAAATCTCACAAACCCCAGAAAGAGGGCCAAATAAAACCATACTCGCCAATCTTCCTGAAAGAGAGTTCAAAATAAAAATTACAAACATGCTTATGCAGCTACAGAAAAACATTCAAGAACTCTGGAAAGAATTTACGTGGGAGATTCAATCATTAACAAATTCCATATCCAAAATGAAACATACAATGGAGGGATTTAAAAGATTAGATGTAGTAGAAGAGATGGTAAATGGAATAGAAATTAGAGAAGGGGAATACAAGGAAGCTGAGGCACAAACAGAAAAAAGAATCTCCAGGAATGAAAGAATATCGAGAGAACTGTGTGACCAATCCAAACGGAACAATATTCGCATTATAAGGGTACCAGAAGAAGAGAGAGAAAAAGGGACAGAAAGTGTCATTGAGGAGGTAATTGCTGAAAACTTCCCGAATCTGGGGAAGGAGATAAGTCTCTCAAGCCATGGAGGTACACAGATCTAACAACACAAGGGACCCAAAGAAGACAACATCAAGACATACAATAATTAAAGTGGCAAAGATCAAGGATAAAGACAGACTTTTAAAAGCAGCTAGAGAGAGAAAAAAGATCACATACAAAGGAAAGCCCATCAGGCTATCATCAGACTTCTCAGCAGAAACATTACAGGCCAGAAGAGAGTGGCATGAGGTATTAAATACAATGAAGCAGAAGGGCCTCTAACCAAGAATATATCCAGAAAGGTAATCATTTAAATTTGAATAAGGGACTAAACAATTTTCAGATAAGCAAAAGCTGAGTGAATTTACCTCCCACAAACAGTCCCTATACTGTATTTTGGACAGACTGCTATAGATGGAAGGGTTCCTAAGGTTTAATATCTGTCACCAGAGATAATAAAACCACAGTAAAGAAAGTAGAACAGTTAATTACTAAGCAACTGCAAAATTAAATCAACTATCCCCAAAGTCAATCAAGAGATTGAAAAAGAGTACAGAATATGATACCTAATATAAAAAGAATGGAGGAGGAAGAAAAAGAAGAACGTTTAGATTGTGTTTGTAATAGCATATTAAGTGAGTTAAGTTAGACTCTTAGATAGTAAGGAAGTTAACCTTGAACCTTTGGTAACCACGAATCTAAACCTGCAATGGCAATACATACATACCTATCCATAATAACCCTACTTGTAAATAGTATGAACACACCAATCAAAAGACATATAGTCACTGCATGGATAAAAAAACAAGACCCATCTATATGCTGCCTACAAGAGACTCACTTTAAACCCAAAGACATACACAGACTAAAGGTGAAGGGATGGAAAAAATATTTCATGCAACTAATAGGGAGAAAAAAACCAGAGTTTCAGTACTTGTATCAGACAAAATAAACTGCAAAAGAAAGTCACATGAGACAAAGAAGGACATTACATAATGATAAAGGGGTCAATCCAACAGGAAGATATAACCATTATAAATATCTATGCACCCAACACAGGAGCACCTACATATGTGAAACAAATACTAACAGAATTAAAAGGGGAAATAGAATGCAATGCATTCATTCTAGGAGACTTCAACACTCCACTCACTCCAAAGGACAGATCAACCAGACAGAAAATAAGTAAGGAGACAGAGGCACTGCACAACACATTAGAACAGATGGACCCAACAGACATCTACAAAACTCTACACCCAAAAGCAGCAGAATACACATTCTTCTCAAGTGCACATGAAACACTTAAAAGAATAGATCATATCCAGGGCCATAAAAAGAGCCTCAGTAAATTTTACAAGATTGAAATTGTACCAACCAGTTTCTCAGACCACAAAAGTATGAAACTAGAAATAAATTACTCAGAGAAAATGAAAAAATCCCACAAACACATGGAGGCTTCACAACATACTCCTAAATAACCAACAGATCAAAGACTAAATAAAAACAGAGATCAAGCAATATATGAAAACAAATAACAATAATTAAACACCACAGATCTGTGAGATGCAGAGAAGGCTATGCTAAGAGGAAGTATATTGCAATACAGGCCTACCTAAGGAAAGAACAATCCCATATGAACAGTCTAAACTCACAATTAACAAAAATAAAAAAGAAGAACAAATGAGGCCCTAAGTCAGTAGAAGGAGGGACATAATAAATATTAGAGCAGAAATAAATAAAATTGAGAAGAATAAAACAATAGAAAGAATCAATGAAAGCAGGAGCTGGTTCTTCGAGAAAATAAACAAAACAGATAAACCTCTAGCCAGACTTACCAAGGAAAAAAGAGTCTACACACATAAAAAGAATAAGAAATGAGAAAGGAAAAAATCACTACACACACCACCGAAATACAAAGAATTATTAGAGAATACAATAAAAAATTATATACTAACAAACTGGATAACCTAGAGGAAATGGACAGCTTTCTAGAAAAATACAATCTTCCAAGGCTGACCCACAAAGAAACGGATAATCTGAACAGGCCAATTACTGGCAACGAAATTGAACTGGTAATCAAAAACTACCTAAGAACAAAACCACTTGACTAGATGGTTTTACCACTGAATTTTATCAAACATTTAGTGAAGACCTAATACAGATCCTCATTAAAGTTTTCCAATGAGAAGAAGGGAATACCTCCAAACTCATTCTATGAGGCCAGCATCACTCTAATACCAAAACCAGGCAAAAACACCACAAAAAAGAAAATTACAGACCAATATCCCTGATGAATGTAGATGCAAAACTACTCAACAAAATATTAGCAAACCGAATTCAAAAATACATCAAGAGGATCATACACCATGATCAAGTGGGATTCATCCCAGGGATGCAAGGATGGTACAACATTTGAAAATCCATCAACATTATCCACCACATCAACAAAAAGAAGGACAAAAACCACATGATCATCTCCATAGGTGCTGAAAAAGCATTTGACAAAATTCCACACCCACTCATGATAAAAACTCTCAACAAAATGGGTATAAAAGGCAAGTACCTCAACATAAAAATGCCATATATGACAAACCCACAGCCAACATTATACTTAACAGTGAGAAGTTGAAATCTTTTCCTTTAAGATTGGGACAAGACAAGATGTCCACTCTCCCCACTACTTTTCAACATAGTACTGGAGGTTCTAGCCAGGACAATCAGACAACACAAAGAAATAAAAGACATCTAGACTGGCAAGGAAGAAGTTAAACTGTCCCTGTTTGCAGATGACATGATATTGTACATAAAAAACCCTAAAGAATCCACTCCAAAACTACTGGATATAACATCTGAATTCAGCCAAGCTGCACGAAACAAAATTAATTCGCAGCAATCTGTGGCATTCCTATACACTAACAATGAACTAGCAGAGAGAGAATTCAGAAAAACAATTCCACTCACAGTTGCATCAAAAAGAAGAAAATACCTAGGAATAAACCTAACCAAGGAAGTGAAAGACCTATACTTTGAAAACTACAAGACACTCATGAGAGAAATTAAAGAAGATGCCAAATAAATGGATATCCATCCCATGCTCATGGATAGGAAGAATTAATATTGTCAAAATGGCCATCCTGCCTAAAGCAATCTACAGATTCAATGCAATTCCTATCAAAATACCAACAGCATTCTTCAACAAACTAGAGAAAATCGTTCTAAAATTCATATGGAACTACAAAAGACCCCGAATAGCCAAAGCAATCCTGAAAAGGAAGAATAAAGCTGTGTGGATTATGCTCCCCAACTTCAAGCTCTAGTATAAAGCCACAGTAATCAAGACAATTTGGTACTGGCACGAGAACAGAGCCACAGACCAATGGAACAGACTAGAGATCCCAGATATAAACCCAACCATATATGGTCAATTAATATACGATAAAGGAGCCATGGACATACAATGGGGAAATGACAGCCTCTTCAACAACTGGTGTTGGCAAAACTGGACAGCTACATGCAAGAGAATGAAACTGGATTATTGTTTAACCCCATACACAAAAGTAAACTCGAAATGGATCAAAGACCTGAACGTTAAGTCATGAAACCATACAACTCTTAGAATACAACATAGGCAAAAATCTCCTGAATATAAACATGAGCAACTTCTTCCTGAACGCATCTCCTCGAACAAGGGAAACAAAAGCAAAAATGAACTCATGGGACTATTTCAAACTAAAAAGTTTCTGTATGGCAAAGAACACCATCAACAGAACAAAAAGACATCCTACAGTAAAAGAGAATATGTTTGTAAATGACATATCTGACAAGGGGTTAACATCCAAAATATATAAACAACTTAAACTCCTCAACACCCAAAAAGCAAATAACCTGATTAAAAAATGGGCACAGGATATGAAGAGACAATTCTCCAAAGAAGAAATTCAGATGGCCAACAGACACATGAAAAGATGCTCCACATTACTAATCATCAGGGAAATGCAAAATAAAACCACAGTTAGATATCACCTCACACCAGTAAGGAGAGCCAGCATGGAGAAGACGAAGAACAACAAATGATGGTGAGGATGCAGAGAAAGGGGAACCCTCCTACACTGCTGGTGGGAATGTAAGCTAGTTCAATCATTGTGGAAAGCAATATGGAGATTCCTCAAAAAACTAAAAATACAAATACCATTTGACCAGGGAATCTCACTCCTTGGAATTTACCCAAAGAATACAACTTCTCAGATTCAAAAAGACATATGCACCCCTATGTTTATCGCAGCATTTTTTACAATTGCCAAGATATGGAAGCAACCTAAGTGTCCATCAGTAGACGAATGGATAAAGAAGAGGTGATACATATACACAATGGAATACTATTCAGCCATAACAAAGACATAAATCCTAATATTTGCAACAACATGGATGGAGCTGGAGGATACTATGCTCAGTGAAATAAGCCAGGCAGAGAAAGACACATATCATATGATTTCCCTCATTTGTTGAGTATAACAAATAAGCAAAACTGAAGGAACAAAATAGCAGCAGACTCAGAGACTCCAAGAAGGACCTAGTGGTTACCAAAGTGGGGGGTGTGGGAGGATGGGTGGGCAAGGTGGGAGAAGGGGATTGAGGGTTATTTTGTCTAGTACACATGGTGTGGGGGATCATGGGGAAAACTGTGTATCACAGAGAAGGCAAATTGTGAATCTGTGGCATCTTACTACACCGATGGACAGTGACTACATTGGGGTATGGGTGGGGACTTGATAATATGGGTAAATGTAGTAACCATATTGTTTTTTCATGTGAAACCTTCATAAGAGTGTATATCAATAATACCTTAATAAATAAATAAAGAGTGTATATCAATAATACTTAATAAACAATTTAAAAAAAAAGAAGTAATGCAATAGGGGAGAATACAGTAACCATGGTGCTGCATAAGATTGTATCTCAATGATACCTGAATAATAATAATAAAAAAGGACTTCCCTTCAAGAAACTTATTTTGTTAGGAAAAAAAAAAAGTAATGCATTATAAATGTAAAAAAATACTTTATGGTTTTTAAATTTTCAGAAAATACACCAATACATGTATGTATTCAAGAATATAAGAACTGATATCATACCCTACAGTTACATATCCTGCTTTATTCATATAATTATGCACCCAAAGCATTTTCCCATGTACTGTTCTTCCCTAGCATCTTCTTAAAAAAATAACTTTCAATAACTTCATGATCATGGTAGTAAACTGTTCGTTGCCTATTCTCCCCATTTTAATCCCTCTGATATTAGGTCATCGGTGCACTGGTCCTGTTTAAAAAAAAAAAACATAAATGAAACAACTTCAAATCCAACTTCCTCTAAATGATCAACAAAGAGATGACATAATTTAGTAGTTTTTGGAATTCAGCAGAACACATGTACAGTTAATTAATGTACCTCCTACTATTCTCCTTATTGGTACAGTCTAATACATAAAAGTAGAAAAAATAATACAACCCTTTACCTGTCCTTCAACTTTAACAAGTATCATATTTAATTTTATAAATTCACATTTGGTATTTACAATGCTTACAAAGTTCTGTACCTGAAAAACATTAAAATTTCACCTTCATAAGATTGTGTAACAACGATACTTAAAAAAATGATTAACATTACTAAAAAATGTAAACACAAATTTCTATGGAGCAAAGGGCAAAATAAAGATCTACAAATTCACAGAAAAAGATAAAGTTTCACTTATTTCTTCCATGGACTCAGAATCCTTTCCTTAGAAAATATCTTAAAAATACCCATTTCAATGTAGGTATTTTTATATCATATGAAATGCCAACCCACAACACTGTTCATTTTGCTCTAGCTCTACATTAAATCTGTTTTCCTCAAATACTAGCATTGTTGATTTGTTTTTGTAAGAAAGATAAAAGAAAACTTAAAATAAAAGTACTTACTCATTTTACAAGTTTAATGAAACATTATTTTCTTCCAACTCTTCCCTCTAACATTTTTTGCTATATAATTAAGTTTTAAACACCAACCTACAAGTTAATTTTAAGAATACCATTTTTAAGTTAGGGCCCTTCTTTATTGAAAGATACCCTAAAATAGAAAGCAGAGCCTATACCTAGCATATACCCTACAGTACTGACCTGTATAAAAACATTTGAGAATAATAGCTTGACTTGAATTAAAATGTCCTCTTTTCTTACTCACTTTAAACATTTCCTTAAAGTCTGTCAGGAAGACCTGAAAATAACTGCTTTTTTTGAGGAACATTATATCTCTGTCCTAATTGCAAATGGTTTAATGACCCTGCTTAGGTAACAAAACAGGGGTCTCATGCATTTAAAAAGTTTTGTCATTTTTACCTTTCCTGTCATTCTTTCTAGAAATGCCACATCATATCTTTTTAATAACTTTGAATTTACATCTAATCCAAAACTTCCAGAAACTTTTCCAAAGTATTTTTCCCAGAGTATTTTAAATGATAAAAGTTTTTCCAATTATGCAATGAAAGCAACTTCATGAAAATGCATTAAAAAAAATCACCTATATCTAAAAACCACCACATTTCAATGACTCCAACAAACGAGTTACCATTAGAAGCATCATTTTTGTTTCACTTAGAAAAAACCTGTTAACTCTAAATAAAATTTAAGAATTTTGCATTTATAGAAAACACTATTTCATATTTATACAGATGGTGAAATTAATATGTCACTCCTTTTTTTCCACCCCTTCACTTATTTCACCCATTCCCACGCCCACCTCCCCTGTGCAACGGTCTGTTTTGTGACTATAAGCCTATTTTTGTTTGTTCATTTGTTTTGTTTTTTATATTCCACATATAAGTGAAATCCTATGATATCTGTCTCTCCCTGTCTGAATTCACTTAACATAATACCCTTTAGAGGTACACCAATGTTGTTGCAAATAGAAAAACTTCATTATTTTTTTATGGCTGAGTACTATTCCATCGTGTATATGTGCCACTTCTTTTTTTATCCACTCATCTATCAATGGGCATTTTGGTTGCTTATCTATTTTATAGGTTTTTGTAAATAATACTGTGATAAACATAGAAATGCATATATCTTTAATGTCACTCTTAATCATAAATAGAATTAATATCTGCTAAAGAGTTCATATTCAAATTTATCCAAGTTTCTCCAACCAAAAAAAACTTTGTATCTTTTGTTTTGTATGGTCTGATCCAAAGATTGTTCACGGCTGTGACAGTTGTGTCTAGTTTCTTAAATCCAGAACATAGCCCCACCCTGACCTTCTTTTCTTTCAAAACAGACATTATCTTAAAAAATACAGGCCAGCTGTCTTATAGAATGTCCTACAATATGGACTTGTATGTTTGCTCACGTTTAGATTCAGATGAAACAGAGTAGCAATAATAGTATGTAGGTGATACTGTGAACTTCCCACTGCAGGCAATAACATCTTTTAAAATAAGGATCCACCATTATTTCCAGGACTTTCTTCCAAGCTTCTGACACCAATTCTACAAACTTTGATAAGCTGGTGCTATCTTAAAAGAAGTTGTTCAGAAAAAAAATTTTTTTAAGATAAAATCCAGAACTCTATTTTTTCCTCAAATGGTCCTTAAATGGCTTGTTGACAAGTTGCAATAAACCAGCCAAAACAACCAAGTTCACACAAGTGCAAACAGTAACTGCTACCTGGTTGACAGCTTAAGGACATCATATGTTATAAAATGCATTCCAAATGTTAAATGTGAGAGTGAGGAGGAAGTTCTTTAGAATTGACTAAATGCAAGAAACACTTCTTGGTTTAAGGGCCTTTTTCAAAAAAAGATGTTGCTAATGGTAAGGATTTAAAACTTCAAGTTTTAATAATACCTGTAACAGGAAGAGTTTATATACCATAACTTACACAAAAACACCTATTTTGAAAGTCAATCTAAGAGTTGGTTGGTTTGAGACCTAAGAAATTTTCCAGGAATAATCCACAATCATTTTGTGGAATGGGATGAGAAGACGAGGGAAAAGACGGCACACAGAACAAATTCTGGTTCACTACTGACAAGTAAACCAAATAAGCATGGAGTCATGGGGATTAGTGTATGCATATAGTCAATACCCAGCTAACATGAAAGAATCTACTTTTCTTCAAGGTAACTTCCAATCCAGTAAGAGTAAAAACTAAATGAAAAGAAATACTACCAGGTTATGACAAATATCCAGCAAAAATAATACATTTTTTGCATAATAATTCATGTTGAAACCTATAAACTTTAGCACAGTTCCTCCCTACTGCCTCCCACCTTAAGTAACCACTATCAGGCATTGAGCCCTTTCGTTCCCAGCAAAACCCCAGGGAAATCTCTGCTGCCTGTTGAGTCACACATGATTTTAATGGACAGGAATAGGAATCGTGGTACACTGTCTTTAATTGAAGAGCTAACACAAAACAATCAACAGCTAGTACACTCATTAAAATTCCAAGTACAACCCTAATGTAGAATCTTTTTAAACCTTCACAAGTCGAATTATATCTACAGAGCATTTCCAATAAGTAGATAATTAGACTAAAATTGTAAGGTTTGCCGTAATTATACACCAAGTCTGACACATCCCAGACTAATTCCTTTACCATCCTGTACCTTACCACAAGACTTATGTTTTAAAAACAGGCTTAACCTGGGGAGATGGGTGGGAAGGGAGGGATAAGAGGGTAAAAGGGGCATTACGATTGGCAGACATAGGGTGGGGGGGCACGGGGGGTACTGTACAGCTCAGAGAAGACAAGTAGCGATTCTCATCTCACTACGCTGATGGACAGTGACTGTGGTGGGGTTGGTGGGGGGGACCTGGTGATGGGGGGAGTTCAATCATCACGGTATTGCTTATGTAATTGTAGGTTAATGATACTAAAATAAAATAAATTATTAAAAAAAAAAAAAAAACAGGCTTAACGCAAAACCTATAAAAACCCCAGTTTTAGTTCCGGGAATATGGCGTCGTGAACGGACCAGCAGAAAAATTCCTCCCAACATTATATTTATTCACGAAAATACAGCAAATACAACTATCCCTAAAGAGAGACCAGAATACACAGGAAAGTGCACAGCGTACAGCTACACCAGTGAGAACTTGGCAGCCAGTGAGGCGGACGGGATACGGAGTGGCGACCCGGTGGGACCGAGCGCTCTCCTCCCCCCCCCACCCCCGAGAGCTCCGGCGGCCAGCGGCCAGACACTCCGGACAGAGGACTCGGCACCCGGCCAGGCGGGACAGAAACGCGATCCAGCGAGACCAGAGCGCCCCTCCACCCCAGCACTCCGGCGGGAGTCCCGGCAAGTCGGGTAAGGTATGGAGCCGCGAGCGGACCGAGCGCTCCTCCACCCCAGCGCTCCAGCAAGAGGAGAGGATTCAGAGCCGGGAGGGAGTGGAAGTCTGCGCCAGGAGCGCCGACACACAGCCTGCGGTGTAGCGGAGATAGGAGAGACAGAGGACACAGGGTCCCAGCCGGGAACGTGCAAGTTGCCCACGGCAGGTCTGGGAAGGAAAAAGAAAGGAGAAAAAAGGGAAGAAAAGCGCGCGCTCTACCTCAGCAGTCTTAAAGACACAGGAGCTCAGTAGAGGGGCCGGATAGCCCCGCAAACTGAGCCCAGCACGCTGGGAGTCCTGGGGAGCTTTGGACCCCTTGGCTGGCGACTGGGAAAGGGTGCCTGCCATTGAGACCCCCATGGAGATCAACAGCTTCCCATTGTTTCCAACCCAGCCAGAACTATAGAGTGGCGCTGGAATAGTGGAGCAACAGCGCCACCTAAAGCACTCGCGGGGAACCCACTCTCAGTGGCTTTTTTTTGTTGTTGTTATTGTTTTTTCTCCCCGTTCTTTTCCTTTTTTTCTTTCCCTCTCTTTCAACAGCCTCCCATTCATTCCCACACGGCCACAGCTTTAAAGGGCCGTGTGGAGCGACGTGGCCGCGGCTCTGGAATAGAGGAGCAATAGCGCCACCTACAGCATTCACACAGAAACCACCCCTGGTGGGCGTTTTGGTGTTTGTTTGTTTGTTTTTGTTTTTGTTGTTGTTGTTGCTGTTTTCTTTTACGTGTTGCGGCCTTTTCTTTGTCTTTCTTTTCCTTTCTCTCTCTCTCCTTTTAATTATTAGTAGAAATTTCTTTTTTTTCTTTTCTCTCCTTTCTTATCTCTCCTTGCTACCAACAACCAATTCTATAGTCATGAGAAGACAGAAGAATATGATACAGACAAAGCTTCAGACAAACACCACCCCAGAGAAAGAATCTGAAGAAATGGACATGCACAGTCTTCCAGAAAAAGAATTCAGAATAAAAGTCATAGCCATGCTGACGGATCTACAGAAAAATGCGCAAGAGCTGAGGGAGGAAGTGAGGGAAGTGAGGAAAGATAATGCAGAAATGAGACAAGCCTTCGACGGGCTCAACAGCAGATTGAATCAGGTTCAAGACACGATCAAGGAATTACAAGACAGGGACCAGGAATACAAAGAAGCTGAGGCAGAGAGAGATAAAAGGATCTCTAAGAAT
>JAQQAC010009376.1:17216766-17229222 GCA_029783875.1 Phataginus tricuspis | reverse complement strand
AAAGAAATGAAAGGCCAAGTGTAAAGAAACTGTGTGTTCACGGATGTGCACACCACCTTTAACAGAAAATTAGAAACAATCTGAATGACCGATGACAGGTGATAACAAATATTCATATAATGGAAAACATGTAGTCAATAAAAGTGATAATGATATTTACCAACAAGGGAAATGTATTAAGTCATGATTCAAAGTGGCAAGCAGAGCCACTGTTGAGTTATGGAATAAGAAATTATAGAATTTTATCTTATGCAATTATAGAAACAGCTGGGAAAGTTCTAAATGTCCAAGAGGAAAGTGGAAGGATCAGGAAGTCACCATCAGTCAATCTGAGAAGCCACACACATCCAGCTGCAGAAATGAGATTGTAAAGAAAGGCTCATGATGAGATCTGGGAAGCTAGCTGTACCTCTGCAGGTCTCCTGCCAGGTGATGGGCCCAATCTATGCTACTGTTGACCAAACTGTCAGCAACCAGGAAAAAGAACTGCAAGTAGAACAAAGGAGACCAAGGCTCTGCTGGACCCCACCAACACCTCTGCATCTCTCACTCTGCGGTCTCTGACCACAAAAACTTTCAGAGGTTATGAGTGTTGTTTATACAAATTCTCTTTTGGCCAATTCTTATCCACAACTATATGGGGAAAGAAAGAATCATACTATGGGACTATGAGATACACGGAGCAAAGCACCACACTACCTTCTGTCAAAACAGTCTATACACTCACCTGATTATATGCAGCTCTTGAATAAAGACAATAGCAGAATGTTTCAATCTAACATAATACAACCCCCTCACACAACCAAAAAGGTGCTATCTCCCCACAGGAGAATTCAAACTCTACTTCCTCTTTGAGTAATGTTCATTCTTTTTCTAGCTAGCTCAGTCTACTTTCCCCTTGATATCTGTAACTTAAATACTGATATACAAGGTTAACCACTATTAACACATTTTAAATATAGGAAAACTGGGGTGTGGGAAACTGGCTAATATATACATAAATATTAAAGTACAGAGGAACTATTCAAAATATTCATAACTATTAGTTTTCATTTTGTAACTGTCTATAAGGTCACAGCTAGTATTTATAAATGTCTTCTACTATGCATTACATATTCCATTCACCAATTGTTTCATCTTATTGTTCTTTGTCTGGTGGGCTGACTCAAACCTTCTCTGCCATTAGCAGCCCTACTTCATTCGATTGTCCTGGGTTTCCATTAACTTTTATCAGAGGACATGGGAGTGCTATAAGGCACTTTGGAGTATCTCCTTCATTCCACACACACTCCTCTTTACCCCTTTCATGTAGCAGCAACCCTATTTCCACTTGAGAATCAGAATCACTCACCCTAGCCGACAGAGCACTCTCCTGTTTGGCCTGTTCACTAGCATGAGGAACCCAAAACAGCCAGGTGCTCAACTTTCAGGTTAATGGAACCAATGCTACATTCCCCAGTAAAACCACTCCTCTCTTTGGAACTAAAAACTCTTAAAACTAGCATACCCCAAAGCTGTGGAGAAAAGAAGCAAAAAAGCGTATCTACATATCTATTCCCCATACTCCCAGTTATGTTCCTTCCAAGTCCATAACGAATTAGCCAAAGATTTACCTACAGCCATGAATCAGAATGGATCCACATCTCTAACCATTTCTCTTTCCAGGCAAAACAAAAAACTAAAGATGCACTGCTCAATGTTCTATCCACTGGGGGAAATTCCCTCCACCACTACCTTGGTCACCGCTCAGTGTGACTGTAGTGCTATAGATATCTATTCTCAGCTGTTACCAGCATTTTATGTACAACTATCTGTAGACTACGAGTAAGTTGTTTCTTCTTCATTCAGCTGTCTCCTCATGAAGCCATAGGAGTGGGCTGAGAGTAAAGAAGGAGTATGAACCACAAAAGAAGGTGTATAAAATATTCAACTAAAAGAAGGTTCTAGATTTCTTTTTTAAAGAAAAGTGTATACATACACACAAAAAAGGTCTAAAAGAAACATCAACATACTAGTGGTTATCTCTGGATTTTTTATCCAAAATTTTCAATGATCATTACTTCATAACCAGAAAAAGATGGTTTTTATTAAAAATTTTCTTGATATAATCTTAATATGTATGTGTTCATAGTGTAACCTAATTTTATATGGTATAATTAAATATCTATATAAATTAACTCACTGATAGTAAGAGATACATCAGCATGCTAACAGTTGGATTATGAATGATTTGTGTTTTCGTCACCCTCTTGCGTCATTTCCAAATATTCTACAATAACCATGTAACATTTTAATTGCAACCATCTAGCAGACACCAGAAGAATAAGAATAAGGCTAGTATCCCCTCACTACTACCCCACCAAGTACAAGGGGGCAAACAGATTGAATCTTTGATGACACTGAGCTAAGCAATTAACCAACTCTGGAATAATCCAACCTTGGCATTTCCTGTGATATAAAATAATAAATGTTCCTTACTGTTTAAGGCTGAGGTGAATTTTAATACCTATAACCAAATACAACCTAAATGACTTAACTTTTACATGGGGAAAGGGAAGAGTAAATTTCAAAAACAGTGTTGGTAAAACTTGCATGTAACAATTTATACTAGTATTCCTAGTCATAAGATTTAAAAATTTATTAGGGTAACTCCCAAACCAAGGTTATTTTCTAAACTACTCCACTAATTTAAAGCTGATTGTTACTCATTAAAATATTACCTGAGAAATAAGTCTAGTTTGCCCTTCCCATAAAGCAATATTTTATTTAATCTGTATTAGTTGCCCCAGGCTGCCATAAAAAAATTCCATTGACTGAGTGGCTGAAAAAGAAATTTTCTCACAGTTCTGGATGTTGAAAATTCTAAGATCAGGATTCTGTCTCTGGTGAGGCTTCTCTTCCTGACTTGCTGATGGCCACTTTCTCTCTGGGTCCTCACATGGCAGAAAAAGACTGACCTGTGGCATCTCTTCCCCTTTCATAAGGATACCAGTTTATCACATTAGAGCTATACCCTATGAACTGAGTTAACCTTAATCACCTCCTTAAAGGCCCTACCTCCAATACAGTCGTTGGGGCTTCAACATAGAAATTCGTGGCAGGAAGGCCACAATTCAATCCATAGCATCATCTTTCTCCTCAAAAGATTATGAAATACAGCCTTCTTAACAAATAACCAAAATATATTCTTGATAGTTATACATAACTGTTAGAAGTATTACTACTTAGTTTTCAAAGCTTTTTCACACAGTAAACTAAGCAGACATTCTGGTTTCACCTATGAAGGAATTTAAATTTTACTAATACTAACTTGTTCCAACGATTCCCTAACTAGTAAAGACAAGAGCTAGGACCAGAAGCCAGATCTGCATACTAATCCAATGGTCTTTACACAGCTCTTAATCTTGTCCTATGCACTTAAGGGATAGGAATTTTATTTCACCTAATGTTCTGAACAACAGAAGCGGCCTGGGAGTCAGACGGGGAAGGGTAATGCGCAAAAGACTGGGCTAAAAACAGACTGGAATGAACAAGAACAGTAGCCTGGAGGTGTGTGAGCTTAGTAGTCAGCAGGCCCAATGGGGAAATGAACCACAGCTGGGAAATCATATAGACTCTTCAGGAATTTGGTCTACATCCTGAGGACAATGGGAGCCACTGAAATATTTTCAGGAAGAAAAGACATGTATGGCTTTAGAAAACTTAAGCTGCAGGCAAGATTAAAGATGTCAGGAGAGAAACCTCCTCCCAAACTACTATAATATGAAAATATACCATATACAACAAATATTGAAAGAGAAACAGTAAAGAAGGCTGTGACAGACTGCCTACAGCTGGGGAAAGCAAACTTCAAGGAAAAGGGTAAAGTACAAAAGCCATGATCCGGAGGAACCCAAGCTCTTCCCCCACCCCAGCTCACCGGAGGGAGGAAGAGAAATGGAGTGGAAGAGGGATGGAGCCTAGGACTGCTGAACACCCAGCCCTGGTATCTGCTCTAGGAGCACGAACCCACCATTACATGGTGATCTGGAGATTAGTGGGGTCGGAAAGCTAAGACAGGTGGAATACTTGGAGAAACTTAGATTTCAGCTACTTGTGGAAAAAACAGGGATCCACATCCGGCTGCTCTGGGACAAAATAAAGACGGGCAGTCTGAGAGACTGACTAATAGCGAGAGGGCTGCTAAAGGGGCAAGGCTTGCACAGAGCTTGCTGTTCAGAAGAAAGGACAGGTGGACAAAATTGTCCAGGTGCACTCAGCCCAGCAAATTGGGAACTTTCAAGAGCTTCAAGCACTCTATCCACCTGGCTGGATGCACAGCTCCAATGCCCCACACCATGATACGCAGCCTGCTGGGCCTTCCTCCCAGGTGGCACCAATTTGCAAACCAGCTACCCGGCCACTGCTCCAGGCTAGCCAGAGGGGGCCCCGCCTACAGTAGCTACAAATACAAAGCATAGAGGCTTCTCCCTGTCACTTGGCCCACTAGCCCTGGCAGTGTGGGCAGGCACTGCAGCCAGGAAGCAAGAAAGAAAACTTTCCTTCCGACAGGCACGAGCGCCACTCCCTTGCCCCCCATCATCGCTCCACGGCTGAGCAGCTCCAGAGACTAGAGCTTCTGGGCACATGCAAATATGAAATGTCAAAGGAATCTGGTTCAAACCCAAATCCCACAAACACCAGAAAAGGGGAAAGGGAGAAACTGAACTCATCAATCTCCTTGAAAGAGATTTCAAAATAAAAATAATACATACTCAAGAGCTACAAAAAAATATTCTAGAACTCAGGGAAGAATTCACGAATGAGATAAAAAGGTTCAAGAATACAGTATCTGAAATGAAACATACACTGGAGGGAATTAAAAGCACATTAGATGAAGTACAGAAGACATAAATGAAACAGAAATTAGAGAACAGGAATACAAAGAAGCTGAGGCACAGAGTGAAAAAAGGATCTCTAGAAATGAAAGAATATTGAGAGAATTGCGTAACCAATACAAACAGAACAAAATTTGCATTATAGGGATACTAGAAGAAGAAGAGAGAGAAAAAGGGATAGAAAGTCTTTCAGGAGGAAACTGCTGAGAACTTCCCCAACCTGGGGAAGGAGATAGTCTCTCAGGCCATAGAGGTGCACAGATCTCCCAACACAAGGGACCCAAGGAGGACTACACCAAGAAATATAATAAATAAAATGGTAAAGATCAAGGATAAACACAGATGATTAAAAGCAGCCAGAGGGAGAAAAAAGATTACATACAGAGGAAAACCCATTACACTGTCATCAGGCTTCTCAACAGAAACCTTACAGGCCAGAACGGAGTAGCATGTTATATTTAATGCAATGTATATAACTACGAGTATATCGTAGCATGATATACTTAATGCAATGAAGCCAAAGGGCCTCAAACCAAGAAAACTCTACCCAAAAAGATTATCATTTAAATATGAAGGAAGGATTAAACAATTTCCAGATAAGCAAAAGCTGAGAGAATTTATCTCCCACAGACCATCTCTAAGTGTATTTTGGAGGGACTGCTATAGATGGAAGTGTTCCTAAGACTAAATAGCTATCGCTAGAAGAAATGAAACCACAGTAAAGAAAGCAGACAAATTAATTGCTAAGCAGGTACAAAATCAAATCAACCAACCCAAAGTCAGTCAAGGGATAGACAAAGAGTACAGAATATGATACCTAATATATAAAGAATGGAGGAGGAAGAGAAAGGAGGAGAAAAAAAAAAAGAACCTTTAGAATGTGTTTGTAATAGCATACTGAGTTAAGTTAGACTCTTAGATAGTAAGGAAGTTATCCTTGAACCTTTGGTAACCACGAATGGCAATAAGTACATACCTATCAATAATCACCCTAGATGTAAATGGTCTGACTGCACCAATCAAAAGACATACAGTCACTGAATGGATAAAAAAACAAGACCCGTCTCTATGCTGCCTACAAGAGACTCACTTCAAACCCAAAGACATACACAGACTAAAAGTGAAGGGTTGGAAAATGATATTTCATGCAACTAATAGGGAGAAAAAAGCAGAAGTTGCAGTACTTGTATCAGACAAAATAGACTTCAAAACAAAGAAAGTTAGAAGAGGCAAAGAAGGACATTTCATAATGATTAAGGGGTCAATCCATTAAGAAGATATAACCATTAAAAATATCTATGCGTCCAACACAGGAGCACCTACGTATGTGAAACAAATGCCAAGAGAATTAAAAGGGGAAATGGAATGCAATGAATTCATTCCAGGAGACTTCAACACTCCACTCACACCAAAGGACAGATCAACCAGATAGAAAATAAGTTTGGAGACAGAGGCAATAAACAACAGTTCAGAACAGATGGACCTAATGGACATCTACAGAACACTCCATCCAAAAGCAACAGGATACACAATGTTCTCAATGAAACAGGTAACATTTTCAATAGAGCATATAGTAGGCCACAGAAAGAGCCTCAGTAAACTCAAAAAGATTGAAATTTTACCAACCTGCTTCTCAGAACACAAAGGCATGAAACTAGAAATAAATTACACAAAGAAAATGAAATATCCCACAAAAACATAGAGGCTTAACAACATGCACTGAAATAACCAATAGGTCAGTGAACAAATAAAAACAGAGATCAAGCAATATATGGAGACTAATAACAACAATAACTCAACACCGCAAAATCTGTGGGATGCCAGGAAGGCCGTGCTAAGAGGGAAGTATACTGAAATACAGGCTTACCTCAGCAAAGAAGAACAATCCCATATGAACAGCCTAAGACTCACAATTAATGAAACTAGAAAAGGAAGAACAAACGAGGCCCAAAGTCAGTAGAAGGAGGGACATAATAAGATTAGAGCAGAAATAAATAAAATTGAGAAGAATAAAACAATAGAAAGAATCAATGAAAGCAGGAGCTGGTTCTTCGAGAAACTAAACAAAACAGATAAACCCCGAACCAGACTTATCAAGAAAAAAAGAGAGTCTGCACACAGAATCAGAAATGAGAAAGGAAAAATCACTATGGACACCACAGAAATACAAAGAATTATTAGAGAATACTATGAGAAACTATATGCTAACAAACTGGATAACCTAGGAGAAATGGACAACTTTCTAGAAAAATACAACCTTCCAAGGATGAACCAAGAAGAAACAGAAAATGTGAACAGAACAATTAACAGCCACGAAATTGAACTGGTAATCAAAAAACTACCTAAGAACAAAATCCTTGGACCAGATGGCTTCACCCCTGAATTATACCAAACATTTAGTGAAGACCTAATACCTATCCTCCTTAAAGTTTTCCAAAAAGTAGAAGAGGAGGGAATACTTCCAATCTCATTCTGTGGGACCAGTATCACTCTAATACCAACACCAAAGACACCACAAAAAATTATAGACCAATATCCCTGATGAACATAGATGAAAAAAATACTCTACAAAATATTAGCAAACCAAATTAAAAAATACATTAAAAAATATGATCCATCATGATCAAGTAGGATTTACTTCAGAGATGCAAGGATGGTACAATACTAAAAAGTCCATCATCATACATCACATCAACAAAAAGAAGTACAAAACCGCACGATCATCTCCATAGATGCTGAAAGAGCATCTGAAAAAATTCAACATCCACTCAGGATAAAAACTTAATAAAATGGGTATACACAGCAAATACCTCAACATAATACAGGCCATGTATGACATCCCACAGCCAACATCATACTTAACAGCGAAAAGCTGAAAGCTTCTCTTTTAAGATTGGGAACAAGACAAGGATGCCCACTCTACCCACGTTTATTCAACATAGTTCTGGAGGTCCTACCCTTAGCAATCAGACAGCACAAAGAAATAAAAGGCATCCAGATTGGTAAGGAAGAAGTCAAGCTGACACAGTTTGCAGATGATACGATATTGTACATAAAAAGCCCTAAATAACCCACCACAAAAGTACTAAAAGTAAAAACTGAATTCAGCAAAGTTGCAGGATACAAAATTAATACACAGAACTCTGTTGCTTTTCTATACACTAATGATGAGCTAACAGAAAGAGAAATCAGGAAAACAATTCCATTCACAACTGCATCAAAAAGAATAAAATATCTAGGAATAAACCTAATGAAGGAAATGAAAGACCTATACCCTGAAAACTACAAGACACTCATGAGAGAAATTAAAGAAGATACCAATAAATGGAAATACATCCCATGCTCATGGATAGGAAGAATTAATACTGTTAAAATGGCCATCCTGCCTAAAGCAATCCACAGATTCACTGCAATCCCTATCACAATACTAACAGCATTTTTCAACGAACTAGAGCAAAGTGTTCTAAAATTCATATGGAACCACAAAAGACCCCGAATAGCCAAAGCAGTCCTGAGAAGGAAGAATAAAGCAGGGGAGATTATGCTCCCCAACTTCAAACTCTACTACAAAGCCACAGTAATCAAGATTAATTTGGTACTGGCACAAGAACAGACCCATTGATCAATGGAATAGAACAGAGAGCCCAGATATAACACCAAGCATATATGGTCTATTAATATACGATAAAGGAGCCATGGATGTACAATGGGGAAATGATATTCTCTTCAACAACTGGTGTTGGCAAAATTGGACAGCTACAAGCAAGAGAATGAAACTGGATTACTGACTAACTCCTACACAGAAGTAAACTCAAAATGGATCAAAGACCTGAATGTGACTTCCGGGAAGAGGACGACATGAGCCGGGGGGCAGAAATCTCCTCCCAACATTA
This sequence comes from Phataginus tricuspis, assembly GCA_029783875.1. Taxonomy (NCBI): domain Eukaryota; kingdom Metazoa; phylum Chordata; class Mammalia; order Pholidota; family Manidae; genus Phataginus; species Phataginus tricuspis. Next base: position 17,220,452 of record JAQQAC010009376.1, on the reverse strand, counting down.
TATTTATCCGCAAATACAACTATTCCTAAAAGAGAGACCAGAATACACAGGAAGCGCACAGCGTGCAGCTACACCTGAGAGGACTCGGCACCCCATGAGGCGGTCGTAAAGAGCCCAGCTGACATACGTGGCAACTACCAGAAACCACTTCTATAGCCATGAAAAGACAGAGGAATATGGTACAGACAAAGGTTCAGACCCAGACAACCCAAGAGAGGGAACCTGAAGGGATGGACATGCACAGTCTTCCTGAAAAAGAATTCAGAATAAAAGTCATAACCATGCTGACGGATCTAGAGAGAAAAGTGCAAGAGATGAGGGAGGAAGTGAGGGAAGTGAGGAAAGACTATGCAGAAAGCAGACAAGCCATCGACAGGCTTAACAGCAGAATGGATGAGATGCAAGAGACTGTTAATAGAATAGAAAACAGAGAACAGGAATACAGAGAAGCTGAGGCAGAGAGATATAAAAGGATCTCTAAGAATGAAAGAATATTAAGAGAACTGTGTGACCAATCCAAACGGAACAATATTCGCATTATAGGAGTACCAGAGGAAGAAGAGAGAGAAAAAGGGATAAAAGTGTCTTTGAAGAAATAATTGCTGAAAACTTTCCCATGCTGGGGAAGGAAATAATCTCGCAGTCCACAGAAGCCCACAGATCTCCCAACACAAGGGACCCAAGGAAGACAACACCAAGACACATAATAATTAAGATGGCAAAGATCAAAGATAAAGACAAGAGTATTAAAGGCAGCTAGACAGAGAAAAAAGATCACCAACCATCAGACTATCATCAGACTTCTCAACAGAAGCCTTACAGGCCAGAAGAGAATGGCACGGTATATTTAACGTAATTAAACAGAAGGACCTAGAACCAAGAATGTTGTATCCAGCACGATTATCATTTAAATATGATGGAGGGATTAAACAATTTCAAGACAAACGAAAGTTGAGAGAGTTTGCCTCTCATAAACCACCACTACAAGATATCTTAAACGGACTGCTCTACAGGGAAGCACCCTAAGGCTAAAAAGATGTCACCAGAAAAAATAAAATCATAGCAAACAAAGCAATACAAATACTAACTAAAGGCAAAGAATAAAACACCTAATATATGGAGAATGGAGGAGGAAGAATAGGAAGGGAGAGATAAAGAATCATGAGACGGTGTTCACAATAACTTAACAAGAAAGTTAAGTAAGAATCTTAGAGAGTAAACAAGCAACCCTGGAATCTTTGGTAACCACGAATCTAAAGCCAGATATGGCAATAAGTACATATCTATCAATAATCACCCTAAATGTAAATGGACTGAATGCACCAATCAAAAGACACAGAGTAACAGAGTGGATAAAAAAGCAAGACCCATCTATATGCTGCTTACAGGAGACTCACCTCAAACCCAAAGATATACACAGACTAAAAGCGAAGGGAAGGAAAAAGATATTTCATGCAAACAACAAAAAGAAAAAACCAGATGTTGCAGTACCTGTATCAGACAAAATAGACTTCAAAATGAAGAAAGTAGCAAGAGATAAAGAAGGACATTACATAATGATAAAGGGGTCAGTCCAACAAGAAGATATAACCATTATAAATATATATGCATCCAACACAGGAGCGTCAGCATATGTGAAACAAATACTAACAGAATTGAAGGAGGAAATAGACAACAATGCATTCATTTTAGGAGACTTCAACACACCACTCACTCCAAAGGATAGATCAACCAGACAGAGAATAAGTAAAGACACAGAGGCACTGAACAACAAACTAGAACACATGGACCTAACAGATATCTACAGAACTCTGCACCCAAAAGCATCAGGATACACATTCTTCTCAAGTGCACATTGAACATTTTCCAGAATAGACCACATACTAGGCCACAAAAAGAACCTCAGTAAATTCAAAAATATTGAAATCCTACCAACCAACTTCTCAGACCACAAAGGTATAAAACTAGAAATAAATTTTAGAAAGAAATCAAAAAGGCTCACAAATACATGGAGACTTAACAACATTCTTCTAATTCATCAATGGGTTAACGACCAAATCAAAACAGAAATCAAAGAATATACGGAGACTAATGACAACAACACAAAGCCACAACTTCTGTGGGATGCAGCAAAGGCAGTTCTAAGAGGAAAGTACATTGCAATCCAGACCTATTTAAAGAATGAAGAACATTCCCAAATGAACAGTCTAAAGACACAATTATTGAAATTGGAAACAGAAGAACAAATGAGGCCCAAAGTCACCAGAAGAAGGGTCATAATAAAGATCAGAAAAGAAATAAATACAATTGAGAAGAATTAAACAATAGAAAAAAATCAATGAAACCAAGAGCTGCTTCTTTCAAAAATTAAACAAAATAGATAAACCCCTAGCCAGACTCATTAAAAGAAAAAGAGAATCTACACACATAAACAGAATCAGAAATGAGAAAGTAAAAATAACTACGGACCCCACAGAAATACAAAGAATTATAAGAGAATATTATGAGCATCTATATGCTAACAAGCTGCAAAACATACAAGAAATGGACAACTTCTTAAAAAAATACAACCTTCCAAGACTGACCAAGCAAGAAACAGAAAAATTAAACAGACCAATCACCAGCAACGAAATTGAAGCGGTAATCAAAAAACGACCCAAGAACAAAAACCCCAGACCTGATGGATTCACCTCTGAATTCTACCAGACATATAGAGAAGAAATAACACCCATTCTCCTTAAAGTTTTCCAAAAAATAAAAGAGGGAATACTTTCAAACTATTTCTATGAAGCCAGTATCACTCTAATACCAAAACCAGGCAAAGACCTCACCAAAAAAGAAAATTACAGACCTATATCCCTGATGAACATAGATGCAAAAATACTCAACAAAATATTAGCAAACCGAATTCAAAAATACATCAAGAGGATCATACACCATGATCAAGTGGGATTCATCCCAGGGATGCAAGGATGGTACGACATTCGAAAATCCATCAACATCATCCACCACATCAACAAAAAGAAGAACAAAAACCACATGATCATATCCATAGATGCTGAAAAAGCATTTGACAAAATTCAGCATCCATTTTTGATTAAAACTCTCAACAGAATGGGTATAGATGGCAAGTACCTCAACATCATAAAGGCCATATATGACAAACCCACAGGTAACATCGTACTTAACAGCGAGAAGCTGAAAGCTTTTCATCTAAGATCGGGAACAAGACAGGGGTGCCCACTCTCTCCACTGTTATTCAACATAGTACTGGAGGTCCTAGCCACGGCAATCAGACAAAACGAAGACATACAAGGCATCCAGACTGGTAACGAAGAAGTTAAATTGTCACTATTTCCAGATGACATGATACTGTACATAAAAATCCCTAAAGACTCCACTCCAAAACTACTAGAACTAATATCTGAATTCAGCAAAGTTGCAGGATATAAAATTAACACACAGAAATCTGTTGCTTTCCTATACACTAATGATGAGCTAACAGAAAGAGAAATCAGAAAAACAATTCCATTCACAATTGCACCTAAAAGAATAAAATACCTAGGAATAAACCTAACGAAAGAAGTGAAAGACCTGTACTCTGAAAACTACAAGACACTCCTAGGAGAAATTAAGGAAGACACTAACAAATGGAAATGCATCCCATGCTCTTGGCTAGGAAGAAT